>CM060939.1:345353288-346603288 GCA_030765085.1 Allium cepa | reverse complement strand
GAGATAATGGTAGTGCTCGTTCCTCTTTCTTCAGAAATTAGGGTTTTCAGAAATTCGAAGATTGACGACTGCAAATGCTCGATTGAATTTGATTTTCTTGCTCTATTGGTTGATTGCCCCTTGAGATGATTTCGGCCACTTGATTGAGTTCGTCTCTACTTCGATACGGTTATGTGATTTTTGCTTTTTGCTTTCTGGTTTCAATGCTTGAACTCGATGATTTTTCCTTGCCGATGATGTTATTTATATATGATTCAATGCCCTTGAATTTTGTTCGTATCCATTTACTTGAATTCGTTACTTGAATATTCACGGCCATTTGATTTTGTTTTAATGCTACAGATACGTTCCGACTTGTTCATATCGAATAATTCCATTTACTTTAATATCACGGTTTTGATTTCAAATCGTTCGATCTTTCCTTGATCGTTACGGTAGTGACTTTCCTATTTTACCTTGGCTTTGATTTTTGACTTTTTTAATTTGTATAACTAATTTGATTTCTGACTTGGTCATCACGTCACTGTTTTGATTCCGGGGCCACAACGACTTGATTTGTATTCTACTTCGGTCATCTGGTTTTGTGAATGCGACTCCATGACTTGCCATCCCATTGCGTCGACATTGAATTGCACTGACTTCAGTTGATTTAAATTGTGCCTTGTCTTGTTCATTGGTCTGCATTGTCATGATTCGAAGTCTGGTTCATAATATTTGTGCGCTGCTTATTTTTGCTGAGACTATTTTCTTTATGACTTACTTCGGCCCTTATGTTTTTGACCTGCAGCTTGAACTTGCTATACACATGCTTCACTAGTTTACTGAACTGTTGTATTACTTTGTTGATTTCATCTACTTTACTTGTTTATGCGATTCCATGACATGATAATGTCTTCGGCCATCACCGTTGCACTGATATTGTCTCTGTTGCATATATATATTCCTGTGTTAATGCATTCTGCCGTTTGGTGGCATTTGATCTTGATATTGTACTTCACTGTGTACGTTTGTCTGTAGTATGGTCGTGGTTTTGAGGTCTCTGATTCAACTTGGTCATGCCATGCTTTAGCTTGATTGCTCTGGTCTGGTTCATCTTGTAGTCTTGTTCATTGTTTCATTTGGTATGCTTGCATTGTCTTGGTTTTGATTTCTTCATGACATGTATGCATTTATACATATGTGTTTGTGAGAAAATAACTACTGCATCCATACTTGAGGCTGTATCACCATATGTACACATATGTTGTTCACTTGATCTTTTGCTTTTCACCGATCTATTTGTTATCACTTGCCCTTGTGCACTCGTGTAGCTGACTGCGTCTATAGTGTAATGATTGCATACCTATATATGGTAGCAGTGACTTGAAATGTTAGTCTTCACCGCAACCATATTGAACTAAACCCTGTTGAGGTTGTCTTGACTATTTTCTTGTTCCTTCGACTGTTTCTGAACCGAGTTTGCACTATGCATTGTCTTTGAGCATTGCTGAGTTTGTTTCTTTGTGTTTGAGATAATGGCAGCATTCGATTGTTGCATTTTGTAGTTGCCGTTAGCTTTGGGTTTCACTGACGACACATGTACATGCTTACATCTTTGAATTTTGGTTAGATGGTACTGTCCATACCTGACCTTGTTTGATTTCCTTGTATTGATGTCCTGATGTTTCGGCTGCCATAATGTATATGCTGAGTCGTGACATCGTCTGATATGCATTTGGATTTGTTTTTCGAATAACACTTGAGTTGAGTCCAGCTTGTAGCTCGAATTTGACCTTGTGTTGAAAGTTGTGACATTATTTTATTGCACTCGAGTTGAATCCGGTGTATTGGATTTGCCCCGTGCTCAGCTGTCCATGTAAATCAATCAAGTGTATATTTCGGTGTGCACGGCCTTGTGGAATATATAGTGATACACTGTGTATCTCACAAGCTGTTCGTATATGATGAATTCAAATTTAAATGATGACGAACAACGCAAATAACTGAGGAAAATATTATTTTCAAAATTCACATCTTATTTTATACTGCAATAATATTTTATTTTCAATTTTACTACGTCAATGTATATTTTTGCAGATTTCTCAGATGCTGGATTCACATTGGAATAAAGTTGAAGATCAGTACGAGTTAAGTGAATGAGTGATTGTAGTGAGGTGCAATGTGAATTGTAATTTAATCAAATTTGTATTGTAATTGAAATTGTATATAGTGAGAGCTAGAAATTTGTACTATTCAAAGATTTGTAATAAATATATGTTTGAATAAAATTTCTGTTTGAATTCAAATTCGGTGTTATTTATTTTTATTCAGCAAATATTTATTTAATCTATAAAAAATAAAATAGTACATTAACAAATACATTTACACGAACATATATATGTTTATTATCATCAAACAAAAATCATATAATCGCGTATTCAACAATCTCCCCCTTTTGATGATAACAAACATATATTTAAGATTTTGAATATGTTAAATGTATTTGATCATAGATATACTCTAATTGCTCCCCCTATTTAAATGCTTCCTCTCTATACAAAGATCCCCTACATATATGCATACAAATAAAAATATGCAAATGAGCCTAGATGCAAATGGAAAATATTTGACCTTTGCTTGATTTTATTTGGCAAAATCTTAACTTTTCTCTCCCCCTTTTGTTATCAGCAAAAGAATATTAGTGTTAGAGAAAATAGAGATAAAGTGATCGATATGAATCCAACATTAAAACTCAACTGGATATAAATATTAAAATTCAATAAAAAATCATACAAAAATCATAACTACCCTTGTTAGGCGCATATTCCACTTTTAGAAATAATGGAGATGATGTCATCATATGAAATCATAGAGTTGTGTCTGTTTGTGGTACATTTATATCAGGAATTTGAATATCTACTAATCATGCATAACCATTAGGACTTTTAAATGAGATTTGTAGTATTCCAATTTAATTTTAAAAATGAATTCAAGTATCATCTAACCACGCATAACCGTGAGGACTTTTAAATGGGATTAGAATCAACTTGTTTATTTAATAAATCAATTTTGATATGCGTTCCATACATGCATAACCGTGAGGACTTTTAAATGAGCATAGAAGCACATTACAAATTCTAAGTAATTCACCCATGCGTAACCGTGAGGACTTTTAAATGAGAGTGAATACTTTTGATTTTATTTTATTTTATTTTATATATAAAATGAAAAATGAATGATTCCTGTTTAAAGTACCACATATCGACAAACTATATTAAATTTTGATGAGCGATGGTCGATAGAAATATGATAGAAATAGAATTGGTCATGGAATCTTTACCCAACAAAATGTTTTTATAACTCTTGTTTGAATTTGTAAAGAAATTTTCTAAATATACCGTCTTGAGTAATGTATGATAAATATCAACACTCATCACTTTTTCAATCACTATTCATCTTTTCGATAATTATTAGGGAGTCAGATTAGTCAAAATAGTCATTTAAAATCAAATTCAAAAATAATTATAGAATCAATTTTTCAAAATGACTGTTCTGAAAACATGGTCAAACAATGATTTTCTCAAAGGGGTTATATGAGAAAAATTTCTGCTATTTGAAAATTATTTGAAATGAAAAATATGCAGATATTTTCTTTGAAAATACGATGCAGTTACTAAATGTCTCAGCAAATCAAGTTTCACTTGTAATTTTTCTATGAACTAGATTACCAGTGTAATCTGCATCTGAATTTCTTTTTCACTCAAAATTATCATTAACTGAATTTAATAGACCAGAACATGAAGTGTGCAACAAAAATCTCGAAGTCAATTTAACAGCTATTTAAAATGACATTCTCTTGAATTTTTATTGAAACCATGTAAATATTCAAAAATCGTGAATATAGAGTCAACGGTATAATAATCAAATGTATTATCATCCAGTAAAACACTATTATTAATCCAAACTAATATATATGAAGCATTTCAAAGATTCTAGTGTTCTTGGCTTGAGAATATAATTGGCCAACCATTTTGCATAAGTTAGAATCAAAATCATCATTCATTTCATCATCACATTACTGGCTAATTTAATTCAGACTATGATGCAGATTATCACATTTAATATATCGTTCAAAATATACCATTAACTGTTTTACCTTTACGATAATTTTTCGTTGTTGTTCATTGTGATTTTGTCATCTTTGTACTAGGCTAAGGAACTTTGCTTTGTCGCCCGTTGTGTTTCTGGAACAGCCAGAATCCAGATAACACTGTTGTTGTTCCTTAGCCTGCCACCACACCTACACAGGAAAAGATTTTTGTGACCTATTTGTTTTTATAGGTCCATGGTTGTTAGTGGTAGAATATTTAGAGAAATAACTTTGTGGAGACCCAAAACATTTATATATGTTCCTTTTGGCATCCAAATTTGTTTAACTTTGAGAGATTTTATATTTGTGCCATTTGGAACCCAAATTGGTATAGCTTTCGCATGTTTGGGTCTATACCAACAATTATTATGATTGTGTCCATATTTTCTACAAATTGTGCACATAGAATTTTCTTGATTAATATTGCTTTCAACATTTTCAGATTGATTATATCCAAGTCCTTGTCTAACCATATTAAAAGTTTGCTTTCCTAATAGCATATTCAACGATTTTTCACTTTTTGAAAATTTATCTAAAATCGTTGACAGTTGTTGGACTTGTGTTTTGAGAGATTCATTTTCGTTTAACAATTGTGTGCACTTTTTAATATAATTGTCTCTCCTAGTATTTTCATTCTTTTTCAAAATCAGAATTTCATTTTCAAGTGATTTTATATTAATTTCTGATTTTTAATTTCTTCTTCGAATGTTGGACACATATCACACTTAGGGATCCTACTTTGATAGGTTTTAACTAATTGGTCAAGTTGTTTATTTAAATCTATCAAAGTATATTTTTGTGATTCAAGTTTGGCATACTTCTCCCTAAGTCGTTCAAAACAGCCATTCACTTCGTGGAAATATATAAGTAATTCTGAATGAGAAAGTTTTGATACCTCACTTGGCTCATCATCATCACTGTCAGTTATTTCACCATGAAGACACATGTCTTCTTTCTCACTCTCACTGTTAGTACTTTGATTATCTTCATCACTTGTATTCCACGTGGCTGCAAAACTTCTCCTTTTTGATTTCTTTTAAAAGTCGCGTCGATTTTGAGGACAATTGGGCTTGATGTGCCCGGGTTGGTGGTACTTATGACAGATGATTTTTTGTTGTTCTGTGTTATCTAAAACTTTGATTATTTTGCCTTTTATTTTTTGATTTAGAGCTCGGTTTCCGTATATGCGGTTCCACCTTTTTAATTTCTTTATTACCATTTCCAACTCTGCTGCTCCATCATCATCATCATCATCACTTTCAGTTGTTCCTTTGAGAGCTATAGATTTTTTTCGAGTATCTCCTCCTTCACGCTCTTCCTTGAATTTCATTTCTAGCTCATAAGTGGTGAGATTTCCGATGAGTTCTTCGACTTTCATTTGTTTCAAATCTTTTGATTCTTGTGTGGCAGTCACTTTGGCTTCAAAACTTCGTGGAAGGACTCTGAGGATTTTTCCCAACAAACTATATTGAATTTTTGATGAGCGATGGTCGATAGAAATATGATAAAAATAGAAATGGTCATGGAATCTTTACCCAACAAAAAGTTTTTATAACTCTTGTTTGAATTTCTAAAGAAATTTTCTAAATATACTGTCTTGAGTAATGTATGATAAATATCAACACTCATCACTTTTTCAATCACTATTCATCTTTTCGATAATTATTAGGGAGTCAGATTAGTCAAAATAGTCATTTAAAATCAAATTCAAAAATAATTATAGAATCAATTTTTCAAAATGACTGTTCTGAAAACATGGTCAAATAATGATTTTCTCGAAGGGGTTATATGAGAAAAATTTCTGCTATTTGAAAATTATTTGAAATGAAAAATATGCAGATATTTTCTTTGAAAATACGATGCAGTTACTAAATGTCTCAGCAGATCAAGTTTCACTAGTAATTTTTCTATGAACTAGATTACCAGTGTAATCTGCATTTGAATTTCTTTTTCACTCAAAATTATCATTAATTGAATTTAATAGACCGGACCATGAAGTGTGCAACAAAAATCTCAAAGTCAATTTTAACAGCTATTTAAAATGAGATTGGATATCGGTAAGCGGTACTCATATTGAACTTGGTTCCTAATGCTTCCTATAGACTCTCCCAGAACTCATTGGTAAACAATGAATGTCTATCGCTGACGATACTACTAGGAATCTCATGAAGTCTAACTACATTTTTCATAAATAACTTCGCCAAAATTGGTATCGTCCTAATTGACTTTACTGGAACGAAATGGGCGCTCTTAGCCAGTCTATCTACAATGACCCATATACTTTCATTTCCTCTACTAGATCTTGGTAACCCATCAATGAAATCCACTGAGATATAATCCAACTTCCACAACGGAACTTTCGATGGTTGAATCAATCCACCTGGCTTCTGGAGTTCAGCCTTTGCTTGTTGGCAATTCAAATACTGTTTAACACATAGACAAATGTCCCATTTCATACCTTCCCAGAAGAAACTTCTCTTCATATCCCATCAACACAGCTCCCAATCCAGTTCCACACGCATTAGTGTAAACAACTAAATCCCGATTCCCGTTCGGAACCACCAACACCGGTTCATGGGTCTATAAGTGTTTCAAGCTCTGGAATGCTTCCGCACACTTATCAGCCAATACAAACTTCACATATTTTCGCGTAAGCTTACTCATAGGTGCAGCTATCCATGAAAAATCCTTTATAAACCATCAATAATATACGGTTAATCCAAGAAAATTCTTTACTCGGTCACCGTCTCAGGTCTCTTCCAATTTTTCATCAACTCAATCTTAGTCGAATCTACTGACAACCCTATCTCTAAGGCTGCATGACCAAGGAACTTCACTTCCTTCTTCCTAAAATGACACTTCGAATACTTAGCCTTCAACTGATGCTCCCACAACGTTTCAAGTACAACTCTAAGATGAACTTCATGCTCCTTCTCATCCCTAGAGTATATCAAAATATCATTTATGAAGGACAACACAAATCTATCTAAGTGCTCTTGGAAAATTCGGTTCATCAAATCTATGAAGAATGCCGGCACATTAATTAGTCCGAACGGCATATATAACCATTCGTACGACCCATATCTTGTCCTAAACGTCTTTAAAGGAATACTATCCTCTGTTACTCTAAGCTGATGAAATCCCATCACTAAATCCAACTGAGAGAATACCTTGGCTCGACTTAAGTGATCGAACAAATCATCAATTCTCGGCAATGGATATCTGTTCTTTATCGTCTTCATTTAACTTACGATAATCGATACATAGCCTTAACGATCCATCCGGCTTCTTAGCAAACACCACGATAGCTTCCCATGGCAAACTACTTGGTCGAATAAAATTCTTGCCTTCCAAATCCCCCTATTCCACCTTCTACTCTCTCTTCTCTGTGCGTGTCATCCTGCTTGGTGGCCTACTCACCAATTTTGCTCTAGGCACCAAATCAATTGGAAACTCAATGGATCGTTTCGGTGGTAATCCAACTACCGACTCAAACACATCAACAAACTCTCTAACCACAAAGACTCGATGCTACTCACCCTCCAACTCCATGATGCCCAATAAAGCATTCACTCCACAACAAGGGTTTTCTCGGTATAAACTATCTAATCACTACAATCCGGTTGACTAAGTGATATTTTCCTATCGTGGAAAAATATCCTAGCATCTTATTTACTTAAACAATCCATCCCAAGGATAATACCAAATCTCACAAAATCAAACACATGCAAAAAACAATCAAAAGTATGACCTAGCAAATCAAACTCTAAGTGGTCACACCTCCCAAGTGTTGCATACCCTCCTATCGGATTTGCAACCCTTAAGAAAGTAACTAAGTATGAGGGGTCTATGTTAAGATTATCTATTAAGCATCAAAAAATAAAAGAATGTGATGCACCAGTATAAAATAGAATGCTAACAGACATACCGTGAATTTGTCGCGAGCCTCCTAGAATAGCCTTCCCTTTCTCCTGCACAACTGGCCTTAAAGTTTAATGGCCGATCTAATCACAATTAAAGCATCGGATGTTCTTCTTTCCAACTACTTCTTTTCCTTTCTCTTTTCCTTTTCGAATACGACACTCGTTAGCGTGGTGTCCTTTCTTATCACATTTATAGCAAACCACCGTAGCTTTTCCCTTCTTTTGTGCTGCTCCCTTCTGAGCATTCTTCTTATGGAAAAACTTTCTTTTCTAGCCTTGTCCCACCTGGACATCCTTCATTTTCTTCCTCAAACAAGCTAACGCCTTTTCCTGCCTTAGTGCCATTTCTACCACTACATCACTTGGATCCCTTAAGTGCGGCAAGGTAGCACTTATCAACTTCGGCTTCAAGCCTCGTATAAACTTTTCATTCCTCCTGATCACCATATCAACCAAAGCATACCCCTACCTGGCCAACTCTTCAAACTTTCTTACATACTCAAGAACGGACATTTCCCTTAGTTCTAGTTCTGCAAACTTCCTCACCAATGCCGATTGCGCCATCATTGACATAAACCTTTCTTGGAACCTTCTCCTAAACTCCACTTAAGTCATGGTTTCCGCATCAACGCCAGCTGCAACAGTATTCCACTAAAATAGAGTAGCTCCTTGAAGCTATCTCGAAGCTAATATCCTCTTTTGCTCGCCATTCAATCCTAAGTCAACAAAAATCCTCTCACAATGTGGCAGCCAGTTTTCCACCTCGATCGCATCTTCAGTTCCAGTGAATGGCTTCCTACCAAGCCTGGTGTAATCTCTGCTCAAGCATACTATTGACTATCGAAACTTCCTGAACTCCACTGCCAGCAGAAGTTCCTCCGACAACTCCATCTTGAATTTTAGCTTGCATCATGTTTACGAAAAATTGATACATGTCTCCCATATCCACTTGGAGAACCCCAGAACCAACATTTTCAACTTGAGCCTGACCTAGACCTCTTATAGCATTTGGTCGGGTATTTCCATTTATGGCGGTGCTTTCTCCTCCAAGATTAACTCTACCTCTTCTTCCTTCCATATCTGTATTCAAACCTCATGAGATACAAAAGAATGGCTAACTAAGATAGGAGTCTAGAGATATAGCGTATACTTATATATATAGCAAATACAAGTACGTTACTATAGCGTTATCCTATACCGCAATCTTAACTCTAGTTACTAAGGATTACATTTTCAAAAAAAAAACCTTTTTCTTTTGTTAAAGTATTTCATAAACAGGCTTCGATACCAAGCTGTAACATCCCCTATATAGAGGCCAAAAACTAAGCGTTGCAGCTGCTGTAGTTATCTATAGAATTAGCTTCCGAGGACTAAATACGGCTATGTTAATGTATCAATAATATCTGAAGCACTTGAATATGAAACAAAACATAGATTTCAAAACAAATTTTACTTCAATACGTTTCAAAACCAAATGTTTCACATTCCCAACACATAATCCGAAATTCATTCCCAAGCATGGATAAAATATACTTATTACAAATACGTCAAGAGCAATATATGAAGATACCCCTTGGATGATCAGAGTCATAGAGTCATAATAGCATAATACAAAACACAGCGGAAATACATCAAAACATAAAAAAGAACTGCAACTCCTAAATATCTATCTGTTTGCCTCTTGCAAGCCTCCGGTAGCTTTATTCGTCATCCTACTAAAGCCTGAAAAGACCTTAACCCCTCGTCCTACTCAAATTAATTTGGAGCACCTGAGAGTTTAAGGGGAAATATAAACTTCGAGTCGGACATAAAGCCTAGTATGGATAATACTATACATCCCAGAATATATATGTTAAGTGAGACCACACTGCTTAACGGAAAGGGTTTCCCCTCACTAACATCATTTTAAAACATATCTCTGAAAAACTTTTTCCTACAATCAAAAATGATTAAACCCTATAAAGCATCATTATGTAAACATACATAAACATCAGGTAGTAATGAACTATCAGTTCAAATACATAAATTTAGTTTGGATAACTTTTAACCTTTGGCTAACTCGGGCCTACCAGATAATATAATCAAAATTCATCTAAAACCTATTAGCTATTCTTCTTTTGGATTATCTATCCTTAACTATTGTTAAGTATTTCACTTCTGGATGGTATGTTCTTAACTATCTGTTAAATACTTCTCTCCTGGATGGTCTGTCCCTAACTTAATCATCTTTCATGTCTTCCTGATCCTAATGATATTTTGGGCTCACCAATAACCTATCTGTATACAAACATGTATTCCTTTCGGCATGTAATCATAATTTTAGTCTACCAGTGACAAAGTCTTACACACCAGAATTTTGGATAACAATTAGTTGGGGCTAATATCCAATGTATAGGGCACGACCCCATACTAGTCCCATTTCGTATTGTAATATCTGAGTCATTTTCACTTAAGGATCCTCACCTATAATTTTCCTTCAAAACTTTTTCAAAATTATTTAAAACCTTTAAATCAAACTTAAACAAGGAAAAGTGTATAATCTATATGCTTTATTCAAAATCATATCACCATGTTATATATATATATATATATAAAATCTTTACTCAAATCTTAGTTAATGGAAACATTTAGACACTTGAAAGAACCTCTTTCTAAATCTTTGAAAGTAACTCTTTCCAAAACCAAGTGAAAACCTTTTAATTACCTAGGCCAATATGCAAAAACCTTACCTTTCGAAACCACACATCAAACCTTTCGAAACCATTGAAAAGTAAACCTTTCAAAAGCAGTGAAATTTTGGACATCCTTCTTTAAAAATCTCTTTAAAACATTGCCTAAGAAAAACCTTAGAAAACCTTCCTTCTCAACCTTTTGTAACCATTGATTAAAAACATTTTGAAATCATTTATCAAACCTTTCGAAATTAATGGACTAAAACCATTCGAAACCATTCATTAAACCTTTTGAAATCATTCAACTAAAATCTTTTGAAGACTTACTGGGTTTAATTTAAAACAAATGGAAAACCTCCTTCTAAAACCTTTCGACTTTATTGGAAGCAACCTTCCGACGTTGTTAGAAGGTCTGCTTCGTAAGGTTTAAAACATTTTATTTAAAACAATTGGTCACTGCCTTTGAAACAACTCCTTCAAAAGATTGGGTTATTCTTCATTTTATAAAACAAGGGTAAATCACCTAAGTCGAAAGCTTTATTTCAAAAGCATGGAAATGCGGATAGTTTTAAAACAAGTAAACCTTTCGTCATTATCGGAAGGTTCAAAACAAAACCAAACAAAAGTGGCAGCAGCCTTTCGACTATGTCGAATGGTTTCAAAACAAAATAGTGATAAAACATCAGTAACCTTTCGACCGTATGGAAAGGTTTAAAAGCTTTATTTTAAACATTTGATCTAGTCAAAAGAAACCAAGTCGAAAGCTCTTATTAGAAAGCAAAGCATGCTATCTTTTTTAAAACAAAGACACTTCAACCTCTTTGGCAACCAACCATTCGACTAAGAACCCTTCGACTCTATCCAATTCATTGTGTACCAAGTAACTTGATACCATATGAATTGGTTTGAACCTGTGGAAAGCTTTGAACTTCTCGACCTTGTCGTAAGGTCTGGGTCGGAAGGTTTAATACTAGAATAGGCTAAAACATGCCAAAAGTACGATTTCTTTATTTTTAACTTAAAAAGGATAATTTTCAACTAACCTGCCTTTATTTGTCAATTCTCATTGGTTAACAAATACTTTTCAGAAAAATGATGCCATTATTTTTCAGAATTAAACAATAATTTTATTTTGTAAAATTCCCCTTCTCCTTAATTAAATATATAAAACATTTAAGTCCCATACCTTAATAATTTTATATTGATCAAATAACTTAGGAAAAATCTAAAAAAATACCAGAAAATCTATTTCAACATGTTTTCCAACATATAAAAATTTCAATCCCAAATAATAATTATTTTAGCCGTAAATAATTTATAGCCCATTAAATCATTTTCTTCGCTACAAAATTGATATAAAATCCATATTGATTTGGAAAATTTTGAGAATTAAACCCATCTCTAAAATATCATTTATGACCTTTATTTAAATTTTCAAGGCTTTTGGATGTCATCTATATGGGTTTTCATATCAAACGTACTATAAAAACTAAAATGGATACATATAATTCATCAATAAGCATATATATATAACTTCAAACATATAAAAACAACATATACTTGCAAAAATATTGCGCATATAATTCTTAAAACCAAAATCATAAGAAAATGGGATGTAGTAATTTTCACCTTAGCTTTGAGATTTTAAGATGTGAGATTTGATGTTGATTATGTTAATTGTTGTCCTTTACTTAAATCCTAGCTTTAATCTTCTCTTGAGAATAGTAATGGTGGTCGGCCCTGGTACAGTTTTAGTTTGTGTGAAAATAAAATGAATGTGAGTTTCATTCCTAAGGGTTTAGGATGTATTCTCCAATTTTCCATATTTCACTTCTTATATCCTAACACATTAGCTTATGTTATTTTATTTTAATTAACACTCTAACATGGCACGTCTACCTTTATCTTATCAATTCTAAACTTATTAATCTCTACATTATTTATTTTTATTTTGTTAATTAAACATTTTAATAGTGTTATAAAAATATGGGTTGTTACAAATGGTTTCGAAAGGTTTTCCAATGGTTTTGAAAGGATATGCTTAAAGGTTTTACAGATAGGATGTCTAAAGTTTTTAATTTTCGAAGGAAAAGGTATTTCAATTGTTTCTAATGGTTCATGTAAATGGTTTCGAAGAAAAGGTTTTGGCCTTTCGGGCTAGTTGAAGGAAAGGGTTTATTTGGTTATGAAAGGGGTACTTTCAACAGGATCGAAAGGGGTACTTTCAAAGGTTTAAAGGTTTTCATCTACAATGATTTGGATAAAGAGTGTGTGTGTGTGTATGTATATATGTATAACATGGCAAGGGATTTTGAGTAAAGCATAGAGTATATATTTTATCCCTGTTTAAATTTGAATTAAAAGATTTTAAGTCAATTTCAGATGAAAAGATTTTCAAGGAAAATTTTGGGAAGGTATCCCCAAGTAAAATGTCTTGGATATTAGAATACCAGATGGGACTGGTACAGGGTCGCACCCTATATATTTGCTATTATCCCCAGCTAATTTAGGCCAAAGTTACAATGTGTAGGGCTTTGTCACAGGTAAGACTAAAATTATGGTTACAAACGGAAGGGAATATATGTTTGTATACAGATGGGTTATTGATGGGCCCACAAAACCATTAGGATCAGGTGACCCTGGGATATGTTAAGTGAAGGACGGACTGTCCAAAAGAGAAGAATTTAATAGATAGTTAAGGACAGACTGTCAAGAAGAGGAGTATCTAACAGGTGTTAGATTATTATTTTTTATATTGTCTGTTAGGCCCGAGTCAGCCAAAGGTTAGTAGTGGGCCAAACAAAACTATAGTGTTCAGATAGATAGTCCATTTGTTACCTGATATGTATGTTTACATAATAATGCTTTACAGTTTTAACCAACTTTGGTTGCAGGAAATGAATTTGCAAAATATAGGTTTTTAAAGGATATTAGTAAGGGGAAACCCGTTCTGCTAAGTGGCATGGTCTCGATTAATATCAAATACCGAGATGTATAGTATTAATCACACCAGGCTTTATGTCTGACTTGAAGTTTATGTTACTCTCGAGTGCTCAAAATTGATTTGAGTAGGTTGAGGGTTGAGGATTCGTAGATTTTAGTAGGTTCGCGAATAAAGCTTTCGAAGACGAGCAGGTGGCTGACAGATTACTAATTAGGAGTTGCAATTTTATTTTGATGTATTCCTGATATGTTTATATTAATTCGGATACGACTATTTAGTGACTATGATCAACCAAGGGGGCATCTTCATATGTCGCTCCTGGCATATTTATGTAATAATTATTTTATCTAAACCTGGAAAAATGATGGGATTATATAATTTGAATTTGGAACATGGTTTGAAAATCTAACATGAAAAAATGTTTTTGAAATTTGTGATTTTGTTTCATATTCATGTGATGATGATGTTATGAATACCATTGACATTACCAAATTTGGTCATTAGAAGTTAATACTATGAATGACTGTAACATCTGTAGCGCTTAGCTTCGGACCTCTAGGTAGGAGATGTTACAAAACCATTTTCGAATAAGTCCCTGCCAGTTTGTGGCTATTATTGCTATAAATTAATCAATGTAACTATTTCGGCTAAGATTAATAAGTTTACTTGCAAATATTTTCAAAGATATGTTATTAAAAATAATATCAAGTATTTTTACATAAAATGTTTTGGCTATCATAAGGTAAAAAACTCATTCTGTTTTTATGTGTGGCGTGGTCTTGTGAGATACCTTTTATTTTTCAAAATGCATATTTTAAGTTTTCACACCAGTCCCATGACTGACCCGGAGTTTATTTTCCCTTTTCCTTAAACTTTGGGTGCTCTAATTTTCCCCGGTAGCCTAGTAGTCGGGTTTAGTTTAGAAAAAAGCTGGATGGAGCTCAAAGCATGGAGTCAGAAGCCTTTCTGAAGATTGTCTCCACCACATTTGTGTAGTATTATATTCCACTTGAAAGGACATATATTTATAACTGTCTGTGTTTAACTCTGATAAATGTATTTTAATTTCTGGTGTTAAGTTTATATTAAAATAATATATGTGAGATTCTGTTCTGTCTTTAGTTTTCTTTCTTACCCTTGAGAATCCCCTTCTCTGGCACTTGGATTTACGGCACGTGAATACCGAGGATGTATTAGTGTCGATTTCTGAGAGAAGAAATGAGTCCTCATATCATGCTATCAGAGCTTAAGTTGAGCGAATACATGAGCCTGATAGGGTTAAAAGACTCATCAGAGATAGGGATAGTAGTACCCTAGGATGAGTAACTCATTAGAGATAGTATTAGTAACACCTTAAATTGAGTTCGAGTGTATATGAGCACGTATTTATTTGATTCTATATGAAATCATTTTACCTAAATATATATGTATTTGAAATGAAAAGAATATTTTGGTGAAATTTTCAAATAGTTTTTGAAATAATAAATATTTTATCCAAAGAATTTTGAAATCTATCTTTAGACATGAACCATGAAACACTTTCTGAGTATTGACCAAACATCTCTACCTAAGAATCGCTAGCAATTACCTACTACTTGTGTCTAAAAGAATAATTGTTTGCCTTGTAGAAACCATATGAGTGAAGTTATGCGAAAGGAGAATCCTCTATTGCAAATTGGGGTGAGAAGGATAGACTTATAGTTCTCTATAGTTACTAAGAGGAACAACCAGAGCATCTGCCTAGCAATGGTGGATCTCCGATCAGGGGAAGCTATGCCTCATATGCACGTAGGGATGAAGATGGGTACCCTGTTGTCGAAATGCTTATGCCACCCCCAGCTCTAGAAATTATTATGATCTCAAGGTACATGAACCCGGGCAAGCCCCGAAGGGTAATTGGTAGCAGATCCCGCTAGTTCCATCTTGGAACCAATAGAGGAGGATGAGCCAATGGAGGAGGAATCGAAACCTATAGAATAGGAGGTGGAACCAATGAAGGAGGAATCAAAGCTAATCGAAGACACGAATGCTATCATGTCGAGTGAGTGCAGCAATTTGATGTGGAATATGATTGAGAAGAATGTTATATGGCAGGAGGCATCGTCCAATTCATACATAAACAGGGTGTAATAGGAAGCAACAATAAGGAGGCGACAGAAGAGGAAGAGGAGGAGGGAGTCGGAATTCGAAAATCCATGGAAGGAAAATATGCAAGGATTGGAGGAGTTGGAAGAAGAAGAAATCATGCTGGCAATACACGTAGGCATGAGACGTGTCCCATGGAATCAACTGTGGTTACCCTAGGGAATTGAAGAGGCATAAGTGAAGGACGGCAACGAGGCCGATGATGAGTTGGATAGTGAAGGAGATGGAGAAGGGGAGGTGATGATTGATATGGGATGTTGCAGTCTACTTTTATCTTCGGACTCAGAAGAATAGTAATAGGATGTAAGGAGTTAAATATGTATGCGTGTGATAGTTGTTTTTAATGTAGTATTTTGAGTTGTAATAGTTTAGAGGGGGGAAATTTTTTTTGGACCCTAGCTTAGAATGGTTTAATTGATGTAAGAATGCAAAGATTTATAATATGATGATTGTCCCAATTTTTTATTAGCACCACTCTTTAAAGTAAATATTCAAAGTTAAGTGGTTTTGGGTTTGTTGTAAACGATGTTTTGGTAACAATTGTTTTTACATCCTTGAATAACACTTCAGAAAAAATCTTACGAGTATATTTAAATCTTTAATAATGGGATTTTAAAAATATAATACAGAGTATTAGAGTCTCTTATAAAAATATATTATAATTAATAGGTTATAAATAGAGAAGTTTATTTTAACAACATTTTGGTGGTAGTTATTTTAATCTCTTCGTTTCCGTTATAATGTAAGTAAAACTTGATAAGTAAATTGGAATATACTTAAAACATTTGAATTAGTATATAAATCCTTTTAAGTATTAAAACCGATACAAGTAAAGAGAATACATAAAAAGGAAGTTTAATTAATAAAGGAGTGTTAGGTGATAAGGAAAGTTTTAACTAAATAAAGAACGTTTTCATATTTAACATTAGTTAAGGGAAGTTTATGGTAATTTATCAATTCAATGAATTATTTTGAAAATAATTTTCAAGAAACCAGTAAGATATGTTTAGAAATGTGTTATAATAAAAAAGATATTTATCTTTGAAAGAAATGTTTTATTAAAGTTGAAATATTTGGAAATAAAAATGTGAAATAGTTGTGTATAAAGAAGTATCTTTATAAAAGTTGGATAAAAGATGAAATTTTATGAAGTATTTTCATAAGAGTTAGGGAAGGTTATTAAATACATATGAAGTATTTGGATTATTCATCGCATGATTTAATCTAAGATTCGAGTGCAGAACTTTGACGTGCTTGACACTTATCCGAAAGAGAATTTATCACTCAATTCTTGACGACGAACATTGATGAGGGTTGATGGTTAGATGCTTGATTTTTCTGTCATAGTCGAGAGCAATGCAAGGAGAATTATAGTTTTGATTAGAAAGCCTGGTCAGAGTCCATACTAAAGGATCGGTGGATCAATACTGGTTCAGAAGTAAAGTTGTGAATTCGAACATAATATCAAATCAGATATTGCATATGGATGAACTATATATATCGTACGGATGTAAGCTAAAAATAAATATTTAGGCAAACCCTTAGGTTTTTTGGGTAATTTCGAGGACGAAATTCTTTTAAGGGGGGAAGTCTGTAACGATATGCAAATTTATCACTTTGATAAATTATAAATTTATTCAAATAAAAAGTTGATAATACAAATAATATTGTTTCAAGTGAAAATAATAATAGTAATCTTATTTCGAATAAATATTTAAATAAAATATTTTCCTCAAAATTTATATCGATAAGATAACATTGAATTTAAATCATTGATTTATTTAATTTGAATTGAGATTTAATGATTTAATAATTATTTCAATTATCCAAATAATTATTTTAAATATGAAAAGTTCATTTTAAATAGTTATAAAGTAATAGTGAATCATTATAATAGTTTTATCAAGGGATATATTTAATTTGAAAATATAAGGAAAAAATAGATATCGCTTTATCCATATAATAACAATTTTGTGAATAATTTTTAATTTGACTTTTTATGGTTTTAAAATTCAAATGTAATCATTTTAATTGGTTTACAATGATAAGAAATTTGTTTTTGAATTTTTTTTGCAAATATATACGTTAGAGTTAAGTGAAAATGTGACCAATAATCGGTTCCTCGGATTTCAACGATTTAACAAACGAAAGTTGTTCTAACACATTCGAAGTGTTATACACCTACATATACATACATATACACATGATAACATGCATATAAACATACGTGTATGAATATAATTAAGTATAAGAAATATAATATGAAATATATAATATATTTTAAAGATTTCCTACTCCTTAAGCTTAAATAAGTCAACATATGCATACATGAGATGATGAAAGTGATGTGTACATGGGGGGAGGCTCTAGCCATGCATTTTGGAGGAGGGAAAGTGTGTTGGAGAAGCTTTGAAATGGTGATACAGTGATGATGCAAGTATGGAAACTTTTACATTCTTGTTTTCTTATAAATACCCTATCATCTTCTCTTCATTTTTATTCATCTTCTTCTTCGTATTTTCAAGCTTTTGCTTCCACTTTAATTGCTTCCATCCGAAGAGAAATAACGTCAATATTGATTTCAAAAAGAAATTAAATCATAATATATATTTATATATAGTTAAAAATCTCAAAACAAGCTCAAATCTCCATCTCTCCACCTCCCAAACCTAAGGCACCATATTTTGGAAGATTATTGCAAATGGATGTTTAATATGCTTTGATTATCAAGTTTGGTTGTTTAAATATTGTTATTAAATATATATGCAAGTCACGGAATATACACGTCTATAAACACAAAGAAAACCACTTTTCTTGAATTAATGAAATGGTGTATATGGAATTGTTAAACTTATAAATGGTTTAAAATGTATTTGAAATGTTTTATTAACATTCAAAAGTGTAACAAGTCCGATTTCTCGACGTTTGAAAGTCGACATCAATACGTCCACTGTACCAAATGCCGCAACAGTCGAATGCCGAAAAACCGAACCGTTAGGGTTTAAAGAAGAAGAAAAAGATAGAAGAAGAAATAGAAACAGAAACAATAAACAGAATCTCACATTTCACAGCGGCCAACATATAATAGATAAATAAATATCTTTAAACAGAATCATTATATCAGTTATTACGTTACATCACATTATATTATCAGAGTGTACAACAACAAACCACGGAAATAAATATTACATATACTAGTGATACGCTTTGCCGTCCAGCTTGCTCCTGATCTCCACGGCATCTCTTTTTTTCGATTATTGCTCCCGAATAATGCTTAACTGACTTTAGGCCGCCCGTGTGGAAAATTGTGGGCACTCGGAGTTTAGAAAGGGAACAATAAACTCCAGGTCAGTCGTGGGACTGGTGTGCGATCTCAAAAACAATTATTTTCACAAAGAAAATAAAATAAAAAGAAAACCGCTATGCTTTTTGAAAAATGAAACTATCATAAGGCCTCCCGCCACACACACAATGCAAACGCAGAATTGGAGGAGATTTCTTCTTATGATAGTCAAACATGCTTAATATGCAAAATTCTTTGATATTATTATTATTATTAGTGCATAGTGTAGAAAACATTTCGAAAGTATAATATTAATCTTAGCCAGCATAAGCAATTCGCACTTCTGCCTACTATAACTACCATGTTCAATAGCAGGTTACCACCACATCCTATGGCAGGTTATACAACTAAAACCGTACAGGGCTCATATTGTTTCGTTTGGATTTCCAACAAATGGTCAGGCAAAGAAACTTCCCACATAAAATGGAACGCCTCTGGAGGGACGTCCCCGAGAACCTAACCGGATCTCTTTTACACAAGGCCGGGTTACCTCTGTAACTAGGTAACACTTGACATGAGTATGCCATCCCCCGGTCGTTACCGACCTTTATCTGAGGGCCCTCAATCCAACAACCACACAGTAAAGTATTTGGGCTCCATACCATGATACCACTTTTAATAAAAAATCAACATAAGTAAATATCTGGGATCCATACCATGATATCACTTTTTATCCAGAAGGAAATGGTCATACCCTCAGGAGGAGCTACCCCCAAATAACCTTGCTGCCACGATTCCTGTTTCGAACAGTACCGGGTTGTGAGGCTCGACGAAGTCACATCCACAAAGCTACGCTTTTTCATAAAGCCATGCTTCGATCACAAATGATCAACAAATGATCATCAACACACAGCAGCACTCAGCATGCCACACTACCAAATTAGGAGTATATCGCTAATAATCTTCAACTACATAACCACTGAGCTCGTACGTCTCACAGAAGGGTGTTAAGCTAAGAGAATAAATTCTCCGCCACCAACAGATATGTATTTGAAAGAAATCTGCTTTATATCTCAAAGTGTAGTGTCAGACATACAACTATACAAGTCTGTTCCAGGTTCGAACAGAACCGAAGGCACTTCCGAAGAAGCCCCTACAAATCCGAGTATTCACAATCCCGATCGGATTTCCCATCACTTAGGGAATCTCTATATCATAGCTACTCGGTGCAGAGATAATTGATAGGCTATCCTATTGTTCTCGAAAATAACTAGTCTTCACCATCGGTCTTCAAATGCTATCCATATCGACGTATCCTTATTCGGAATGGGTTATATGACACAAAGGTCCTCTCCCGGCTAAACCGAATAATGAGCATAAATTTAAAAACATATGGATAATTGGGATTTCAGTTAAGTCACAACTCATTATCCCAACTTTTTTCTCAAATGGTTTAAACAAATTACCATTTCAAATCTTTTTAAATAAAAGATTCATTCCACAAAGTTCACACAGTTTCACAAAGATCGGTTCGCAGATTTCGAAACAATTTCCATTTCAAATTGGATTAACTCATCCAATCTTTCAATTTAAGATTTAATTCATAACTTTCAAACCCTTTCCAATTCAAATCTTATAAATGGAAGATATACCATTTAAAATGCTCTTAGATTTCAAAACAAGTTTAATCGTCTTCACAAAGGTTAATTCATAGTTTTCCAAACTATTTACAATTTCATTTCAAACTTGAAATCTTTCGACACAAATTGAAAATCCTTTCTTTTTATGAAAGCTATTATTATTTGAAACAAATAGTTTTCGTTTTGGGAAAAACCGATTTCAAATTACATAAGTTAAACCATTCAAGTATAAAACTTGGATTTCAATTTAAATTTCCAAAACCATACTTTTTAAATGGTTAAAAACCTATATAAACATCTTTATAACTTGTATAATCTTTTTAGACCATAATTTCCAAATCATTCCTAACTTGGAAAACCATTTCCAATTCAACTTGAACTTCCTTTAATACAAATTGGAAATTCATTCCTTATATAAAAGCTTATATCGTTCAAAAACAAATAGTCTTTATTTCGAAAAAATCCGATTTCATTTAGATAAGTTAAAATCTTTGGGTTAATTTGAATTCCCAAAGAAACACTTTATAAAATGGTTCAAGTTCATGTAAACCTATATAATCTTTCTTGAAATCATAAGCTTACCACATAGAATTCAATTTCAAATTTTTATTCAATTTCAAAACAAATTTAAAACTAAATTAAGTTATTCAGAAAATAACTTTTATTTTGAAATTCCTTTTCAAAAGTTTATTTCCACCTTAAATTCGATTTATTTCCAAAACCATTTGGATTCAAAAATTCAATTCAAAAATTATTTCAAAAACTGTGACTTAACCAATTTCCACGTGCAATCCATATTTGTGTGTGTATAGTGTAGTCTAGGGGTTTAACACAATAGTGCACACATCAACCATCACAGATTCAATCATATTAACATCGATAAGCGGTATAACCCATAACGCTTATCTATACATATATTCATAGATAAAACAAATTTATCAATGAGGTATATCACAGGATATAAATAAAATTACTATTTGTGAGGAATCCAGTTGGATTGCTCCAACCTGTTTCCCTGCATCCACAAATATTAGCACAACCAATAAATATCGATTCAATCTGATAATAATTATCATATTCAGCCAAACAACCAATCAAACATTTAAATATTAGCTATTTAAATTAAATGGTATCCAGATTTGAGTGAGATTAACTCACCTTGAGTTTTCAACGAGCGTTCAAATTTAAATCAAATCGAACGGTGTTCGATTTAACCTAAATTTTTACTTGCCCCGAATAATTCTAGAATTGCTCCCATACGTAGTACTCGTCGTTGCGATTCCGACATCGCCAAATTCGTCCGATTTCGCCCTCGTACAAGAAAGATAAAAAATTTATTAGTTTCAATTTCAAATTAAAACAAAAATTTCTATTTTATTATTTATTTTTACCAAATCTACCGTGCGAAGAAATCGGGCCGCCCATCTCCATCTTCTTCCTCTCGTACGCTGGCTCCAGGAATACACGCACCAAGTAACCCATCGTCCACCGCCTAGGGTTTAAAACCGTACTTCCTGCCATCGCCGAGAACAAGATCAAATACCACCACATCACGCGCGCCTCCGATCCACCCACGGCCAGAAAAGCACGAAGCTCGGTCGTCCCCTCGCACCAGAAATCGTGCGTGAAAAACACACGAACGCGGCCTCCTAGCACCTCCAATCGACGACGATAGCTCGAATCACCCGTTGGATCTGAAGCTCTTCGACTTTGCAGTTGGAAGAATTCGCTATTACATGATGGATTGATCGCAAACTGAAGATGAAAGTCGCTATTTTTTGGCCATTGAATATAAGAGGAAGCGGCTGCGTGGTTTTTAGGGTTTCGGCTACGTGAATTTATATATGTATATAAGCAATATTTTAATATTAAATCCACTTAAAGCAACTATTTCACACGATCTCCAAACGACACGTGCCGACAGGCGTTTCTAAGGTTTTACCCACATTCCGAACACAATAGAACGTGTTTCGGAGGTCAATTCAATCATATGCGTGAGTTACGGAAATAAACGATCAATTTTAAATTAAATCGATTGAAATAGTTTCTATGCGTTTTGAGCTGCCAAGGTCAAGCGACAACTCTGATTGCTACGAAAATTGAAATCCAATAATAACTAACTATTACGGAACCAATGGAACTGGCTTCGTCGAATTCCGAGACTATGCCCCGGAAGGCTATTTTAACTCGTCGATTAATTCGAGCGATTTTCAAAATCGTCGAAATCACTTAAAATTTCACCTTTAAAATTTTATTAACTCTATTATCAATCATATAGACTTTATAATTACATTAGAAACTATTCCGATTCACTTCGAATCAAAATCTGATTATTTGCATTATTATATTATTAAATCCCCTTATTAAATTAATATAAAATCCCAAATCTTAATTTATCGACTTTTGATTCCATCCAAAAGTCCAACATCGTTATCTAAATTCAAATAGGCTTAAAATAAATTTTAGAAACCATTTTTATATTTATTTATACCCAGATTCACCAATTATCCTGATTCCAGTATTAAATTATTATTATTCAAATTTCAATTGAATTTCCATATTGAAAATTACAACTAAATTCTATTGATTTAACAAAATCCTTATTTCAAAATCAATTCAAAATCCATATTTAACATTTAAAATGAATTAAATGTTCAAAATCTAACGACCAATATTCTAGGTCGTTACATCTTCCCCCCTTAAAAAATTTCATCCCCGAAATTTGCTAAGGTAGAAAGAATGCTCCAAACTCAATTGTAAAACTCACTTAGTAAAAATCTCAAATTTCACTTTGCCAAAATTCTTCAGTTTCAAATCAAACTACTAGTTTCGATTCCTATTTCAAAATCCTTTTACTTCAATTTTAATTTGAAATCAATTTGTTGTTAACGAAATGTTTCAAAATTTTCAAAAAAAATTCTAACTTCCAAAATTTTTGAAATTTTTTGGCAGTGTCCCCTATGTACGGATGAGCTTTTGCAATATCACAATAGATATAAATATATATACATCGACCCACACGGTCGGAAAACCCAAAACAGTTCATATTTCCTATTTTTATTGCGTAGGCGCGTACCTTTTATTAGCATTTTGAAAGCATGCGGCTAATTTATATTGCATATACACGCTCCAATTCTATCGATTGCCTCCCATACTTGTACTTACTCAACAAACGCATCAGTTTTCCATAATATGAGGTTTTCAACAAGATTTCATATATTAATCTAAACCAAATATATCAATTTTCAAAGCCCACGCAACCATTTTCGAAATCCTACAAGTAAACCATATTTTATAAGCAATTACGAGGTTTCAACACCATTAAATTTCCCTAATACATCCAAATTTCATTTTACTTTACTCAAAAAGGGTTTACAACCAAGTTTGCTCCATTCAATACATATTTATCATGACCAACTCCAAAATCACTACAACATGATCAACATATTCATAACTCGGTTTATTTATATGCAAATCCATTAAATTAAATTCCGACCCATTCCAATTGGTTTAAAAAATCAACTTTATTTGCTTTTCTTAATTTATTAGCTTTGTTTACAACAAAATGGCTAACCTCAATGCAAATTTGATATCATTCAAGCAAACAACAATTTTCGAAGTTTATAACCATTTTAAATAAATTCCAAACCAAACTATATTAATTTTACTTCAATTGAAATTGTTTACAACCCAAACATCCTCATTTTTATTCCATTATCAATTTAAATTCTTATTCTTACACTTCCATTTCATTATCCATATAGGTTTATATTAATACCATTCAATATTGGGTTATATACAACTCATACATTCTTATTTCATCACAATAATTAATTAAAATCCTTTCGCTTGCATTAAAATTTTATTATCTAAATAAATTTCATTAAAGACCATTTTATAAGTTTGACAACAACATTCCACAATTTCCTTAAGTTATTTCAATAACAAAATATCTCAATTTCTTCTTGCATCATATTTATTTTTATTTTAAATTTGATTCTTATCCCATCAAATTCCAATCCATTTCAAATTTTAACTCAATTTATTCACTCATTCAATCCATTTAAAACTTATTTTATTGACAATGAGACCACTTTAAATCATTTCACTCATTTGAATTTATTTATAATTCAAAACTTCACTATTATAATCAAATTCCATTATTCATTCCAATACAAATCTTTTCAATTTAGATTACACAAAATTCATCTTCATCCTATTCTTTTAAATTTAGTTTAGTTAAAATTCTATTCATACAACATCCTTTCAACTTAATTAAACTTACTTTCAGTTCAATTCTTTTCCAATTCTAATTCAAGTTTAACTAAATTTTATTTAGCCAACTTAAATTCATGCTATTACCTTTACTATTTTAAATAAAAATTTAATTCTATTCAAAATTATTTGTAACACAACTCAATTTTGATTTTAATTCAATCCAAATTCAACTCAATTCCATTTAATCGAAGTTAAATCCAATTCAGTCCAATTTTAATTCTCCATATACAAGTTCAAAACTTCTTTACCGACTTAAGTTCATTCACCCTTTTATCCTTTTTATTTTATATTTACTTCACCTTATTTCAATTCATATTTCATTTGAGATTAAGTTTGAATTCACCATACCATTTAACTATTTCCCATATATGATTATAATTCCATTTTCTATTTATAAGTTTACCAACTTATTTACTTAAAAGCTTATATTGCTTATTTGAGTTATTTCCATCTAATAATCACAATTCCAGATTGTCTATATAATACTTAATAGCTTAAGGATATAAATTTTCATTACTCAATTAAAGTCATTTTACATTTCAACTTTATATCCAATTTAATTGAATTCCAATTCCAATTTATTTAACTTATCCTGAGTTAAATTCAAATATATTTTATTCACCACCATTTACTCAAGCTAAATTTTAATCCCAGGAGTAAAATTTTCATTTTTCTTCCTTATTAATATCAACTTCACTTAATAGGTTCAATTGTTGATTCATTTTAACTTTCACAATATTTAAATAGTGTTTCCAGAATTCAATTACCCGGTTTATTTCAAAACCGTTTTGAAATTATAACCAACTCATACACACCAGGTATATCAAATCAAAGTTCCAGATTCCAAAACAACTTGGATTTATCAAAACAAATTTCCCCTTTTGAAATTTCTTAACCACCTCGTAAATCAAACAAATCTAGACAGATATCATACCCAATTATTATGGAAGCAATCCATCACTTTAGAAACTCGAAAATGAATTCTAATGATGTGGCCATCATCATCAGGATTATTTTCCAGCGACTGAAGTGAGTTCAGTGCTTTCTCACTTCCATAAATTCATTTCAAAACAATTCTCATTTAGAAATATTTTCCAAAATAATACTCCATCATTGCCTTCAAACACTTTGGAAACATTTCAATCATTCCACAGATTTTAAATTCCTAAACCTTTGTTTTAAATTCATCGTAAAACACCTTTTAAAATCCCCGGGATTTAAATTCTGGTTTAATTCAAATTTAATTATTCTTCTTTTGGATAAATCATACTTATAGAATTTTATTTGGTTATAAACCTTTTCAAACTTTAGATTCTTATATTTGATTATAATATTAACAACCAAACATCCAAATATATATATAATTCCAGAAATATTATTCCTTTTATATCAAAATATAATTTCGGCTAAAATTATTTCATTTACCCCACTTTAAAAACAATACTATGTCGGTTTATCTTGTTTAAGAGTTTAGAAACTCTTATCGATACGGTTGTACTTCCCGTACCGACCAGAATTCATGAACACTCAACCGATAAGTCAGCACATTATAAAACAATTTATATTCACTAACAAGTACGCGCTCATATATATTATTACACTCAAACTCATTCTAGAGTACTACTGACTCTATCTCTAATGAGTAACACCCAACAGAGCCAAGGTTGTCGTTAAACCAAATGCTCTGATACCACATGTAACAAGTTCGATTTCTCGACGTCTGAAAGTCGACATCAATACGTCCACTGTATCGAATGCCGCAACAGTCGAATGCCGAAAAACCGAACCATTAGGGTTTAAAGAAGAAGATAAAGATTGAAGAAGAAACAGAAACAATAAACAGAATCTCACATTTCGCAGCGGCCAACATATAATAGATAAATAAATATCTTTAAACAGAATCACTATATTAGTTATTACATTACATCACATTACATTATCAGAGCGTACAACAACAAACCACGGAAAGAAATATTACATATACTAGTGATACGCTTCGCCCTTCAGCTTGCTCCTGATCTCCACAGCATCTCTTTTTTCCGATTATTGCTCCCGAATAATGCTAACCTGACTCTAGGCTGCCCGTGTGGAAAATTGTAGGCACCCAGAGTTTAGAAAGGGAACAATAAACTCCAGGTCAGTCGTGGGACTGGTGTGAGATTTCAAAAACAATTATTTTCACAAAGAAAATAAAATAAAAAGATATCCGCAATGGTTTTTGAAAAATGAAACTACCATAAGGCCTCCCGCCACACACACAATGCAAACGCAGAATTGGAGGAGATTTCTCCTTATGATAGTCAAACATGCTTAATACGCAAAATTATTTGATATTATTATTATTATTAGTGCATAGTGTAGAAAACATTTCGAAAGTATAATATTAATCTTAGCTAGCATAGGCATTTCGCACTTATGCCTACTATAGCTACCATGTTCAGTAGCAGGTTACCACCACATCCCATGGCAGGTTATACAACTAAAACCGTACAGGCCTCGTATTGTTTCGTTTGGATTTCTAACAAATGGTCAGGAAAAGGAACTTCTTCACATAAAATGGAACGCCTCTGGAGGGACGTCCCCGAGAACCTAACCGGACTCTGCTACACAATGCCGGGTTACCTCTGTAACTAGGTAACAACTGACATGAATATGTCATCCCCCGGTCGTTACCGACCTTTATCCGAGGGCCCTCAATCCAACAACCATACAATAAGGTATCCGGGCTCCATACGGTGATACCACTTTTTTTTAAAAATCAACATAAGTAAATATCAGAGCTCCATACCATGATATCACTTTTTATCCAGAAGGAAATGGTCATACCCTCAGGAGGAGCTACCACCATATAAACTTGCTGCCACGATTCCTGTTTCGACCATTATCGGGTTGTGAGGCTCGACGACGTCACATCCACAAAGCTATGCTTTTTCACAAAGCCATGCTTCGATCATAAATGATCAACAAATGATCATCAACATACAGCAACACTCAGCATGCCACACTACCAAATTGGGAGTATATCGCTGATAACCTTCAACTACATAACCTATGAGCTCGTACGTCTCAGAGAAGGGTGTTATGCTAAGAGAATAAATTCTCCGCCACCAACAGATATGTATTTGAAAGAAATCTGCTTTATATCTCAAAGTGTAGTGTCAGACATACAACTATACAAGTCTATTCCGGATTCGAATAGAACCGAAGGCACTTCCGAAGAAGCCCTTGCAAATCCGGGTATTCACAATCCCAATCGGACTTCCCGTCACTTAGGGAATCTCTATACCATAGCTACTTGGTGCAGATACAATCGATAGGTTATCCTATCGTTCTCGAAAATACCCGGTCTTCACCATCGGTCTTCAAATGCTATCCATATCGACGTATCATTATTTGGAATGGGTTATATGACACAAAGGTCCTCTCCCGGCTAAACCAAATAATGAGCGTAAATTTAAAAACATATGGATATTGGGATTTCAGTTAAGTCACAACTCATTATCCCAATTTTTCTCTCAAACTGTTTAAACAAATTACCATTTCAAATCTTTTTAAATAAAAGATTCGCTCCACAAAGTTCACACAGTTTCACAAAGATCAGTTCACGGATTTCAAAACAATTTCCATTTCAAACTGGGTTAACTCATCCAATCTTTCACTTTAAGATTTAATTCATAACTTTCAAACCCTTTCCAATTCAAATCTTGTATATGGAAGATATACCATTTAAAATCCTCTTAGATTTCAAAACAAGATTAATCGTCTTCACAAAGGTTAATTCATAGTTTTCCAAACTACTTACAATTTCATTTCAAACTTGAAATCTTTCAACACAAATTGGAAATCCTTTCTTTTTATGAAAGCTATTATTATTTGAAACAAATAGTTTTCGTTTTGGGAAAAACCGATTTCAAATTACATAAGTTAAACCATTCAAGTATAAAACATGGATTTAAAATTAAATTTCCAAAACCATACTTTTTAAATGGTTAAAAACCTATATAAACATCTTTATAACTTGTATAATCCTTTTAGACCATAATTTCCAAATCATTCCTAACTTGGAAAACCATTTCCAATTCAACTTAAACTTCCTTTAATACAAATTGGAAATTCTTTCCTTATATAAAAGCTTATATCGTTCGAAAACAAATAGTCTTTATTTCGGAAAAATCCGATTTCATTTATATAAGTTAAAATCTTTGGGTTAATTTGAATTCCCAAAGCAACACTTTATAAAATGGTTCAAGTTCATGTAAACCTATATAATCTTTTTTGAAATCATAAGCTTAACTCATAGAATTCAATTTCAAATTTTTATTCAATTTTAAAACAAATTTAAAACTAAATTAAGTTATTCAAAAATAACTTTTATTTTGAAATTCCTTTTCAAAAGTTTATTTCCACTTTAAATCTGTTTTATTTCCAAAACCATTTGGACTCAAAAATTCAATTCAAAAATTATTCAAAAACTGTGACTTAACCAATTTCCACGTGCAATCCATATTTGTGTGTGCATAGTGTAGTCCAGGGGTTTAACACAAAAGTGCACAACATCAACGATCACAGATTCAATCATATTAACATCGATAAGCGGTATAACCCATAACGCTTATCTATACACAGATTCATAGATAAAACAAATTTATCAATGAGGTATATCACAGATATAAATAAAATTACTATTTGTAAGGAATCCAGTTGGATCCCTCCAACCCATTTCCCTGCATCCACAAATATTAGCACAACCAATAAATATCGATTCAATCTGATAATAATTATCATATTCAGCCAAACAACCAATCAAGCATTTAAATATTGGCTATTTAAATTAACTGGTATCTAGATTTGAGTGAGATTAACTCATCTTAAGTTTTCGACAAGCGTTCAAATTTAAATTAAATCGAACGTTGTTCAATTTAACCTAAAATTTACTTGCTCCGAATAATTCCAGAATTGATCCCCTATGTAGTACTCGTCGCTGCGATTTCGGCGTCGCCAAATTCGTCCGATTTTTCCCTCGTACGAGAAAGATATGAAATCTATTAGTTTCAATTTCAAATTAAAACAAAAATTTCTATTTTACTATTTATTTTTACCAAATCTACCGTGCAAAGAAATCGGGCCGCCCATTTCCATCTTCTTCCTCTCGTACGCTGTCTCCAGGAATACATGCACCAAGTAACCCATCGTCCACCGCCTAGGGTTTAAAACCGTACTTCCTACCATCGCCGAGAACAAGATCAAATACCACCACGTCGCGCGCGCCTCAGCTCCACCCACGGCCAGAAAAGCACGAAGCTCGGTCGTCCCCTCGCACCAGAAATCGTGGGCGAAAAACACACGATCACGGCCTCCTAGCACCTCCAATCGACGACGATAGCTCGAACCATCCGTTGGATCTGAAGCTCTTGACGAGCTCTTCGACTTTGCAGTTGGAAGAATTCACTATTACGTGATGGATTGATCGCATATTGAAGATGAAAGTCACTATTTTTCGGCCATTGAATATAAGAGGAAGCGGTTGCGTGGTTTCTAGGGTTTCGGCTTATAAACGTGAATTTATATATGTGTATAAACAATATTTTAATATTAAATCCACTTAAAGCAACTTTTTCACACGATCTCCAAACGATGCGTGCCGACAGGCGTTTCTAAGGTTTTACGCACGTTCCGAACACAATGGAACGTGTTTCGGAGGCTAATTCGATCATATGCGTGAGTTACGAAAATAAAAAATCAATTTTAAATTAAATCAATTAAAATAGTTTCTATGCGTTTTGAGTTGCGAGGGTTAAAAGACAACTCAGTTTGCTACGAAAATTGAAATCCGATAATTAATAACTATGATGGATCCAATGGAAATGGTTTTGTTAAATTCTGAGACTATGCCCCGGAAGGCTATTTTAACTCGTCGATTAATTCGAGCGATTTTCAAAATCGTCGAAATCACTTAAAATTTCACCTTTAAAATTTTATTGACTCTATTATAAATCATATAGACTTTATAATTACATTAGAAACTATTCTGATTCACTTCGAACCAAAATCTGATTATTTGCATTATGATATTATTAAATCCCCTTATTAAATTAATATAAAATCACAAATCATAATTTATCGACTTTTGATTCCATCCAAAAGTCCAACATCGTTATTTAAATTCAAATAGGCTTAAATATATTTTACAAACCATTTTTATATTTATTTATACCCAGATTCACCAATTATCCCAATTCCAGTATTAAATTATTATTATTCAAATCTCAATTGAATTTCCATATTGAAAATTACAACTAAATTCTATTGATTTAACAAAATCCTTATTTCAAAATCAATTCAAAATCCAAATTTAACATTTAAAATGAATTAAATGTTCAAAATCTAACGACCAATATTTTGGGTCGTTACAAAAATCATTTTGGTGAAGTTTGAAAAGAAATGGAAAATTTAGTTGAAAATAAGCACGTCGCATAACGTAGTTTGCGATTTCACGCTATAAAAGTCAAACAAGTGTAAAAGTTGGAATATAGCTGGAATTCTTTAACATAAGAATTTTACGAACTATTATATTTATATTTTTCCAACAAAGAAAGAAAATTGAGATTCCGATGAGTAGATTTTGAAATATGAGTAAAACAAGTTTTGGGAAAATCCGATTTTTGTAGTTCAGAATCCAAAACTGGATTTCTTTAAAAATGATGTTTTAAAATGTTTAAAAATGTAGAATAAATCTTATAAATGTTTTAAAATGTTTTGAAAGTGATTTAAGTAATCAAAATTAATTTTTAATAATAAAAAGTCGTTTTGATCAATATAGCTTAAAAAGGCACTTTCCGTAGCACTTTTCTGCGGCACTTTACTATAACTTTAAACGCAACCATTCTTTCTCAAGTCTTTTGTAAATGTTTTTAAATGATTAATAAACCATTTTAAAGGTAATTTGAAGGATTTATGAAATGATTAAAGGTTAAATGGTTTAGAGTCGATCAAATGACTTAACTGCCTTATGGACGTCAGAGAGATAGATTCTAGGCTTGGGTTTGGAAACCATTTTCCTGCTCTCCCTTGCTATCCTGACTGGCTCGATGGAGGGGCTAGTGAATTTGATCTACTCCGATCAAAATTTCAAAAAAAAAAAGAATAAAGAAATCATTTTCTAGATTTAAACAATTTGGATTTTATAGAGATGATCTTGTTGTACTCGGTGTTAAAGCCCGAGGAGGGAACTCGTACTATTCGTGGAATTTAAAAGGTGATTTCACCATTATTCTGCCCATTGTATTTGTTGAATATAGGAATATCAAATATGGGAAGTGATATTGAGTAGAATTAGATGATTTCTATAGATTCTTCTCACTTAATAATTAATTATTTTGAGATTAACATCCTAAATAACATGGTTTTAACTCAATCAAAATTATGAGCTTTGAATTAAAAAATCTTTGTTAAGATTTAAATGCAATGATTTTGGGAATGTTTTCCTAAGTGTAAAATGAAATGATTTTGAATTATTCCAAGTTTAAAAAAAGAGGTTTTTTAAGTCATCAAAGGTTTTGATAAGTGAGGTTTAATAATCCCGTATATACCGGAAAGAATGTTTTAGAAATGTATATCTCTATAAGAGATTTTGATAAAAAGAACTTAATCGATTAAAGAATGATCCATATTCACAATACCTCTTTTTATCGATAATTTTTTAGAAGGAATCAAGGTCGGATGTAGATAATCCCTATCCAAAAACCACTTCGAACCAATATATGCGTTCGAAAAATGAAAACCTAATAGAGAGAATGAAGGGTAAAGACCAAAGGTCTTCAGGATGAAAGGACTGCTTGTTGAAAATTCTAGTTAGCTCCCAAATACTAAAGTAGCAGTGGTCCGTTCATTTCTGAAACTCTTTGGATTGCAAGGACTTCTTGCTACTAATTCGAAGGATAATTCCCGACAGGATGTGGTAAAAGAGTGCATTCGGTTTCGTTCAGTTCTAGAACGAACTTGTATAGATGGATGTTTGACATCGCATTCTTGATATTTCATAGTTGACTTTTATAAACGTACATATGTTTGGTGGTGGAGAAGGAAACTTCTCTTTTCTTAACACCCTTCTCTAAGACGTATGAGCTCAAAGGTTAAATGTTTATGGATGTCAATAGTGATCTATAGAATGGCAGTATGGCATTCAAAGTGAAATGTGCAAAGTGAAATGTGATCGCTACCTCAAGCCTCAGACCCACAAATGGCTAAAACAGGATAGATGCAGCAAGGGTATGTGGTATGCAACCATTAGGGTATGATCATCCCCTTCTAGATATATTTCTATCCACTATGACATTCGGGTTTAAATTAATGTGGATGTATGCTACGAGGATTCTCGAATAGGTTGGTAACCACCGATGTGATGACATATTCAGTACTGTCTAGTGCGAAAGGTAGGCCGGTCTTGTGTTGGTAGAGGTGTAGATGTTCTATTGAGCTTGGTACATTCCTCTAGAAATGTACTACCGGAAGGTAGTCCCTTTACCTGGTCATTTGTATGGAATCCATTCTCTAATAAGTGCCTGCTAGTTTGTTTGTAGAACCCAACTTTGTGGCTAGTATTACTGGAATTTAATCAATGTAACAATTTCGGCTAAGATTAATAAGTTTACTGGCAAATGTTCTCAAAGATATGCCATTAAAAATAATATCATGTATTTTGATGTAAAATGTTTTGGTTATCATAAGGTAAAAACCCGTTTGTGTTTATGTGCGGCATGGTCTTATAAGATACCTTATTGTTTTCAAAATGCCTATTTCGAGTTCTCACACCAGTCCCATGAATAACCTAGAGTTTATTTTCCTTTTCCTTAAACTTTGGGTGCCCTACTTTTTCCCGGACAGCCTAGTAGTTAGGTTTAGTTTAGAAGAAAGCTAGATGGAGCTAAGCATGGAGTCAAAAGCCTTTCTGAAGATTGTTTCAACCACACTTGTGTAGTATTATATTCTGCATTTGAAAGGACAGATATTTGTAATTGTCCTTGTTTGAATCGGATAAATGTATTTTAATTTTTACTATAAAGTTTATATTTAAATAACATATGTGAGATTCTGTTCTGTCTTTATTTTTCTTTCTTACCCTTGAAAATTCACTACTCCAATACTTGAATTTATGGCACGTGAATACCTAGGATGTATTAGTGTCGATTTCTGGGAGCTGAAGAAACAGGTCCTCACATTAGGTATCCAATTAGATATAGGATCAAACCAACATAGTTCTCCTACAACAAATAGGACTTATGGAGCCTACGATGCACAAATATAAATGCAATTCCCAGCTACATAGCATATAATATGCAAATGTAGCTTCCAAACTTTTGAAATAGTAAATATTTACATTTCAAAACTCGAAATAGGCTTTTTGAAAATTCCTGGTTTCATTTCAAAATCTAATTACCTTTATTATTGTCAAAACTGTTCGGATTAAATTTCTGTTCGAATTATTTTGAAATAATAAAGGTAATTTGACCAGGAAATCTAATTACCTTTATTATTTGAAAATAATCTGTTCGAATTAAATTCCTGGTTTCATTTCAAAACTTTTGAAATAGTAATATATCCTTTGTATCAAATTATGCTTTACTTTCGGATTTAAAAACAAATCACTTTTGAAAATCCGAAATAATCTACTATAAAAGCATATCAAAATATATGCATTCGGATCGAGTGGTTTCACCCAACAACAAGGAAATAGAGTCCCAACCTTCATAAGATAAACAAATAAAGTATACCTCTCTATCTAAGGATAGACTACACTAAGGGTTACCAAAACCGTTCTTCCATTTTATAGTTATGGGTTATCTGAATCATTGGTAGCATAACAAATCATTTTGTTCTCCAAAGTGATAAATCATTTCGCACAAATTATCACAAATACTTCCAATCATAGTACTGTTTATTTTTCCAAAATCTTTTCAAAACCATTCGGATTTAAGTTCTTAAAATAATAGCATAAATCCTCTTTGATTCAAAACATTTAAAACAACATTTAAGCACAAACATTTTTTACATCAAATATGGGAAAAGACTTTTATAAATATTTATTTTCAAAAATATCTATATATCTCTTTGGAATGCATTTCATTCAAAATATAAACATCCTTTCCTTTTAAAATGATAATAAACTCCTTTTTTATAATTAATTCCTTAACCAGTATTAAAATCGAACATCTTATAGTCAAATTGTGAGATTTTATTCACAAGATGTATATATTTAATGCATCCGTAATTATGATCTACCTTACTCATGCACTTAAAATGGTAATGCTCATAAACTAGTTGAGCCAAATAACTACCAATATACAATAATCAATGCTTATAAACGAATGGAGCATAATTCAAACAACCAACAATCAATCACCGACAATAATAATTGCGAACATATCGTTATAACCAATTTTAATTAAATAACATATAAGTAAATGTCCAACTGTAACGACCAGGAATTTTCGATCCCTAAAATTCCAGATATTTAGGAAAAGAAGAAAAGAAATAGGAGAAAAGAAGAAACAGAAACACCAACATCTCACATTCGCAGCGGATAAAATATAATAACAAATAACATTCTTTACACAAAGAATAGCTGAATCGGTCAATTACATTTTAATACGTCAGAGTTACAATATTTCACAATCATTAGGCAATTAAAAAACTTGTCCCAGAAATACAATAATATATCACAGCGGAATACACTCCATATGTTCCTGCCATCCAGCTCGCCTCCTGAGCTCCAGAACATCCTTGTTTGAAAATCTGTAATATTCGGTCTGACCCAAGCATTACATCAAAGCAACACCCTGGTCAGGCTAGAAACCAGCGTGAGTAAACCCATCTAACATGAAATACTAATGCCAGAAACTTATTTAAAACCCGAGGTAACTCGTCCATCACTACAAGTTCATAACTTGCTATAGTCAACACATATATTCATAATCAATCCCTAAGTAACATTACCTAGTTTTTAAATGGTCCAGTCGTTTAAATTATTCCATTTCAGCCTATTGATTTCACATATCAACCTATAAAGAATCATTGTAGGTTACAAATCGAAGTGGGTTCAGGTATTTACTAATACCCGACCTCGGTCTCTTCGAATTTAGTATCATCTTATTTCTAGTTTAAGTGAATACAAATAAACTATATAGAAGGTATCATAGTCACACAGCAAATTAATTATCGATAGAGAATTCATAATATCATAGTTCAACTCCTCATAACATATCACAATTCATTATAAGCTATCAGCTTAGACATAAATCCAATCATCCAATACCATTCAATCATCCATAACAAGTTAAATCAGATGTTCAAATCTCGATTTAATTACCAACTTTAATTACTTAGATTGCCCTTAATCCTGCTTACTTAACATTAATTAATTACAACTAATAACTAAACATCTTTTAATTATTTTTCTCAATTTATCATCCTTGATTAAACATTCTCTAATTACATTAAGTAACTAGCCCTAAATTAATTACATAAATTAATTATTCTTCAAACATTCACTTTAATTACTCTCGGCAATTAATAACGATCCTCTAATTTTTCAGTAATTACTCTTTAAATTAATCACATTCAGGATTTACTATCCTTTAGTTAATCATTTAATTAATTACACTGAGTAATCCTTTCTTAATTACTTTACTAAGAATTAGTTATTCAACTTGGTTAATTTCAAACCATTTGTTGTTAAATTAATTAACACTCTTAATTAACCACCTAATCCTTAATTAAATTCTTAATTATTCCTTAATTACTTAATATTTAGTTAATTATCTTATTAATCGGTCAATTCACCTTAATTACATTGATCAATTTAACCTAATTAACTAACTAAAATTAATTACATTGATTAATTTATCTTAATTCATTAACCTTAATCACATTGCTTAATCAAGTTTATAAACAAATAAGTATAACTTTAATATAACTACTCAAATTTAATTATCAAACATTAATAAATCAATTTTTCCTGAAAATAGTTTTAAAGAGAATTAAATTTAAACTTAACTGGTTAAACTTCAAAACTCGAGGATTAAACATTTTCTCAAGAAAATCCAAGTTTCACTTGAATAAGTAGCCGAGACCCTTCAACCTATTCCCCAGATCCTTCCTCTTCTTCTTAAATCTTATACCTTAAACTTTAACTGCTAAAATGCAATGCCTCACAACGTCACGAAGCAACATCCCAGCATTCCTACCCTTGACATGAGCTTCAACCCGAAGAAAACTCCACGACCAAACTGACACACTGAACCCTCGCGTGCACGTGCACAGTTCATCGGTGGCACTCCGACACCGCTACTACCCTCCAAAAATCGCCTCTGATCTCCCCGATCCACCAATCAACACAGATTTATGAATTCGCCAGAGAAACAAAGTCGGCCCCACAACCACACTCAGGAACTCATCATCATCAGAAAAATTGACTCGCGCCATCCTAATAGTTCATCAGAATTCCTGCCGTTCTTACCAGAGATGCGTCACAAACCCCTCTTCGATTTCATCAATATGCGATTGAGTTCGACACCTTGTCGAGGTTGTATTAAGATCGATTTCGATGTCAACCTAGGCAGGGTTTAAAATCCTAAAATGTCATCGCAAAATTGCTGCGTCGATCAGAAAAGTACCAAACAATTTTTCCCTTGATCCCTGTCCGAACACCTTCCTCTGGCCACACTCCCTACGCCTTCGACCAACGAAATTGCCGAAATTTGACGAAATTCCAGTTTTCGGTCATCACACGATTTATCAACAAACACAAATGTAAAAATCATAGTATTCTCATTAAAAATCCCCATATTCAAATACGATTCAATTAATATGATCAAAACTTGAATTTTTAAAAATCTAATTCTTGCTTTTTATTTTATTTCCACTGTCTCATCCTATTAAGAGATAATTGCTTGTATATATAGTAGGAAATATTTTAAAAATTTTAATTTGGTAAACACAAATAGATTTCCTTAAGAAATTTTAATTCAAGATTGTTTAAATCAAATTTTATAGTAAATTTTTACTTGGTTTTGTCTGAAAGAATCAAACAGAGACCAGACATTAATACACAGACCTGCACTTGTGTGTGTATACACACACACTCACATTCCATAATTCAACTATTTCCAAATAAAATATATTCAAGCAATCATTTATTCATACATCACTGCGAGATTGTATCATGTGCATCAGATTTATCCCCTTTTTAAAAAAAATGTAGTTTACTCACTTAGATTCAGTTGAATAGAGACTTGCTTTTCATATTTCCAGACATGTATATAAATATTATCACACATATGTATATTAAAATCACTTTTAATCAACATGTACAACATCATTCAAATCATACTTAAAAGATCATTGCACTGCTAATACGAAATATATCAGAATTTTTTTTCAAGTTTTACTCACCTTTTTGTTTTGGAACTGAGCAGTTTGAAAGCCTGAAAATTGGACTTGATGATCCTTGAACTTTTTTGCCTCCAGTTTCACTTTGAAAGTTTTGTGATGATTAAATCTTGTTTTAAACTGATTTGTTTCAGGTTGTACTTAAATCTTGAAAATGTTGTTTTTTTGATTTACTTTTTATTAATTATGAAGAAAATGGAAGCAGATGAATTTGTAACTTGTATTTTTCTTCTTTGTTCATAAAATTTTAAAATAATACAAACATGACACTTGTTAAATTGTAAAGGAAATTGATTACACTTGTCATTAGCTAAATTTTAGGCTTACATTTGTGAAACCATGTTTATATATGTTTTTATGTATTTTTTTATAATAATTTAAATTTGGTTATATCTCTTTATCTTTTCGCTTTCTTTTATTTATATGTATATAACTCAATTAGATAATATGAACCTATTCATTTATATTTTTATGCTTAATATCTATATATATACATAAAACATATATTTTTTAGAAAAGTATGATTCTTCGTTAAATCCTATTTTAAATCTTTTAGCTATAATACTTTAATAATAAATAGATAAATAAATATAGATATTGTTCTAAGTGTTAAAAATATAGAATTTTAACTTCAAATACTTCTTAAAAACTATTAAAAGCATAACTTCAAATTTAATATATATATATATACCTATATATTATATTACGATTAGAAAATCATTTTTATAACTTTTGAAAAGATAAATTTTTCCCAATTAAATAATTATAAAGAAGATTATTAAACTAATATTGTCAAACTTCAATAATTATATTAGGAGATTATCAATTAAATATTTATCCAAGTATTTAAAAAAAAATCAAATTCATTTACATATCTAGATTTTTTTATTATCAGAATTTTATCTGTTCAGTTGAATAAACTAGTTACTTATTCAGTTATCAGATATCCAAAATACGGGTTATCACATTCCTTCCCCCTTTGAATCTTTTCATCCTCGAAAAGGACCGATGCCAGAATTATTAAAATGATTATTGTTAGAAAAAAATTACTCTTTGATAAATTTTTAAACATTTTAAAATATTATAGAATAGTTTTATAAAGGTACTTTTTATAACTCGATTTCTCTACCAGTCCATCCTTGTTCTCACGGAAATTCGGTCATACGTTGATCAGACGTAGGACTGAAAATCTATAAGTACTTAGCAGACCTGTTTTCAATGCCAAGTGAAAATACTTGGAAAACATTTTCAAAAACTTTATGACGATATAGAAAACATTTTTAAAATTGAGGAAATATCTATGGTGAGAATGCTCTGGAAATCATCACCCTCATCCATAGTCGTAGTTAATTCGATGGTTATGTTGTCGTCCCGGCAAAATCCATAGATAATTGTAGGCCTCCGCGCCCCTCGATTACGCCATGGAACCCGCTACAGATCGCAGCTATAACTGGGGTTATGTTGCTATCACAGCAAAAACCCATATAACTGTAGACATTAGCGCCCTCGAATTTCGCTGCCAAAAGAATAAAACTTCTCCACTCCCACATAGGTCGTAGACTACATCAGTCAAGTCCCAATGTAGCCTTAGGATCTCACGGCCTCTCGACTTTCGCTATGTCTTCATAGGTCGTAATCTACCGATGTTACGTTTTCATCCCGACAAAATCAAACGTAGACCGTTGGCTCTCAGCAGCACACACGAATTCCGATATGGTCTGCAGTAGATCGTAATGACATCGAGCTACACTGTCGTCACAGCATAACCCAATGTCTCTGTAGGCATCAGCGCACTCCACTTTCGCTACCCACTGCACATAATCCTCAGGAACCAGTTTTTCCGGACTCCTCACAGAATCAACCTTAGAAACCCCCCCAGGGTCCAAGGCAGTACCACCCTATGGCACTCCTGAGAAGTTCATTTTAAGGGAGCGCCTTTTTCCCTAGAGCCAATCTTAAAACACTTTATACTATACTCTTATAGTATCTTTCAAATCATACCCTTTATGATGTTCATCAAAATCTCCTTCACACAAAATCGATTTCCAAAATCGATAATTCTCAAACTAGGCTTATCAAATTCCAATATTGATTTTACCTAAAAATCAAAAGCCTTTTCAAATCAAAAGGTTCCAAAAATCTTTTCCCAAAATCCTCATAAGATCCTTTATATATATATATATATATATATATATTTTTTTAAAAAACTTTGGATCTCTTCAAACTTGTATAAATTCCCTTTTTATACTTCAAAATACTTTTCAAAAAACCCTTTCCTTTCGACAATAGATTCAACAAGGGGAGATTTTATCTTTTATAACAAAGATATATAACTTTATTTATTCCAAATCAAATATTTAAATTTGATTACTCTTATAAAGTTATTAACCATATTACTTACTTATATAAAGTAAATTTCTATCATAAAAATATCAAATTTCCACTTTTCTTCATCATATATTTCACAAAATATACCTTTCATTTCAAAAACCATTTCACATTTCTTATCCACAAATTTCCCAGTGTCAATTTCATTCAAATCTGTACGACGTACACATATCATCCGTACGCTATATCAATTTGATCGCTCACTCGATCACACTATTTCACTTTCGAACTAGTATCGTCCACCCGACTTCGTAGTGCGGACTCAGATCTGGTTTCTTGATCAGAAACCGTCATTCTCCTTAATAGCCATAACTATGATAAAGAATATCCAGAACCAATCAACAGTCCATATCCAGGTTCGCCATCAAAAATCGAGTGAAAAATCCTAACTCGGATCGATATACTATCTCGAAATTCTATTCTCGAATCAGGATCAAATCACTATGCGAATAGAATTATATACGTATATCCTACATATTTATCTTTATTGATTATTAGCCAAATCAATCTCCTTTTCTATTCACATTCACTTTAATTTCTACTCACTTATTCACAGTTTCTTTAATTCCGATTTGGATTATCACTTCAATTCTTATCTCAAATGGTTATTTAACCATAAATAGTTTACACTCTGACCGGCTTAAATTTAGAAAATAATTTGAAAAGTTTAAGATAGATAAGTAGTTGAAAAATAATTATTAATTGTAAAATAACTGTAAAATAGTTAAGTAATGATAAAATGGTTATAAATTAGTCAAATAGTTATAGAAATTTTAAATAATTATAAAATAGTTGTAAAATAGTAATTAGTTATAAAGTAGTTGAAAACCGTAATTAATTTATAAAACAGTTGAAAAATTGTTAAATAATTCCTAAAATAATTTTAAAACAAGTATAAGATAGTTTTAGGTTTAAAAAGAAAAGTTATATAGTAAATAGTTTGGATAAATAGATTTATATTAAAATAATTTATTTTGAAAATAGTCCAGAGTCAAACTGTTCAATTCCCAACCTCCATTTCCAATTAATTCAATTTAAATTTCCACTTCCATTTAAATTGACTCAATTCCAATTTAAATCACTTCAATTTCCATTGATATTGATTTAACCCCAATTCAAGTTGAATTAATCCTCAACTTCTTTTCTAAATTCAAATCAAATTCCATTTGAATTTACTTATTCAACTTTAGTCACAATTTCAATTAATTCAAATAAATTTCAAATTGAACCAATTTCAATTCATATCAATTCCAGTTTGAATTAATCCTAATTCCCATTTGAATTGAACTCATTCCACTTCAATTTCATTTCAAATTAATCCAATTCAAATTTTCCATTTGAACTTTTAAACTTATCCATCTTCAATCACAATCCCAATTAATTCTAATCAAATTCAATTGGAACTAATTTAATTCAAATTTCAAATTTAAACCATCCCGAATTATCAAATTCGAGTTAAATTTTTAAATGTTGATTTAATCCTTTAAATCAAATCAACTTATATCTTTAAACCATTTAATTCTGAATCCAAATTTCATTTTTAACCTATTTCAAAGTTCAAATAATAATTCAAATCCTTTTTTAAATAACTCAATCTTTGAAATTCAATTTATCACCAAATTTCAATTTTGGAACCAGACCTTTGAAGTTTTATCTTAAACATTCAAATCTTAAATCCAAAATGATTCCATTTTATCTTAATAATGGATATATTACCACTTCCCATTTCTTCATCCATTTAAACAAATCCAATTTCAGCTTAAAGATTATTAATAACAACAGGATGGGATCAATCAAATTATTTTAAAACATCCATCCATTTCCAATTTCCAGACCTCAAACCTATTTTGAGATCACACAAACTCCCAATTCAAATTAACCATTTAACTTCCCAAGTTAAATCCCAATTTCACCATGAAATTTCCAATTCAAATTGCTTGTTAAATTATTTAATTTTCCCAAAGTTAAATCCAATTTACTTAATCCCGCCAACCTTACCCAATTTGAATTCCCATTGCAAATGTTAAACTTCACATTAATAATCTTCCCACTTATAAGTTCAAAAACTTATCACTTTGGGTATCACATCTCATTCCAAATTTAAAACTCAACATTTAGAGTTTATTTCAAACCATCTTTTATATTATGTATATTCCTCATATATACAAATTATTTCCTTTACACACCAAGTTATCCTTAAATTTTAGATCACCTTCGGTTTTTAATTCAAAACAAATTTCTTTAAATTTTCAAACAATTCTTGTTTGAAATAGGACCCTTTTATTAATATACATTAAATAATATTATTTATTATTTCTTTATCACTTTGAAACAATTTTCAAATTTCTAGACCTAAAACTTCACAATTTAGATCATCTTCAGTTCCAGTTTATAAGTCATACTTGCCTAAATGTTTTACTTCCCTAAAACATTTCATTTTTCTTACTCATTAATACACATTTTATTATTAAACATAACAATTATTTATGATAATAACCAAGATTATCATATCTGAAAACCAATTCATTATTATCTTAGTCTGAAACCCTTCCCCAAATTCAAGATTTTAATTTCAGATTGAATCCATTTCAAACTTATCTTTATTTAATTTCAGTTTGGTTGTATTCCTATTACCACTTAATTCTCATTATTTACTTTTCAAATAATAAGACAACCAATTACCTTAATATATAATGGTTAGAAGAATCATTGCTTTATATATAAGCTTAAATAAAAATCATTTACCTTTAAAACTATTATATAAGAAAATAACAAGTATGCTCTCTCATATACATTGCACTCAACTCATTTTAGGTTACTATTGACCCTATCCTTGATGAGTATACCCACCAAAGCCAAGGTTCTCGCTTAAACTTCGGCTCTGTTGCCAAATGTAACGACCCGGAATTTTCGATCCCGAAAATTCCAGAAAGTTAGGAAAAGAAGAAAAGAGATAGGAGAAAAGAAGAAATGGAAACACCAACATCTCACATTCGCATCGGATAAAATATAATATCAAATAATATTCTTTACACAAAGAATAGCTGAATCGATCAATTACATTTTAATACGTCAGAGTTACAATATTTCACAATCACTAGGTAATTAAAATAACTTGTCCCAGAAATACAACAATATATCACAGCGGAATACACTCCATATGTTCCTGCCATCCAGCTCGCCTCCTGAGCTTCAGAATATCCTTACCTGAAAATCTATAATACTCGGTCTGACCCGAGCATTACATCAAAATAATACCCGGGTCAGGCTGGAAATCAGCGTGAGTAAACCCATCTAACAAGAAATACTAGTGCTAGAAACTTATTTAAAACCCGGGGTAACTCGTTCATCACTACAAGTTCATAACTTGCTATAGTCAACACATATATTCACAATCAATCCCTAAGTACAATTACCTAGTTTTTAAATGGTCCGGTCATTTAAATTATTCCATTTTAGCCTATTGATTTCACATATCAACCTATAAAGAATCATTATAGGTTATAAATCGAAGTGGGTTCGGGTATTTACTAATACCCGACCCCGGTCTCTTCGAATTCAATATCATCTTATTTCTAGTTTAAGTGAATACAAATCAACTATATACAAGGTATCATAGTCACACAGCAAACTAATTATCGATAGACAATTCATAATATCATAGTTCAACTCCTCATAACATATCACAATTCATTATAAGCTATCAGCTTAGACATAAATCCAATCATCCAATACCATTCAATCATCCATAACAAGTTAAATCAGATGTTCAAATCTCGATTTAATTACCAACTTTAATTACTTTGATTACCCTTAATCCTGCTTACTTAACATTAATTAATTACAACTAATAACTAAACATCTTTTAATTATTTTTCTCAATTTATCATCCTTGATTAAACATTCTCTAATTACATTAAGTAACCAGCCCTAAATTAATTACATAAATTAATTATTCTTCAAACATTCACTTTAATTACTCTCAGCAATTAATGACGATCCTCTAATTTTTTCAGTAATTACTCTTTAAATTAATCACATTCAAGATTGACTATCCTTTAATTAATCATTTAATTAATTACACTGAGTAATCCTTTCTTAATTACTTTACTAAGAATTAGTTATTCAACTTGGTTAATTTCAAACCATTTGTTATTAAATTAATTAACCACTCTTAATTAACCAACTAATCCTTAGCTAAATTATTAATTATTCCTTAATTACTTAATATTTAGTTAATTATCTTTCTTAATCGGTCAATTCACCTTAATTACATTGATCAATTTAACCTAATTAACTAACTAAAATTAATTACATTGATTAATTTACCATAATTAATTAATCTTAATCACATTGCTTAATTAAGTTTATAAACAAATAAGTATTAACTTTAATATAAACTAATCAAATTTAATTATCAATTAATAATAAATCAATTTTTCCTGAAAATAATTTTAAATTTAATTAAATTTAAACTTAACTAGTTAAACTTCAAAACTTGAGGATTAAACATTTTCACGAGAAAATCCTAGTTTCACTTGGACAAGTAGTCGAGACCCTTCAACCTATTCCCGAGATCCTTCCTCTTCTTCTTAAATCTTATACCTTAAACTTTAACTGCTAAAATGAAATGCCTCACAACGTCACAAAGTAATACCCTAGCATTCCTACCTTTTACACAAGCTTCAACCTGAAGGAAACTCCTCGACCAAACTGACACACTGAACCCTCGTGTGCACGTGCACAGTTCATCGGTGGCACTCCGACCACCGCTACTACCTTCCACAAATGGCTTCTGATCTCCCTGATCCACCAAGCTACCCAAATTTCTGAATTCGCCAGAGAAACAAAGTCAGCCCCATTACCACACTCAGGAACTCATCATCATCAGAAAAATTGACTCGCGCCATCCAAATAGTTCATCAGAATTCATGTCGTTCTTACCAGAGATGCATCACAAACCCCTCTTCGATTTCACCAATATACGATTGAGTTCGACACCTTGTCGAGGTTGTATTAACCTCGATTTCGATGTCAACCTAGGGAGTGTTTAAAACCCTAAAATGACATTGCCAGATCGCTGCGTCGATCAGAAAAGTACCAAAAAAATTTTCCCCTGATCCCTGTCCTAACACCTTCCTCTGGCCACACTCCCTACGCCTTCGACCAACGAAATTGCCGAAATTTGACGAAATTCCAGTTTCCGGTTATCATACGATTTCTCAACAAACACGAATGTAAAAATCATAGTATTCCCATTAAAAATCCCCATATTCAAATACGATTCAATTAATATGATCAAAACTTGAATTTTTAAAAATCTAAGTCTTGCTTTAAATTTTATTTCCACTGTCTCTTCCTGTTAAGAGATAATTGCGTGATATATATACTAGGAAATATTTTAAAAAGTTTAATCTGGTAAACACAAATAGATTTCCTTAAGAGATTTTAATTCAAGGCTGTTTAAATCAAAAGTTATAGTAAGTTTTTACTTGGTTTTGTCTGAAAGAATCAAACAGAGACCAGACATTAATACACAGACCTGCATGTGTATATATATACACACACACATTCCATAATTCAGCTATTTCCAAATAAAATATATTCAACCAATCATTTATTTGTACATCACTGTGAGATTGTATCATATGCATCAGATTTATCCCCTTTTTAAAAAAAATGTAGTTTACTCATTTAGATTCAGTTGAACAGAGACTTGCTTTTCATGTTTCCAGACATGTATATAAATATTATCACACATATGTATATTAAAATCACTTTTAATCAACATGTTCAACATCATTCAAATCATACTTAAAAGATCATTGCACTGCTAATACGAGATATATCAGAATTTTTTTTCAAGTTTTACTCACCTCTTTTGTTTTGGAACAGAGCAGTTTGAAAGCCTGAAATTTGGACTTGATGATCCTTAGACTCGTTTGCCTCCAGTTTCACTTTGAAAGTTTTGTGATGATCAAATCTTGTTTTAAACTGATTTGTTTCAGGTTGTACTTAAAACTTGAAAATGTTGTTGTTTGATTTACATTTTTTTAATTATGAAGAAAACAGAAGTAGATGAATTTGTAACTTGTTTTTTTTTTCTTCTTTGTTCATAAAATTTTAAAATAATACAAACATGACACTTGTTAAATTGTAAAGGAAATTAATTACACTTGTCATTAGCTAATTTTTAGGCTTACATTTGTGAAACCATGTTTTATATATGTTTTTATGTAATTTTTTTATAATAATTTAAATTTGGTTATATCTCTTTATCTTTTCACTTTCTTTTATTTATATGTATATAACTCAATTAAACAATATGAACTTATTCATTTATATTTTCATGTTTAATATATATATATATATATATATATATATATATATACAACATATATTTTTTAGAAAAGTATGATTCTTCATTAAATCCTATTTTAAATCTTTTAGCTATAATACTTTAATAATAAATAGATAAATAAATATAGATACTATTCTAAGTGTTAAAAATATAGAATTTTAACTTCAAATACCTCTTGAAAACTATTAAAAACATAACTTCCAATTCAATATATATATATACACCTGTATATTATATTATGATTAGAAAATCATTTTTATAAGTTTTGAAAAGATAAATTTTTCCCAATTAAATAATTATAAAGAAGATTATTAAACTAGTATTGTCATACTTCAATAATTATATTAGGAGTTTATCAATTAAATATTTATCCAGGTATTTAAAAAAAATTACAAATTCATTTACGTATCCAGATTTCTTTTTATTTTTTTATTATCAAAATTTTATCTGTTCAATTGAATAAACCAGTTACTTATTCAATTATCATATATCCAAAATACGGGTTATCACACCAACTTAATACAATCCCAGATTGAGGATTTATTCTACTAATAGATGTCTATAATAAAGTACAATTATCTTAATTACATAAACTGTAATTGTAAGGAACAGAATTTTCGACGCATGAAAGTCGACATTAATACGTCCACTGTATCAACTGCTGAGCAATCGAATGCCGGAAAACCGAACCCTTGAGTTTTAAGAAGAAGAAAAGATAGAAGAAGTAAGAAAGAAAATCAACATAAACAATATCAGAATCTCACAGTCGTAGCGGAATAACATATAATAGATAAATGAATAATCTTCAAAACAAAAGAACGATGCATTTTATACATTACATCACATTATATTACATTATCAGAGTTTGCAACAATAAACAGTGGAAAAGAAATACTATATACTAGTCGATACGCCATGTCATCCAGCTTGCCTTCAGATCTCTACGGCAACTCCTGAATTCTAGAATGACCTGATAACCTGGCTCTAGACTGCCCATGTGGGAATTGATGGGCACCCAGAGTTTACGTAGGGAACAGTAAACTCTAGGTCAGTCATGGGACTGGTGTGAGAACTTAAAACAGTTTATCTTTAAAAACAAGCAAAGAAATATTTTAAAATAGATCCGCAATGCTTTTGGAAGATGAAACTACCATAAGGACTCCCGCACACACACACACAATGCAAACGCAGAATCGGAGGAGATTTCTCCTTATGATAGTCAAACATGCTTGATACGAGAAATTTTCTCTGATATTATTACTATAAGTGCAAAGTGGAAAACCTTTCGAAAGTAAAATATAAATCTTAGCCAACATAGACATTCCGAACTATGCCTACTATACCTACCATCTAAACAGTGGTGACCACCATAAGTAAATGGCAGGTTCTACAACTAAAACCGTACAAGGTGCGTATTGGAGTTTGGATTTCCAACAAATGATCAGGCCAAGGAACTTCCCATTGCCACATGGGTACGCCTCTGGAATGACGTCTCGAGAACCTAACCGGATCTCTCCCAACACAAGCCCTGGTTACCTCTGCAAAAGTAGGTAACTACTGACACGAGTATGTCATCCCCCGGTTGTAAACAACCTTTATTCGAGGATCCTCAACCAACATCAATCACAAAGTCATATATATTTCCGACATTCACATAAGTTAAGTATCTGGGCTCCATACCATGATACCACTTCTATCCAGAAGGAAATGTACAAACCCTAAGGGGCGCTACTCCCTATAACCTTGCTGCATCTTTTCTGTTTTGACCATTACCAGGGTATGAGGTCCGACGAAGTCTCGTCCACAAAGCTACGCTTTTCACAAAAGCTATGCTTTGATCAACAAATGATCAGCAGCACTTCGTATGCCACATTACCAAATTGGGAATGTATCACTAGTAACCACCAACTACATAACCTCTGAGCTCGTATGTCTCAGAGAAGGGTGTTAAGCTAAGAGAATAAATTCTCCGCCACGAGAAGAAATGTATTTGATAGAAACCAGCTTTACATCTCAAATGGTAACGTCAGACACACATCCATACAAGTCCATTCCAGGATCGAACAGAACCGAAGGCACTTCCAAAAAAGCCTTTGCAATTCGGACATTTACTAACCACGTTCGGATTTCCCATCACAAAGGGTGATAAAATCTCTATATTGGAGATCATCCGATGCAGAGACATTCGACTGTAATCCTTCCGTTTTCGAAAATATCCGGTCTTCAACGCCGATCTTCAAATGCTATCCATTACGACATATCACTATTCGGAATGGGATTCATGACCCAAAGGTCCTCTCCCGGATAAACCGAATAACGAGCGCTTATTTTAAAATAAGTGTAGCATTCAAATTCAAGCAAATCACAACAAATACCCATTTAAAGGTAAATATTGATAGTCGGTTATTTAGCTATCAATAAATATGCACGACATCACCCGATTCCAAAAATTTCCCAAATTATTTATTTTCCAAAAATATCTTTACAAGATATATTTTCCACACTTCAACCATTTGAAAACAAATTTTCAAATCATTTTCCTTACGCGGAAACACTTCCAAATATTTATTCATTTTCACTGGAAATCTGCTGAGTTCAAATACTTTAAAACAATTTATAACACTTATCCAAAATATATCGGGAAAACACTTTGAAATAAAACTATTTTTCTTTAAACACTTTACTTAAAATATTAGTTATAAAAATATTGTACCAATATTAAATATAACTTAAGTCCAAACTAATTTTCAAAATAAAATTAGTAGATAGAGTAAAATTATTTTAAATAACTATTTTCTAAAACAATTATTGATTAAACCTTGGAGATAATCATTTCTTTAAATCAATTCAATAAATCTTTACTTAAAGGATTTCAAAATAACTTAAGAAAATGTTATCTCTAAAATATTCCTTTAAAACTACTTTAGAACTTTTTTTTAATTTATACTTTAAACGCTACTTTGGAAATATACTCGGCTTTCTAGGGAGAATACACTTTCATTTCAAAATGGTACATTTAAACTAACTAAATAAATCCTTACCGATTTACTTTAAATTTACGTTCCAAATCCGTAAATTTATTTCCATACTTCAAAAATAAATCAATGTTTATTTTTAAAAAAATTTCTCTTTCCTTTATAAATTCCATGGTGAATTTAAATTTCCAAATATCCACTGATATATGATTTTCAAATCGATTTCAAATATTCACTTTCAATTTATCTTTAAAAGATATAAATCTCAGAACATTTCACTTCATATTGGAAAACATTTCCATACTTATTTAACAGTAAGTAATTCACAAATCTATTTATTTTCAATACTTAGAAAATATTCAATATACTTAAAACACGATTAAGTATATATTTTATTCTTTTAGGAAAACGTTCTCTTTAAACACATTTATTTGGGTCAAAACGAATGTTGCGTAAAACATTGTTACGACAACCCAAAATCAATATCATAGGGTTTCGAAAATAAGATAGGTATATAAATCCCAATACTATACAAAAGCATTTTCTTTCGAAAATCATTTACTATAATAGCAGTATTATAGTCCATCTTTTCCTTATTTCTCGAAAACGTCTATTTCAACAATGAATGTTGAAATCTATGTTTTCGATCCCTAACATATTTGAAAACAACTTCAAATCGTTTTAATTCTATTTAAAAGATCACTTTCTAAAACATTTCTTTAATATATTATTCGCTGTCCAAAATCGTGAATATAAATCGTTTACCAAATTCAGCACTTCTACATATTTAATTTAATTGATTATCCACTGTCCAAAATAGTGGATATATCTCCTTTAACAAGCTTTCATATTTACTTATCAAATTCAATTGGTTTTGGATTTATAAAACAACGTTTATAAATTCACATTTATATATTTATTAAAAACTTCAACAAATAAAATCCCTTAATTAACAAATTCTATTTATATCTCATTTAAATGCCAAAATCCAATTTATAAGTTAATTACTTATAAATCTTTTCTTTTACAAAATCTATTCATTTTATAACTTCACAATTTATAAATCTATAAATTTCATTCACTTATGAAATTCATTTGAACTTAATTTTAACACTTATAAAAACTCGTTTTATAATTCCAATATTTTAATCTATAAATATCAATTTTATAAATCTTTTATATAAACCATTTATAAAAATTCAAAAATCCAAATTTAAAACATTTTACAAATAATTCAACTACTTATTTAAAAAAAAATCACATTTTGGTTATATTTCACAAAAATCATAATTTTTAATATAAACTTTCAACCTTAATTTTCAAAAATCAAATTTTTATTTATTTCCGATATCTAACGATACCAAAATTTTATTCAGCTAAATTTTAGCCTTTAACGATTTCTATCACAAAGATAATCACACAGAGATTATAAATACACAACATTGAAACAAATTCAATTAATTGAGGAATCCAGTTGGATCCCTCCAACCTATTTCCCTGCATCCACAGATGTTAGCACAATACCAATCCCGTTTCAAGATGGGATATCACGGTACATGGGTTTATATAAAATACTATCCACTATTATGCGGCACAATAGGGTCTCATCTGCTATACAATGCGGGAAATCAACTCCAAGTACATATATAATACCAATTCCACTTCAAGGTGGAATATCGCGGTATATGTGTTTAATATAATAACCTCCGCTTAATATGCGGGGTATAGGGTCTATTTCAATACAACAAATAACAACCATCATTTAGTCACACAATCAAGAAATTTTAAATTTAACTATTTAAAATTTAAATCGAAACAAATTCAATTGAGTGAGAAGTTCTCGCCTTGTTTCAAATACAGTTGCAGCATTTTATTCCGAATAAAATTAAACGCGCGTGAATTTTACCCAAAATTATCACTAGCTCCAATAGATCCCAATCCAACTCCATCGCGTAGTATTCGTCAATACGAACCTGACGCAACTCGTTTCGTCCAAAACGGACCTCGTACGGAAAAGTTATAGCTTTTAGAAGTTTATACGAATTTTTAAATCTAATAATTTACAATTTTCTTATTTAATTTATAACCAAAATCCATCATAGCCGTTCATTTTCGAACCCTAGATCCTGGCCGCACCTTCCACCTTCTTCCCCAGGTCAATGAACGCGAACGAAACCCATCGGCCGCCCTCCTTTCACGAATTTTTGCGGCCACCACGAATGCCGCGAACACGATCAACCACTATCATTTGAAAGCCCTTCGCCCACTCCACTTTCGGCATGAACGCCGATGTACTCGGTCTCCCCTTCATCTCTAAAAACGTGCGCTACTTTCACGCATTCGAACTTGATTTGCCGTCGATCCGTAGCTCCATTTACGATCTTGACCGTTGGTTTCAAAGATCTCGCGATGATCTACGACTTTGTAGTTGAAGATTTCTTGAATTAACGTGTGGATTGGAAGATAATTGAAGAAGAACGATGATGCATTTCGGCCATTAATTGTTTGCTGGCGGCTAGGGCTTAGTAGAATTAGGGTTTGTGCAAAATTAAGAAAGTTAGGTCCTTTTATAGAAAATTCGACGACACTATTCATCCGAAATTTTTTCAAACTCCAAACGAAGCGTGCCACCTGGCATGTATAATGTTTTACCTCTATTTCGAATGCAATGGAATATATATCGGGAGCCAATTCGAAAGTATTTGGAAGCTAGGTTTTCAAATCGACTATTTAAATTTAAAATTCACTAAAACCGATTTCTACGCGTTTTGGCTTGCCCCGGACAAACCGTACATCCGATTGACACGAAATTTGAAACCTTTCAATAATTTAACATTACGGATCCAATGAAACTAGTTCCGTCGAAATCCGAGACTGTTTGAAAAATGACTATTTTTACTCGTCAATTAAATATTAAAATATTCAATTTCTACAAATTAACTTTTAATTCAATTTTAAAAGTTCTATAACATCATTCTAACTCAAATATGATTTAATACAACTTTATAAATCATTTTTAATCACATTAAACCCAATTTCCAATTATTTCTGTAATTTCAAATATTAAATTATCGATTTAATTATCCAATTAAATCTAGATATTCGAAATAAAATTTATTCGACTTACAAATTTTACTTGATAATTTTTAAAAATAAAATTAATATACGAATTTCAAATGACAGAAATTCTGGGTCGTTACAAACTTCCCCCTTAAAAGAATTTCGTCCTCAAAATTGCCAAGTAAGAAAAAGTTACATAATCCATTAACTATTCAAAACCATTTGTTCAAATTAAATTTCAAATTCATTTAAACATTTTAACTTTTCCAAAATCCATAGTTAAACTTCTTACAATAACTTTACTAAATTTCAAATCATACTTAGTTATCTTTTCAAAACCAACTATATCGTTTAACTTTTCACTCCAAAATCAAAGTTATAGTTTTTAAAATTTTTCCAGTTTTCTCAGAAATATTCTGACGCCTTAAATCTTCAAAAAATTTCGCCAGCGTCTCCTTTGCGCGACTAGCTTGGTACGACTACAAAAATGGCACCACGGCCCCCAGATTTCAAAAAGAAAAGAAAAAGCCAAGTGGCTGGACAAGAAAATCATCCAATTTCATACTAAATTCAAATACATACTTTTTGTCGAGCAATTCAATTTTTTTATTTATCTTCCAAATCAAACTCCCAGTTTCCTTTAATCCACCTGTATATCCTACTAACTATAATATCCATTTTCATTCAATCTCACATTATCAATTGCATTTGAATTCAATTTAAAATTTCAATTCTATTTGGATTCAATTTACCTTCTGAATATCGAATTTTATCAATCAATTTTCATTCACAACTGGTTCATCTTGCTATTTTAAATTAGTTTCTTTTACTAATTCATTACAAGTTCTAACTCATTTCATCTCGCACAATTCAATTTACTATTTCGGTTTATAACCACTTATATTTAAAAGAATTTCAAATTCATTTGTTTCAACCCCAAATTTATTTTGAACTCAATAAATTTTATTCCGTAACTATATTTATCAGATTTCCAGAGTCTTTCCAACATTTCAAAACCATTTTTGAAACCAATTCAAATTATCCTTTGAATTTCAAAACCCAAACCCAAATTTTTCAAACAACTTGGCAGCAATCCCTCTTTTGGAAACCCGAAAATGAACACCGATGATGCTGCAGTCATCACCGAAGTTATTTTCCAGCGACCGAAAAGAGTTTAGAGGTTTTATCCCTCCAAAAACATTTTTTTCCAAACCCTTGAAAACCATTTTCAAACCCAAAAAGGAATTTAATCTTTTCCAAATTGCAAAACCTTTCAAAACATTTCCAAATATCCCTCTGGAATTCTACATCAAATTACAAATCACATTTACAATTTATATTCTCCAATTCTATTTTTATGTGAATTTATTTTTTAACTTTGGAGTTACGATTTCAATTTCTTTTTCAACATTAATGATAATAATTTAATATCATCACTTTCTAGCAACCAAGCAATCATATATTATAATAATTCACAGAAAAATTTTCTCTTTTATATACGAAAATAATTTAGGTATAATTGTTTCATTTACCCTATTTTAAAACGATATCGTGTCGAATTTGTTCTATATAAGTGTTTAGAGATTCCTATCAATAACGTTAATTACTCGTATTGACCAGAATCCATATACAACTCAACAAACCAATCAACATAATATAAAACAATTTTTATATTCACTAACAAATACGCGCTCATATCTATTATTACACTCACACTCATTCTAGAGTACTGCTGACTCTATCTCTAATGAGTAATTCCCAATAGAGCCAAGGTTGTCTCTTAACCAAATGATCTGATACCAGATGTAACGAACGGAATTTTTGACGCACGAAAGTCGACATTAATACGTCCACTGTATCAACTGCCGAGCAATCGAATGCCGGAAAACCGAACCCTTAGGGTTTAAGAAGAAGAAAAGATAGAAGAAGTAAGAAAGAAAGAAAAGCAACATAAACAATATCAGAATCTCACAGTCGCAGCGGAACAACATATAATAGATAAATGAATAATCTTCAAAACAAAAGAACTGTACATTTTATACATTACATCACATTACATTACATTATCAGAGTTTACAACAACAAACAGCGGAAAAGAAATACTATATACTAGTTGATACGCCATGCCATCCAGCTTTCCTCCAGATCTCTACAGCAACTCCTGAATTCCAAAATGACCTGATAACCTGACTCTAGGCTGCTCGTATGGAAATTGATGGGCACCCAGAGTTTAAGAAGGGAACAATAAACTCCAGGTTAGTCATGGGACTGGTGTGAGAACTTAAAACAGTTTATCTTTAAAAACAAATAAAGAAATATTTTAAAATAGATCCGCAATGCTTTTGGAAGATGAAACTACCATAACGCCTCCCGCACACACACACACACAATGCAAATGCAGAATCGGAGGAGACTTCTCCTTATGATAGTCAAACATGTTTGATACGAGAAATTTTATTTGATATTATTACTATAAGTGCAAAGTGGAAAACCTTTCGAAAGTAAAATATAAATCTTAGCCAACATAGACATTCCGAACTATGCATACTATAGCTACCATCTAAACAGTGGTGACCACCATAAGTAAATGGCAGGTTCTACAACTAAAACCGTACAAGGTGCGTATTGGAGTTTGGATTTCCAACAAATGGTCAGGCCAAGGAACTTCCCGTTGCCACATGGGTACGTCTCTGGAATGACGCCCCGAGAACCTAACCGGATCTCTGCCAACACAAGGCCGGGTTACCTCTGCAAAAGTAGGTAACTACTGACACGAGTATGCCATCCCCCGGTTTTAAACGACCTTTATTCGAGGATCCTCAACCAACATCAATCACAAAGTCATATATATTTGTGACATTCACATAAGTTAAGTATATGGGTTCTATACCATGATACCACTTCTATCCAGAAGGAAATGTACATATCCTAAGGGGCACTACTCCTATAACCTTGCTGCATCTTTCCTGTTTTGACCATTACCGGGGTGTAAGGTCCGACGAAGTCTCGTCCACAAAGCTACGCTTTTCACAAAAGCTATGCTTTGATCAACAAATGATCAGCAGCACTTTGTATGCCACATTACCAAATTGGGAATGTATCACTAATAATCATCAACTACATAACCTTTGAGCTCGTGACGTCTCAAAGAAGGGTGTTAAGCTAAGAGAATAAATTCTCCGCCACCAACAGAAATGTATTTGATAGAAACCAGCTTTACATCTCAAATTGTAACGTCATACACACATCCATACAAGTCCGTTCCAGGATCGAACGGAACCAAAGGAACTACCAAAAAAGCCCTTGCGATCCGGATATTCACTAATCACGTCCGGATTTCCCATCAGAAAGGGTGATAAAATATGTATATCGGAGATTAGCTGATGTAGAGACATTCGACGGAAATCCCTCCATTTTCGAAAATATACGATCTTCAACACCGGTCTTCAAATGCTATCCATTACGACGTATCACTATTTGGAATGGGATTCATGACCCAAAGGTCCTCTCCTGGCTAAACCGAATAACGAGCGCTTATTTTAAAATAAGTGTAGCATTCAAATTCAAGCAAATGACAACAATACCCATTTAAAGGTAAATATTGATAGTCGGTTATTTAACTATCAATAGATATGCACAACATCACCTGATTCCAAAAACTTTCCCAAATTATTTATTTTCCAAAAATATCTTTACAAGATATATTTTCCACACTTCAACCATTTGAAAACAAATTTTCATATCATTTTCCTTACGCGGAAACACTTCCAAATATTTATTCATTTTCACTGGAAATCTGCCGAGTTCAAATACTTTAAAATAATTTATAACACTTATCCAAAATATATCGGGAAAACACTTTGAAATAAAACTATTTTTCTTTAAACACTTTATTTAAAATATTAGTTATAAAAATATTGTACCAAAATTACATATAACTTAAGTCCAAACTAATTTTCAAAATAAAATTAGTAGATAGAGTATAACAATTTTAAATAACTATTTTCTAAAACAATTATTGATTAAATCTTAGAAATAACCATTTCTCTAAATCAGTTCAATAAATCTTTACCTAAAGGATTTCAAAATTACTTAAGAAAATGTTTTCTCAAAAATATTCCTTTAAAACTACTTTAGAACTTTTTTTTAATTTATACTTTAAAAGCTACTTGGGAAATATACTCGGCTTTCCAGGGAGAACACACTTTCATTTCAAAATGGTACATTTAAACCAACTAAATAAATCCTTACCGATTTACTTTAAATTTACGTTCCAAATCCGTAAATTTATTTCCACACTTCAAAAATAAATCAATGTTTATTTTTAAACATATTTCCCTTTCCTTTATAAATTCCATGTTGAATTTAAATTTCCAAATATCCACTGATATATGATTTTCAAATCGATTTCAAATATTCACTTTCAATTTATCTTTAAAAGATATAAATCTCAAAATATTTCACTTCATATTGGAAAACATTTCCATACTTATTTAACAGTAAGTAATTCACAAATCTATTTATTTTCAATACTTAGAAAATATTCAATATACTTAAAACACGATTAAGTATATATTTTATTCTTTTAGGAAAACGTTCTCTTTAAACACATTTATTTGGGTCAAAACGAATGTTGCGTAATACATCGTTACGACAACCCAAAATCAATATCATAGGGATTAGAAAATATGATAGATATATAAATCCTAATATTATACAAAAACATTTCCTTTCGAAAATCATTTACTATAACAGCAGTATTATAGTCCATCTTTTCCTTATTTCTCGAAAACGTCTATTTCAACAATGAATGTTGAAATCTATGGTTTTGATCCGTAACACATTTTAAAACAACTTCAAGTCATTTTAATTCTATTTAAAAGAGCACTTCCTAAAACATTTCTTTAATATATTATTCGCTGTCCAAAATCGTGAATATAAATCGTTTACCAAATTCAATACTTCTACATATTAAATTTAATGGATTATCCACTGTCCAAAATAGTGGATATATCTCCTTTAATAAGCTTTCATATTTACTAATCAAATTCAGTTGGTTTTGGATTTATAAAACAACGTTTATAAATTCACATTTATATATTTATTAAAAACTTCAACTTATAAAATCCCTTAGTTAACAAATTCTATTTATATCTTATTTAAATGCCAAAATCCAATTAATAAGTTAATTACTTATAAATCTTTTATTTTACAAAATCTATTCATTTTATAACTTCACAATTTATAAATCTATAAATTTCATTCACTTATGAAATCCTTTTATACTTCATTTTAACACTTATAAAAACTCGTTTTATAATTCCAATATTTTAATTTATAAATATCAATTTTATAAACCTTTTATATAAACCGTTTATAAAAATTCAAAAATCCAAATTTAAACCATTTTACAAATAAATCAACTACTTATTTAAAAAAATCACATTTCGGTTATATTTCACAAAAATCATAATTTTTAATATAAACTTTCAACCTGTATTTTCAAAAATCAAATTTATATTTATTTCCGGTATCTAATGTAACGACCCAGAATTTCGAACCCGAAATTTCCAAATAGTTAAGAAAAGAAGAAAAGAGTAAGAAGAAGAAAACAGAAACAAGTCACAGAAACCTCACATTCGCAGCGGATCAAAATATAATATCACATAAATAATAATTATACAAAGGAAAACTGTACATGTTAAATTACACTTTAATATATATCAGAGTTACAACATATTCACAAACACAGGACAGATAAATCAATCTGTTACAGGTACTAAAATATATCACTGTAGAAACTCTCCATACGTTCCTGCTCTCCAACTCGCCTCCTGAGCTTCAGAACGTCCTTACCTGAAAATCTGTAATACTCGGTCTGACCCGAGCATTACATCAAAGTAATACCTATGTCAGGCTGGAAACCAACGTGAGTAAACCCATCTAACATGAATGACAAAAGCAAATAACTTATAAAACCTCGGGTAACTTATATCAATTTACAACTTCGCATGTTGTTATAGACATCATTTAATTCACACATCAATTTCTAAGTACCAAACTTAGATTAAATGATCCAGTTCACTTAAATTATTCTAGTCCAATGTATAGATTTCACATATCAAATCTGAACAGAATTACTATAAATTACAAATCGAAGTGGTTTTAGGTATTTACTAATACCCGACTCCGGTCTCTTCGAATATAATACCATCTTAACCCTCACTATTCAGGTGAAATCCAATTTAGCCTTTAATTACAAGATGTCACTTTTTACATAGTAATTTATCATTGACAGATAGTCACATAATCATTGTTCAAGACAAACATATCATATCACAAACATTTCATAGCAGAAATATTAACCAATCATTCATAAGCAAGATTGATTAGTTACCCATTCCTAAATAAATCAAATTAATTTCCTTAATCACTTTTAATCTTGCTTACTTAACAATAATTAATTACAAAACACTAATTAATCATCCCTTAATTATCCTTTCTAATCACATTAATTTACCACATTTATTAATCAACCTTGATTAATCACATTCAGTAATTACTTATTCTTAATTACATACATTAATTAATTAACCACTTAATTAATTAATAAATCCTTTAATTAATTACACTGAATAAATAACACTTAATTACCCCCACTAAGCAGTTATTCTTCACTACTTTCCATCAAGTAATTACTCATTAATTAATTACATCATGTAATTATCCATTAATTACTTCACTAAGTAATTACACTTCATTAATTACATTTAAGTAATTATACTTAACCCATCATCCAGTAATTTCTTTAATTAATTAAACTTAATTAATTCACTAAAATTAATCACATTAACACAATTAATTACACAGAGTGATCCCTTCTTAATTACTTTATTTTGAATTAATTATTCAACTTAACTTAATTAACATTGGGTAGTTACAAGTTAGTTGCCATTAAATTAACTAACCATTCTTAATTAGCCAATTAATCCTTAATTGAAATCCTTAATTAATTCTTAATTACTTAATAATTAATTAGTTATACTTACTAATTATCTTATCATAATCAGTAAATTAACCTGAATTACAGCTCTTAATTAAGTTAAAACAAATAAGGATTAAATTTAAAATAAACTTCTTAACTTAAATTATCAAACATTAATAAATCAATTATCACTCCAAATGGTTCAAAAATAATTAATTTTAAACTTAGCTTATTAAAGTTTAAAACTCTTGAGAATTTAAAACATTTAAATTTCAACAACTAATCCTTATTGTTAAAACCTTTTGGAAGTAAATTTATTTTGGATTTAGTTTTATTTTAAATCCAATTTCCTTTTTATTTTCAAAAATCTTGCTTTAAACTAGAAAACACACAGAAACCATAGGCTTAAACTCATACCAACAACTCAATTTCCAAGTATGCATAACCCAAGAAAATCAACTGGACCGAAGCCCAAATACAATCGCACCGGAACGAACCCGAAGACAACTAAACCAGACGCCCTTCCACCTTCTTCCTCATCCATGCGATAAATGATCATCCACGACCGACTCTAGGAAACAATAGCTTCGATTGAAATCAAATACTACACAACAAAAAACTCGAGACCACATCGAAACACAGAATCTCGATCGCGAGATCACTGATCCAAACCAGAATCACCTGTGCATGGTAACGAATGTGCACATGCACATCCACTTCACCTGCCAACCTATTGCCGCTCCATCGCCGACTAGTCTCACCTTGTCCCCTGATTCCAATCATCGCCTTGCCCAAGCTTGCCACACCCCTGATCGAAATCAATCAATTCTTCCCAAAGCTTCAGAACCCGAAAGACACACCTACCTCCACCAATTGATGAACTACACTCGCCCCAGACCCTTAACCTCTCCGCCGTCTTCACAGATCAAAAATTTCCTCACCGAGCTACCTTCCTACCAGAAATCACCCACTCCGGTTGTGCCGTTAACTTCTGGTTCCTCCTCGATGCCACCCAAACCACAACTATCCTTAAACCCTAATATCTATTGACTAACCCAGTCTAGGTCCAAATACCCAAATGTGCCACGGTCGGCTCCTCCTTGGTGAACACCAACACCTTCAAATCAAGCCACGTTGACTCCTGTTGACTAAATCGACGAAGAAATTTTTTTGAACGGCAAATATTAATCCGTAAATTTCTCAAAACTTAGATTACTAAAAATTAAAATTTAACTTCCAAAATTCATATTTTCATACAACATTCGATTCTGCATGTTTAAATTCCAAAATTAAACATGTTTATTTTTCACTAAAATTTGATTTCCACTGTAAATTTCCAGTTTCAGATAAATTGTTTAATAAATTTACTTTTTTTGATTTTTAGAATTTGTATGATGTCAACACTCACAAATTCCATCAAACATCAGGTGTTCCAAGAGATCAGGGAAAGAAAAATTGAATTTTTTTAATGTAATCTACTATGTAATTTTTAACAGAGGCATGAATATGCCTGGACACAGGCATGCATTCCATTTCTCACACATTTTTATATGTACATAGACAAAATTTACAGCCAATCGAACAAATTAATAAATTTGAAACCTTGTGAAGAGAGTTTACTCACAAGCATAAATTTTCAAACAATATTAAGCATTTAAAGGGTAGTAGTTTACTTACCGGCTTAAAAGTAGAGATATGAATTTTGCTGCTGAACTTGATACTTAAGCTGGATACTTGATCTGAGAACTCTAACTAGCTTTTTAATTTGAATTTATTTTCTCTTGAATTGGGTTGAAGACCTGAGCAGTTTGATTTAATTACAAGATGGAATCTTGCCCCTTTTTTTTTAAGACAGAAATGAATTTGTTTCTGGTTTGAACGTTGTCTCTAGACTATTGATTCCAGGTTTTGATTTCTTGACAAATTTCTTTGAGTTTGTTTTTACTGGATTTAGTTATAGGTACTAGTTTTCTCTTTGCTATTTTGTTTCTATTTTTTTTTATTATGAAGGACAAAAAGAAATAATGACACTTGGTAGATAGGCATACAAATGTCATATGCATGTTATAATTAACTTAACATTTTAAATTTGCATGAACAAAATGTTTTTATATGTTTATATATTGTATTTCTACTTAATTTCACATTTATTAATGACCTATGTTTTAATATTTTAAACTTCCTCTTTATTTATCTATTTATAATTTTAAAAGTAGATGTTATAAAAGTCCAATTATACATTTATAAATAATTATACAAACATACTAATCATATATGTATTCAAATGTTCTTCATAAAACTTTCATATTAAATTTTCTATTTAGTAATTACTTTCCTTGATTTATATGAATATGATCTTTTAAGGAAAATAATATAAAACAAATTATATATTAATAAAATCATATACATATATATTCTATATCCAATTTAATTTAAGATATTTATTCTTTGAATTTCAAATTCAAATTCAAATTAAAATCAACTTTTTAAATATATATATATATATAAACAAACACAATTTCAATTCTATTTAAAATCCGTCTATAAATATAAAAATTAGCACATTATTATTAATGTTTTGAGAACAATTAACTTTATAAATTTTAAATAATTTAAAGGAGATTATCACATTTACTTGTTCAATTTATAAATAAGTAATTAATTAACCCGATTATTTTATCAATTATAGATGTCTAGAAAATCCGGGTTATCACATTCTTTCCCTCTTTGAATCTTTTCATCCTCGAAAAGGAATGAAGCCAGAATTCATTAAAATACTTATTAATCACTTTTAACTATAAATCCTTTTATTAAGAAATTTTAAAACACCTTTTAAAAAAATCCATATATATATTACCAAAATATTTTTATAGAAATACTTTTTATAACTGGATGTTTCAACAAGTCCGTCCTCGTTCTTACAGAAATTCGGTCATACGTTAATCAAGCGTAATACTGAAAATCTATAAGTACTCAGCAGACCGGTTTTTAACACCCAGTGAAAATATTTGAAAAATAATTTTATTGAAAATATTGAAAGCATTTTGAAATCGAGGAAATATCTTTGGTGAGAATGCTCTGGAAATCGTCACCCCCATCTATGGTCGCAGTTACATTCCAAGGTTACATTGCCATCGCAGCAAAAGTCCATGTAACTACAGGCTCTCCGCGGCCTCTTGATTACGCCATGGAACCCACAACAGATCACAGTTACATTCCAGGGTTACGTTGCCATCACAGCAAAAGTCCATGTAACTTCGGGCTCTCTGCGGCCTTTGATTTCGCTGTCAAAATGAAACTTCTCCACTCCTACATAGGTCGCAGTCTACCGATATAAAATCAAACGCAGACTGTTGGATCTCAGCGGCACATACGACTTTCGTTATGTTACCATAGGTCGCAGTCTACCGATATAAAATCAAACGCAGACTGTTGGCTCTCAGCGGCACACACGACTTCTGCTATGGTATACTCTACTCATAATCCCCAGGAACTAGTTCTGTCCGGACTCCTCACAGGATCAACTTTAGAACCCCTCCTTGGGCCTCAAGGCAGAACCACCCGGTGGCACTCCTGAGAAGTTCATTTCAAGGGAGCGCCTTTTTCCCGAGAGTCATCATCAAAACATTTTATGCTATACACATATAGTATCTTCAAATCATACACCTAGTATGATCTCATACAAAGCTCCTTTACACAAAATCGATTATTCCAAAATCGATAATTCTCAAACTAGGCTTTCCAAATTCTTATATTGATTTTACCCAAAAATCAAAAGCCTTTCCAAATCCAAAGGTTCCCAAAACCTTTTTACAAAATCCTCATAAGATCCTTTATATATACACACACACACAAATATATATAAAATTTTAAATACTTTGGATCCTTTCAAACTTGTATAATATTCCTTTTATACTTCAAACATTTTCAAAATCCTTTTCTTTTGGCAAAAGATTCAACAAGGGGAGTTTCATTTTATAAAGCAAAGATATTTAACTTTGTTTACTGAAAATCAAATATTCAAATTTAATTACTCTATAAAGTTACTTATTTACTTCCATAAAGTAAATTTCTACCACAAAAATATCCAATTTCCATTTTATTTCAAAAACCATTTCACACTACTCGTCCATGAATTCCCAATATCAATTTCATTCAAATTCATACGATTTACTCATATCATTCGTACGCTATTCCAATCTGATCGCTCACTCGATCACACAATTTCACTTCCGAACTAGTATCGTTCACCCGACTTTCTAGTGCGGACTCAGATCTGGTTTCTTGATCAGAAATCATCATTCTCCTTGCATAGTCATAACTACGATAGGGAATATCCAGAACCAATCAATAATTCATATCCAGGTTCGCCGTCGAAAATCGAGTGAAAAATCCCAACTCGGATCGACATACAATCTCGAAATTCTGTGTTCGATTCTGGATCAAGTCACTATGCGAATAGAATAATATACGTACACCCTACGTATTTATCTTTATTGGTTATTAGCCAAATCAATTGCATTTCTATTCACATTCACTTTGATTTTCATTAACTTACTCACAATTGCTTCAATCCATTTGGATCATCACCTCTATTCTTATCTCGATTGGGTATTTAACCAGTAACAGTTTGAACTCCGACCAGTTTATTCAGAAAATAGCTTGAAATTTTTTAAAAAATATATAAGTAGTTGGAAAATAATTACAAGTTTGTAAAATAGGTGTAAAATAGTTAGAAAATAGTTAAGAAATTTTAGTTAATTACAAAATAATAGTAAGGTAATAATTAGTTTTGTAAAATAGTTGGAATATAGTAATTAGTTTATAAAACAGTTGGAAAATCGTTAAACAGTTTCAAAAATAATTTTAAAACAAGTATAAGATAGTTTGGCTTTTAAAAGAAAGGTTGTATATATAATTAATAGCTTGGAAAAATAGGTTTATATTAAACAATTTATATTAAAAATAGTCCAGAGTCAAAACTGCTCACTTTTCAATTTCCATTCTCATCAATTCAATTTAAATTTTCACCTCCATTTAAATTGACCCAATTCCAATTTTAAATAACTTCAATTTCCATTGAAATTAATTTTCCCCAATTCAAGTTGAATTAACCTCAGTTTCTTTCCAAATTTAACTTTATTCAACCTTGATTTCAAATTCTACTAATTCAAATAAATTTCAATTGAACTAGTTCCAATTTCAATACATTTCAACTCCAGTTTGAATTAATCCCAATTTCAAGCTCCATTTCCAAATCAAGTTGAAGTATTCTTGATTTCCTCCCAAATTCAATTCAAATTTCATTTGAATTTAAAACTATTCAACTTTAATTACAATTTCTAAATATTCAATTCAAATTTCAATTTGAACCATGTTCAAATTCCAGTTCACTATGAACCATCTCGAATTACATAAATTCGAGTTAATACTTCAAATGTTGATTTAATTCCTTTAAATCAATTTACCCTTAATGTTTTTAAACAATTCAATTCACAGTTCAGACCTAACATATTATACCACAAATTAAATTAACGTTTATTTTTACTTCAATAACCCAAACCTTTAAACAATTTAATTTTGAGTCAAATTATCAAATTTCCATTTTAAATTATCTTTACTCGAATATATATTTTTCAAATAAGAATTCAAAACAATTTTATCTTAAAAAATTAATTTATTACTTAATTTTATCTTCTAATTTAAAACTAGTTCCTTAAACAATTTTACTTTTTATCCCAATAATGGATATATTACCACACTTCATTTCTCATTTATTTAAACAAATCAATTTATATTTCATAAATTATTTGTAACAATGGAATGATATCAGGATAAATAAACATCCAAATTTATCCAACACCAATTATTTCAATTTCCAGATTTTAAACCCATTTTGAGATCACTCAAACTTCTTAATTCAAATCAACCATATAACTTCCCAAGTTAAATCTTAATTTCATCTTGAAATTTCCAAATCAGGTTGATCATTCCAACTTATTTAACCTTTCCAAAGTTAAACTCAATTCACTTAATCCAGTCAACCTTACCCAGTTTGAACTTCCATTTCAAATTTTGAATTTTTCATAAATAATCTTCCCCCTTATTACTTTAAGTTTCCACTTTTTTATCTATATTTGTCTTGTGAATTTTAGTCTTTGTTAGTTTCAGTTATACCTACAATGCACCATGCCTTTTAATGTATCCTTTTGGGTATATTAAGGACTGTGGTGTGTTTCATTTGGTATCAAAGCCTAAGCTTACAGGATTCCAAAAAAAATTAAAAAGTAAAGTATTTTCTTCAAAATAATTTTAGTTAAAAGTTTTTTTCGGAAAAGAACTTTTAAAAATGATTTTTAAGTATAAAGAGTTTTTATAAAAATCCCCTCATAAGTCCAGTTCAATTTGAAATGGACTCTTTCCCAAACTACCTTTTTCTTTTCATAGAATGGTTGATGCCTCGAATCTTCCCGAGGGCATTTCAATCCCAGCCTGGTTTTTTGGGTACTTACAAGCCACAACTCCAGAGGTGCACGGGCCTACGCCTAATCCTACATCAGTGGGTAGGAATCCCATCAACCACCTGCTGCAATCAATTTCTTTAAGCTTTGTAAATATTTTGCAAGTTTGAGCGGAAAGATTTTTCCAACAAGGAGACTTTTATGGAGGCGAGAGCATGGCTTAGGGACACGGAGAGGATTTTTAGTCTTTTGGGATTGGATGGACTGTAGCGAGTTTAGTTGGCTTCTTGGAAGCTGAAGGAGTAGGCATCTTATTGGTGGGAGGTGATCAAGTTGGAGGGAAGGAATATTACTTTGGATGGATTCAGGGAGTGATTCAGTAGGAAGTTTCTATCTCAAGTAGAAGAGAGTGTTCAATTGGAGAGTTTTACCAATTTGAAGCAAGGGAGTTTGTCTATTAAGGAATACATCAATTAATTCAATGAGTTGTCATGGTTTGGTATGGATTTGGTGAACACACTACATAAGAAAGCTATGAAGTTTACGAAGAGATTGAATCAACCCCTTTAGGGATTATTGCCGACTCATGTACCGATGAGAGATGCTTATGAGTTTTTGGTCGAGATGGCGCTTATTTCGGAGATGGTCAAGGAGGAAGAGTCTAAAGAGGAGGTTAAGTCAGAAGGTCAAAAGAAGAGTGGTGGGAAAAGAATAAGAAGAAGAAGAAAGCTGATGGTCTGCAGAAGCAGATTAAGAAGGGATGTCATGGTTGTGGGAAGGTTGGTCATATGGTCAAAGTTTGCTGGAAGGAGAAGATGAAGGGTAAGTGTTATACTTGCGGGCAGTCTGGTCAATTGAGCAGGAGTTGTCCTCGGGAAGCAAGTGCACCAACTGCGCGGATTCAGGCATTAGATATAGCACCTTCCGGTAGCATTCCAGATAGAGGTAGGAAAGTCAAAGTTAAAGGTTTGATTTATATATCTGGTTTTCCCATTCGGACATTATTTGATTCTACAGCACCATAGTCTTTTGTCTCTAGCTCTCTAGTAGATTGTTTGCACTTGGACATATCATTAGTAGTAGACCCTATTATATTTTCAAACCCCATAGGAGGATCGGCACACTTATCTATGATTTGTAGGGGTTTGAAAATCTTTATCTTAGGCGCAGAGTTTTACTACGACGCCTATGTTTTGGGATTCTCGGGGTATGGGATGATCTTAGGAATGGATTAGTTATCCACATACAGAGCTATCTTAGAATGCGAGAGGAGGTTCATTAGACTTGAGGCTTGCAGTAGTAGGACTCTGGAGGTATCTTGCGACCCGCAAGGGTCAGTCATATTAAGTTTTCTCTATTCCCTTGATTCATCGTCATTAGAGTTGCATTCGGTTCCTGTCATCAGAGATTTTGCAGACACCTTTGAGGAGGTTAAAGGACTGCCCCCTAAGAGAGAGATTGACTTCAGGATTTACTTGACTGAGAATGCTAAGCCAGTAGCATTACCTGTAAGGCACATGGCAGCTAGGGAGAGGAAAGAAATGAGCAAGAAGATTCGTGAGCTTTTGGTGAAGGGATTCATAAGAAGGAGCATATCGAAGTGGGGAGCACCAGTCATCTGTGCCACTAAAGTGGATGGTTCTCTCTAAATTTGCGTGGACTATATGGAATTAAATAAGCTTACCAAGAAGAACCGATATCCCATCCTTAGGATTGATAATCTTTTTGACCATTTGGTAGGTTCTTCGGTCTCTCACCTTGATTTAGCCATTGGATTCCATCAACTTAGAGTCATTGATGATAGTATAGATAAAACTGCCTTTAGCACACTAGATGGATTCTATGAGTGGTTGGTTATGCTTTTTGGACTAACCAATGCCCCAGTCTATTTCATTGATTTGATGAGCCGCGTCTTTAGAGATATCCTAGATAAGTTTGTAGTGGTATTCGTGGATGGTATCTCGATATTTTCTAAGAAAATGGAGAAGCATGATGTTCATTTAGAAAAAGTTCTTCACACACTTCATAGTCATCATTTAAGAGCTAAGTTTTCGAAGTGTCATTTTTGGAGAGAGGAAGTTCGTTTCTTGGGGCATGTAGTCTCGAAGGAAGGTTTGGCTGTCGAGCTCGCCAAGGTTATTGTAGTGCAAGATTGGAAGGCCCCTAAGAATGTTACCTCGGTTAGGAGCTTCCTAGGATTGGCAGGCTACTATAGGAAGTTCATTATAGACATTGCCAACATTTCGACACCACTCACGTGCCTTACTAAGAAGAATAAAGCTTTTGTGTGGGACGTGGATTATAAGGTTCCTTCACGAAGCTTAAGAGAGCCTTTACTAGTGCACCAGTGTTAGTTTTACCTAACGGAGCTAAGCCTTTCACAATATACACTGATGCATGCAAAACGGGTCTAGGAGCGGTGTTGATGCAAGAAGGGAGTGTATTGTGTTATGGTAGTAGGCAGTTGAGGACGCATGAGAAGAACTACCTTATCCATGATTTGGAGTTAGCTGCCATAGTTTTTGCACTTAAGGCTTGGAGGCATTATTTGCTTGGAGAGTGGTTTGAGCTTTTTACCGACCATAAATCTTTGAAGCACTTTTTCCCATAGAAAGAGTTGAACTTGAGGCAATAGAGGATGATGGAGTTTATAGCCTCGTATGATTTTGCGATATCTTATACCCCTAGCAAGGGTACTATGGTTGTGGATGCATTGAGTAGAAAGAAAGCAACCCTTAGTCCTTTGTTTGTAGAGGGGAGGAACTTGGAATTTATTTCTACCTTTGATTTTAAGCCCTCTACGGACATTACTCCTGAATTGTTAGCGACATTAGAGGTGAGGCCTACCCTAATGGATCAGAATTGCTCGAGGCAGCGGGAGGATTAGGAGCTCATGGACATTATGGATAGGATTAGCCAAGGAGAAGTCTCGAGACATCTCCAATGCGATTCCATTTGATAGTGGAGCGTGGATTAGGAGAGATGGGAGGCTTTGTGTTCCACACACCAGTGACTTGGTTAGAGCAGTTTTGGAGGAGGCGCACCATTCTCGTATGACTATTCATCCAGGTGGTGACAAAATGTATTGGAATATGAAGAGGATGTTCTATTGAGGTGGTATGAAGAAGGATGTGGCGGAATTCAAAGCTAAGTGTCTCATATGCCAAATGGTAAAAGCAAAGCAGCAAAAGCCCAGTGGATTACTTCAGCCCTTAGATGTCGGTGTAGAAGTGTGACATTATTTCTATGGATTTCATTGATAGTTTACCCCCTTCTAGGAAAGGGAACACTAGCATTTTGTTGACTATTGATAGATTGACCAAGAGTGTTCACTTTATCCCAGTTAAGAGTAAGTGTACAGCTTCATATTTGGCATCCTTGTATATTTGGAAGATAGTACGTCTACACGGAGTTCCTTCTAGCGTTGTTAGTGATAGAGATCCCATTTTCACTAGTGAGTTTTGGAGAAGCTTGCAGAAGGCGCTTAGGACACAACTTAGGTTGACACGGTCTATCACCCCCAAACTAATGGCCAAATTGAGAGGGTAAATAGTGTGCTTGAGGATTTGCTACGGATGTGCAATTTGGATTTTGGTGGTACTTGGGAGGAGCATCTACCATTGGTTGGTTCGCGTGCAATAATTGTTACCAAACAATTATAGGAATGGCACCATTTGAGGCTTTATATGGGAGACCTTACAAGTCCCTATCATGTTAGGTAGAGTTTAAGAAGAAGTTATTACTTGGACCCAATATGGTTTGGGAGACCTCTGAGAGGGTGGATTTGATTAGGCGAAGGATGAATTTGGCTAAGGATAGACAGAAGTCGTATGCGGATAAGCGGAGGAGAGACTTAGAGTTTAAGGTTGGAGACTTAGTTTTTATCAAAGTATTCTCGCTTAGGAAGGTGGTAAGATTCAAACCTAATGGAAAGTTAGCCCATAGATTTGTTTGACCATTTCCTATCACAGAGAGAGTTGGGAAAATGGCTTCCCGAGTGAAGCTACTAGAGAGGCTCGTAGGAGTGTATGATGTTTTCCTTGTTTCGCACTTGCGAAAGTTCTTCGATGACTTGGCGGAGATTGTGGAGCCTAGTCAGTGGGAGGAGTTGTAGGTAGAAAGGGAAGCTTTTGTTCGGCGTATTCCCAAGAATATTGTTGGAAAAGACATCAAGCGACTAAGGAATAAGGAGGTTCCAATGGTGAAGGTGCAACAAGGAGATGATGTTGCAGGTGCCACTTGCGAAGCAGAAGAGAAGATTCATACTTCCTATCCTCATCTTTTGATTGTAAGTTCTAGAATTCCTTTTGTCCATCTTTAGATTTGAATAGGTTCTTTCCTTTATTATCCTTTGGGAGGGTAGAACTTAGGATTTAACCTATGGATGGTAGGTTTTGACGTAAACATGTTAATAGAACATGATATGAATTATGTATGTTAGTGGTTGCAAGTGTTTGCTAGTGGGTGCTATGGACGCATATAGGTGCAGTAGGCACTATTATTCCTTAGGGATCGGCCTACTAGGATACTAGAGCATATGCATATGGATGTATGCGCATTTTTATTTTATTTCCACGGTTGCTATAGATGGGTGTTTATCACTTGATTGATGCATTTGGGTGATGTTCGTAGCACACATATAGAACTATCAGTTATCATCAGGAAATTTTTGCATTCATTTGGATACATGGCACGGACATGATTGCATAAAAGGTGGTCAACTAAATCAATAGACCGCCTAATCTTTTGCATTAGTTAGGAACATCTACACTACACTAATTGCATAAATATCATAAATTGCATTAGAAAATTTTAAGGACAATCGATGAACGGTTGGTCACTGAATAGTTAGTTGTGGAATTGGATGAAATTTAATACATTTTTTTTATCCTTAGAGATATCGGGGACGAAATTGCTTTAGGAGGGGAGAAAGTAACAACCCGAAATTAAACACGAAATAATTAATTTGTTCACTAATTAAATACTAAATTAACTTTGTGAAATTATCAAAATCAAGCTACGGAAGTTGCACCATTGTGTCCATGGTAATTTTCTAGTCAATTTCAATATATAGAATGTCAAAAATCGAGCTAATATGACCAAGTTATAAAACAATCAAAATAAGCAGCAAAAGAGAATACATATGTATATAAACACACACACACACACACACACACACACACACACACACACACATATATATATATATACATATTCGATCGGTCGGTTGACCTGGCAAGAGGGCAGTCGGCCGTCCGGTCGACTCCCCTTGCTTATTGGAAAGCGAACGAACGTTCATTCGTTCGAACGATTCAGTGATGAGCGAACACGTCTTTTTCATCGATTAAACCACTCCGGTCCCTTCGTTTCTGCATCCGACAGCCCCTATTCAGCCTATGATATTGTTGCATCCTATTCAATCTCTAAATCCAACGGTCCAAGATCCATTTCTATACCTATCAATATACATCTAGACCTAACATTTTTTCTCATTCTAGATTTTATCCAATTTGGTTCACTTTTCTAGGAAGGACCCTAAACGGAATAATTTTTCCAAAGTAAAAAATCATTATAAATTAAATTATTTGACAACTCCAAGTGGATCTGGGAAGACCAAAGGAAAAGTTTAGGACCAGAGATAATTGATTGTGATTATTTTAAGATTTCTTTAAGTAATTTAAAATAATAGGGTTTCCAATAGTTGTAGTTTTACTGCGATTTTTGGAATAGCCTTTTCGGTAGTATATTACAATTTTTAGAATTATTTTCAGTCTATTTCCTTTCAATTATTCTTTTTGGTAATTTTAGTTTATTTCTACTAATTATAATTTGTTATTGTTAAGCATAACTTTTTATTTATTTATAGTCTATTTACAATATTTAAGTTTATGTACTGTTATTTATTTATTATTTACATCTTTGTCGACGTTTTGGATTTTATGCAAACGCCTATTCTCTTCATCCCCCTTTCTTTGCATATGGATTAGAATAAATTAAGCACGAATATTGATTGTATAAGTAAGAATATTGAATGAAGAAAATAAGATATAAATTATAAAGACTGTAATAAATAATGGAATTGGACTGTAATAAATAATGGAGTTTGACTGAAATTACGCCTAATTATAATTAGAATTTGACTAATAAAATATAATTGACATAGTTATAACTTAGAATTATGAATAAATGGAGTAAAAGATGAAAGAAGCTTATTTTCACACTTAGACCTTGGGTTAAGTAATAAGCATGATTATAATGTAGGTTATAAGAAGAAATGGAACGGAATGAGACTTATTTCAAGACTTAGGATAAATTAATAAGCAAAGATAGTAGGGATAAATTGTAAAGGCTTATTTAAAATAAGTTAATAAGTAAATATAAAACTAGGACCTGTAGCAAATAGCATTCCCTAGGGCATACTTATGCTAAGAATGGTAGTAAGTGGTCAAATAGAAGTCCAAATCACGGGGGATTTGGATAAGGGGTGCAACTAGATATTGTTTGGATGAAGGGCTAGTACCAACAGCATTTCCCTTATAGATTCTATGGACACACGGTGATCTCACGTTAACCAGAAGTGGGATGAGGGAATGCTTATGCTGGATGTTGAGGTAATAAAAAGAACCAATAGGTGGAGAAAAAGGTAGCATGGGCATGGGGGCAGTTACGTGTGCGACTTCCATTCGGGTGCTCAGCAATAGCTATGAGTTCCAAGTGCTTAATATGAATGTCTTTTGTGGACATCATTGCCTTTTGTGTAGGGAGCTCTATATGTCGTCCGGATCCACAGTAGTTTCTCTTTGTATCTTACATAGATATCATTGGCTGTTGTGTAGGGAGCTATATAGTGGATGTCCGTAGTAAGGTCAATGGAGTAGCAGGCCTATAAAAAGGGTCGAATTAGGGTCACATCCTAATTACAGGATTTGGAATTCAACCTAATTAAAGCAGAAATCAAGGACAAGTGCAAACAATCAAAGTTAACCTACCTTATAAATTAAGCTATATTTAATCGTACTTATTTCCAATTTATCTCTTTCTTATTTCCTTTATTATCCTTATTTATGCTAGAACTGTTGTAGGGTCTATTACTTTATCTTGCTTAAAGACTCTAGTAATACTATCATTCACCAGACATTTAGTCTGATCCACTCCTCTATTTTCCCCTTCCCCCCTTAGGCAAGCAAGGGAGAAGTCGGTAGATTGTTGTAGCTTGGAGTTCCCTTGGAGGCGATTTCTTCTATAACGACCCACTATTTTGGGCCATTCAAATCGAAAATAATCCACACATGTCAGATTTGAATACTTCAAAACAGTGGATTGTTAAGAAATTTGGAGCAAATAAAATCATTCACAGAATCACAGACACAGAAATATCAGAATACTCGCAGCATAAATAAAATACCATAGTAGTTCATGAAGCTACTATATACATACTCTCAAAACATATACAAAATCTCATAGTAAAATAGATACAATAGAAGTCAGGATAATTAAACAACAATACAGAGACAGATACCGAATAGGAATTAACTGGAAGAAGTAGACGAATAGATAGACAGATAAGCTCCAGCAAAACTCTAGCTCCAGAAGGTGAATCCAAAGCTGTGATTCTTAGGCTGACCCGAGCGTAAAGTAAAACACAAACACTCGAGTCATGGCATACATACTTATACAATGTAAACCAACTCAAGTGAACTGTAATAGCAATGCACAATAACTTAAAGTATGCTTAGGATCGCCCATCCTTTAAGGATCGGTCAAACCATCAATCAAGTAGTAATAAACACTATCCTAGAAATATCCATATTTAAAGTAAACAATGCAAATAATAGTGTTATTGTGACTAGGGTAGCGTAGAGCTGTAGTAACTGCTCACCTGTAGCCACACTCTTAAAATCAAAGGTGTGCATCAAACAATCACAAAGAAATCACGTGACACACAAAGCAGTGTACCCGTGGTTATAAATTTCAATATGATTTATAATTCCGAATTAAAATCATTCATTTAAACCATCAGAAATGAAGTCATTATTCCTTCAAATCAAATATTCAATTCCCAAAAATTTAGCCTTTTCTGAGTTCATTTATTCAGTTAAACACTTCAAATATTGAAATTTCAGCTTTTCGTCGCACTTAGAAAATGCTACGGTAAGTTATAATTTAAAACAATTCAATACAGTAAAGACGACATTTAAAAACTGCTGTAATAGTTCAGTTTTAGTTTATTTTCAGAAACGATAGCATTTCTGAGGTGCTACTAAATAAATTTCCAGATTTATAATAAAATTTCAGAAATAATTAAACTTCAATTTTTAACCATTTTAACTTATAAAAATCATAATTTTTCCACTTCAAAAATGTTTATTTGAATACCCTTTAACTTATGATTTTTATAAAGTAAAATTTTATACATTAATTAAAAAATCTCAATGTTTCACTTATTAAGGTCAATATACAATTTTCCCAACTTTTATTTACTTTACACGTTAATTTAATTTACCATTTCATAAATTAAATTAAATTTCCATTTTATTTTCTCAACTTAACTTTTTTTTTAAAAAACTTCACATTTCCAAGTCAAGTTATATTTCAAATTACACTTTTAACCATCCATTTATTTAACATTTTAAACTAATTACATAAATTCAAAATACACTGTAAGTTGCTTAACTTTATTTTACAAGTAACTTGATATTTTCTTTTACTTTATATTTATCCAATTCGTACATTAATTATATTAATTACCAAGTTACTGTTATAATTCCATTACTTAAATTCCCATTATTAAGTTAAATTAACCTTTCACACTACAACTCAAACCATCTATTAACTTATACCATTTAACCTTTTAGAAAATCACTACTTAACAATTTTAAATCCAATAAAAGTCAAATTTCTTATTTTTCTTTCTTTCGTTTACAATACATGAAATTTATAAGAAATCATATTTGAAATCAACCATGTGTACGGATAATATTTCACACCTAAATCAAGTGATATGGAAATTATCATTTAAATCCGTAATCAGTAAAATTTCCGGGTTTTGATTATTTCAAACCTGCAATCCCAAGACAAATACAAATAAAACTAAATAAAAATCGCTCAGGCCTATTATTTCAGCCCATAACGATTTTTCCTTATTTTAAAGTCCGTTCGGGTATGTATCTTTTCAACCCATAGCGATTCTACTCTACAGGGAACTTGCAGTGTGATACACAGACATAAATAAACGGTATAACAACATATAACATAGCGGATGATGTGACAGGTTTATAACAGGGTTTTACATTATAAAATTCATATCACAGGCAAGTGTAACATGATATAACAATTCTACTGTAACGACCCAGGATTTTTAATAATTACAATTTGAATATTTAATTAATTTTAAATATTAATAAGTGAATTTATAAGTCAAATAAATTTTTATTTGAATTATTGGATTTAATTGAAGAATTAAATCGATAATTTAATATGTTAAATTATGGAAATAATTGAAAATTGAGTTAAATATGATTGAAAATGATTTGTAAAATTTTATTTTATCATGTTGGAGTTAGAACGATATTTTAGAACTTTTAAAATTGAATTAAGAGTTAATTTGTGAAAATTGAATATTTTAATATTTAAATCGACTAGTGAAAATAGTCAATTTTTGAACAGTCTCAGAATTGAACGAAACCAGTTCCATTGGATCCGTAATAGTTAGTTATTAGCGGATTTCAATTTTCGTGTCAATCAGAGCTATCGTTTGATCGTGGCAGCTCGAAATGCATCGAATTATTTTTAATTTTAATTTGGCGAGTTAAAATAGCCATTTTTCAAAAAGTCTCGAATTTCGACGAAACTAGTTTCATCGGATCCGTAATGTGATATTATTGTAAGGTTTCAAATTTCGTATCAATTGGATTTACCGTTTGTCCGGTACAAATTAAAACGCCTAGAAATTCGCTTAAATCGGTTTAATTTAAATTGAGCGTTTATTGCCATAACTCGCACAGATGTCCGAATTAGCTTCCGAAACCTGTTCCATTGTGTCCGAAACGCAGGGTAAACCCTAGAAATGCTGGTTACGGCGCGTGAATCGGAGTTCGGAATTTTCGGGATGAATAGTGTTCGTTTTTCTCTATAAATAGCCCCCCACCCTTCATAAATTAAAATAAAATAAAATAAAATAAAAGATAAAACCCTAGCTGCCACCCCTTTCACCAATGGCCAGAAATCATTCTCCTTTCCCCCTCAATCTCTCCCAATCTACAAACAATTAGCCAATGTTCTCAACTAACGAAGTGAAGAGCACGAAGAGAGCTTCAGATCCATACGGCTACTTCGTCGATTCGTCAACCATAGAGGGAGCTATCTGCTCGCGTTTACCATCAGGTCGGCACACGTTTCAGGGCTCTACAGGTGGCCGAGCTCCACCTTGTCGCAGCCGAAGGTGGCTCTTGCGAAGGGGGTCAGCATGGTGGCGGAGTGATGACGTTTCGATGCTCGTGGTGGTCGAATTTCTAAACCCTAGTTTGCTTGTTTATGGGTTATGTTGTACGTGTATATCCTGAAGGGAGTGAACGTGAGGGAGATGGAAGGGGGGTACGGCCCTGATGCATTCAGTTTGATACAACGGTCCATGTTTGTGTATGTTAAAAATTTTAAATAAAAGTTGTAAATTATGAATATAAATTTGTGTAACGTTCAAATATTCATAACTTTTTCATACGAGGTCGAAAACGCGCGAAACCAGTTGCGTTGGAATCGTATGGACGAGCACTACGCGATGGAGCTGGATTGGAGTCGTTTGGAGTTAGTGAGAATTTTGGGTAAAATTAAACGTCCGTTTAATTTTATTCGAAATAAATCGCTAAAACGGAATTTAAAATCAAGGTGAGAACTTCTCACTCAATCGAATCAGTTTCGATTTTATTTTAAATAGTTAGATTTGAAATATTTGAATGCATGTTTGAATGATGATTGTTATCTATTGATTGTTAAAATAGACATTATGCGCCGTTAGTAAGCGGATGTTATTTATTAAAAACATATACCGCGAATATTTCATAAACAGTGAAATTGGTATTATATATAATAGCAATATATATATATTGGCATACGTATATATTGGAGTTATTGATTTCCCGCATTATTTGTTTAGCGGATGAGACCCTATTGCGCCGTTTATTAAGCGGATAATATTTTAAATCTCATATACCGCGATAATTTCGTACTGGAGCGAAATTGGTATTGTGCTAATGTTTGTGGATGCAGAAAAACAGGTTGGAGGGATCCAACTGGATTCCTCAACAGTATTTATTTGATTTCAGATATTTTCATATTTGATGGATTATCATATCGATATATGATATCGTTGTTGTCGTGATTGGCTATTTGGTATGTAGCATCATTGGACCAAATTTGGAATTTTAAAATGATTTTAAAGTGATTTTTGAAAGTATACGTTTATAAAATATTTTTGGAACTGATCCATTTTAAATAAATAAACGTTATACTTTTAAAGTTATAAAAATTATATTTTTGAGAAATATAGTTAAAAACTGATTTTTAAGAATATGATGCTAATGATTTTATAAAATAGTTTAATCGAGATTTTAGAATTTATTGTGAAAAGTTTAAATATAGGATATATAAAATTTAATTATGTTATGAATCAAAATGGTGAAATAATAATGGAGATTAAAGACGTTTTAAAGAATAATATAAATTGATTTATATTAAGAGATTTATAAATGGATATTTATAAATTGAAATATTGACATTATAAAACGAGTTTTTATAAGTGTTAGAATAAATTGTAAATGAATTCCATAAATGAATGAAATTTATAGAATTATAAACGGTGAAGTTATAAATAGAATTTTATAAACAGTAGGTTTATAAAATTTGTAAAGTTATTAAAATGATGGTTTTGGATAAATAATTGAATCTTATAAGTTATAAGATTTATAATTATGAAGTTCAAAGGAACGATTTTGTAAAATAATCGTTTTATAACCATTTAACTTATAATATGGACTTTTGGTTCATAATTGAGATATAAAGTGAATAGGTTAATAAAGAAAATTTATAAGGAAAGAAGTTATAAAACAAATAGAAATGGAGTTTATAAACGTTGTTTTGTAAATTCGAAAACGACTTATTTTGATAAGTAAATTGTTATAACTTATAAATGGAGTTATATTCACATTTTTGACTGTGAATAATCCTTTGAAATGAAATGTATAAAAGGATGAAATTTGTTAAGTAGTATATTCACGTTTTTGAATAGTGAATAATATGTTAAAGAAAATGTTTAGAATGTGATATTTTAAATTGAATTAAAACGATCTAACGATGTTTTTAAAATATGTTGAGATTCGAAACCATAGATTTCAACATTTATTGTTGAAATAGACGTTTTCGAGAAATGAAAAGGAAATAGTGGACTATAACACTGTTGTTATAGTAAATGATTTCCGAAAGGAAATGTTTTGTATAGTATTGGGATTTATATATCTATTTTAATTTCGAATCCCTATACTAGTGATTTTGGATTGTCGTAACGATGTTTTACGCAACATTCGTTTTGGCCCAAATAAATATGTTTAAGAGAATGATTTCCTTAAAGAATGAAACATATACTTAATCTCGATTTAAGTATATTGAATATTTTCTAAGTGTTGAAAATAAATAAAATTTGTGAATTACTTATTAAGTAAGTATGGAAATGTTTTTCCAATATAAAGTGAATATTAGAGAATTTATCTTTTTGAAGATAAATTGAAATGAATAATCGAAATCGAATATTCATAGACATTTTGGATTATAAATTCACTAAGGAATTTATGAATGAAAAGGAAGGAAATTTGTTTAAAAATAAATGTTGATTTATTTTTGAAGTATTGAAAATAATGTATCTTGTAAAGATATTTTTGAAAAATAAATAATTTGGAAAATTATTTGGAATCTGGTGATGTGTGCATATTCATTGATAGTTCAATAACTGACTATCAATATTTCCCTTTGAATGGGTAATTGATGTGATTTGTTCGAATTTGAATGCCACACTTATTTTTGAATAAGCGCTCACTATTCGGGTTAACCGGGAAAGGACCATGGGGTCGTATAACCCATTCCGAATATGTGATACGTCGTTATGATAGCATTGAAGATCGGTGTTGAAGACCCGGTATTTGCGAAAGCGATAGGATGACCTGTCGATTGTCTCTGCACTGAGTTGCAACGGTATAGAGACTCCCTAAGTGATGGGAAATCCGATCAGGATTGTGAATATCCGGATTGCAAGGACTTCTTTGTAAGTGCCTTCGGTTTTGTTCGAGCCCGGAACAGACTTGTATGGATTGTATGTCTGACATTACAAGTTGAGATATAAAGCCGATTTCATTCAAATATATTTCTGTTGGTGGCGGAGAATTTATTCTTTTAGCTTAACACCCTTCTCTGAGACGTACGAGCTCAGAGGTTATGTTGTTGAAGTTATCAGCGATATATTCCCAATTTGGTAATGTGACATGCTGAGTGTTGCTGTAAATGATCATTGTGTTGATTATTTGTGATAGGATCGTTTATTTGATCGTCTATCCTGGTGATCATTTCCATGATCATTTGTTGACCCAAAGCATGGCTTTTGTATAAAGTATGTTTTTGTGGACGTGACTTCGTCGAGCCTCACACCCCGTGAATGGTCAAAACAGGAAAGATGCGGCAATGTTATGAGGGGTAGCGCCCTTTAGGATGTGTGCATTTCCTTCTGGAAAAGGGTGGTATCATGGTATGGAGCCCAGATACTTATTCATGTTGAAAACACTTTGTTATGATTGTGTGAATTGATTACGAGCGCTCGGTGAAAAGGTCCCAAAGGACCGGGGGATGGCATATTCGGTCAGTTGTTACTCAGTTAAGGGTAACCCGGCCTTGTGTTGGTAGAGATCCGGTTTGGTTCTCGGGGATGTCCATCCAGAGGCATTCTCATGTGGCAATGGGAAGTTCCTTGGCCTGATCATTCGTTGGAAATCCAAAGAAACAATACGAGACTTGTACGGTTTTAGTTGTAGAACCTGCCATCTAATATGGTAGCTATAGTAGGCATAATATAATGGTACCTATGCTGGCTAAGATTTATATTCTACTTTCGAAATGAATTTTTCCTACACTATGCACTAGTAATAATATCAAATGTTTCTTTTTAATGCGTATCAAGCATCTTTGACTATCATAAGGAGAAATCTCCTCCAAGTCTGCGTTTGCATTGTGTGTGTGGCGGGAGGTCTTATGGTAGTCTCATTTTTAAAAAGCATTGCGAATTGACTTTAAAAATATTCCTCTACTTTGATTTTAAAAGATAAATAAACTGTTTTGAGTTCTCACACCAGTCACATGACTGACTCGGAGTTTATTGTTTTCCTTCCTAAACTCTGGGTGCCCACCAATTTCTACAGGGGCAGTCAAAAGTTAGGTTTATCAGGATATTCAGGATATTCTGGAGTTGCTGGAAGCAAGCTGGATGGCATGGCGTATTACTATTATATAGTATTTCTTTTTCCGCTGCACTGTTAGATGTTGTTTTTGTTGTACACTCTGATGATATGAAGTAATGAAATGTAATGTATAAAATGTAATAACTGATATAGTTCTTTGTTTAAAGATTATTCATTTATTATTATATGTTGTTCCGCTGCGAATTGTGAGATTCTGTTATTGTTCTGTTGTTTTCTGTTCCGTTCTATTTTCTATTTTCTTTCCTCTCCATCTTCTATCTTTTTCTCTTCTCTTTTCTTAAATTCTTTTTAAAACCCCTAACTATTCGGTTTTTCGGCAACGAAAAATCGTGATCGTTACATTTGGTATCAGAGCATATGGTTAAGCGACAACCATGGTTCTGTTGTGTATTACTCGTTAGAGATAGAGTCGGCAGTACTCTAGAATGAGTTTGATTGTAATAATAGATATGAGTGCGTATTTGTTAGTGAATATATAAAATTGTTTTATATTGTGATGATTGGTTTATTGAGTGGCATATGAACTTTCGTCAGCACGGTCTGTACAACTATGCCGAAGGGGTTTTATAAACACTTGAATAGAACAATTCGACACAGTATTGTTTTAAAATTGGGTAAATAAAATAATTTTACCTTGATTATATTTTTATATATAAAGGAATAATTTTTCAGAATTATTAAAGTGTATATAAGTTGATTGTTTGGTTGTTTGAATAATCTAAATAAAAGAATAATTGTATAAGCAAATGAATTATAAGAATTGAATTATAATTAAAGTGATTTACAATTGTGAAATAAACTTATATATATAAGAAGTGAAACTATATGGATATTTTTATGAATATGAGTTGTAAATGAAAATGAATTTAAAGTTAAATGGAAATTTACTTTAGAATTGAGAATCTGAATTGATTTAAAAGTAGGAACTTGAGTTATGTAAATGAAATTCAACTTTTGTAATTGAATTGAATGAATGGATTAAATGTTAATCAATTGAATGTGAATTAAGTTGATATGGAATAATGAATGTAAGTGTTAATTCATTAAAATCTAATGTTATTGGAAGTTGAAGAATTGAATGAAAATCAATTTAATTAAACCAATTATAAGCAAAGGAATTTGGTTGAAATTAATATACATTGGTTGATATATGATTGTTAATTGATTGTATATAATTCATTAAGAGTTAATGAAATGGGAAGCTAAAGTAATTGGAATTCAATTTAAAATTAAGTGAATCTTAAATAAAATTGAATTTGATTTGGAAGTGAACCAACTTGAATATGAATTAGTGAATATAAACTAATTGAAAATGAATGCTAGTAAGAACATCCACTGTTAATGAATCAAATGTGATTAAATTGAAAACCTAATTCATTTAATATTAATGAGAATATAAATGAATATTGATTTGGTTATGGATGATAGTTGGTTGATGTTTGCATTTGTTGCTTTTGTTTCATTTGCTATGTTGGCATATATAGTTATTATGTTGCTATATGATGTATATCGATACTATTATCTATATACATGTTTCTCATGTTGTTTGTTGAATGTTTAGCAGGTGCGGATCGCGTTTGCTTCGCATTTGGAGCTCGCTTTCGCGCTATATTAGCCGTATATGCTCGCTAATAAAATATAAGGTACATATCTCGGATTAAATATCGTACTTTTACAAATTTTTCCCTTCGGGATGCCTCATTACTTGATGAGATGTATATTTGTGATATATATACTGTCATTTTTTTTTCAGATCGAGCCGCGCAAAGGAGACTATGGCGAATTTTTCCGGAAATTTAAGGCGTTAGAAAAAATTTGAGAAAATTGGAAAATTTTGAAAACTTTAATGTTGATTTGAAGTTGAAAGTTAAACAATAGTAGTTGTTTTTGAAAAGATAACTAAGTATGATTTGAAAACTTAGTAAAGTATTATAAGATATTTAACTATGAATTTTGGAAAATTAATAGATTCTGTAACTTTTCTTACTTGTTAATTTCGAGGACGAAATTCTTTTAAGGGGGGAAGATTGTAACGACCCAGGATTTTTAATAATTACAATTTGAATATTTAATTAATTTTAAATATTAATAAGTGAATTTATAAGTCAAATAAATTTTTATTTGAATTATTGGATTTAATTGAAGAATTAAATCGATAATTTAATATGTTAAATTATGGAAATAATTGAAAATTGAGTTAAATATGATTGAAAATGATTTGTAAAATTTTATTTTATCATGTTGGAGTTAGAACGATATTTTAGAACTTTTGAAATTGAATTAAGAGTTAATTTGTGAAAATTGAATATTTTAATATTTAAATCGACTAGTGAAAATAGTCAATTTTTGAACAGTCTCAGAATTGAACGAAACCAGTTCCATTGGATCCTTAATAGTTAGTTATTACCGGATTTCAATTTTCGTGTCAATCGGAGCTATCGTTTGATCGTGGCAGCTCGAAACGCATCGAATTATTTTTAATTTTAATTTGGCGAGTTAAAATAGCCATTTTTCAAAAAGTCTCGGATTTCGACGAAACTAGTTTCATCGGATCCGTAATGTGATATTATTATAAGGTTTCAAATTTCGTATCAATTGGATTTACCGTTTGTCCGGTACAAATTAAAACGCCTAGAAAATCGCTTAAATCGGTTTAATTTAAATTGAGCGTTTATTACCATAACTCGCACAGATGTCCGAATTAGCTTCCGAAACCTGTTCCATTGTGTCCAGAACGCAGGGTAAACCCTAGAAACGCTGGTTACGGCGCGTGAATCGGAGTTCGGAATTTCCGGGATGAATAGTGTTCGTTTTTCTCTATAAATAGCCCCCCACCCTTCATAAATTAAAAAAAAATAAAATAAAATAAAAGATAAAACCCTAGCCGCCACCCCTTTCACCAATGGCCAGAAATCATTCTCCTTTCCCCCTCAATCTCTCCCAATCTACAAACAATTAGCCAATGTTCTCAACTAACGAAGTGAAGAGCACGAAGAGAGCTTCAGATCCATACGGCTACTTCGTCGATTCGTCAACCATAGAGGGAGCTATCTGCTCGCGTTTACCATCAGGTCGACACGCGTTTCAGGGCTCTACAGGTGGCCGATCTCCACCTTGTCGCAGCCGAAGGTGGCTCGTGGCGGAGTGATGACGTTTCGATGCTCGTGGTGGTCGAATTTCTAAACCCTAGTTTGCTTGTTTATGGGTTATGTTGTACGTGTATATCCTGAAGGGAGTGAACGTGAGGGAGATGAAAAGGGGGTACGGCCCTGATGCATTCAGTTTGATCCAACGGTCCATGTTTGTGTATGTTAAAATTTTTAAATAAAAGTTGTAAATTATGAATATAAATTTGTGTAATGTTCAAATATTCATAACTTTTTCATACGAGGTCGAAAACGCGCGAAACCAGTTGCGTTGGAATCGTATGGACGAGCTCTACGCGATGGAGTTGGATTGGAGTTGTTTGGAGTTAGTGAGAATTTTGGGTAAAATTAAACGTCCGTTTAATTTTATTCGAAATAAATCGCTAAAACGGAATTTAAAATCAAGGTGAGAACTTCTCACTCAATCGAATCAGTTTCGATTTTATTTTAAATAGTTAGATTTGAAATATTTGAATGCATGTTTGAATGATGATTGTTATCTATTGATTGTTAAAATAGACATTATGCGCCGTTAGTAAGCGGATGTTATTTATTAAAAACATATACCGCGAATATTTCATAAACAGTGAAATTGGTATTATATATAATAGCAATATATATATATATTGGCATATGTATATATTGGAGTTATTGATTTCCCGCATTATTTGTTTAGCGGATGAGACCCTATTGCGCCGTCTATTAAGCGGATAATATTTTAAATCTCATATACCGCGATAATTTCGTACTGGAGCGAAATTGGTATTGTGCTAATGTTTGTGGATGCAGGAAAACAGGTTGGAGGGATCCAACTGGATTCCTCAACAGTATTTATTTGATTTCAGATATTTTCATATTTGATGGATTATCATATCGATATATGATATCGTTGTTGTCGTGATTGGCTATTTGGTATGTAGCATCATTGGACCAAATTTGGAATTTTAAAATGATTTTAAAGTGATTTTTGAAAGTATACGTTTATAAAATATTTTTGGAACTGATCTATTTTAAATAAATAAACGTTATAATTTTAAAGTTATAAAAATTATATTTTTGAGAAATATAGTTAAAAACTGATTTTTAAGAATATGATGCTAATGATTTTATAAAATAGTTTAATCAGGATTTTAGAATTTATTGTGAAAAGTTTAAATATAGGATTTATAAAATTTAATTATGTTATGAATCAAAATGGTGAAATAGTAATGGAGATTAAAGACGTTTTAAAGAATAATATAAATTGATTTATATTAAGAGATTTATAAATGGATATTTATAAATTGAAATATTGACATTATAAAACGAGTTTTTATAAGTGTTAGAATAAATTGTAAATGAATTCCATAAATGAATGAAATTTATAGAATTATAAACGGTGAAGTTATAAATAGAATTTTATAAACAGTAGGTTTATAAAATTTGTAAAGTTATTAAAATGATGGTTCTGGATAAATAATTGAATCTTATAAGTTATAAGATTTATAATTATGAAGTTCAAAGGAACGATTTTGTAAAATAATCGTTTTATAACCATTTAACTTATAATATGGACTTTTGGTTCATAATTGAGATATAAAGTGAATAGGTTAATAAAGAAAATTTATAAGGAAAGAAGTTATAAAACAAATAGAAATGGAGTTTATAAACGTTGTTTTATAAATTCGAAAACGACTTATTTTGATAAGTAAATTGTTATAACTTATAAATGGAGTTATATTCACATTTTTGACTGTGAATAATCCTTTGAAATGAAATGTATAAAAGGATGAAATTTGTTAAGTAGTATATTCACGTTTTTGAATAGTGAATAATATGTTAAAGAAAATGTTTAGAATGTGATATTTTAAATTGAATTAAAACGATCTAACGATGTTTTTAAAATATGTTGAGATTCGAAACCATATATTTCAACATTTATTGTTGAAATAGACGTTTTCGAGAAATGAAAAGGAAATAGTGGACTATAACACTGTTGTTATAGTAAATGATTTCCGAAAGGAAATGTTTTGTATAGTATTGGGATTTATATATCTATTTTAATTTCGAATCCCTATACTAGTGATTTTGGATTGTCGTAACGATGTTTTACGCAACATTCGTTTTGGCCCAAATAAATATGTTTAAGAGAATGATTTCCTTAAAGAATGAAACATATACTTAATCTCGATTTAAGTATATTGAATATTTTCTAAGTGTTGAAAATAAATAAAATTTGTGAATTACTTATTAAGTAAGTATGGAAATGTTTTTCCAATATAAAGTGAATATTAGAGAATTTATCTTTTTGAAGATAAATTGAAATGAATAATCGAAATCGAATATTCATAGACATTTTGGATTATAAATTCACTAAGGAATTTATGAATGAAAAGGAAGGAAATTTGTTTAAAAATAAATGTTGATTTATTTTTGAAGTATTGAAAATAATGTATCTTGTAAAGATATTTTTGAAAAATAAATAATTTGGAAAATTATTTGGAATCTGGTGATGTGTGCATATTCATTGATAGTTCAATAACTGACTATCAATATTTCCCTTTGAATGGGTAATTGATGTGATTTGTTCGAATTTGAATGCCACACTTATTTTTGAATAAGCGCTCACTATTCGGGTTAACCGGGAAAGGACCATGGGGTCGTATAACCCATTCCGAATATGTGATACGTCGTTATGATAGCATTGAAGATCGGTGTTGAAGACCCGGTATTTGCGAAAGCGATAGGATGACCTGTCGATTGTCTCTGCACTGAGTTGCAACGGTATAGAGACTCCCTAAGTGATGGGAAATCCGATCAGGATTGTGAATATCCGGATTGCAAGGACTTCTTTGTAAGTGCCTTCGGTTTTGTTCGAGCCCGGAACAGACTTGTATGGATTGTATGTCTGACATTACAAGTTGAGATATAAAGCCGATTTCATTCAAATATATTTCTGTTGGTGGCGGAGAATTTATTCTTTTAGCTTAACACCCTTCTCTGAGACGTACGAGCTCAGAGGTTATGTTGTTGAAGTTATCAGCGATATATTCCCAATTTGGTAATGTGACATGCTGAGTGTTGCTGTAAATGATCATTGTGTTGATTATTTGTGATAGGATCGTTTATTTGATCGTCTATCCTGGTGATCATTTCCATGATCATTTGTTGACCCAAAGCATGGCTTTTGTATAAAGTATGTTTTTGTGGACGTGACTTCGTCGAGCCTCACACCCCGTGAATGGTCAAAACAGGAAAGATGCGGCAAGGTTATGAGGGGTAGCGCCCTTTAGGATGTGTGCATTTCCTTCTGGAAAAGGGTGGTATCATGGTATGGAGCCCAGATACTTACTCATGTTGAAAACACTTTGTTATGATTGTGTGAATTGATTACGAGCGCTCGGTGAAAAGGTCCCAAAGGACCGGGGGATGGCATATTCGGTCAGTTGTTACTCAGTTAAGGGTAACCCGGCCTTGTGTTGGTAGAGATCCGGTTTGGTTCTCGGGGATGTCCATCCAGAGGCATTCTCATGTGGCAATGGGAAGTTCCTTGGCCTGATCATTCGTTGGAAATCCAAAGAAACAATACGAGACTTGTACGATTTTAGTTGTAGAACCTGCCATCTAATATGGTAGCTATAGTAGGCATAATATAATGGTACCTATGCTGGCTAAGATTTATATTCTACTTTCGAAATGAATTTTTCCTACACTATGCACTAGTAATAATATCAAATGTTTCTTTTTAATGCGTATCAAGCGTCTTTGACTATCATAAAGAGAAATCTCCTCCAAGTCTGCGTTTGCATTGTGTGTGTGGCGGGAGGTCTTATGGTAGTCTCATTTTTAAAAAGCATTGCGAATTGACTTTAAAAATATTCCTCTACTTTGATTTTAAAAGATAAACTGTTTTGAGTTCTCACACCAGTCACATGACTGACTCGGAGTTTATTGTTTTCCTTCCTAAACTCTGGGTGCCCACCAATTTCTACACGGGCAGTCAAAAGTTAGGTTTATCAGGATATTCAGGATATTCTGGAGTTGCTGGAAGCAAGCTGGATGGCATGGCGTATTACTATTATATAGTATTTCTTTTTCTGCTGCACTGTTAGATGTTGTTGTTGTTGTACACTCTGATGATATGAAGTAATGAAATGTAATGTATAAAATGTAATAACTGATATAGTTCTTTGTTTAAAGATTATTCATTTATTATTATATGTTGTTCCGCTGCGAATTGTGAGATTCTGTTATTGTTCAGTTGTTTTCTGTTCCGTTCTATTTTCTATTTTCTTTCCTCTCCATCTTCTATCTTTTTCTCTTCTCTTTTCTTAAATTCTTTTTAAAACCCCTAACTATTCGGTTTTTCGGCAACGAAAAATCGTGATCGTTACATCTACAATTTCACTTGCTATCAATTTACAATTCTGTAAGTATGAATGTCAAGCGTGAATACTCACCTCTTCGACGCTAGAGATTTGATTCAAAATAACAATATCCACACACCGAAGAGCGCAAAGAAGGCACGATAAGATTTTAGAGGATGTGACAACCAGTTTCAATCTTGAAACAAAAATAAATTAACTCTAAGTATATGCTAATTCACATAAGAATACAAAAATTTGAATAAAGCAAAAGGGAGGAATAAGTTAAATAAGATGACATGAACAACAAAGTGGCTCAGCCCCTTCACCACACGACTCTACCAGCATCCCATATAACTCGGCCATAACTAGATTCAAGGTCTGAAATGTTCGCAAGGCAGCAGGAAGTTGAAGAATTTAGGCTGTGATTTTCAACAGCAAAGTGGAGAATGGAATTGGGTTCATTGGTTTGGTCCTAAGCATAAGGAGGCACGGCCTGGTGCATGGCTCGGTCATAGTCTGACCATCATCTACAGGGGGGTACGGGCTCGCTCAGAGGCGGTGTCGCAGGCTGGAGTAGAGGCTGCGGTGGTGGTGGCTACAACTACACTTGATGGTGGAGGAAATATAGTGGATCGACAAGGCTTTGCTATAGGGTTTGTGGTGGCGATCTGCAACAGCAAGTTACGACTAGATCTGAGCATCATGCGGGAGGATGTACTGGTGGTGGTGGAGGAGTTGTAGGCCGGTCATGATGGGTGGATAGGCTGAGCACTTAGGTGGAACAGACAATAGAATGAAAGGAAAAACAAAGAAAGAAGAAAAAGAAAAAAAAAAGAATATGCATCCATGACTTACAAGAGAGAGCTTCACACGAGAAGATGAAATCAAATAAGATGTAGTAAGGTATTTTTGTACGTGAGTTTGTACTTAACAGAGAAGTTTCATGTTAATTAAGTGAAAGAATGATAGGAAATAATATTCGAAACGGTTAGAGAAATTTAAGGATTTTATTCCTATTAAATAAAGAGATGCAAATGGAAAAGTGGAATGAGATGAAATATTATACGTGAATTGAAAGGCAAATAGGCGGCTAGGGTTTTAGTTCTTTCCTTTTAGAAATGTACGGCTGTTGATTTGAATGTCTAAGGTATGTAATCAAAGGAGTGTGTATTATAAAGGCAAGAGATAAATTGAAACGTATGCCCAAAATTAATAACAAAGTAACGTATCTTATATTTATTTGTTTCCTATTTATCTAATAAAATATATGCTAAAGAACAATTCAGTAAATAACGTACCGTTTATATAACACCAAAGAAATAAATAAGAAAACGGTTGTACAAATGTATAAAAGAAACGTATAAATAAATTGCTATCTACGTCTTTTTTTATTACTTAATTTACACATTTATTTATTACATATCCCTTTGATTTGTTTATTACTTAATTTACAAAATTGATTTGTTACATATCCCTTTTATTTGTTTATTACTTACTTTACAAAATTGATTTGTTACATATCCCAATTAAATGAAACAAAAACAGACAAAAGTTGTAAATATATACATAACATTTAATGTTACATATATATACACAATTATATCATGATATATCAACCAAAAATATTATTGATATTAATTAAAATAAATATTTTTTGTTAAAACAATTTACACACAATATTGTAAAAAGCATAACTTACAAATATTAATCCGATTTCAAAGAAATGAAAAGCAGTATTCTTGAAATTAAATCTACTTTCATAATAAAAGATAAAATTCAAAAATTCAAAAATTTAAAATTTAAATTTAAAAGTCAAAGTTTGACCATTTTGACCAAAATCCACCTTTTTGGAAATATTCCATTTATTCAGGTTTGGAATTATAATTCACACAAAAATCAAAATTTATGTTTTAAATAACAAAATTTATCCATTTTAATAAATAAAATAATGTTTTTAAATCAGGAATTTCAGTTAAAATAATTAAAATAAAAATTTAAAATAATCATAAAATATAGGGTTGCTACATCTTCTATATATTTCTTTTATTTCAGCTTCTGTTCTTTCTATGTACTGGCTTATTTTATGGGATATTATGTGCTTTTATTTTGAGACTATGAGTTTTTTGTTTCATGAGAAATATTGGATTTTTAGACATGTATGTGTTATTTGGAATTTAACTTATTTATGAGGCAATTATGAAGGTTCGTTTTAGTTAAGTTATTACTTTAAGTTTTCGCTATTTTGTTTATATTTGTCTTCTGAATCATAGTCACTATTAGTTTCAGTTATACCTACAACACACCACGCCTTTTAATGTATCCTTTTGGGTAAATTAAGGGGTGTGGGTTGTTTCATCGCTTGTCGTCTATTTTGTATAAGCATGGCTGAAGTAAAAATGCTTGTCCAGGTTCACCCTGACACACTGGAGGACCAGTGCACATAATACCGGTGGATCAGTGTGCACGTTGAATGCCAGAAAATAGAAAATATGAAATGTTCTCTTCCTTATTTTCAATTACCTTCATTGTTTACTATTTTGGTATGTTTCTACATCTCTTTAACATCATTTTATACCATCATAACCTTCCATCTATCATATCTCAGTCATATGTCCCTAATCAAACTCTAATTATCATATATTCAATTATTTACCTCTAATCTTCATTTCTAATCCAATATAACCCAAAATAAATTGTCATCAATGTTATTAAACCTTAAATTTTATCAATACCTATCCCCTAATCTAATTATCCCAATTTTGACACTTAATTAACCTAATTAGCAATCAAATAATTCAAACTACTCTTGTGTGAAAAACTTATAGCCTAATGATGATTCCCACTCACAAATCTATGTCACCAAGCCCTACAAATTGCCGAATAACGTCCAACTCCTTTGAATTTCCAAAAAAAATTAGTTCTCCAAAGTCCCTCAAATCTGCAAACAATGAGCATCTTCATGTTGCACTTCTCACGCTCATCAATTATATGTGTATGTGTGTGTAAAGGGTTTTGTTTAGAATTAAAAGAGAATGAGTGATAGTAGATAGGAGGATGAAGAAGAAGAAGCGTAACCAAAAATGTACATAAGAAATGATTTGAAAACTACTCATCCCATTTTATAATTTCTGAACTATCACTTCATCAAAATGAGCTTAGATCCATTCGAAGCAAATCAAAACCGCTTACTTAATATGTGTAATTCCTTCATAGGAACTACGATTCTGACAAACCAATATACCACCTCGACTAGAAAAATGAGCTTTATGCAATGGTACAATTCCTGTCACCTAATTCAAACATTCATAAAATTATCAATTTGCCTCAACTAATTAAATATACTTCTAAATCTCTTGAGATATTATAATTCTCTCCTAGGTTAATTACATCAAAGTTAAGTTTTCTCGATATCTTCATAAATCTCCAAACCTAAGGTTCAACGTCTTAGCGACTAAGGTCGTAGAAAAACAAGAAAGGAAGATAAAAATTAATAAATAAAAAAGAAAAAGACCCTACTATAACCAAAGTCTCTCTTTCCACCGAGGGTATACGTGGACATAGATCTAGTAAATTTATTTTTGGATTTTATTGGTCGGTATATACAGTTGCTACTTTTCATCATTTTGTTTTACCTACTTGTATGATTATTGACTTAATCTTTTATTTTAACATTGCACATCCAAATAAACCTAATGCTCATTAGGTCTAAAATTAGTGGTTCTTCCTCCAAAGTTCCTATCTCAATCAAGCATATTGCAATAAAGAGGAGATCTTCCAAGCTTTTTCTTTGATCCATAGAAATGAAAGAATAATCCAGGCAGTTCATGTTAACCCTTTCCTTCTCCGTCCTTGGTTCATTTTTGTACGACATCTCCATTCGTTGGGACAACTATAGCTATTCCTTTTGAAGTTTCTAAGGCATTTCCAATGCTTTTCTCTCATTGTGCTATTTCTTTGATAACCATCCATGATGGATTTGCAAAACCAAACATCTTGAAACATTTCTTTTGCTATCAAGGTAATATCCCTTGTACAATAAATTTAAACATATGTGTATTAATACTTATCAAATATTTATACTATTTTGCTAAAGCTTGCTCATGACCATTTTAACAACCCAGGCCTAAATAGGCCTGATTTTCAACAAAATCGAAAACCCAAGTCACTTTGGATATGGATTATTGATATTGGTTAGCTGTAATAAACATAAGTATATCAAAGAATTATCTATACGGACTCATAATAGAATGGTAAAATATAATAAAACATATATGCTGACAAACGCTGCTACCATGGAATGGATATCTAGTTGCCTTGTCAATGCTGACACGAGTAAGAAGACATATCCATCTGTCGTTCCCATCTTATACCAATGTCATGTCCTCGTTCCTCTAATTCTCTCATATGGGTTGTAATGAGGAGGGGTTAATTAACATTTTTCTAACTGGTAAAATATATGTTTTATCCATAACACTAGTTTATTTCGATTGATTTTCATTTAAGTGCTATGTCTATTATTAAGGACTCTAAGTTTTTGTGACGACCCGTCTTTCAATCCACAGAAAAATGTGTCATCAATAAGAAAAGAAAGAGATAGAAATAGAAAAGATAGAAAGAAAAGAACAACAATATCAGAATCTCACAGCGGAAACAGAACAAAATATAATACTACACATATCCATTACATAGTTTCACATATCAGAGTACACAAAATAATACGACTTCATTACATTAGACATTTATAAGAGTCTGCCAAACCATACAACCCAAATACAACATCAAAATGTCACTACAGCGGATAGATAGATAAGTACGTCTGGACTCTAGCTCCAGCTTCCAAAACATTTGACAATTCCAACCTGATCACTTGGCTACTCATAAAAATTTGAGTACCTAAGAGTTTATGAAAACAAAATAAACTCCGGGTCAGACATGGGTCGGGTGTGCGTAAACAGGTTAGTTTAATTTTAAAATCATTTGAAAACAAAAGGTATCACGTAAGACTTCGCACACATAAACATGGGTAAGTTTTTACCTTACGCTAACTAAAACATTTGATAGGAAATCCATTGATATTATAATAAGGTCTAGGGTTTTCAAAATAAAATATTGAAATAGCTGGAATGCTTACATCTCACGTTCCAACATAGTTGGGCACAATCAAAACCGTACAGGTACTTATTGAAGATTGGATTCCATACAATGGCAGGGCTACTGGGTACCGCCCGTCACAGTACAGGGCCTAGATCACCGTACCGAGGATCCACCCTAAATCCCCTGCAACACAAGGCCGGAACCATCCCTTATTGGACAGCTTCGAACAAGACAACCCCGCAGTTGTGGCCAACAATTGCCCACACAGCCGAAATAATAAGGGACTTCTAGACATGGGTAAATCTCGTCCTACTTGGACAAGACCCACTTAACATTGCTACACCTCCCCTGTTTTAGCCATTCCCCGTTGATGAAGCTTGAGACTACAATTACCTTTATAGAACTTATCTCTTAGAATGATCATCGTCCACCCGACGATGTGCTGAAAGCATTCAATCCATAAAAGTTCGTTCCGGGTTCGAACGAAACCGAAGGCATTATTTCATTACACTCATTTTGGAACCACCCTCGGAGTTAACGACAATAACCCTTGCACTCTGAAATCCCATCTTGATCTTCACTTTGAGATGTCACGACCTAACGTTTAACTTGGATCGATGTGGTTTTTCGAAAAATCAAACTTGATTCCCGATCCCGGTCTCATCGAAATTCAAACGCCATCTTAAAGGTCAAGTTGTTTAAGGTTTAAAAAATTTCATTCAATTTTAAACATGAATTCACATAGCATTATCCACACATCTATCAGATATATACAATATCTCATCACAGAATATCTCAGATTATCATCCAACTGATATCAACCAAATCCAGGCATTCAATTCAAAACAAATCATTCATAAGCAAGCATATCTCTAATTTATATTATAATTAATTTAATTAATTCAAATTAAATTAGTTACTTAAGAATTAATCAACTTAGCTTGCTTAACCAACCATTAATTAAGCACAATCGTTTAATTAATTAATCACTTCTCAGTTATCCTCATTATCAATTAATTAATCTTTAATTAATTAATAATTATCCTTTAACTATTAATTAATAATCTCTAATTATTCATTATTAAAACTTGATTAAAAATTAATCATTCCTTAATTAATTACTAATTAATCCTTAATTTACAATTAGTTAATTCTTAATTAATTGCTTAATTGATTTCAAATTATAAATGAATTTATCTTAATTACTTAATTAATTATAATTAATTAACCTTAATCATTTAATTAATTAATTCTTAATCATTAATTAATTAACTATTAATTATAAATTAATTAATGTTTAATTACTTAATTTAATTAACCCTAATTATTTAATTAATTAATTCTTAATCATTAATTGACTAACTATTAATTATAAATTAATTGATTTTTAATTACTTAATTTAATTAACCCTAATTATTTAATTAATTAATTCTTAATCATTAATTAATTAATTACTAATCACTTAATTAATTAATAATCATTTATTAATTAATCTTTAATTATTTAATTAATTATCTATTAGTTATAATTTAATATAATTCTTAATTATCAATTAATTAATCCATAACTAATTAATTAGACCTTTATAAATTAATTAATCTAAAATTATTAATTAATTTAACTTTAATTACTTTATTAATTAAACAGCTTTTAATCATGTAAAGTTAATTAACTTCCCAAATAATTAAATTCATTAATTTCTTAAAATTATTACATATTTAAAACAATTCTACTTTGTTCGAACTTAATTACTTTTAAAAGTTACATTTAAAAGAATACATTAACATCTCAAAATTAAGTTATCAAAGAATAAAATTACTTTAAATTAAATAGTTTAACATTTATCATAAAGTAGTTTAAATAAAATTTGAATTTAAAAATTTTAAAACAAGTTTTGAAAAGAAAAAAAACTTTTTAAATATCACTTGCTTTGGGTTCGACCCGACCAAACTCGAGACCAACTCGGGTTCCCTTCCTCTTCTTCCTTTCATTATTTTCTAAAACTTACTTAAGTTAAAACTTAAATTACATGAAACTGGAAAAAAAGCAACACACCCACGAACCCAGGCACGAACAAACAGCATCATCCCATGCTTAACGCGAGCAAAAACCTTCCCTACTCGATCATTACTTTGAGTCACATCAACACATTTCTCTCTGACACAAACCCCCCTGACACCGTGCATGTGCACGACGCACCAATGCCGCCGCCACCTCCAGCGACACCGCGTGCAAGTTTCCCATCGATCACTGACACGACTCCGACCCCTGACCAGCCATCGCGCGACCTTTATCGAAAACGAGGTTGCTCGCACCCATCAGGAACAATCCCCTTACCGAAAAATTCACCGAACCCAACGACTACGATCACCATTCACCCTGAAATTTTGGCCACATCACCGCAAACCTTCCACGCTGCTATTCTCACGATCTTATGCCACTCGATTCATCCCTTAATTTCTAGTCATGACATTTCCAATCGCGACCAAATACAGGGCTTAAACCCTAAACTCACGTCTTCCGGCCACCACATCGATCGAGAACACCTCCGTTCATTTTTGCCGTGACCACCCATCATCATTCCACCTCCAGTCGAAACCCTGACCACCATCGTCCCTCCGTCCACCAGAATTTGTGCAAACACTAACTTTTGGTCATCACCAAAATACTGCCCCAAACCCAATCTAAAAATCACGATTTTTACTTTAAAAATCATACTTCCCAGAGTTGATTCAGGATATACAATTGAATCAACAAATTACGATACTTGATTTTAACATGTTATTAGAATTTCTACTGTATCATCTTGATTTCAAAAGATATTCAAACCAATTTTATTTGAATAAAATTTTAAACTTTAATTTATGTTTAAATAAACATACTGTGTTTGTAACTCAAAGCCTAACAGTGATTTGTTAAGGAAATTTTGAATTTTTGTTTTGGTTTTATTATGTAACTTGAAAACAGAGAAGAATCAGACATATTTAAACATGCACAGTTTAATACAACAAATATACAAAGATTTCACCTATATATATACATGCAAGACATCAATCATCTCAGAAAATTCACATGCACAAATTTTATTTACTTAAACTTTTCTAAATAAAAGTATACTCGCCTGAAACTTATTTCAAGCAGAGACCAAAAATTTGCAAAATCTGGAAAAGATGAACTGCATATCTTAAACTGGAAATTCAGAGAGGAAATGCTTTTGAAACTCAAGTGTTCTTGTTTGCTTCTCAACTTGAATTCAAATCAGAGCTTTAGATTCGAGAGAGCTTTGAATTTGCTTCTTACAGGAATTTAATTTTTACAGGCTTTTGTATTTTGCTTGTAGATTTGGAAGTTTGAAATAAACTTAAATTTTAACTTAAATTTTTTTGTTGGAAGAGTGGAAATTAATGAAATTCAGATTTGTGAATGAAGTAGTAATTTATTCTTTGCTTTTTTAGAAAATGAGATGGAAAATTTAAATGAAGAAGAAGAAACAAGCTTTTATAGATAAAATTTTGTTTTATTAAAATTAAAGAAAATAATATATATTATGTGACACTTGTCACTAAACATGGTTATTCTCTTAACACATGTTATTATAGGGATTCATAAATTAACATATGTAATTCTCATGCAAAATAAATTTTTAAATGTTTTTATAATTAATTTTCTAATTTTTAAATACATTTTTAATTCATATAAATCAATCTCTCTAAAAAGAAATAAATATAAAACAAATTTTATATTCAAAATAAAATCATAAAAATACACTTTTAAAATCAAAGTTTGATTTAAGATATAAATAACCATATTTTGAATTTCAATTTAACAATCCAAATTCAAATTAAATTTCAAATTTAATTTAAAAATCAAATTTGATATGTACATATAATTTTAACAAATCTATTTCCACTTGTATATATTAATTTCAATTAAAATTAATATATTTACAATAAAATTACAATTATTGTTTAAAATAACAATTTTATCAATTTTAATTAATTTGTTAAAAAGATTATCACATTTAAATTGGGTTTGAAATTCCGGAATATCACATTCCTCCCCCCTTAAAAGAATTTCGTCCCCGAAATTTAAACAAAAGATAATCCAAAATTATCATTTCATTTCAAAAATTCAAGCATACATATCATCCATACACTAACAACCAACAAACAAAACATCCAAACAACTATTCATTCAATACAAACATCACTAGCTATCCGGACACATATCCGGATAAGCCTTTCTAAAACTATCCAGAGTCTACCAGGTACAATCTCTGGGATTCTCACTCCACTGGAATTTAATGAGCTTCACTATCTTGCTTCTGAGTTGCCTCTCGTCTTGATCAACAATCTGAACAGGATGTCTGACAACTGATAAGTCCGGCTCAACCTCTAAGTCTTCCTGCACAGCTGGCTCCGCAATAAGAGATGGATCGTGCACGTATTTCCTTAGATGAGATACGTGGAAAACATTGTGAATTACAGCCATCCGGACTGGCAATTCAATCTTGTAAGATGCGGCGCCAATCCTCTCGAGCACTCGGAATGGACCAATATATCTCGGGGTAAGTTTCCCTGTTTTCCCAAATCTTACTGCTCCTTTAATATGGGAAACTTTGACAAAGACAAAATCACCAATCTCAAACTCCAATTCTCTTCGTCTTTTATCTGCATATTTCTTTTGACGATCCTAAGCAGCTCTCATCCTTTCTTGATAAACTCAACTTTAGCAGATGCTTCACGGATCAGATCTGGTCCAAGCACAAGACGGTCTTTCGACTCTATCCAACAGGCTGGGGATCTACACGGTCTTCCATATAGAGCTTCATAGGGAGCCATCTTAATACTTGCTTGGTAACGGTTATTATAAGAGAATTCCACTAGATGTAGATGGTCTTTCCACGATCCACCAAAATCTAATACACAGGCTCTCGACATATCTTCTAGAATTCGATTAAGCCTCTCTGTCTGCCCATCTGTCTGGGGATGATATGCTGTACTCAATCTCAAACTCGTTCCCATAGCCAATTGCAAAGCCTCCCAGAATTTGCTGGTGAAGATAGGATCTCGATCACTTACTATACTAACTGGAACATCATGCAATCTGACTATCTCTCTCAAGAAAATTTCTGCCAAAGAAGCTGCAATACGGATTGCCTTAACCGGTATAAAATGTGCGCTTTTAGTGAGGCAATCAACAATCACCCATATTCCTTCATTTCCCTTCTTAGTTCTAGGCAAACCGTCCATGAAATCCATCGAAATCATCCCCCACTTCCACATTGGGATTTCGAAAGGTTGCAACAAACCGGCCGACTTCTGCTGATCTCCTTTAACTTGCTGGCAGATAGCACAACTATTAACGAAAGCAGCTACATATCTCTTCATGCCCGGCCACCAGAAAATCCTTCTCATATCCTTATACATCTTTGAGATTCCTAGATGGATATTTAATCTGGAGCGATGACTCTCAGATAAGACTTCATGCCTCAATCCATCTATATCAGGTACACACAAACGACCATTAATCCTCAATGCTCCTTGATTGTCCACCTTGAAATCCGAATATCGACCATCCTTGGTTCCAAGAATCAGTTCTTCTAAAGATCTATCCTCCATTTGCTTGCTTATGATTCTTTCCTGGAGAGACGGAACAACTTCCAAAAGAGATAGAACTGCATTCCTGCTAAGAGCATCTGCCACAACATTCGCCTTTCCCGGGGTATACAGAATATCCAAATCATACAATGCCAAAAACTCGACCCATCGCTGCTGTCTTAGATTAAGATCTTTTTGAGAGAAAATATATTTCAACGTTTGTAATCTGTGAACAGCTCGAACTTCTCTCCTAAAAGATAGTGCATCCAGATCTTTAAAGCAAAAACAATGGCCAACAGCTCTAGATCGTGCGTAGCGTAGTTCCTTTCATGTGGCTTCAATTGCCGACTCGCATACGCAATTACCCAACCATTTTGCATTAGAACTGCTCCTAATCCAACAATACAGGCATCAGTATAAACCTCAAACTTTCTCTTCCCATCCGAAATAGCCAACACAGGAGCACTTGTCGACTTTGTCTTCAGACTCTGAAAAGCCTCCTCAATTCCGGTGTCCACTTAAATTTAGTTCCTTCCTTGTCAGCTTGGTTAGGTGCAAAGAGATTTTGGAATAATCCTTAATAAACTTCCTGTAGTAGCCAGCCAATCCCAGAAAACTGCGAACTTCAGTTGGTGTCCAAGGCTGCTTCCACTCCAGAATAGTCTCAACCTTCTTTGGATCTACCGAGATGCCTTCTCCAGAAACAATGTGCCCCAAAAATTTTACTTCTGATTTCCAAAAATGGCACTTAGAGAACTTCGCCTTCAAAACATGCCTTCTCAGAGTTTCCAATACTATTCTCAAGTGCTGCTTGTGCTCTTCTTCAGACTTAGAGTAGACCAAGATATCATTGATGAACACCAAAACGAACTTATTCAATACATCACGAAAGACTCGGTTCATCAGGTCGACAAAGTAGGCAGGAGCGTTGGTTAACCCGAAAGGCATAACCAACCACTCATAGAAACAATTAGGTCCCCTAAATGCAGTTAAGGGAATACTGCCCTCAGCTACACTTAACTGTTGGAAACCTGATGCTAAATCCAATTGATAAAAGACTGAAGCTCCACGCAGCTGGTCAAAGAGATCATCAATACGAGGAAGAGGATACTTATTTCGAATGGTCACTTTGTTCAACTCCCGATAGTCTACGTAGAACCTTAGCGACCCATCCGACTTGGTGACAAACACCGCAGCTGAACCCAAACAAGAAAAACCGGGCCTAATCAATCCCTTCTCCAACAGATCTTGAGTTTGCTTCACTAGTTCCTCCCTCTCCCTAGGAGCCATCCTCTTACTAGGCTGAATTACTGGTACTCTCTTGGAATAAAATCTATGCGAAACTCTGTCTCACGATGTGGAGGTAAACATTTGACTTCCTCGAATACATCTGAGAAATCTTGGACTACTTCAATATCTTCAACCTCCTCTTGAGAAGTCTCAACTCCATGTAAAAGACTACTCAAGTGAATTCCATAGTTATCACACATTACTCTAGCAATTCTACCCAGATCAGTTTCCAACGAAACTGTTCTCTCATCACAATTTAGGATAGCCTTATACTTATCAAGCCAATCTATCCCCAATATAAGGTCAAACCCCTTAAAATCCAACATATAAGGGTTACAAGAAAAACTATAGGATAGATAGGAAATCCTCAAATCCTTATAGATCCTATCTAATTTGGTTACCCCCCTATAGGATTAGATACACAGATGGGATTATCTACAGTACTAGGGGTAAGAAAGAACTTCTCTACAGATTCCAGAGAAATAAAACTCAAAGAAGCACCAGAATCAAACAAAACTTTAATATACTTGCCATCTAAAAGTAATGTGCCTTCCAATACTCCCTTTCCCTTAGATGAAGTTGATAGTGCACCTTCCAAAGCAAATACCTTATTCTGTTGGACTTTATGAAGGAGCGGGCAATCCTTAATCATATGACCCGGTTGATGGCAATTGAAGCAAAGAGATTTCTGAACTAAAGCTGAACCCGGTCCACTTTAATGCGGCTGCTGCTGCTTTCTTTCATGAGGACACTGATTTGCCAAATGTCCGACTTGCTGACAATTATAGCATTTGCGAGGTCCATTGTTGCTTCCAGACTTCTTCTTGTTTTGCTTCTTCCAATTGGGACTGAATTTCCTCTTATTTGGGTTAGAAGAATTCTCTCCCGATGAAGCTACTCGTGCCACTGATCTCTTATTCATCAGATCCTCATATTTTAACGCCATATCAATTAACTCCACAAAAGATCCTTTCAAGTGCGGCGTCATCCTTTCATGAAATTCTGGCCTCAATCCTTGTACAAACATCTCATTCTTTTTGAGAGGAGTGTCTATAAGCCCTAGACCATAGCAAGATAACTCATTAAATTTGGTCTCATACTCCGCTATAGTCATGCTTCCTTGCTTTAAATTCAGAAAATCCTGATAAAGACGAGTTTTCCCTACTGTAGGCATGAATTTCTCCTCAAACAAATCCTTAAATTCTTCCCAAGACATATCGTCCTCAAAGACATTTGCTGTCACTGCATCCCGCAAGGCCGCAGCACCTCCTTGTAATTGCCATGAAGCCATTACCCTCTTCTGCTCCTCCGATAATTTCATGCTCTTAAAGATTCTCTCACAAGAGCGTAACCATGCTTGGACCTCAATTATAGTCTCTGACCCTTTAAATGGTCCTCCTCCAAGATTGATGAAGTCCTTGCATAAAGCAGCAAAACTGACTGGAGGCAGTACTGGATTAACAGCCTCATTATCAGTCTGTCCTCTCCTATCATTGGTTGATGTACTTCCTACAACCCTTCCCCTTCTGCCTCTTGAACTCAATTTGGCTACTTGGATAGGTGACCCAACCAATTTAGATAAAGATATAGTTATATAAGAAAATTACAAATACGCACTCTCAAGATAGATACTATTCCAGAGCCTAGGTGTTTCTCAACCTATGCTCTGATACAAACTATAACGACCCGTCTTTCAATCCATAGAAAAACGTGTCATCAATAAGAAAAGAAAGAGATAGATATAGAAAAGATAGAAAGAAAAGAACAACAATATCAGAATCTCACAGCGGAAACAGAACAAAATATAATATTACACATATCCATTACATAGTTTCACGAGTACACAAAATAATACGACTTCATTACATTAGACATTTATAAGAGTCTGCCAAACCACACAACCCAAATACAACATCAAAATGTCACTACATCGGGTAGATAGAAAAGTATGTCTGGACTCCAGCTCCAGCTTCCAAAACATTTGACAATTCCAACCTGCTCACTTGGCTACTCATAAAAATTTGAGTACCTAAGAGTTTATGAAAAACAAAATAAACTTCGGGTCAGACATGGGTCTGGTGTGAGTAAAAAGGTTAAAGTTGTTTAACTTTAAAATCATTTGAAAACAAAAGGTGTCACGTAAGACTTCCCACACATAAACATGGGTAAGTTTTTACCTTACGCTAACTAAAACATTTGATAGGAAATCCAGTGATATTATAATAGGGTCTAGGGTTTTCAAAATAAAATACAGAAATAGCTGGAATGCTTACATCTCATGTTCCAACATAGTTGGGCACAATCAAAACCATACAGGTACTTATTGGAGATTGGATTCCATACAATGGCTGGGCTACCGGGGTACCGCCGGTCACCGTACGGGGCCTAGATCACCGTACCGAGGATCCACCCTAAATCCCCTACAACACAAGGCCAGAACCATCCCTTACTGGACAGCTCCGAACAAGACAACCACGTAGTTGTGGCCAACAACTGCCCACACAGCCGAAATAAGAAAGGACTTCTAGACAGGGGTAAATCTCGTCCTACTTGGGCATGACCCACTTAACCTTTCTGCACCTCCCGTGTTTTAGCCATTCCCGGTTGATGAGGCTTGAGGCTACGATTACCTTTATAGAACACATCTCTTAGAATGCTCATCATCCACGTAATGATGTGCTGAAAGCATTCAATCCATACAAGTTTGTTCCGGGTTCAAATGAAACCGAAGGCATTATTTCGTTACACTCATTTTGGAATCACCCTCAGAGTTAACGTCAATAACCCTTGCACTCTGAAACTCGATCTCGATCTTCACTTTGACATGTCACGACCTAACGTTTAACTTGGATCGATGTGGTTTTCTGAAATCAAATTTGATTCCAGATCTCGGTCTCATCGAAATCCAAACGCCATCTTAAAGGTCAAGTTGTTTAAGGTTTAAACATTTCATTCAATTTTAAACATGAATTCACATAGCATTATCCACACATCTATCACAGATATATACAATATCTTATCACAGAATATCTCAGATTATCATCCAACTAAGATCAACCAAATCCAAACATTCAATTCAAAACAAATCATTCATAAGCAAGCATATCTCTAATTCATATTATAATTAATTTAATTAATACAAATTAAATTAGTTACTTAATAATTAATCAACTTACCTTGCTTAACCAACCATTAATTAATCACAATCATTTAATTAATTAATCACTTCTTAATTATCCTCATTATCAATTAATTAATCTTTAATTAATTAATAATTATCCTTTAACTATTAATTAATAATCTTTAATTATTCATTATTAAAAATTGATTAAAAATTAATCATTCCTTAATTAATTACTAATTAATCCTTAATTCACAATTAGTTGATCTTAATTAATTTCTTAATTGATTTCAAATTATAAATTAATTTATCTTAATTACTTAATCAATTATAATTATTTAACCTTAATCATTTAATTAATTAATTCTTAATCATTAATTAATTAACTATTAATTATAAATTAATTAATGTTTAATTACTTAATTTAATTAACCTTGATTATTTAATTAATCAATTCTTAATCATTAATTAACTAACTATTAATTATAAATTAAATAATGTTTAATTACTTAATTTAATTAACCCTAATTAATTAATTAATTAATTCTTAATCATTAACTAACTAATTATTAATAACTTAATTAATTAATTACTAATCATTTATTAATTAATCTTTAATTATTTAATTAATTATCTATTAGTTATAATTTAATTTAATTGTTCATTATCAATTAATAATCCATAACTAATTAATTAGACCTTTATAAATTAATTAATCTAAAATTATTAACTAATTTAACTTTAATTACTTTATTAATTAAACAACTTTTAATCATGTAAAGTTAATTAACTTCCTAAATAATTAAATTCATTAATTTCTTAAAATTATTACATATTTAAAACAATTCTACTTTGTTTAAACTTAATTACTTTTAAAAGTTACATTTAAAAGAATACATTAACATCTCAAAATTAAGTTATCAAAGAATAAAATTACTTTAAATTAAATAGTTTAACATTTATCATAAAGTAGTTTAAATAAAATTTGAATTTAACATTTTTAAAAACAAGTTTTGAAAAAAAAAATTTTAAATATCACTTGCTTTGGGTTCGCCCCGACCAAACTCGAGACCAACTCGGGTTTCCTTCCTCTTCTTCCTTCCATTTCTTTTCTAAAACTTACTTAAGTTAAAACTTAAATTACATAAAACTGGAAAGAAAGCAACATACCCACAAACCCAGGCACGAACAAACAGCACATCCCGTGCCTAACGCGAGCAAAAACCTTCCCTACTCAATCATCACTTCGAGTCACATCAACACATTCCTCTCTGACACAAACCCCGCTAACACCAGGCACGTGCATGATGCACCAACGCCGCCGCCGCCTCCAGCAACACCGCGCGCAAGTTTCCCATCGACCACTGACACGACTCCGACCCCTGACCAGCGATTGCGCAACCTCAATCGAAAACGAGGTAGCTCGCACCCATCAGGAACAATCCCCTCACCAGAAAATCCACCGAACCCAACGACTATGATCATCGTTCACCCTGAAATTTTGGCCACATCACCGCAAACCTTCCACGCTGCTACTCCCACGATCTTACGCCACTCGATTCATCCCTTAATTTCCAGTCACAACATTTCCAATCGCGATCAAATACAGGGCTTAAACCCTAAACTCACGTCGTCCGGCCACCACATCGATCGAGAACACCTCCGTTCATTTTTGCCGTGACCACACATCAACATTCCACCTCCAGTCGAAACCCTGACCGCCATCGTCCCTTCGTCCACCATAATTTGCCCAAACACTAACTTCTGGTCATCACCGAAATACTGCTCCAAACCCAATCTAAAAATCATGATTTTTACTTTAAAAATCATACTTCCCAGAGTTGATTCAGGATATATAATTGAATCAACAAATTGCAATACTTGATTTTAACATGTTATTAGAATTTCTATTGTATCATCTTGATTTCAGAAGATATTCAAACCAATTTTATTTGAATAAAATTTTAAACTTTATTATGTTGAAATAAACATACTGTGTTTGTAACTCAAAGCCTAACAATGATTTGTTAAAGAAATTTTTGAATTTTTGTTTTAGTTTTACTCTGTAAGTTGAAAACAGAGAAGAATCACACAGAATTAAACTTGCACAGTTTAATACAACATATATACAAAGATTTCACATATATATATACATGCAAGACATCAATCATCTTAGAAAATTCACATCCATAAATTTTATTTACTTAAACTTTTCTAAATAATAGTTTACTCACCTGAAACTTATTTCAAGCAGAGACCAAAAATTTGCTAATTCTGGAAAAGATGAACTGTAGATCTTAAGCTGGAAATTCAGGGAGGAAATGCTTTTGAAACTCAGGTGTTCTTATTTGCTTCTCAACTTGAATTCAAATCAGAGCTTTAGATTGGAGAGAGCTTTGAATTTTCTTCTTACTGGAATTTGATTTTTTACAGGCTTTTGTATTTTGCTTGTAGATTTGGAAGTTTTAAATAAACTTTAATTTTAACTTTAATCTTTTTTGAAAGAGTGGAAATTGATGAAATTCAGATTTGTGAATGAAGTAGTAATTTATTCTTTGCTTTTTTAGAAAATGAGATGGAATATTTAAATGAAGAAGATGAAACAAGCTTTTATAGATAAAATTTTGTTTTATTAAAATTAAAGAAAATAATATATATTATGTGACACTTGTCACTAAACATGGTTATTCTCTTAACACATGTTATTAGAGGGATTCATAAATTAACATATGTAATTCTCATGCAAAATAAATTTTTAAATGTTTTTATAATTAATTTTCTAATTTTTAAATACATTTTAATTCATATAAATCAATCTCTCTAAAAAGAAATAAATATAAAACAAATTTTATATTCAAAATAAAATCATAAAAATACACTTTTAAAATCAAAGTTAGGTTTAAGATATAAATAACCATATTTTGAATTTCAATTTAACAATCCAAATTCAAAATAAATTTCAAATTCAATTTAAAATCAAATTTGATATGTACATATAATTTTAACAAATCTATTTCCACTTGTATATATTAATTTCAATTAAAATTAATATATTTACAATGCAATTATTATTATTGTTTAAAATAACAATTTTATCAATTTTAATTAATTTATTAAAAATATTGTCACATTTAAATTGGGTTTGAAATTCCGGAATATCACAGTTTTATTTCAGCTATGCATGCGATATTTCTAACTTGCTCCAAGGTATAAGAAAGTGTATACGTGTGCATGTGTGTATGAGTATGTGTATATAAGCATCCCTATTCTCCTTAAAAGAAATCCCCTTCGCAACATAATCGATAATCAGTCGACTCGTGGGCCGATGACCCCAAGATATGGCTTTATAATTTACTAGACGTATTACTACCGCATCTCAAAGACTTATCTAAAGGTTAACTAGCCTACATCCAAACAAACAAACAACCAACTTTGAGATAATTGCATATCCCATACAAGCTCTACATCAGTAGGAAGTGTAATTCTTATAGGCTTAACCCAAGTCTTTGTTAATCAATCGCTTAAGACCGATGGTGGTTTTATCCTATGCCCAACCTTATTAAACAAATAACAATTTACCAAACAATGCTTACATAGTGTCGACCACCATTCAAAAAATCATGTTTATATTTGCCTATTGCAAAATAGTGAGAATGCCCATGATCGATTAATTAATACCTCTATTTGGTATTGAAGTAGACCCTATAGCCATTTACGACTTCAAATACAAGGAAAACACCTCGGTATATTTTCCCACCCCGATATGAGAATGTATGTCCCCACGGGTCCTATAGTTGGAGATGTCTCACATCAGCAGTATGTATACACAACAGTTATTAGTCTCTTATGGAGGACAGACTTCCATTATGTAACTTTACCGACCTCAAATCCCAATACATACCAAGCCAAGTCACTTATAATCAATCTAAATATTGGGTTAGGCCCACTTACTCACAACCGACGCCAACGTATTATTGAGGCCATATAATTTCAGCTATGGAAATTAGCATCCTTTTAAGTTTGTTATTTATTCATTTATTTACTTACCATTGCATCTTCTTATTTTATAAGTTTACAGCCCTTATTTCCCCTTGCCATTATCGTTATTAAATTTATTAAATAGTTTACTTCCCATATTGACTTGATTACAGTGACTTTCCTTCTACACCTTAATTTATAACCATATCTATATTTTGGTATTGTTTATAGTTAATATGATAACGTATAATTAATTGCACATTAAGCATACATTCATGTTATAACGGATGTTAATTTATTTATATCTTAAATGTATGCTTTATTCATATATATGTGTGTGTGTGTGTGTGTGTGTGTATGTATATGTATATGTATGTATATGTATATTCATTTAATTAGTAAACAAGATTGTTTTTATTTCTATTTATAAATTTTTAGTTTCTATTTAGAGGGATTTCTGAATTTTACACTTATGTGTAACTTCCGTAAATATTTATTCCACATTTTATGCATTGGAATCGTGTCTCTTTCAAGATAGAAATGTTTCCGTTGAAATTTTCCATGAATTATCAAGATGAGATTGTGCTACGTTTGCAATTACAAGGAATTATCTCTTTTTATTTTTTTACTGAAATGGGCCATACAAATCATGGAAAACCATCTTCACTTTGCACATCTCTTTCCTTTGGATATGAATATTCCTTATTATTTTAAACGATGCATTTTTCATATGTAGTTGTCATGTTGGACGATTTATGGAAATTACCAGGGAGATTTTGCATTTCGAATGAACTAAAATATAGAAAGTAAAATCCCAGATCAATCTAAAGCATCTACAATTGATGGTATCAATCTTAAAAATTTACAGTTCAAATATTAAAAATCTAGAACTAAAAACACATTTCAATTAACATTACGTTTCATAAGTTTTAGGGATTATTCTCTATAACTTCTAGATCTAGGGTATATGCATATTATTCCATTAAGGTTAAACGACTTCTGAATATGTTGGTAAGGATTCCAATTTTGATTTATTTATTTAAGCCAATAATTTAATGGTTATTACATAGGCATAATGACAAAAATGGAATTTCCAATGAATTAAACATAGTATTATGTAAATTACATAGTTTGCCACCCATTTATAGCTTTCAAATCTTCAAATATAATCATGTTCTTCTTACATTACTCTTTTTTCCTTTCCAATTATGTATAAAAAGATATATACATGCTTATTAGAATTATAGAACTGAGAGGTGATTTGAGTTAAGGGAGTTTAAATTTTAAATTATTAAATTTACCTTTTTACGCAAAACTCGATTCGGTTCTCCTTTTCTTCTCATTTTATTTTCCGTTCTTCTCCAATATACATATTGTAACGACCTAGAATTTTAGTCATTTAAAATTCATATATATAATTGATTTTAAATATTCATAAGTTAATTTTATAAGCTGAATAACTTATATTTGAGATACAGTGATTTATTTGGATAATTAAATTGTTAATTTAATATTTGAAATTGCCAAAATAATTGGAAATTGAATTTAATGTAAATAAAAATTATTTATAAAGTTGAATTAAATTCTATTTGAATTAGAATGATGTTGGTAAACTTTTAAAATTGAATTAAAAGTTAATTTGTAGAGATTGAGCATTTTAATATTTAATTAACGTGTAAAAATAGTCATTTTTAAATGGTCTTGGATTCGATCAAACCAATTTCATTGGATCCATAATATTATATTATTGTAAGATTTCAAATTTTGTATCAAAAGGATTTACGGTTTGTCTATGGCAAGCTGAAACGCGTAGAAATTTGTTTAAGTGAATTTTAAATTTAAATAATTTGATTCGAAAACCTATCTTCCAAATATGATCGAATTGGCTCCTAATATATATTCCATTGTATTCAAAATAGGGGTAAAACGTTATAAACGCCAGGCGTCATGCTTCGTTTGGAATTCGAAAAAATTTCGAATGAACAGTGTCGCAAATTTTCTAAAAAGGGACGTTATAATTTCTATTTTCCAGTCAGAAAACTCTAGCTAGGGCTAGCCACCGGTTATATTTTAATGGCTAGAAACTTCCATCATTCTTCCTCAAATATCTCACGATCCGTTAACGCATTCGAAAAAATTTCAAATACAACATCGAAGAGCACAACGAGATCTTCGAATCCAATGGGTATGATCGATTTTAGAGGCATGGATCGACGGCAAAATAATCGCTTTTGGAAGCCATTCGAACACGAATCCAAAAGCATATAGGCAACCGAGCTTCATGATATTTAGGACGAGGGTGGTGCTTGCATAGGCGAGTCGAATGGTGGAGCTTGATCAGAGGCTAGGTGATCGGTGGAGGCACGAAAATTAAAGAGTGATCGACGGCAATTAGGTTCCTTGCGTGTATAAACGTGAAGGGAGAAAAAAGAAGGTAGCGGCCATGATCTCATCAAAGAAAACGAATGGGCAAGATGCGATCTAGTTTTTAAAATAGAATAAAATTTGTAAATTATTATATTATAAATTCGTACAAACTTTAAAATTGCATAATTTCTTCATACGACGTCCTTTTCGACGAAACAAGTTGCGTTGGGTTCATATTGATGAGCACTGCATTTTAGAACCGGTTTGGAGTTGATTGGAGATAGTGTAAATTTTGAATAAAATTAAATGTTCGTTTAAGTTTATACGGAATAAAACACTGCAACTGCTATTGGAACCAAAGTGAGTACAACTCACTCTTTCTGACTCACTGATATTTTTATATAACTGGGAATAAATGTTATTTATGATGATTGATGATTTTTTGGATAATATATGATATATAGTATATATATTGATTGGTATTTGGATATATTATTGCCTATTGGAGCAGACGAGACCCTATACGTTCCCGTGTATGAGCGGATGACCATTTGCACGTGTGTTTGCCTTGAAGCATACATTGTACACATATTTTAATATGTATATTTGTTGCAGGTGACAGATTAGAGGGATCCAACTGGATTCCTCGCTAATATTGGTTTTATTTACAGATATTGTGATATATGTTTTTATCATGTGATATATGATGTTTTGGATGATGTGATTGATGGATTAGGTGTTGTTACAGCATTAAGCCTATTTTTGGAATTTAAAAATATTAAAGTGATGATTTCAAATTAAAAGGATTTTCAAGTGATTTTGAAAATAGATGTTTTAATAAATTTTTGAATTGTTAAGAAATGAATTTATTTAAATAAATGGTTATAATTTTTATGTTATAAAAACTATGATTTTTGTGAAATATGATTGAAACGTGGAGTTAACTATTTTGTGAAATAGTTTAAATTGAGATTTTTGATTTATTATAAATGGTTTATATATAAGATTTACAAAATTGAATTTTTATAAATCAGAATAGTGGAATTATTAATGAGTTTTGTAAGTGTTAAAATGAAGTTATAATTGAATCTTATAAGTGAATAAGATTTATAAATTTTGTGAAGTTATAAAAAGGGATGAATTGGAAAATAAACGATTTATAAGTAATTAACTTATAATTTGGATTTTGGCATATAAATAAGAGAAAGGAATTTGTTAATAAAAGAATTATGATATATTGAAGTTTTTATAAAATATAAATGGAATTTATAATTATTGTTTTATAAATCTTAAATCAATTGAATTTGACAAGTTAAATATAGAAGATTATTAAAGGAATTATATCCATGATTTTAGACAGTGGATAATCCTTTAATTAAATTTGCAATAGTGATGAATTTGGTAAAGGCATTGTATCCTTGATTTTAGGCATGTGGATAATTCTTTATTAAATGTGTAGGAGTATTGATTTGGTAAATGAATTATATTCACGTTTTTGGATAGTGAATAATCTTTAAATTAAATAAATGTTTTGCAAAGTGATATTATAAATAGAGTTAAATTGTTAAAGATGTTTTAAAATGTGTTAAGTATCGAATACATATCTTTCAACATCCATTGTTGAAATATACGTTTTCAAGAAATAAGAAAATGATGAACTATAACACTGTTGTTATAGTAAATGATTTTCGAAATAAGATGTTTTGTATGGTATATGGGAATTATATATCTATCAAATTTTCAAATCCCTATACTGATGATCTTCGGTTGTCATAACGATGTTTTACGCAACATTCGTTTTGACCTAAATGAATGTGTTTAAGAGAATGTTTTTCTTAAAGAATAGAATATATACTTAATTCTAATTTAAGTATATGTAATATTTTCTAAATGTTAAAGATAAATTGATTTATGAATTATTTATTATTAAATAAGTGTATGGAAATGTTTTTCAATATTGAAATGGTTTTGGAATTATGCCTTTAAAAAGATAATTTGAAATGAATATTTAGCAAGTGATTTAATTAATAAAAGATTAATTAAAAGGGCCTAGTGATTGCATATGGTGCTAAATATTTGTTTATTTGCTTTGATAGTTAAATAATCGACTATTAAATTTGGCCATTTTAGTTCCTCGACTTGATGTGAGAACTATTTAGTCGTATACTTAGTACGTAGCTATCTGTATAGGCTTGATTATCGTTTGTGTTGAGGATGTTGATTCATGTAGTGCGGAGTATTACTCCAATCTATCGAGCTTCCTTCTTGGCCGAAAGATAGCAAGTTGAAAGTTGGAGACGTGATATATCTATGAGACTTAGTTTCTGTGTGAGGTTGAGAAATGCTTTTGCATTGTTTGGTGCGAAGAGACCGGGATCGGTTTATCCGAAAACCACTCAGGACCAACATTTATGCGATGATTGTGCAGGTTGGTTATGATGATATTGATATTCAGGATATTCATAGTGGGGGACTGCTTCTTGGTCGTCTGGGGTTAAAATCCCAATATACATCCAGTAGCAGTAGTCTCTTCATTATGAAATATCCAATGCAAGGACTGTTCGCTACTAATCCTAAGGATTTCTCAACAGGATGTGGTAGGAAAGTACCTTCGATTTGTCCTGTTCCTAGACAACTTGTACGGATGTATGTCTGACATTGCATTTCTAAAGATTATATACATTGGTTTTTACAAATGTACATCAGTGGCGGTGGAGAAGGCAACTTCTCTTAGCTAAACACCCTCCTTGAGACTTATAAACTTTAGGGTTGTATTTTTGTGGAAGGCAATTAGTAGTCAACGAGAATGGCCATGTGGCACTCAAAGTGATGTGATATGTGATCTATGAAAGGTAATCATTACCTCAAACCTCATTAATCGAAAATAACCTAAACAGGGTTAGATGCAGCAAGGCTAAGTAGGTTACTCTCAAGTAGGATATGATCATCCTCTTCTAGATATATCATTACATGCTATGACGTCATGTATCTGATTATTGTGGTTTGTATGCTATGAGGGCCCTCAGAAAAGGTCGGTAACGACCGGAGGATGGTATATTCGGACCATCTAGTTATAGAGGTTGTCGGTCTTGTGTTGGTAGAGGATCTTTTGTGATGGTCCTCGGTACATTCCTCTAGAGATGTACTGTCAGAAGGTAGTCCCTTTACCTAATCATTTGTATGGAAATCCATACTCCACTACACGCTTGCCATTTTGATTGTATTACCCATTTTGGGATATATGCTAAAATTTAATAAATGTAACAATTTCGGCTATGATTAATATTATTTGTGCAATAGACACTATTATAATATAAGAGGATTTGATATGAAATGTTTTAGTTATTGTAAGGTAAAAACATGTCTGTGTTTATGTGTGGACGTGTCTTACGAGATACTTTTGTTTTGATAAAGGAAAAGTTTGGTAATTTAATCAATCCAGTTGAGTGTGTTGTTAGTCCACGAGATGATGGTTTTGATGACAACAACCTTAGAATAGATTATAAAATATAAATACTAACATTATAGTTTACAAATATATGAATATGCAGGATTTAACCATGCATGTACCAAGAATGAAGACTGCGCAGTATAGACATTCAAGATATCAAGATTGAAGACTCATGAGTATCAAGAATATCATGATTATCAAGAGTTCAAGATTTCAAGAATAAGTAATTTAATTAGAAATTTTGTTAAAACTCCTAGAAAAGCACTGGCATCTTAAAATCTAATTTATTCGTGGAATGGAATCCACTTCGAGCCTGTTAAAGCGATGGAACCCTAAGTAGGATGGAACCTATGAAAAATCTAGTGGAACATTGTTTTGTGTCCGCTAAATTTTATTCAAAATGATTTTTACAAAATTATATCTTGCTTTCAAAATGTTTTCAAAACCTTCCATTTAAAAGCATCAAAAACGTCTATCCTGATTTCAAATACTTTTAGCCTCAAAATAATCTTTAATTTCAAAATCAAATTATCCTTAGTTTTAAATTATTTTTAATAATAATATTTACACTTAGATTTAAATATAAAATTATAGTAAAATTTTGTATATATTATTATATATATTTACTTATGTATTTTAACTATAGAAAGGTATATTTATAAAATTTAAAATAGTTTTAATATAAAATAGAAGTTATTTTCAAAGAAAAATAAATCACCAAAAATTCCTTTGGGATGTCGACATGCTCAACCTACCCATGTCGACATAGTGTCAGTTGGTTTCAAAATTTAAATGTCAAAAGAAGTGTCTGTTCGTCATATCTCTTCACGGATGGACATGGCTGTTGTTCTTCTATAAATAGGGGATGTTTTAAATGAATTTTAATACAAATTTTTTGGTCTTTCACTCCTCTTCTTCTTCCACATTTCTATGTGCATATTCATACCATTACTCTGCCGAAATCAACATTGAATCTAACTAGATCATTTATGGTTTGATTCTCTATCACTATCTCAATAAGATCCTCGGTGCTATTCAGAGTTATAAGCTTCTTTGTAATCCATTAAACGAGAAAAGGTGTGATTGTGGCCTTGAAAATCAATCAAGCGAGATAAGGTGTGATTGTAGCCTTGGAAATCAATTGAGTGAACTTGTTGCCTGGGAAATCAAGTATCTCAACCCAACGGATTGTGAATCGGGAGGGTGCAGCTCATAGCCTTGAAATCGAGGGTGTAATTGTAAAGATTGTTTTGAAAGGGAATCTGTACTTGTGTGCGGGACTGGATGTAGGGTAACTCCGAACCAGTATAAAATCTGATGTGTTCTTTCCTTTACCGTTTTTACTTTATTTCTGCATCTATGTTTGATTCTGTGATCATATAAGTGTCTGAATATTGCATACAATTGTCTTCAAATAAATAAAAACTAAAAAAGATTTAATAGTTCTCTAAAACACTATTCACCCCCCCTTTAATGTTAATCCTAGCCTTAAGATCCGTATTCTGCGTTACTCACATTTGGTATCGGAGCAAGGTTTTCAAAGTTTCATAATCACATTTTCGAAAAAGTTTTTAAAAAAAATGGCTATGATTGTTAATACTAGTTTAGAAATATTCAGATCATCGTTGTCTCATGAGTCTGCATATAATCAATGTTCAAATTCAAGGTGTCTACCAAAATTGTTTGATGTGTAGGAAACATGCTTTATGGGAATTGAGGAATCAATCCACAACGGACAAATTGTGCAGATAAAAAGGAAAAAATGGATACTCGATAGTGGATGTTCTAGACACATGACTGGCAATCCAGATATGTCGAATGATATAATATACAATGACGGAGGGCTGGTTAACTTTGAAGACAATTCAAAAGGATATGTGATTGGCATCGGCAAAGTCGGTAACTCTGAAACTCCTATTATTACTAATGTTTTGCAAGTTAAGAATCTGAAACATAATCTGCAAAGTATAACTCAACTCTGCGATAAAGGATATAAAATTAAATTTGAAAAAGATAAGTGTCACATTGCAGAAAATAATTCAACCATAATATTTGAGGGAATTAGGAAAAAGAATATTTATATTCTTAGTATGAAAGTTTCAAATGATAACCTGTGTCTTTTGGCATATACAAGTGACCCTTGGATTTGGCATAAGAGATTTGGGCATTTGAATTTCAAACTCTTATCTAGACTCTCAAAACATGATCTAGTAAGAGGTCTCCTTAAAATGAATTTTAAAGTAGATAGTCTATGTGATGCATGTCAAATAGGAAAACTTAGAAAAAGTTCATTTAAATTAAAAGATATGATTTCAACATCAAAATCTCTTGGATTACTTCATCTTGATTTATTTGGTCCATCTCAAATTCTATCAATAAATCATAGTAAATATGTTTTTGTAATTGTAGATGATTATTCTAGATTTACATGGACAATATTTTGAAACATAAAAGTGATACTTTTGAATGTTTTAAGAACTTTTCAAAAAGGATTCAAAATCAACTTTCTCTAAAAATTATAACCATTCGTAGTGATCACGGAGGTGAATTTGAAAATGAAAAGTTTGAGAAATTCTGCAATAAAAAGGGAATAACTCACAGTTTTTCATTTCCAAGAACTCCACAACAAAACGGAGTAGTAGAACGTAAAAATAGGACGATTCAAGAGTGTGCGAGAACTATGCTTTCAGACAGTAAATTACCAAAGAATTTTTGGGCAGAAGCAGTTGCTACCGCCTGTTATATTTTAAATAGAATTTTAATTAGACCTTTAACTAATAAGACTCCTTATGAACTTCTTCACTCAAATAAACCTAAAGTATCTTATTTTAGAATTTTTGTAAGTAAATGTTTTATTTTAAATACTAAAGATAACTTAGATAAATTTGATCCTAAATCCGACGAAGGTATCTTTATCGGATATTCTAGTAGAAGTAAAGCATACAGAGTATTTAATTTAGGAAATAACACCATCGAAGAAACAATGCATGTGTCATTCGATGAAAATTTCAAAAATTTTGAAGATACAAATGATGAAGATGATTTAATTACTCAAAATCAAGAGTCAACTGAAACTAATAATGAAATTAATCATCCTAATAGAATGACTAAACTTTCAAAAGATCATCCTATTGAAAATATACTAGGAGATATGCAATCTGTAGTTAAAACTAGAAATCAATGAAGTCAAATGAGTAATGTATCTTTTATATCAACTATTGAACCAAAAAATCCAAAAAAAGCATCAACTGATGATTCATGGATTTTGGCTATGCAAGAAGAACTAAATCAATTTACTAGAAATGAAGTTTGGGAACTTGTTCCTAGACTTGAAAACAAAACTATAATTGGAACTAAATGGGTTTATAAAAATAAAATGAATGAGCAAGGAGAGGTAGTTAGAAATAAAGCACGTTAAGTCGCTCAAGGTTTATGTCAAGTAGAAGGAATAGATTTTGATGAAACCTTTGCTCCCGTAGCAAGATTAGAAGCCACTAGGGTTCTACTTACCTTCGCAAATCATAATAATTTCAATTTATTCAAATGGATGTTAAAAGTGCCTTTTTAAATGGATTTATAAAAGAAGAAGTGTATGTTGAATAACCACCATTTTTTGAAATTGATAAATTACCAAATCATGTTTTCAAACTGAAGAAAGCTTTATATGGTCTAATACAAGCTCCTAGAGCCTGGCATGATAAATTACCAAATTATTTTCGTAATTGTAGATGATTATTCTATATTTACATGGACAATATTTTTGAAACATAAAAGTGATACTTTTGAATGTTTTAAGAACTTTACAAAAAGGATTCAAAATCAACTGTGTCTAAAAATTATAACCATTCGTTGTGATCACGGTGGTGAATTTGAAAATGAAACGTTTGAGGAATTCTGCAATAAAAAGGGAATAACTCATAATTTTTCATTTCCAAGAACTCTAAAACAAAAAGAAGTAGTAGAACGTAAAAATAGGATGATTCAAGAGTGTGCGAGAACCATTCTTTTAGATAGTAAATTACCAAAGTATTTTTGGGCAGCAGTAGTTGCTGCCGCTTGTTATATTTTAAATAGAATTATAATTAGACCTTTAACTGATAAGATATCTTATGAACTTCTTTATTCAAAGAAATCTAAAGTATCTTATTTTAGAATTTTTGGAAGTAAATGTTTTATTTTAAATACTAAAGATAACTTAGATAAATTTGATCCTAAATCGGACAAAGGTATCTTTATCGGATATTCTAAGAAAAGTAAAGCATACAGAGTATTTAATGTTAGTCTATGAGATGATGGTTTTGATGACAAAAACCTTAGAATAGATTATAAAATATAAATACTAATAGTATAAGTTTAGATATATATGTATATGCAGGATTTAATCATGCAGGTAACAAGAATGAAGACTGTACAGTATAGAGATTCAAGATATCAAGATTGAAGACTTATGAGTATCAAGATTATCAAGAGTTCAAGAATTCAAGTAATTTATTATTTTTTAATTAGAAATTTTGTTAAAACTCATATAAAAGCAATGGCATCTTAAAATCCAATTTATTCGTGGAATGGAATCCACTTCGAGCCTGTTAAAGGGATGGAACCCTAAGTAGGATGGAACTTACGAAAAATCTAGTGGAACATTGTTTTGTATCCGCTAACCTTTTATTCAAAATGATTTTTGAAAATTATATCTTGTTTTCAAAATGATTTCAAAACCTTCCTTTTAAAAGCATCCAAAAAACATCTATCCTGATTTCAAATACTTTTAGCCTTAAAATAATCTTTAATTTCAAAATCAAATTATTCTTGTTTTTAAACTATCTTTTAAATATAATATATTTAACTTTTAAATATTTATACTTAGATTTTAAATGTTAAATTATAGTAAAATTTTGTATGTATTATTCTTTATATTTACTTATGTGTTTTATTTATAGTCAAGTATATTTATAAAGTTTAAAATAGTTTTAATATAAAATAAAGGTTATTTTCAAAGAAAATCAAAACACCAAAAATCCCTTTGGGATGTCGACATACTCAAGTACCCCATGTCGACATGGTGTCAGTTGAGTTCAAAATTTAAATTTCAAAAAGAAGTGTCTATTCGTCATAACTCTTCACGAATGGACATGGCTGTTGTTCTTCTATAAATATGGGTTGGTTTCAAAGAATTTTAATTCAGTTTTTCTGGTTTTTCACTCCTCTTCTTCTTCCACATTTCTATATACAAATTCTTATCGTTACTCTACCAAAATCAACATTGAATCTAACTAGATTATCTCTGGTTTGATTCTCTATCACTATCTCAACAAGATCCTCAGTGCTATTCAGAGTTATAGGCTTTTTGTAATCAATATAGCGAGAAAAGGTGTGATTGTAGCCTTGGGAAATCAACTGGGTGAACTAGTTGCCTAGGAAAGTATCTCTACTCAGAGGATTGTGATTCTGAAGGGAGTTTTTGAAAGGAAATCCGTACTTGTGTGCGGGACTAGATGTAGGGTAACTCCGAACCAATATAAAATCCGGTGTGTTCTTTCCTTTACTGCTTTTGCTTTATATTTGCATTTGTGTTTGATTCTGCAATCATATCTGTGTACGAATATTGCATACATTTGTGTTTAAATTAGCAAAAACTCAAAAAGATTTAACAATTCTCTAAAACACTATTCATCCCCCTCTAGTGTTTATCCTTAGCCTTAAGATCCTTAATCTGCATTTCTCACATTTGGTATCAGAGCAAGGTTTTCAAAGTTTCATAATCTGATTTTTGAAAAAGTTTCTAAATGGCTATGTTTGTTAATACTAGTTTAGAAATATTCAGATCATCATTGCCTTTTGAGTCTGCATATAATCATTGTTCAAATTCAAGTTGTCTACCAAAATTGTTTGATGTACAGGAATCATGCTTTATGGCTATTAAGGAATCAATACGCAATGGACAAATTATGCAGATCAGAAAGGACAAATGGATACTCAATAGTGGATGTTCTAGAAACATGACAGGCACTCCACATATGTTAAATGATATAATATTCAAAGATGGAGGACTGGTTAACTTTGGAGACAATTCAAAAGGATATGTGATTGGCATCGGCAAAGTCAGTAACTCTGAAACTGTTATTATTACTAATGTTTTGCTAGTTAAAAATCTGAAACATAATCTTCTAATTATAAGTCAACTTTGCGATAAAGGATATAAAATTAAATTTGAAAAAGATAAATGTCACATTGAAGATAATAATTCAACTATAATATTTGAGGGAATTAGGAAAAAGAATATTTATATTCTTAATACGAAAGTTTCAAATGATAACTTGTGTCTTTGGGTAAATACAAGTGACCCTTGAATTTGGCATAAGAGATTTGGGCATTTGAATTTCAAACTCTTATCTAGACTCTCAAAACATGATATAGTAAGAGGCCTCCTTAAAATGAATTATAAAGTAGATAGTCTATGTGATGCATCTCAATTTGGAAAACTTAGAAAAGGTTCCTTTAAATTAAAAGATATGATTTCAACTTCAAAACCTCTTGAATTACTTCACCTTGATTTATTTGGACCATCTCAAATTCACTCAATAAATCATAGTAAATTTGTTTTTGTAATTGTAGATGATTATTCTAGATTTACATGGACAATATTTTTGAAACATAAAAGTGATACTTTTGAATGTTTTAAGCACTTTTCAAAAAGGATTCAAAATCAACTTTCTCTAAAAATTATAACCATTCGTAGTGATCACGGTGGTGAATTTGAAAATGAAAAGTTTGAGGAATTCTGCAATAAAAATGGAATAACTCACAGTTTTTCATTTCCAAGAACTCCACAACAAAATGGAGTAGTAGAACATAATAATAGGAAAATTCAAGAGTGTGCGAGAACTATGCTTTCAGACAGTAAATTACCAAAGAATTTTTGGGCAGAAGCAGTTGCTACCACCTGTTATATTTTAAATAGAATTTTAGTTAGACCTTTAACTAATAAGACTTCTTATGAACTTCTTCACTCAAAGAAACCTAAAGTATCTTATTTTAGAATTTTTGTAAGTAAATGTTTTGTTTTAAATACTAAAGATAACTTAGATAAATTTGATCCTAAATCCGAGGAAGGTATCTTTATTGGATATTCTAGTAGAAGTAAAGCATACAAAGTATTTAATTTAGGAAATAACACCATCGAAGAAACAATGCATGTGTCATTCGATGAAAATTTCAAAAATTTTGAAGATACAAATGATGAAGATGATTTAATTACTCAAAATCAAGAGTCAACTGAAACTAATAATGAAATTAATCATTCTAATAAAATGACTAAACTTTCAAAAGATCATCCTATTGAAAATATACTAGGAGATATGCAATCTGTAGTTAAAACTAGAAATCAACGAAGTCAAATGAGTAATGTATCTTTTATATCAACTATTGAACCAAAAAATCCAAAAAAAGTATCAACTGATGATTCATGGATTTTGTCTATGCAAAAAGAACTAAATCAATTTACTAGAAATGAAGTTTGGGAACTTGTTCCTAGACCTGAAAATAAAACTATAATTGGAACTAAATGGGTTTATAAAAATAAAATGAATGAACAAGGAGAGGTAGTTAGAAATAAAGCGCGTTAATTCGCTTAAGGTTTTTGTCAAGAAAAAGGAATAGATTTTGATGAAACCTTTGCTCCCGTAGCAAGAATAGAAGCCACTAGGGTTCTACTTACCTTTGCAAATCATAATAATTTCAAATTATTTCAAATGGATGTTAAAAGTGCCTTTTTAAATGGATTTGTAAAAGAAGAAGTGTATGTTGAACAACCACCATTTTTTGAAAATGATAAATTACCAATTCATGTTTACAAACTTAAGAAAGCTTTATATGGTCTAAAACAAGCTTCTAGAGCCTGGCATGATAGACTAAGATCTTATCTATTACAATCAAATTTTGAAATTGGTAAAGTAGATAATATTCTTTTTATTAAAAGAAATAAAAATGATATTCAACAAGTCTATATAGATGATATCATTTTTGGATCAACTAATTTTGAAATGAATAAAGAATTTTCTGAAATAATGACAAAAGAGTTTGAGATGAGTCATATGGGTGAATTAAATTTCTTTTTAGGATTACAAATAAAACAATTAGATAATGGTATATTTATTAGTCAAGAAAAATATGCTAAAGAGCTAATTAATAAATTTGGTTTGACTACTTCAAGTGGAAAACCCACTCCCATGGCAACCAATGAGTACCTTAGTAAAGAAGATATCTCGAAAGATGTAGATCAAAAGTTATATAGAGGAACGATTGGATCACTACTCTATATTACTGCTAGTAGACCTGATATCATGCATAGTGTTTGTCTCTGTGCAAGATATCAATCCCAACCTAAAGAGACCCACTTAAAAGCCGTAAAACGTACCATAAGATATGTTAAACACACCTCTGATTATGGCTTATTTTACCCTAAAAATGATTCCTTTGACTTAATATCTTACTGTGATGCTGATTATGCTGGTTGTAAATCAGACTGAAAGAGTACAAGTGGAACTTGTCTCTTTTTGCGGCATTCTCCGATTTCTTGGTTTAATAAAAAGCAAAACACAGTTTCCTTATCAACGACTGAAGTAGAACATATTTCTGCTGCTTTGCCTCGTTCTCAAGTAACATATATGCAACAAACTTTAAAAGATTATGGTTTAAATTTTTCAAAATCACCAACTTATTGTGATAATACAAGTGTGATAAATTTATCCAAAAATACTACTCAACATGCTCGAACTAAACATATTGATATCAGACATCATTTTCTCAGAGATAATATAAGTAAGGAAGTAATCACTCTATATTATATCAATTCTGAGAATTAAATTGCTGATATCTTAACAAAACCATTAAATGAATCTATATTTACTAAATTAAGAAGAGAATTAGGTATTTGTTTAATAACTGAAATATAAAATATAAATAAACAAACTATAATTCAAAATTAATTAAATAGGCAAAAATTCAAGAACTATGTTGACATACTCCTCTACCCTATGTCGACATACAACATTTTTAAAATTTTGAAATTTTTCCCACCAAAATTCAAATAATTAGTTATATATTCTTCAAATTTTCGAATTTTTATTCATCCATTCTGTTATCTCTCTGTTCTTTTCTCTGAAATCAAATAATCAATGGCCTCCTCTTCCAAATCAAACATAAAATCAACCTTTTCGTTCCCCTCTCCTAAGTCTGGTCCATTTCAACGTACTACTCTCGCTCGTGTGACTAAAATGGAGGATTCTCTAAAGAATGCACTTTAGTTAATGACTGAAATTAAAGTAATGCAACTTCGAATGGCCAAGGAACAAGAGAGGCAAGGCAAAATCCTTAGGAATTTTAAAAAATTTCTAATGGACAATCATGCTAACCCAATCTTGATTGACGAAGATTCTTCAGGACATCAAGAACATGAGGCCAGCGAAGAAGAAGAAGAAGTAATAGAAGAAGAACCCATAGAAGAAGCATGCGGAAGATGACAATAAAGTCGTGTGCGTTGGAGAAGTGTGTTTTGACAAAGATGGGAATCTTGTCGAACAACGTGGAAATTTCTGCTTTCGCTATCCAAACTGTTCGATCCATAGATCTCCTATGTTCAAAAACACACATTAGTTTCTTCTCTTTCTTTACCATTGTTGTTTATTCCTTCTAACATTTACAACGAAAATGTAAATATAACTACATGATTAATGAATAAATTGTGTTTTTATATGTGTTCTTCCCTATTAATAAATATAACTATATCGTTTTCATATACTTAGAATAGTTAGTAGTTTAGGATTAGGTATGTTATTAGATCTAAGTGTTGATTATTTATGATAACACTATAATTATAATCACATATCATAGAGTAATAGATTTAAGGGGAGTTTTATAGTTTGGTGTTACATAGTTTAGAGTTACTTTTTGTTGATGACAAAGGGGGAGAAGTGTAAAATAGAGTAGTTAGGTTAGGCATAGATTAAGGGGGAGTTATTAGTTTTAGGGGGCGTTATTAGGATAGAAGTAATATTTTATAAACAAAGGTTGTCATCATCAAAAAGGGGGAGATTGTTAGTCCGTGAGATGATGGTTTTGATGACAATAACCTTAGAATAGATTATAAAGTATAAATACTAACAGTATAAGTTTAGATATATATGTATATGCAGGATTTAACCATGTAGGTAACAAGAATGAAGACTGTACAGTATAGAGATTCAAGATATCAAGATTGAAGACTCATGAGTATCAAGATTATCAAGAGTTCAAGAATTCAAGTAATTTATTATTTTTTAATTAGAAATTTTGTTGAAACTCATAGAAAAGCACTGGCATCTTAAAATCCAATTTATTCGTGGAATGGAATACACTTCGAGACTGTTAAAGGGATGGAACCCTAAGTAGGATGGAACCTACGAAAAATCTAGTGGAACATTGTTTTGTATCCGCTAACCTTTTATTCAAAATGATTTCAAAACCTTCCTTTTAAAAGCGTTAAAAAACATCTATCCTGATTTCAAATACTTTTAGCCTCAAAATAATCTTTAATTTCAAAATCAAATTATTCTTGGTTTTAAACTATCTTTTAAATATAATATATTTAACTTTTAAATATTTATACTTAGATTTTAAATATAAAATTATAGTAAATTTTTTTATACATTATTCTTTATATTTACTTATGTATTTTAATTATAATCAAGTATATTTATAAAGTTTAAAATAGTTTTAATATAAAATAATGGTTATTTTCAAAGAAAATCAAAACACCAAAAATCCCTTTGGGATGCCAACATACTCAAGTACCCCATGTCGACATAGAGTCAGTTCAGTTCAAAATTTAAATTTCAAAAGAAGTGTCTATTCGTCGTAACTCTTCACGAATGGACATGGCTGTTGTTCTTCTACAAATAGGGGTTGGTTTCAGCGAATTTTACTTCAGTTTTTCTGGTTTTTCACTCATCTTCTTCTTCCACATTTATATATACAAATTCTTATCATTACTCTGTCGAAATCAACATTGAATCTAACTAGATTATCTCTGGTTTGGTTCTCTATCACTATCTAAACAAGATCCTCAGTGCTATTCAAAGTTATAGGCTTTTTGTAATCAACATAGCGAGAAAAGGTGTGATTGTAGACTTGAAAATCAATCAAGCGAGATAAGGTGTGATTACAGTCTTAGGAAATCAATTGGCTGAACTTTTTGCCCGGGAAATCAAGTATCTCTACCCAGAGGATCGTGATTCTGGAGGGTGTTCCTCGTAGCTGTCACGATCCGAAATCCAATGTTCAAAAATTGACACTAAATACCTCACTTGTATTCGATTGCCAAAGATTCAAACATCGAATTTCAATCGGATGGAGCTTATAACAACATTAGATGAATATAAACAGCGGAAACAAAATGAATATCATATATCAACAAAGATACAGCATGATACAATATCTAATACAACATCGATCCCCAATACTAGAGTGATACAAATATGATACAACAGTAATATGACAGCAGAAACTTCAACAAGTTTTCAACATACTTCAACTTCGACAAGGTCTTCAAAACTCCAACACTTCAAAAAAAATCCAAATCCAAAACTTCCACAATTTGAAATCTTCCAAAAGACTTCAAATCCAAACTAGCTCCAAAACACGGATAACTTGCTTCTAGACTGCCCGTGTGGAAAATTATGGGCACCCAGAGTTTAGGAAAGGAACAATAAACTCCACGTCAGTCATGGGACTGGTATGAGTAAACAAAAACAGTTGTTTGAAATAAAACAGTTCATTTTTATCAAAAGCAAAACAAAAGAATTTGAAAGAAATCTGTAATGCTTTTTGAAAATGAAACTAACATAAGACCTCCCACCACACACACAATGCAAACGCAACTTGGAGGAGATTTCTTCTTATGATAATCAAATATGCTTAATACAAGAAAATACTTTTAGATATTATTATTAGTGCATAGTGTAGAAAACAATTTCGAAAGTATAATATTAATCTTAGCCAGCATACCACATTTCGTCGTATGCCAACTATAGCTACCATGTTTTGTAGCAAGTTACCACCACGCTGCATGGAAGGTTATACAACTAAAACCGTACAGGGCTCGTATTGTTTTGTTTGGATTTCCAACAAATGGTCGGGCAAAGGAACCTCCCACATAAAATGGAATGCCTCTGGAGGGACGTCCCCGAGAACCTAACCGGATCTCTGCTACACAAGGCCGGGTTACTTCTGTAACTAGGTAACAACTGACACGAGTATGCCATCTCCCGGTCATTACCAACCTTTATCCAAAGCACTTCTCAACCGACAACCACAAAGCAATAAGTTTGCAGCAACCGCACAGTAAGGATCTGGGCTCCATACCATGATACCACTTATAATCCAGAAGGAAATGGGCATAGCCTCAGGGGGCGCTACCCCCAAATAACCTTGCTGCCACGATACCTATTTCGACCATAACCGGGTTGTGAGGTTCGACAAAGTCTCGTCCACAAAGCTACGCTTTTTCACAAAGCCATGCTTCGATCAACAAATGATCAGCAGCACTCAGCATGCCACACTACCAAATTGGGAGTATATCACTAATAACCTTCAACTACATAACCTCTGGGCTCGTACATCTCAAAGAAGGGTGTTAAGCTAAGAGAATAAATTCTCCGCCACCAGAAGATATGTATTTGAAAGAAATCAGTTTTATATCTTAATTTGTAATGTCAGACATACAACCATACAAGTCTATTTCGGGTTCGAACATAACCGAAGGCACTTCCGAAGAAGCCCTTGCAATCCGGGCATCCACAATCCCGATCGGACTCCCCTTCACATATGGAGATCTCTATACCGGAGCAACTCAGTGCAGAGACATTCGATAGGTCATCCTATCGTTTTCGAAGATGCCCGGTCTTCACCACCGTCTTCAATTGCCATCCATTTCGTCGTATCACATATTCGGAATGGGTTATACGACACAAAGGTCCTCTCCCAGCTAAACCGAATAGTGAGCGTTCAATTTTAAAACACATGGATGTATCAATCACAAAGATTCACACATTCGATGTGGGTTTCGGATAACCAACTGGAATCCGACTTCCTGTCGCATTGAAATTCAAATGTCGTTTTACGGGCCAAATGGGTTTTCACAATCACACAACAGTATATTCAATCCCAATATCACAGCTCAGCAAAAAGCATTATTACATAGCATCACATCGCATAACAGGAATATCAATCCAATGCAAAGCATTCAAGGACAATTAAAGCATCTTCAATTAAGATGAATAAATCATGTGGTTTTTAATTTAATAATCACATAGTTACTTTCATTAGAAATCTTTAATCAATGATTAATTATCATTAATTACTATTATAAATCATTCTTAATTATTTTTCAAAACAATTAGTTAATAAAAATTATTTACCTTAATTATCTTTTGGAAAATCCTTTTTGTACTTTGAAAATCAATTTATTATAGTTATAAAAAGTTTTAATGTTAATTAACTTTAATACTTAACTTAAATTAAATTATTTAGCTAAAGTATTAATTAAATTTTAAAACATTGTTAAATAATTTGAAACTTGTAGTAAGTTCCTAACTCAACATAATCAACATTAGTTACCTCATAAATACCAAAATTTACTTAACATTATAAATTTGAAATTTTATTAGGCTTAACCCATTACGAAGCAAACCCGAGCTACCCATGTTTTTTACTCGAGTCAAACTCAAGTTTCCTTCTTCCTTTCCCCGAGTCATCTTCTTTCCCACCCCCCCCCCCTCCCGTACACTATGCTTCTTCTCCTTTACTTCTTTTTTTCCTAGCTTAAGTTTTTAAACTTAATCAACTGCTGAAACAACTCCACTCGAACGCGAGAGAACCCGAGCCAAAACGTGTTCCACCCATGCGTTCCTTCGAGTTTCTTCCCAACCCAATTTCCTGACACGAGATCGACGTCGTGCACGTGCAAGGAGTCGCGCTGCCGTCCTGGCGAACACCAAAATCTGCGGCAAATCACAAACCTCACCCACACTCGAAATCGAACTTCGATTCGAAGCCATCAACCCAAAATCAAAAATTAGCAATTTTGCTTGAGACACTACAATCAACTCAACCAATGAAAACGCCTCGTAGCCGCGTCTCAGACCACCGGAGGAGCTCCCACTCCGGCCACAGCACGTCACCGCCCTGCACTACCATCCCTTTCAATCTCGTGCAACTCGATGCCTTCGAGGTGATGAAATCAGCTTATTTATAGACACGAACAAAAACGCGAATACAACCCTAACTTTAACTCGACCCACCAATTTACGCAACAGAAAAATCATTTGATAATTTTCCTGGAATCGTTGATCAATAAACTCGCTTCAAACCAAATTCCATCAACTAACATTTGATCGGTCATCAGAAAATGGGAAAAGAACAAAATTTGTTCAACCGTGAACTGCTCGTGAAACACTCAAATAAAAATCATCATATTAATTTTAAAAATCATATCTTTGTGTGTTTATTCAAGTTATGTAATCAAATCAACAATTTAAAATACTTGAATTTATCATAAAAAAAAAATTACTGTAAAATTTTGGTTACAGAGTTAACGCTTCATGATCAAGCATAAAACAAGTTTTAGCTCATAAATGATGTTTGAACAAACCTATTTTGTTAAAGAGTCCTAAGTTAAAATGTTTGTGTAAAGTTTTATTGAATTTTTTTCTAATTCACTTGCTCTGAAACCAAAATATAGAAGAACAAGTTATATACAGATTTCCAGTAATCACAAAAAAACCTACAGAACAAATTTTTCAATATACAACAAACACAAGATTTCATGAACTAAATACTTAGATTTCAATTTTAAAATAATAAGTTTACTCACAGAAAATGTTTTGAAACAGAGAACTGCTCTTGTATTGGAAAACTGCAGATTGATTTTCTTGGATCTTCTTTTCTATTTTGTTGTTTTCTTTTTTTCACTTTTGATCTTGAAAATATGGTAATGTTTATATTTTAAGCTTACTGTGTTTGTTTCCACGAACTGAAATGAATATGGGTGTGTGTGTGTATATATACGAAAACTCTGTATAGGGTAGGGAAAGTAGGTGTTAACTGGTACAACACTTTTCTTTGATCGGATATTTTATTTATTTTTGTTTTCTCGCTTTGACTAAGCAAAATTTTATTTCAGCTGAAATTTTCTTGATTTAGGCTTAAGAATAGATAGCATTAATTGCTTATGTTCCCATTTTTGTTTACATGTATATGTTGTTTGATTTTTTTTCCTTTTTTTTGTTTGTAAGTACATTTTGTTTTGTTTTGTAGATTTTTTTTCTTGTATTATCTCCTGGCTTGTATAATCTTCATACACACTTTCATATTTATCCTTTATTTGTTTGTACATACTATCATTCACATCCAATTTGATTTTACATTCTTGAATGTATTTATTTTTTTCTTTTTACTTTTTAATATAAATGAATTTCTATAATTAATATGTTGTTATTTCTAATGTATTCACCTGTGCAGTTAATGCGCTCGGTAGATTCGAAGCGGTGGAGGTGCAAAAAGTCATAGCGGGGATACAACAAGGATATAGCGAGATATAGCGGATGGCTCTAAAATAGCATATAAAACTCATACTTAATGTTTTTACAAATATATAAATGGTAATTAAATGAAAAATTATCATTCAATTGAATTATAAATAATACATAAATAATTTTAAATAAAAACATGTGCGAATATATTTTAAATAAACGAAAAACCGTTATATAACATAATTGAATTTGGTAGAATATTAGAGTATTTTCATTTCTGAAAATATGTTAAAAATTAAATAAAATAAATTAGTTTCATAATTTTATAATGTATAAACACAATTTTTCAATTCATTTTATTAAAAAAGATATAACGGGAATAGCATAATATAGCGGAAATAATGGGATATAGCGAAAATAGTGGAGATTAAAGCGGAAAGGCTATATTCTGGGCTATATGGAAAAATCATAGCGGTAGAAATCCGCTATGAGATATAGCGGGGTCGTAGCGGGGTAATAGCGGGGCATTAACTACAAAGGTATTCACTTTATATTTTAATTTATCTTTTATATATATATATATATATATATTTCTATTTCTATTTCAAATTTAAATATGTATTTCTAGCTTAAATGCTTATTGTCTTGTTTATCCATATACATATATATATATATTTATGTTTTATTTATTTTGTAACTATTCAAATTAAATTTCAAAAATCTAGACAAGTTACCAAATTTAAATTCATAAATTTTGGGATGTTACAAATATCCCCCTTTAAGAAAATTTCATCCTCGAAATTTGAAAGAGAGAGAAAAGCAAACAAAGAATATACGAATTCAAAACAAAGAATAGAGAAATGTCTTACCATTTTAAGCCAAGGTATCCGCTCCGCAATTGGGATATGATCTCCACATGTTATCTTCGGTTTCCCAAGTGCAGTCCTTTGGATCGCCACTCCATTGTACTTTAACCAGTTTTACAACTTTGTTTCTCAATCGCTTTTCATCACGATCCTCAATCTTTATCGGTTCCCTCTTTACTGCCAAGTTGGGAGTGATCTCAAGATCCTGCTGAGCTGCCTCCTCAATAATACTATCTGGGTCGTGCACAAATTTTCGGAGGTTAGAAATATGAAACACATTGTGCCTGCCAGATAACCAGCTGGGTAGCTGCACTCGATATGCTAGAGGACCGATCCTCTCCAGAATAGGAAAAGGACCAATACAACGCTGTGCTAGCTTTTCAATTTTCCCAAACATCAATACACCCCGCATTGGAGACACTTTCAGAAATATAGAATCTCCAACTTGAAATTCCAAATCTCTTCTTCGGCAGTCATAATAGCTCTATTGACGACTTTGAGCAGTTATTAATTTCTTCCGAATAAAATCTACCTTCTTTGTGGCTTCTTTAATCATATCTGGTCCAAGGACGAGTCTATCACCTGATTCGATCTAGCATGCAGGTGATCGACATGGACGACCATATAAAGCCTCGTAAGGAGCCATTTCAATACTGGCTTGATAGCTATTGTTATAAGAGAATTCAACCAGATGCAAATGGTCCTCCCAAGAACCACCAAAATCAAGAATGCAAGCACGCAATAGGTCTTCTAAAATTCGGTTTATCATTTTAGTCTGCCCATCAGACTGTGGGTGATAAGCAGTGCTGAAATTCAGTTTTGTTCCCAATGCGGCTTGGAATGCCTCCCAAAATCTACTAGTCCAGATCGGATCACGATCACTCACTATGCTGCTAGGAATACCGTGGAGACGAACAATCTCTTTTATATAGAGCTCTGCTAAGCTTGCTGCAGTCCTAGTGGATTTCACTGCAATGAAGTAAGCAGTTTTGGTTAGACGGACCACTATAATCCAAATTGCTTCATTTCTCTTCTTGGTTCGTGGCAATCCGTCGATGAAATCCATCGATACCTGATCCCATTTATACTTCGGTACTTCCATAGGTTTAAGTAAACTCGCTACTTTCTTTTGATCGCTTTTAATCTGTTGACAAGTAGCACAGCGACTCGCATAAATAGATATGTCCCTTTTCATTGTCTTCCACCAAAACGTTCTTTTAATATTTCTATACATTTTATTAACTCCAGGATGGATGCAAAGCTTAGATTTGTGGCATTCATCTAAAACCTCACGTTTCAGATCGGGGATGTCCGGAACACAAATCCTGCCTTTCAGTCTTACTACTCCATCATTGTCGATTCCAAAATTGGAATCCTCACCTTGATGTATTCTTTTACAAATTCCACGAAGAAATTCGTCTTCCTTCTGTTTGCTAGCAATCTTTTCAAGGAGAGTAGGAGTAATAACCAGATATGCGAGAACAGCATGCCTCCTACTTAAAGCATCAGCAACTACATTGGCTTTTCCGGTGTATATTGAATATCTAGGTCAAAAGATGCCAGAAATTCCAACCAACGTTGTTGTCGCAGATTCAAATCTTTCTGCGTGCAGAGATACTTTAAGGATTTGTGGTCGCTGAATAATTCAAAATTTTCACCCAGAAGATAATGTCGCTAGATTTTTAAGGCGAAAACAACAGCCAAAAGCTCCAAATCATGAGTTGGGTAGTTTCTCTCGTGCGGACGTAATTGTCTACTCGCGTAGGCAATTACCTTCCCATTCTGCATTTATACTGCACCTACCCCATCACCACAAGCGTCAGTATATATAGATAAGCCTTGGTTCCCGCTAATGCTAGCTAGAACAGGAGCAGTAGTCACTCTCTTTTTAGATTCTTGAAACGCTTCATCACATTTTGGAGTCCAATTGAACTTGACATTTTTCATTGTTAGCTTAGTCAATGGGCTAGCAATCTTAGAAAAGTCCTGAACAAACATCCGGTAATAGCCTGCTAAACCAAGAAAACTTCGAAGTTCTTTTGGAGTCGTGGGTCGCTTCCAGTCAAGAATAGCGGAAATTTTGCTCGGATCAAGAAATTCCTTCTTCATTAACAACATGGCCAAGAAATCTGACTTCTTTGACCCAAAAGTGACATTTTGAAAATTTAGCTAATAAGACGTTCCTTCTCAAAATCTCTAAAACAATTCTGAGATGTTCAGCATGCTCCTCTTTGGCTTTGGAGTAGATTAAGATATCATCGATAAATACAAAAAACAAATTTATTCGGCACCTCCCGAAACACACGGGTCATCAGATCTACGAAGTACGCGGGAGCGTGGTTAGTCTGAAAGGCATGACTAACCACTCGTAGAACACATCCGGACCCCTAAAAGCAGTTAAGTGAACACAATCTTCGGAAATTCGCAACTGATGGAATCCCTGGCCTAGATCCATCTTAGAAAAGAATTATGCACCATGAAGTTGATCGAATAAGTCATCAATCCTGGGTAAAGGAAACTTGTTCTTGAGAGTTTTCTTATTGAAATCGCGATAGTCAACACATAATCTCAAAGACCCATCAGATTTAGCCACAAATACTACCACTGAACCCCATTCAGAGACATTAGGAAGAATCAATCCCTTTTTCAGCAAATCATTGGTTTGCTTGACTAGTTCAATTCTTTCCCGCGGTGCCATCCTGCGACTAGCATGAACGACAGGTTGAGCATTTGGAATTAAATCAATTATGAATTCAATTTCTCTATGTGGGGGTAAAGATTCTACTTCTTTGAATACATCGGGAAAATGCTGGACAATAGGAAAGGACTCCAGACTAGGTTCTGGATATACCAAAGTATACATCAATTTATCCCTTTTCGGACTGGGGTCTTCACAAGAAATTTCAACAGAATCTCCAAGTTTAGTTTTGATTAGAATGGTTCGATTGTTGCAATCTAACTTGGCTTCGTATCTCGATAACTAATTTATCTCGGATAGGATTTCAAATTCATTGAAGTCGAGAACATAAAGGTTAATAGGAATTTATGGCCAGAATAAGTGATAGGCACTCTCCTACAATATAAACAAAGATTTGCAGGACTACCCACTGGATTCTTCACACAAATAGGTTCATCGACAAACTTGAGTTTAAGTTTTAATTCATCAACGATCTGTTGGGAGATAAAGCTATGTGAAGCTCCCATGTCGAATAAAACTCTAACAACTCTTTCACCAACAATAAGGTTACCCTACAAAACTTCCTTTCCTTCATTCGCCTTTGAAGTTGAGGGGGTTATCTTTCATTGCGCACAATTTCGCTATTTGTGCTTGTTTCTTTTTCGGCCAATTCTTAACTCCATGACCTGGCTGGTGATAACGATAACATTTCTTGGATCTTCGACTTATCTTTACAAGTTGATCTTTCTTAATTTGTTTCTTTGGCTTCTCACAATCATTTACTAAATGACCTTTCTTCTGACAGTTATAACTAGTAACATTTCTGGCTGGATTCTCTTGATTGCTCCTCTTCTTCTCCTTGCCTTGAACCTGCCCCTTTCCTTCGAATTTTCTTTTCTTCCAATTCGAACTACTTGAACTCCGCTTCTCTTTCGGAACTTTCTGCATATCTAGAGTAGCGTATCGATAACCCATATCGATCAAGTCCGAAAAAGATTCTTTAATGTGGGCTGTCATTCTCTCGTGATACTCCTTATTCATTCCCCGAATGAATCTTTCATTTTTCTTCAAGGGTGTACTCACTAGCTCCGAACCAAATCGAGACAATTCATTAAATTTATTCAAGTACTCCTAAAATGATAGACTTCCTTGCTTCAAATCTTGGAACTCCTGGTACATTCGAGATATACCAGCAGATGGAACACATCGCTGCTCAAACACTTCTTTAAATCGGCTCCAAGTAAACTTATCTGCTGACTCATCCACAGTAACTGTCTCCCACTAAGCTGATGCTTCCTCTTGGAGTTGCCAAGAAGCTATTAGTCGCTTTTGATCGTCTTCCAACTTCAATCCCCTGAAAATTCTTTCACAGGATCGGATCCAGGCTTGGGCTTCTACAATAGATTCCTTGCCAGTAAACGGCTTTCCACCAAGTCTCGAGAAGCTTTTATATAGATCAGCCAGATTCGGCTGAGATTGAGTAAGCACAGTTGCAGTTGCAGGGACTTGACCAATTGCGGTGGTATTTCCCCGTTCCCTACCTTGTCATCTTCTTCCGCTCATTCTTACTATCTGTAAATAGAAAGAAAACTTGATTTAGGCATACGGACAAGATATCTTAAGAAACATCAACAGTTAAAAGGAATAGACCAAGAAATTAGGGTTTTGGTCTTTCAGTTTACACTCATTCTAGGGTATACTTCACCCTATCTCTAATGAACCATCTAATGTGTTATACTCCGTACCTAAAGTTCTCACTCAACCTTCAGCTCTGATACCACTTTGTCACGATCCGAAATCCAATGTTCAAAAATTGACACTAAATACCTCGCTTGTATTCGACTGCCAAAGATTCAAACATCGAATTCCAGTCGGATGGAGCTTATAACAACATTAGATGAATATAAATAGCGGAAACAAAATGAATAACATATATCAAAACAGATACAACATGATACAATATTCAATACAACATCGATGCCCAATATCAGAGTGATACAAATATGATACAACAGTAATACGACAGCAAAAAACTTCAACAAGTTTCCAACATACTTCAACTTCGACAAGGTCTTCAAAACTCCAACACTTCAAAAAAATTTCCAAATCCAAAACTTCCACAATCCGAAATCTTTCAAAAGACTTCAAATCCAAGCTAGCTCCAAAACACGGATAACCTGCTTCTAGACTGCCCATGTGGAAAATTATGGGCACCTAGAGTTTAGGCAAGGAACAATAAACTATGGGTCAGTCATGAGACTGGTATGAGTAAACAAAAATAGTTGTTTGAAATAAAACAGTTCATTTTTATCAAAAGAAAAACAAAAGAATTTTAAAGAAATCCGCAATGCTTTTTGAAAATGAAACTACCATAAGACCTCCCACCACACACATAATGCAAACGCAGACTTGGAGGAGATTTCTTCTTATGATAGTCAAATATGCTTAATACGAGAAAACACTTTTAGATATTATTATTAGTGCATAGTGTAGAAAACAATTTTGAAAGTATAATATTAATCTTAGCCAGCATACCATATTTCATCGTATGCCTACTATAGCTACCATGTTTTGTAGCAGGTTACCGCCACGCCACATGGCATGTTATACAACTAAAACCGTACAGGGCTCATATTGTTTTATTTTGATTTCCAACAAATAGTCGGGCAAAGGAACTTCCCACATAAAATGGAACGCCTCTGGAGGGACGTCCCCGAGAACCTAACCGGATCTCTGCTACATAAGGCCGAATTACCTATGTAACTAGGTAACAACTAACACGAGTATGCCACCTCCCGGTCGTTACCAACCTTTATCCGAAGCGCTTCTCAACCGACAACCACAAAGCAATAAGTTTACAGCAACCACACAGTAAGTATATGGGCTCCATACCATGATACCACTTATAATCCAGAAGGAAATGGACATACCCTCAGGGGGTGCTACCCCCAAATAACCTTGCTGCCACGATTCCTGTTTCGACCATAACCGAGTTGTGAGGTTCGACGAAGTCTCGTCCACAAAGCTACGCTTTTTCACAAAGCCATGTTTCGATCAACAAATGATCAGCGGCACTCAGCATGCCACACTACCAAATTGGGAGTATATCACTAATAACCTTCAACTACATAACCTCTAGGCTCGTACGTCTCAGAGAAGGGTGTTAAGCTAAGAGAATAAATTCTCCGCCACCAACAGATATGTATTTAAAAGAAATCAGTTTTATATCTCAATTTGTAATGTCAGACATACAACCATACAAGTCTGTTCCGGGTTCCAACAGAACCGAAGGCACTTTCGAAGAAGCCCTTGCAATCCGGGCATCCACAATCTCGATCGGACTTCCCATCACATATGGAGATCTCTATACCGGAGCAACTCAGTGCAGAGACATTCGATAGGTCATCCTATCATTTTCGAAGACGCCCGGTCTTCACCACCGTCTTCAATTGCCATCCATTTCGTCGTAACACATATTCGGAATGGGTTATATGACACAAAGTTCCTCTCCCGGCAAAACCGAATAGTGAGCGTTCAATTTTAAAACACGTGGATGTATCAATCACAAAGATTCACACGTTCGATGTGGGTTTCGGATAACCAACTGAAATCCGACTCCCTGTCGCATCGAAATTCAAATGCCGTTTTACGGGCCAAGTGGGTTTTCACAATCACACGGCGGTATATTCAATCCCAATATCACAGCTCAGCACAAAGCATTATTACATAGCATCACATCGCATAACAGGAATACCAATCCAACACACAGCATTCAAGGACAATCAAAGCATCTTAAATTAAGATGAATAAAACATTTGGTTTTATATTTATTAATCACATAGTTATTTCATTAGAAATCTTTAATCAATGATTAATTATCATTAATTACTATTATAAATCATTCTTAATTATTTTTCAAAACAATTAGTTAATAAAAATTATTTACCTTAACTATCATTTAGAAAATCCTCTTTGTACTTTGAAAATCAATTTATTACAGTTATAAAAAGTTTTAATTTTAATTAACTTTAATACTTAACTTAAATTAAATTATTTAGCTAAAATAATAATTAAATTTTAAAACATTGTTAAATAATTTAAAACTTGTAGTAAGTTCTTAACTCAACATAATCAACATTAGTTACCTCATAAATACAAAAATTTACTTAACATTATAAATTTGAAATTTTATTGGGCCAAACCTATTATGAAGCAAACCCGAGCAACCCAGGTTTTTTACACGAGCCAAACTCGAGTTTCCTTCGTCGTTTCCCCGCGTCATCTTCTTTCCCCCACGTACTCTCTTCTTCTTCTCCGTTTCTTTTTTTTCCTAGATTAAGTTTTTGAACTTTATCAACCGCTGAAACAACTCCACTCGAACGCGAGAGAACCCGAGCCAAAACGTCTTCCACTCGAGCATTCCTTTGAGTCTCTTCCCAACCTAATTTCCAAACACGAGATCGACCTCGTGAACGTCAACGACGTCGCGTCGCCGTCCTGGCAAACACCAGAATCTGCGGCAAATCAAAAACCTCACCCACACTCGAAATCGAACTTTGATTCAAAGCCATCAACCCAAAATCAAGAATTAGCAATTTAGCTTGAGATACTGCAATCAACTTAACCAACGAAAACGCCTCGCCGCCGCGTCTCGGACCACCGTAGGAGCTCCTACTCCGGCCACAGCACGACACCCGCTACACTACCATCCCCCTCAATCCCGTGCAACTCAATGCCTCCAAGGTGATGGAATCACCTTATTTACAGACACGAACAAAAATGTGAATACAACCCTAACTTCAACTCGACCCACCAATTTATGCAACAGAAAAATCATTTGATAATTTTCCTGGAATCGTTGATCAATAAACTCGCTTCAAACCAAATTCCATCAACTAACATTTGATCGATCATCAGAAAATGGGAAAAGAACAAAATTTGTTCAACCGTGAACTGCTCTTGAAACACTGAAATAAAAATCATCATATTAATTTTAAAAATCATATCTTTGTATGTTTACTCAAGTTATGTAATCAAATCAACGATTTAAAATACTTGAATTTATCATAAAAATTTGTTTTTACCGTAAAATTTTGGTTACAGAGTTAACTCTTCATGATCAAGCATAAAACAAGTTTTAGCTAATAAATGATGTTTGAACAAACCTATTTTGTTAAAGAATCCTAAGTTAAAATGTTTGTGTGAAGTTTTATTGAATTTTTTTCTAATTCACTTGCTCTGAAACCAAAATATAGAAGAACATGTTATATACAAATTTCCAGTAATCACAGAAAAACCTACAGAACAAAATTTTCAATGTACAACAAACACAAGATTTCATGAACTAAATACTTAGATTTCAATTTTAAAATAATAAGTTTACTCATAGAAAATGTTTTGAAATAGATAACTGCTCTTGTATTGGAAAACTACCGATTGATTTTCCTGGATCTTCTTTTCTATTTTGTTGTTTTCTTTTTTTTTCCTTTTGATCTTGAAAATATGGTAATGTTTATATTTTAAGCTTACTTTGTTTGTTTCCACGAACTGAAATGAATATGGGTGTGTCTATATATAGGAAAACTCGTTACAGGGTAGGGAAAGTAGGTGTTAATTGGTACAACACTTTTCTTTGATCACATCTTTTATTTATTTTTGTTTTCTTGCTTTGACTAAGCAAAATTTTATTTCGGCTGAAATGATCTTGATTTAGGCTTAAGAATAGATAGCATTAATTGCTTATGTTTCCATTTTTGTTTACATTTATATCATGTTTGATTTTTTTGCTTTTTTTTTTGTAAGTACATTTTGTTTTGTTTTGTAGATTTTTTTCTTGTATTATCTCCTAGCTTGTATAATCTTCATACACACTATCATATTTATCCTTTATTTGTTTGTACATACTATCATTCACATCCAATTTGATTTTACATTCTTGAATGTATATATATTTTTTCTTTTTACTTTGTAATATAAATGAATTTCTATAATTAATATGTTTTTAAAAAAATTCTAATGTATTCACTTTATATTTTAATTTATCTTATATATATATATATATATATATATATTTCTATTTCAAATTTAAATATGTATTTCTAGCTTAAATGCTTATTGTCTTGTTTCTCCATATATATATATATATATATATATATTATTTATTTTGTAACTTTTCAAATTAAATTTCAAAAATCTAAACAAGTTACCAAATTTAAATTCATAAATTTTGGGATGTTACAGTAGCCTTGAAATCGAGGGTGTAATTTATAGATTGTTTTTGAAAGGAAATCCGAACTTGTGTGCGGGACTGGATGTAGGGTAACTCCGAACCAGTATAAAATCCGGTGTGTTCTTTCCTTTACTGCTTTTGCTTTATATTTGCATTTGTTTTTGATTCTGTGAACATATCTGTGTATGAATATTGGATACATTTGTGTTTAAATTAACAAAAACTTGAAATGATTTAACAACTCTCTAAAACACTATTCACCCCCCCCCCCCACCCCTCTAGTGTTTATCCTTAGCTTTAAGATCCTTAATTCGCATTTCTCACATTTAATTTAAGAACTAATACCATTGAAGAAACAATGCATGTTTCATTTGATGAAAATCTCAAAAATTTTGAAGATACAAATGATGAAGAGGATTTAATCACTCAAAATAAAGAGTCAACTGAAACTTATAATGAAATTAATCATCCTAATAAAAGGACTAAACTTTTAAAAGGTCGCCCTATTGAAAATATACTAGGAGATATGCAATCTGTTGTTAAAACTAGAAATCAATTAAGTCAAATGAGTAACGTTGCTTTTATATCAACTATTGAACCCAAGAATCCAAAAGAAACATCAACTGATGATTCACGGATTTCGGCTATGCAAGAAGAATTAAATCAATTCACTAGAAATGATGTTTGGGAACTTGTTCCTAGACCTGAGAATAAAACTATAATTGGAACTAAATGGCTTTATAAAATAAAATGAATGAACAAGGAGAGGTAGTTAGAAATAAAGCCCGATTAGTTGCTCAAAGTTTTTGTCAAGAAGAAGGGATAGATTTTGATGAAACCTTTGCTCCCGTAGCAAGATTAGAAGCCATTAGGATTCTACTTGCTTTCGCAAATCATAATAATTTCAAACTATTTCAAATGGATGTTAAAAGTGCCATTTTAAATGGATTTGTAAAAGAGGAAGTATATGTTGAACAACCACCACTTTTTGAAAATGAAAAATTACCAAATCATGTTTACAAACTTAAGAAAGCTTTATATGGTCTAAAACAAGCTCCTAGAGTATGGTATGATAAACTAAGATCTTACCTATTACAATCAAATTTTGAAATTGGTAAAGTAGATAATACTCTTTTTATTAAAAGAAATAAAAATGATATTCAACTAGTACAAGTTTACGTAGATGATATCATTTTTGGATCAACTAATTTTCAAATGAATAAAGAATTTTCTGAAATAATGACAAAAGAGTTTGAGATGAGTCATATGGGTGAATTAAACTACTTTTTAGGATTACAAATAAAACAATTAGATAATGGTATCTTTATTAGTCAAGAAAAATATGCTAAAGAACTAATTAATAAATTTGGTATGCCTACTGTGAGTGGAAAATCCACTCCCATGGCAACCAATGAGTACCTTAGTAAAGAAGATCTCTCGAAAGATGTAGATCAAAAATTATACAGAGGAATGATTGGACCACTACTCTATATTACTACTAGTGGACCTGATATCATGCATAGTGTTTGTCTCTGTGCAAGATATCAATCCCAACCTAAAGAGACCCACTTAAAAGCCGTAAAACGTACCATAAGATATGTTAAACACACCTCTGATTATGGCTTATTTTACCCTAAAAATGATTCCTTTGACTTAATATCTTACTGTGATGCTGATTATGCTGGTTGTAAATCAGACTGAAAGAGTACAAGTGGAACTTGTCTCTTTTTGCGGCATTCTCCGATTTCTTGGTTTAATAAAAAGCAAAACACAGTTTCCTTATCAACGACTGAAGTAGAACATATTTCTGCTGCTTTGCCTCGTTCTCAAGTAACATATATGCAACAAACTTTGAAAGATTATGGTTTAAATTTCTCAAAATCACCAATTTATTGTGATAATACTAGTGCGATAAATTTATCCAAAAATACTACTGAACATGCTCGAACTAAACATATTGATAAAAAACATCATTTTCTCAGAGATAATATAAATAAGGAAGTAATTACTCTAGATTATATTAATTCCGAGAATCAAATTGCTGATATATTAACAAAACCATTAAATGAATCTATTTTTACTAAATTAAGAAGAGAATTAGGTATTTGTTCAATAACTGAAATATAGAAGTATAATTAAAAATTAAATCAAAATATCAATTAATAAAAATTTAAAGCACCATGTCTACATCCCCCCATACCTATGTCGACATATAACGTTATTTTTTAAAAAAAAATTCCCACCAAAATTCAAATAATTGGTTATATATTCTTCTCATTTTCGAAATTTTATTCATTCTTTCTGTTATTTCACTGTTCTATCTTCTGAAATCAAATAATCAATGGCCTCCTCTTCCAAATCAAACAAAAATTTAACCTTTTCGTTTCCTTCTCCTACTTCCGGTCCATTTCAACGTACTGCTCTCGCTCATGTGATGAAAATGGAGAATTCTTTGAAGGATACACTTCAGTTAATGACTGAAATCCAAATGATGCAACTTCGAATGGCCAAGGAACAAGAGAGGCAAGGAAAAATCCTTAGAAATTTGTAAAAATTTCTAATGGACAATCATGCTAACCCAATCTTGATTGACGAAGACTCTTCAGGAGATCAAATACAAGAGGCCAGCGAGGAGGAGGAAGAAGTCCCAATGGATGAAGTGCCCGCGAGAGATGACAACAAAGTCGTTTGCGTTGGTGAAGTGTGCTTTGATAAAGATGGAAATCTTGTCGAACAACGTGCAAATTTCTGTTTCCACTATCGAAATTGTTCGATTCATAGATCTCTCATTTTCAAAGACACCCATTAGTTTCTTTTCTCATTTTCCTTTTGGTGTATGTTCTTTCTTACGTTTTCCACGAAAATGTAACTACAACTATATAATTAATGAATAATTTGTGTTCTTATATGTGTTATTATATGGATACTTAGTTCGGATAGTCAGTAGTTTAGGACTGAGTTTTAGTTTTAGATCTAAGTGTTGATTATTTATGAAAACACCATCAGTATAATCACATGTCATAGAGTATTAGATTTAGGGGGAGTTATATAGTTTTAAGTTATATATTTAGAGTTAGTTTTTGTTGATGATAAAAGGGGAGAAATATAAAATAGGATAGTTAGGCATAGATAAAGGGGGAGTTATTAGGATAGAAGTAATATTTTATAAACAAAGGTTGTCATCATCAAAAAAGGGAGACTGTTGGTCCGTGAGATGATGATTATGATAACAACAACCTTAGAATAGATTATAAATATAAATACTAACATTATAGTTTAGAAATATATGTATATGCAGGATTTAACCATGTAGATACCAAGAATGAAGACTATACAGTATAGAGATTCAAGATATCAAGATCGAAGACTCATGAGTATCAAGAATATCAAGATTATCAAGAGTTCAAGATTTCAAGAATAATAAATTTAATTAGGAATTTTGTTAAAACTCCTAGAAAAGCACCGGCATCTTAAAATCCAATTTATTCGTGGAACGGAATCCACTTCGAGCCTGTTTAAGGGATGGAACCCTAAGTAGGATGGAACCTACGAAAAATCTAGTGGAACATTGTTTTGTATCCGCTAATTTTTATTCAAAATGATTTTTACAAAATTATATCTTGTTTTCAAAATGTTTTCAAAACCTTCCTTTTAAAAGCATCAAAAACATCTATCCTGATTTCAAAATTTTTTAGCCTCAAAATAATCTTTAATTTCAAAATCAAATTATCCTTAGTTTTAAATTATTTTTAATAATAATATTTATACTTAGATTTAAATATAAAATTATAGTAAAATTTTGTATATATTATTCTATATATTTACTTATGTATTTTAACTATAGACAAGTATATTTATAAAAATTAAAATAGTTTTAATATAAAATAAAGTCATTTTCAAAGAAAAACAAATCACCAAAAGTTCCTTTGGGATGTCGACATGCTCAACCTACCCATGTCGACATAGTGTCAGTTGGTTTCAAAATTTAAATTTCAAAAGAAGTGTCTATTCGTCATATCTCTTCATGAATGGTCATGGCTATTTTTCTTCTATAAATAAGGGATGTTTTCAACGAATTTTAATACAGATTTTCTGGTTTTTCACTCCTCTTCTTCTTCCACATTTCTATATACGTATTCTTACCATTACTCTGCCGAAATCAACATTGAATCTAACTAGATCATTTCTGGTTTGATTCTCTATCACTATCTCAACAAGATCCTCAGTGCTATTCGGAGTTATAGGCTTCTTTGTAATCAATTAAACGGGAAAAGGTGTGATTGTAGCCTTGGAAATCAATCAAGCGAGATAAGGTGTGATTGAAGCCTTGGAAATCAATTGGGTGAACTTGTTGCCTGGGAAATCAAGTATCTCTACCGAGAGGATTGTGAATCTAGAGGGTGTACCTCGTAGCCTTGAAATCGGGGGTGGAATTGTAAAGATTGTTTTTGAAAGGAAATCCGTACTTTTGTGCAGGACTGGATGTAGGGTAACTCCGAACCAGTATAAAATCCGGTGTGTTCTTTCCTTTTGCTGCTTTTACTTTGTTTCTGCATCTATATTTGATTCTGTGATCAAATCTGTGTCTGAATATTGCATACATTTGGGTTCAAATTAACAAAAACTCAAAAAGATTTAATAATTCTCTAAAACACTATTCACCTCCCCCACTCTAGTGTTAACCCTAGCCTTAAGATCCGTATTTCGCATTACTCACATGTGTTTCTCACGCTGGTTTACTAGACTGATCCGGGCATTCTATCCAATCAATGCTCGGGTTAGACCAAGCATATTTACAGGTTCAGACTTGGTACTTTTGGAGCTTCGATAGGAGAGCTAGAGATCTTCATTTTCGTATACATGTATCGGTTTATTATCCGCTGCTTAGCGTTGTATATTATCAGCAATTATAAGGACAGGTTATTATAATTGTCCAGACTGATAACTTGTGATTGATTGTTGAATTCTGATTGATGTATGTATATACAGTTTCTATTTTGTAAAGATCATTGATATGATATGATATTATATGTTTTTCACTGGAATGTGAGATTCTATATTGTTATGTTTGGTTCTATCTTCCTTCTTTCTTCTCTTCTCTTCTCTTCTTCTCTCTTCTTTTCTTTCTTTTGACTTTCCGTCAGTCTGTGCTTTTTGGTTCGGACTCGTTTGGTTTATTGTTAATTCAAGGGGTATCGGGTTTGTGGGTCGTCACACACATACACACACAAAACTTTTATAATTTTTAGAAATAGTCAGATAGAAAATTGGCATAGCTTCGCTGCTCTGTTTAAAAAATACGAATAGAAAAGTGAGGGGCCAGGCCTATATTTATAGGCATCGAATCGATTCTTTCTGTTAGATTATTTTTTATTAAAGCTGGGCCGTTTAGACCAAGGTTCGAAGCATGTCAGCCCTAATCAAATCGGTCAACCGGTCGATATAATTGGTTGACCGAGCCTATTTGGTTGTCGATAGGTTGGCCTACGCAATTTATTTCCCTGTTACCATTTTTAATATATATCAATATTCATTTCCTTATATCTATTTTAAATAATTTTTGATCCAAAATCTTCAAGCGTCAATAACTTCTCTGTTTGAACCCCAATCGCGAATCTTCTTATATGGAAGTCGCTCGGAAAATCTCCATAAACATAAAGGTGCAATTTTCATGGCCAAATTATGATGTCTGCTCAAATTTCATTTTTAAGTCTTATAAATTGATTTATTGGTTATTTTAATTAAATATTGTTTATTTTATGGGGTGTTATAGTCTATTCCCTTAAAAGAGTTTAGTCCCCATAATTCCTCATGAGCGGAATTTTGTAACATAGCACGCAGCCACTCTAAACTATCCAACCAATTTGTTCGCCAACAATTCTGCAGCCAATCATGTAAATGTGCACAATGTATCACAACATATACGATATGTGTGTTGAATAATTTTAAATCGACGCCTCCTATATGAATGCATTCTTTAAAACAAATTCAAAAATATGATGCAAATAACGTGTATACAATGATAGTTCTATATGTATGTATGTTTTCAAAAATCAAAATTCTTATTTCCATAAAAAATTCCACACTCCTAAGAATAGGCATATGGTTCAACTAATTTTGCATCCAATGTCTACCATCCAATACCTAACATTCCATTTCTAACATCCAAAAATATTCAAAAACCCAATTTTCCTAAATCTACACTCTTATGTCAAAAAAAGAATTTAAATGAAAAACTTTACATTTCCATCCTCCTATAGTATACTAATTCCACTGTATCTTCAAGCTTTCCATTCTGTCCCTGGATCTTTTCCAAGTATAAGTTGCATAAGGAGGTTTATTTTTAAACTTTAAAAAAAATTATTATTTGAAAATGATTTTTTGTTTACTAACAACAAGGTATGGAAATTGAAATTCCAAAGCCAAAACATTTTTCTACTTGTTATTATGTAAAACTCCGTAAAATTGACGACAATTAATAAATAATTATTAGTTTCTATACAATGGTTACTAAATCTAATTTATATACAATCCAATTATTGTATATTTCAAAAAGAAGAAGTATGAAGGAGAAATTAGAAGAAGAGGTGAACCAAATCCAAAGGAAGGAAATTTATCTAATGAGTGGAAGTCTTAGTTTTTCATATTTTAGTATTTTTACAACAGAAGTTTGGATTTGTTTTATGCCTTGAGGAATTTTATTCATGAAACCCCTAAAACTAAAACCTCATATTCACCCAACCAAAATATCAATTCTTAAGTTTATTTTAATTTGTATTGTTTTATATAATAAAATAGTAGAATTTTTATTGTGACTTGAAGATTTTACATTTTTTCCACTTCTAACATTTCTTTATTGATGTGTTAAAGGGTCCTGAAAAAAGGAAATGGTGTGTAAGGTATAAGTTCTCTCGTTTGTAGTTTACACTGCCTATTTCCAAAGTTTAAATATGAATTCCCTTTTCACTTCAAGCTCGTGTAGGTAAAAGTGAATAAAATATAAAGGGTCTAAATTATATGTTTTAATCCTTAGAACAAAAGCACTGATTATACTATATTGATATAAAATAAGTTTCGTATCTGATTCTATTTCTAATGACACAAGTCTATTTGTTTAGCTAAGGATGTTAGGTATTTCGTAAGTTATTATATGGAGTTAGACTCATATAATTTGGAAGCTTTGAAATTCATGATGATTAGTGTAGGACGCAAAAATCTTCGCATGCTTAGGAATATTTAGTTAGCCTAAATTACAAATATATACATATTTTAGCATATAAATATATTATTAACCTATAATTAATAACATATTGATCATGTAGCATAAATAAGTTAGTAATTAGCATTAAACCCCACAGGTAGGAAGTAAGGATAATTATGGAAATTATCCATAATTGAAAGTGGAAGGAATTTTCCTTATATGGCCTTAATGCGAAATGCAATGAGGTATATATATAGTAGAAGATTAGAAGAGTGGAATTATGACTAAGTTATAGGCATGCAAGGTCAGTCAAAAGCACACAGAAGTCTGTCCAATAAATCTGGCAACCAGTAGTGCGACTTTGAGGCTGATAGGAGACATCGCCCATAATAATTACTCAATGTAGATGGGAAGTTAGTCCCAATTCTGTAGGGTAAGACTTCCCAGTTTATCTGGCTGTCAACGCCTATGAATAGTCGAACTAATGGAGGACTTCATAGTTTGGGTTATAGGTCGTAATACGTAGAGTCTGCTTCTAGGTTTGGGGTACTAAGTGGTTTTTGTAGGGTTTGCCTCCTTCTCATTTAAGAAGTATTAAATGGTCGAGATTATTGTTTAGGTGCAATAGTAGGGAATCTCGAGAGGAGTTTACTTTGAGGTCGACGTACTAAGTGGTTATTGTAAGATCTTCTTCTTCCCATATAGAAGTATTAAGTGACCTAATGAGATTTTGTGCGATGTTAGTGAATAAGTACCAAAGAGGGGTCCGTCTTGAATTATGTATTAAATGATGTGGAGCTACCTAGGATATAGGCATTAAATGATCGGCGTCTGCCTAATTCCTTTTAAAGATGTATTAAGTTGCTCAGGTACTTTCTCTCACATTATTAGGACATGGTTAACACTATTTGCATGGGACTAGAAAGTGCTTTTGGCATACAGTTGAAGGTATGTTATAGAGTTGGACAGGAAGAGGCTTTGGACTTATAGTTGGAGGTATATTTTGTAGGATATAATATAGAATGCATAAGATATATTACTTATCTAAACGATACTGCCTAAATACAATTATGGTAAGACATGATATTTTCATTCACCTGACACTGTTGTTTGATCCCCTCCTTATCACGACATGCAGGTTAGAGGAAACAATGTAGATTGAGAAGCAGAAGGTGAAGGCAAAGACTGGTGGAAATTTATATATCTAATTATATTTTTGATATATTTTGATGTGCTCGTTTTAAAACAAGTTATATTTTATCCTTACAATGGTGGGATTCTGTTGGCATAGATAGATATCTCTATATATTGTTCATTATATCAATTTTGTAACCAATAACCAACTTTAGACTTGGCATAAGGTTTGATATGCTTTCATTGGTTCGAAAATTAGGGCCGTTTCAAGGTGGGTTGTTAAAGCTAGTGTAGAATCTTGGCCAAACGGCCTGATACGATTGATTCGAGGGCCTATAAATACAGGCATAACCCCTCAATTTTCTTATCATATTTTCTGTTCAAAGCAGTGAAGCTCTTCTATTTTCCCTTCTTTGCTATTTCTATTAATTATAAAATATTATATTATATGTATATATAAAATTGGAGAAGAGCGGAAAATAAAAGAGAATAAGAGTGTGATGACCCGCAAATCCGTATACTTTGAATCGACAATAATCCACACATGTACGACCCAAAAAGCACAAACTGACGGAAAGTCCAGAGAAAGAAAAGAAGAGAGAAGATGAGAAGAGAAGAAAGAGAGAAGATAGAACCAAACAGAACAATACAGAATTTCACATCATAGCTTAAAATATATAATATCATATCAATAATCTTTACAAAACAGAAACTGTATATACACACACATCAATAAGAGTTTATCAGCCTGAACAGTTATAATAACCAGTCCTCACAATTGCCGATAATATGCAACAACAAACAAAACACGGCGGATAATCAAAACAAGTACGTGTATACGAAAATGAAGATTTCTAGCTCTCCTGCTGAGGCTCCAAAGGCACCAAAGCATAACCTATAGATATACTCGGTCTGCCCTGAGCATTGAAAGGGAAGAATGCCCGGATCAGTCTAGTAAACCAGCGTGAGAAACACACTCAACTGAATTTATTAAATTACCAAACTTTTCCTTAGTTTTCAAAAATAAAAGTATCTCATAAGACAAGTCTACACATAAACATAGACATGTTTTTACCTTATGATAACTAAAACATATCATATCAAATTCTCTTATATTATAGTAGTGTCTACTATATACAAATAATATTAATCATAGCCGAAATTGTTACATTGATTAAATTCCAGCTATAGTCCAATTGGGTAATAAAATCAAAATGGCAAACACATAGTGGAGTTTGGATTTCCATACAAATGACCAGGTGAAGGGACCACCTTCCGGCAGTACATCTCTAGAAAAATGTACCGAGGACCATCACTAAGGATCCTCTACCAACACAAGACCGGCCCACCTCTATGACTAGATGGTACCGAATATATCATCCTCTGGTCGTTACCGACCTTTACCGAGGGCCCTCATCGCATACAAACCACAATAATCAGATACACGACGTCATAGCATGTAAAGATATATCTAGAAGAGGATGATCATATCCTAATGGGAATGACCCACTTAGTCCTGGTGCATTTAACCCTATTTTGGTCATTTCCGGTTGATGGGGCCTGATGAGGTAACTATTACCTTTCACAATCACATATCACATCACTTAGAATGCCACACGGCCATCTCCGTTGACTACTAATTGCTTTCCACAAAAATACAACCCTTAAGCTCATACGTCTCAAGGAGGGTGTTAAGCTAAGAGAAGTTGCCTTCTCCGCCATTACTGATGTACGTTTGTAAAAACCAAGGTACGTAATCTATAGAAATGCAATGTAAGACAAACATCCATACTAGTTGTCTAAGAACAGGACAAACCGAAGGTACTTTCCTACCACATCCTGTTGGGAAATCTCTAGGATTAGTAGCGAATAGTCCTCGCATTGGATATTTCATAAATGAAGAGACCACTGCTACTGAATGTATATTGGGATTTCAACCCCAAACGATCAACAAGCAGTCCCCCACTATGAAAATCCGGAATATCAATATCATCACAAGCAACCTGCACAATCGTCGCATATACGTTGGTCCGAAGTGGTTTTCAGATAAATCTGATCCCGGCCTCTTCGCACCAACAACGAAAAAGTGTTTCTCAACCTCACACAGCAACTAAGTCTCATAGACTTATCATGTCTCCAACTTTCAACTTGCTATCCTTCGGGCCAAGAAGGAAGCCTGATAGATTGGAGTAACACTCCGCACTATACGAATCAACATCCTCAACACAAACGATAATCAAGCCTACGCAGAAGGCTACGTACTAAGTGTACGACTAAATAGTTCCCACATCAAGTTGAGGAACTAAAATTTTTGGGCAATTTGATAGTCGGTTATTTAACTAGCAAACAAACAAATATTCAGCACTATATACAATGACTAGGCCATTTTAATTAATCTTCTATTAATTAAATTATTTGAGAAATATTCACTTCAATTTATCTTTAAAAGATATAGCCTCAAAACATTTCAACTTTCTATATTGGAAAACATTTCCAAATACTTATTTAATAATAAGTAATTCCCAAATCAATTTATTTTCAACACTTAGAAAATATTCAATATACTTAAAACACGACTAAGTATATATTTCATTATATAAGGAAAACATTCTCTTAACACATTTATTTGGGACAAAACTAATGTTGCGTAAAACATCGTTACGACAATCCAAAATCACTAGTATAGGGATTCAAAAATTAGATAGGTATATAAATCCCAATACTATACAAAATCATTTCCTTTCGAAATCACATACTATAACAACAGTCTTATAGTCTATCATTTCCTTATTTCTCAAAAATGTCTATTTCAACAATAAATGTTGAAATCTATGGTTTGGATCCTTAACCTATTTTAAAACATCTTTTAATCATTTTATTCCATTTAATAATATTCACTTTTCAAAAATATCCATATTATTTAATATATTATTCACTGTCCAAAATCGTGAATATAGATCGTTTACCAAATTCATTGCTTCTATATATTCATTAAAGGATTATCCACTGTCCAAAATCGTGGATATATCTCCTTTAATAAGCTTTCCTATTTACTTATCAAATAAGTTGATTTCACATTTATAAAACAACATTTATAAATTCCATTTATTATTTTATAAAACTTCAATATATAAAATCCCTTTATTTAAAATTCTATTTATCTCAATTATATACCAAAAATCAAATTTATAAGCAAATTTCTTATAAATCATTTATTTACAAAATCATTTATTTTATAACTTCACAAATTTAATAAATTTCATTCACTTATAAAATCCATTTATAACGTCATTTTAACAATTATAAAAACTCCTTTATAATTCAATTATTCTGATTTATAAAAATTCAATTTTATAAATCTTATTTATAAACCGTTTATAATAAATTCAAAAATATTCATTTATACTATTTCACAAAACAGTTAACTTCATATTTCAAAAATCATATTTTTTATAATCAATAAAAATTATAACATTTATTTATTCAAAATAAATTCAATTCCTTTACAATTCAAAAATCAATAAAACGTTTATTTCCAAAATCACTTTAAAATCCTTTTAAATTTGGAAATCATCACTTTAATATTTTTAAATACCAAAAATAGGCCAAATGCTGCAATAGCGCCAAATACATCAATCACACCATCCAAAACATCATATATCATATGATAACAGAATATATCACAAATATCTGTAAATAAAATCAATACTGTTGAGGAATCCAGTGGGTTCCGTCCAACCAGTCACCTGCAACAAATATACAAATTAGAATATGTGTACAATATCCTCTTTGAGGCAGACGCGCGTACAAAGGGTCATCCGCTCATGCATGGGAACGTATAGGGTCGTCTGCTCCACTAGGCAGGTATATATCCAAATATCAATCAATATATCATATATCATCCAAACAATCATCAATCATCATATATGTGACGCCCTACCTCTATACTCACACTAGCCAAGGACACTACGGAGTAATGCCGTCAACTAGCACGAAGAATAAGGCTATTGAGGAGCGACCATCCGTGTAATTTCTTTGTGCAAGTACCGATATGTCAGATAGTATAACATGCATATCCTTTCAAGAGGAAATCTGACATATCAAATACGAACTCAAAGCTACTACACAGTGGCTATGTGGTCTTCGGAAACAAATATAGAAATAAACATAACACAAATCAGTCACAGATGTTCATATCTTAAAGGCGGAAACAGATATGAATATAGCACATAGAAGTGTACATCATAGTTGTGGTCAAACATGATCCACAATATCACAAAAGAATAAGTATACATCAAGGAGTCTCTATCTTGAATGTATACAAAACAAAAACTACAAATCTAAAGTAGTTAGTCAAAAATTGGGCGATGGTCCCTGATAAGAAGTCAAGTAGAAGCACTTATAATATCTCGGTCTGACCCGAGTAATATTTAAGAAGAAAATAATAAACGGATCAATCTAGCTATAAATATCAGGTAAAACGAGATAGAATAAGAGATATGGTAAAAATGTATGATAACAAAAAAATGTCATACTATGATAAGTATACATTAAATAACCACAAAAATCATACAATATCTCAAGAAATATCGAAGCACTAGAAAGAATGACGTGTTCTTTGTTTTTATTCACTAAACCACAAATATTGACAAACATATCGATGCCAATCGTAAAGGTTGTTGAAACACAAATTCACAAAAGTTAGTGAAACACAAATTCACCAATGCATAAATATTGATAAAGCTTATCATGTAAATCACGAAATTTGGTGAAACACAAATTCTACAAATCATCAATAAAAATCCAGAAATCACAAAAAGGGTGAGGCCAATCATAAACGGGAGCATGAAAACACACCAACACGTGTATCACAAACGGAGCGCTATTCCATGTTGCTAACCATCAATTTTGGGCCAAGGCTTCACAAACGGCCCGAAGACCATGGGTCGCTACCCCACCAATTTGAGTCGAAACTCAACAAAACGGGGTTTAGTCTGCCTCGTAGACAAAGAGACATTGCAAATCGCTAGTCAAAACCACAAAATGATCCTCATCGATCATCAAGAAGTGTCAATTACACTAAGCTAGTAAATAAATGAGTTTAGTTTCATGTCCCATAACCACTGGCTTATCTTAAGTATTTACGAATAAATTGTAGATCTCCACTCATAAAAATTGTCACAAGAGTTTCAGTAGAACGAGTCTAAGAATTAACCGACAAAGTAAACGCAAGCGTTTCATACCACTTGTTTTGCTAAGTCGTTTAATTGGATTTCTCGAATGAATGAGATAAAGGTTTGTATATACTAATAGATTGGAAAACGGTTTTGTAAATGAGCTTTGTATAAAAATAGAGTTGAAATCATCTTTGAAAAAGAGTTTGTACATTTACTACTAGTATCGAAACTTTTGCATTTTAAAGTGACAAACCATAAAGATGATTGTAAGAACAATCAATCACCAAAATTTCACGTTCAAAGACGTGAATTAAATCCAAAGAAATCGATTCCAAACCCATCAAAATGGATATACCCAAAAATTCCAAGTTAGAAGTCATCAAAGTCGATAATAAATGATAACAACATATCGAAAAACCATGAATCGATAAAAATTGGAATTTCAAGCAAAATAGACGAAATAGGCAAAGTAGGCTGAATATAAGCACGTCAGTCGTCTGGCTCTCTGAGAACAGTTGACTGGAGCAGACCCTGAAAAACTCTCGGGTTACAGATCAGTCGACTAGACACAGAGTGCCAGTAAACTAGTGCCTGTTACCCAGCGTTTCCAGCCTATTCCCCAAAGGGGCAAGAATTCAAATGGAGCCAATCGATCGAGCAATTGCAGCTAGGGATTTATGCCACGCAACAACCCAGTCCTATAGGCTCCTCGACACATTCCAAAAACATGCTCAAACTTCAAAGTTAGGATTTTTAAAGATTTGACTTCAAAACACCAAAAATTTAAATATTCACCAATTCAATCCAAACCAAAAGCAAATGCACATGAATAAGTGTTAGTAATTCATACCCAACAATCAAACATAGTTATAGACATAGATGTGAGATAAAGAAATCTCACCTTTTGCACAAAATCAAGGAAGAAGAAGCTATAGAGCAAGGTAAAAACAATCACTCCTCAATTCCAACCCAAGAAGCTTGAATCTAAGCTTAAAAGAAAAACATTTCCTAAGTTAGACTTTAGGAATTTCTGAAATTGAAGGTAGAATGAGTTAGAGAAGAAGAGGAAGCTTTCCAATAGCGTCACTTTGAATTTGGAGTTAGAACTTGGATTTGCAATGGAACTACGGCTTAGGAATTCTAATTCTCTTTCTCTTCCCCTATTTTTACGAAAGCTCGAAGGTATTAGGAAATGAAAATGAATGAAGAGAAGCGGGGGTGGAGCTAGAGTTAATATTTTAGGCTAACCCAAACCCAAAGTCCAAAGTGCAAAGGTCAAATTTTAGCTAGCTCCAAACATATTGAAGTTTGTACTCAAAAAGGTCGCAAACGGCGTTTTGAACTCAATGGAAGTGGTCCCGATTCCTAATTCGACCGTATGCAATTCGAACTAAAATCCGACCAACGATGTTGTATTTAAATAAAATATTTAAATACACAATCGTAAAATATGTGGGTTGTTACAGACTCCCCTCCTTAAAGAAATTGCGTCCTTACAATATTTAAGAAGAAAAATAAAAAGTCACAACCACAAAAGCATATTAACACAAAAGAAATTTGAAATAAAAAGTTCACCTAAAAGAGCACAAGAAAGTAAGTCTGGATGTGTTCGCTCGATGAATTCTCTAGATTCCCAAGAACAATCCTTAGGATTTGAGGACCGTTGAACCTTCACAAGAGGGACATCTTTATTTCGTAGGCGTTTAACCTCCGATGCAATAATACGAATATGATGTTGCTCATAAGTCAAATTAGACGAAACTTCAATTTCTTCCACAACACCGAGCTCAAGAATAGAATCGGAATCTCGAAGGCATTTCCGTAATTGAGAAACATGAAACACGTCATGAATAGCAGAAAACTGAGCCGGTAATAAAAGGCGATAAGCCATGGAACCAATACGTTCGGTGATGGGAAATGGACCAATATATCGAGGTGCTAATTTTCCCGATCGACTGAAATGCGCAATACCCTTCATAGGTGAAACACAAATAAACACAAAATCTCCCACAGGAAATTCTAATTTCCTTCTCCGATTATCGACATAGGATTTTTGCCTACTCTGAGCCTCTTTCATCCTATGACGGATATGGTCAATCTTTTCTGTGGAATCATGAATAAAATCTGAACCTAAAACCAGCTTCTCACCGGCCTCAAGCCAACAAGAAGGAGATCGACATGGCCTTCCATAGAGTGCCTCAAAAGGCGTCATACCAATACTGGATTGGAAGCTATTATTATAGGAAAACTCAACCAGAGAAATGTGATCTTCCCAACTTCCGCCAAAATCAAGAACACATGCACGAAGAAGATCTTCAAGAGTTTGATTCACATGCTCGGTTTGTCAATCGGACCGTGGATGATAAGCGGTGCTAAAATTAAGCTTTATCCCAAAGCTTTTTGAAGACTCTTCCAAAATCCACAAGTAAACAATGGATCACGATCGCTAAGAATAGAAGTAGGAACTCCATGCAATTTAATAATTTCTTTAGTAAAGAGTTTGGCCGAAAGAGGTACGGTCCGATTGGACCGAACGGGAATAAAATGGGCGGATTTTGTAAGTCTATTAACTATCACCCATAGGCTATCCTGATCTAAACGAGAACGGGGAAGGCCATCAACAAAATCCATGGAAATTTGGTCCCACTTCCAATGTGGAATGTGCAAAAGTTGCAATAACCCACCGGGCCTTTTATGCTCGGCCTTAACGAGTTGGCAAGTCATGCAACGCTTAACAAAGTTAGCAATATCGGATTTCATTCCATCCCAATAATAAAGTCGCTTCATATCTGCATACATTTTACTATTACCGGGATGAATGGTAAATTTAGAATGATGACAATCTTCTAAAATATCTTTACGAAGATCACTAATATTTGGCATGATAAGTCTACCAAATTTTCGAATACCTCCACGAGAATCAATATCAAAGTCTTCCAAACCTTCAATATCAATTTTATCCCTAAAATTTTGGCTAAGAAAAGCCAATTCGGGATCTAGCTTTTGAGCATCAAGAATGTGGTCTAAAAGAGAAGGATGAGCCTCAAGGCTACATAAAACAAGAGATACACATAAATTGGATTCACGATCTCGAACCTCACAAGTGGACAAAGTCTTGAGATCGTTCCATTCGGATATCATCATAGAAACAACCGCTTGTTGCTTATGACTAAGGGCATCGTCAACACGATTTCCCTTTCCGAGAGTATAAAGAATATCAAGATCAAAAGATGCAAGGAAATCGAGCCAACGTTGTTGACACAAATTAAGTTCCTTTTGGGAAAATAAATACTTTAAATATTTATGATCGGTGTAGAGAACAAATTTCTCTCCCAAAAGATAATGACGCCAAATTCGAAGGGCGAAAACAATAGCCGCGAACTCTAAATCATGAGTGGCATATCTAGTCTCGATGGGCTTTAATTACCTAGAAGCATAAGAAATAACACGTTCTCTTTGCATAAGAACGGCACCCAAACCAACCCGACTAGCGTCGGTCTAAATAATAAAACCTTGGTTCCCTTCGGGAATCACAAGAATAGGAGCATCGGAAAGAAGTTCTTTTAACTTCTGAAAAGAAACATCACATTTGTCAAACCAAATGTATTTAAGTCCTTTCTTTGTCAAGCTAGTAAGAGGCACGGCAATTTTAGAAAAGTCTTTTATGAACCGACGGTAATAACCCGCCAATACAAGAAAACTACAGATTTCCGTCACACTCTCTGGTCTCTTCCAATCTTGAATCGCTTCAATCTTTGAAGGATCCATGGAAATTCCGGATCCAGAAATAATATGGCCGAGAAATTTCACCCGAGATTGCCAAAAGTGGCATTTAGAAAATTTTTCTTTCAATTGATTACTCCTAAGAGTTTCCAACACAATCCGAAGATGCTTTTCATGCTCGTCCTCGGTTTTAGAATAAACAAGAATATCATCTATAAAGATGAAAACAAATCGATCGAGGAAGTCTTTGAAAACTCGATTCATAAGGTCAACTAAATAAGCTGGAGCATTCGTTAAACCAAATGGAATAACAACCCATTCATAAGATCCATAACGAGTACGGAACGATGTCAAAGGAATGCTATCCTCTGCAATACGAAGCTGATGAAAACCGGTTGCTAAGTCTAATTGTGAAAAGACTCTAGCACCCTTAAGTTGGTCGAATAAATCATCAATCCGAGGTAAAGGATATTTATTCTGAATGGTGAGATCATTAAGCTTGCGGTAGTCAACGCAAATCCTAAGTGTACCATCGGATTTCTTCATAAAAATAGCCGAAGATCCCTAAGGAGAGGAACTAGAGCGAATAAATTGCTTCGTCTCCAATTCGTATAATTGCTTACGCATCTCCTCATTTTCCTTATTGGACATATGATAAGGAGGATGAGTGATAGGTAAAGCTCCAGGAATTAGATTAATTCTAAACTCAATTTCTCACTTAGGTGGTAATCCTAAAACGGGCTTAAATATGTCGAAAAATTCACGAACAACGTGAATACGAGAAGTGACCTCTTCCTCACCATCATTATCGTCATCTTAAGGATTTAAAGAATACAAAGATGCTGTGAAGTTGGAATTCGAATCTTTAAGAAAAATAGAAATCTACTTAACAGATTGAGGATGTCAAAGATGAATAGTCCGCTCAAGCCATAGGATATGGGTTTCATAACGGTTAAGCCAATACATTCCCAAAATCATTCTGAAGCCCAAGTAACGCATGACATGCAAATCGGCTCGGAAAGAAAAATCACACAAAATAATCTCGATATCTTTACAAAGCAAACTAAGTGTTGCGGATCCACCGACCGGATTCGCAATTCTCAAAGAAGTCATTAAATCCATAACACTTAAAGAAAAAGTATCAACAAATTCTTTTGATATAAAAGAATGGGAAGCACCCGTATCAAAAAGAACTCGAATAGGTTGATCACAAAACATAATAATGCCATCAAGGATAGAATAAGAAATACCTTGATCACGAGAAGTGTCACTAGGGGTTTGTACAACATTTAGCTTTCCCTCCTTCTTACTTTGAAGTTTGGGACATGAAGATATATAATGGCCCGAGCTTTTGCAATAGCGACAAGTAAGGGGCTTTGAACACTTATTTGCATAATGGTCCTTGGAACCACAATTGTAGCATTCTCCACGGCAAGAGTTAAGAGTCTTTGCTACATGTTTCCCTTTCTTGTTGTGATAAGGACCCTTGAACTTATTAGGCCTCTTCTTGTTGTTGTTGAAGTTCGGTTTGGTACCCACAACTTCAACATCATCCTCTTTATCAGCCTCTTCAAGTCGAAGAGCGATATCAACAAGCTGATCGAAAGCAACCTCCAATTTTAGAAGTAATAGCTTATTGAGATTCTTATTCAAGCCATAGTCAAATCTCTTATTTTTATTCAATGGGGTATTTATATACTCGACCCCATAATTAGAGAGAGATTCAAAAGATGCGATATATTTTTCCACAGAAGATTCACCTTGAACAAGGTCTATAAAACGATGGGCTAGAGTCACTTCCTCAGCTTCTGGTACAAACTTTGATTGAAATCTTTCCCGGAATTGCTCCGAAGTAAGATCCGCTTCAATAATTTCATAAATCAAAAGTTCGTACCAATCTAATGCTCTCTCTTGTAGCATACTAGAAGCCACTTGAACTCGATGAAGATCAATAAGATTCATGCGAGTAAAGATGCGATTGCATGTTCTAAGCCAAGCTTGGACTTCAATGATGTTTTCGATACCCTTGAATGGCTTCCCACCCAAGTTGGTATAATCACTGCACAAACGTGCAAACCCAGATTTAGGGTGAGTAGGCTCTGGAATGGGTCCGGTAGCTGGAGCATTCTTTACAAGATTAAGAAGCTGTTGGGCAGACATAAATACTCCATCCTGGGGAGTAGCACTAGATTGACCGGCACTGGGATGGCCTGGTCTAACCATTTCTCTTCTTTAAGAAAGAAAGAAAGAAAGAAGAAGTTATTCTCAAAATGATTATCAAACAATGATGATTGGTAAAACAAGGCATCGCAAAGAAAATAGGATAGAACGGGTCCAATGACTCGAATAAAATCCTAAGGCACGACTCCTATGATGGACTTAGGACGATGTTCCCTGTTAAATTATTCTACATTGTTCCTAAGTTTGGCTCTAATACCATGCTGTAACGCCCCACCTATATACTCACACAAGCCAAGGACACTACGGAGTAATGTCGTCAATTAGCACGAAGAATAAGGCTGTTGAGGAGCGACCATCCCTGTAATTGCTTTATGCAAGCATCGATATGTCAGATAGTATAACATGCATTTCATTTCAAGAGGAAATCCAACATATCAAATACAAACTCAAAGCTAATACACAGTGGCTACGTGGTCTTTGGAAACAAATATAGAAATAAACATAACACAAATCAGTCACAGATGTCCATATCTCAAAGGCGGAAACAAATATGAATATAGCACATAGAAGTGTACATCAGAGTTATGGTCAAACATGATCCACGATATCACAAAAGAATAGATACAAGTGCTAGACAAAAGAATAAGTATACATCAAGGAGTCTCTATCTCGAATGTATACAAAACAAAAACTACCAATCAAAAGTTGTTAGTCAAAAATCAGGCGATGGTCCCTGATAAGAAGTCAAGTAGAAGCACCTATAATATCTCGGTCTGACCCAAGTATTATTTAAGAAGAAAATAATAAACGGATCAGTCTAGCTATAAATATCAGGTAAAACAAGATAGAATAAGAGATATGATAAAAATGTATGATAATAAAAAAATGTCATACTACGACAAGTATACATTAAATAACCCCAAAAATCATACAATAACTCAAGAAATATCGAAGCACTAGAAAGAATGTCATGTTCTATGTTTTTATTCACTAAACCAAAAATATTGACCAACATATCAATGCCAATCGTAAAAGTTGTTGAAACACAAATTCAAAAAAGTTAGTGAAACACAAATTCACCAATGCACAAATATTGATAAAGCTTGTCAATGTAAATCATGAAATTTGGTGAAACACAAATTCTAGAAATCATCAATAGAAATCCCGAAATCACAAAAAAGGGAAGGCCTATCACAAACGGGAGCATGAAAACTCACCAACACATGTATCACAAATGGAACGCTATTCCATGGTTGCTAACCATCAATTTTGAGCCGAGGCTCCACTAACGGCCCGAAGACCATGGGTCGCTACCCCACTAATTTGAGTCAAAACTCCATAAAACGGGGTTTGGTCTCCCTCGCAGACAAAGAGACATCGCACATCGCTAGTCAAAACCACAAAAATGATCATCATCGATCATCAAGAAGTGTCAATTACACTAAGCTCGTAAATAAATGAGTTTAGCTTCATGTCCCATAACCACTGGCTTATCTTAAGTATTTACGAACAAATTGTAGATCTCCACTCATAAAAATTGTCACAAGAGTTTCAGTAGAATGAGTCTAAGAGTTAACCGACAAAGTAAACGCAAGCGTTTCATACCACTTGTTTTGCTAAGTCGTTTAATTGGATTTCTCGAACGAATGAGATAAAGGTTTGTGTGTACTAATAGATTGGAAAATGGTTTTGTAAACGAGCTTTGTATAAAAATAGAGTTGAAATCATCTTTGAAAAAGAGTTTGAATATTTACTACTAGTATAGAAACCTTTGCGTTTTAAAGTGGCAAACCATAAAGATGATTGTAAGAACAATCAATCACCAAAATTTCACGTTAAAAGACGTGAATTAAATACAAAGAAATCGATTCCAAACCCATCAAAATGGATATAACCAAAAATTCCAAAATAGAAGTCATCAAAGTCGATAATAAATGATAACAACATATCGGAAAACCACGAATCGATAAAAATTGGAATTTCAAGAAAAATAGGCGAAATAGGCAAAGTAGGCTAAATACAAGCAGGTCATTCGACTGGCTCTCTGAGAACAGTCGATTGGACTAGGCCTTGAAAAACTCTTGGGTTACAGGTCAGTCGACTGGACTCAGAGTGCCAGTCGACTGGTGCCTGTTACCCAGCATTTCCAACCTACTCCCCAAAGGGGCAAGAATCCAAACGGAGCCAATTGATCGAGCAATTGCAACTAGGGATTTATGCCACGTGACAACGCAGTCCTATAGGCTTCTCGACACACCCCAAAAACATGTTCAAACTTCAAAGTTAGGATTTTTAAAGATTTGACTTCAAACACTAAAAATTCAAATTTCACCAATTCAATCCAAACCAAAAGAAAACGTACATGAATAAGTGTTAGGAATTCATACCCAACAATCAAAGATAGTTGTAGACATAGATGTGGGATAAAAAATCTCACCTTTTGCACAAAATCAAGGAAGAAGAAGCTGCAGAGCAAGGTAAAAACAATCATTCCTCAATTCCAACCCACGAAGCTTGAATCTAAGCTTAAAAGAAAAACATTTCCTAAGTTAGACTTTAGGAATTTCTGAAATTGGAGGTAGAATGAGTTGGACAAGAAGAAGAGGATGCTTACCAATAGCTTCACTTTGAATTTGGAGTTAGAACTTGGATTTGCAATGGAACTAGGTCTTAGGAATTCTAGTTCTCTTTCTCTTCCCCCATTTTTATGAAAGCTTAAAGGTACTAGGAAATGAAAGTGAATGAAGAGAAGTGGGGGTGGAGCTAGAGTTAATAGTTTAGGCTAACCCAAACCCAAAGTCCAAAGTGCAAAGGTCAAATTTTAGCTAGCTCCAAACATATCGAAGTTTATACTCAAAAAGGTCGCAAACGGCGTTTTGATCTCAATGGAAGTGGTCCCGAGTCCTAATTCGACCGTATGCAAAAAGTAGCATTTCGGACTAAAATCTGACTAACGATGCTGTATTTAAATAAAATATTTAAATACACAATCGTAAAATATGCAGGTTGTTACAATATAATAAATTATTTCTCACTTATATAAAATATCATTGAGTCAGAAAGAGTGAGTTGTACTCACATTACTTGTAGTCGTCGCGTTAGCGATTTATTCCGATTAAAATTAAACAAGCGTTTAATTTCAACCAAAATTTCCACTAGCTCAAATAAATCCCAATCCAGCTCCATAATGTAGTGCTCGTCAATAGGATTCCAACGCAATTCATTTTGTCGGTTTTCGACCTCGTATAAAGAAGTTATACTATTTTAAAGTTTACACGAATTAATATATATATATATATATATATATATATATATATATATATATAATTTACAAATCTATTTTTATTTTTTTTAACCTTAAACTCATCTTGACCCTTGATTTCCTAAGCAACCAGATCTAGCCATCAAACTTGCTTCTTCCCTAACGCACGAACCAGGTCGTGAAAAGCCATAGCCGCCTTCCCTCTCGCGAATTATCGTGGCACCATCGATGACCTAAACGTTGATCGAGCTCCACCATTTTGTGCACCATCACGAGCTCCTCCTTCGACGTGAACGACGTGCAGCTCGGCCATCCATAGGCCTCGAAAAACGCATGTGACTGCAGTGACTTTGAGCAAGGCTTGACGTTGATCCGTAGCTCGAAATCCAATCACAACCGTTGATCTAGAAGAACTCGATGCCCTCTTTGATGATGTAGTTGAACACTTTACGTAATTGTTTATGGATTTATAGATTTGGAGGAGAGAAGAATTGAATGCTTGTGTCCATTGAAAACAAACGGCGGTTAAACCTAGATAATTTAGGGTTTTGCAAAAATGAAGAATTAAGGTCCTTTTATAGAAAATTAACGCGCACTATTCATCACCAAAATTTTCGAACTCGAAACAGAACGTGCTGCCTGGCGTTTATAATGTTTAACTCCTATTCCGAACGCAATGGAATATATATCGGGAGCCAATTCGATCGTATTTGAAAGATAGATTTTCAAATCGACTTTTTAAATTTAAAATTCACTTAAACCGATTTCCTACGCCTTTTAGCTTGCCTCGGACAAATCGTAAATCCGATTGACATGAAATTTGAAATCTTACAATAATATTACATTACAGATACAATGAAACTAGTTTCGTCGAAATCCGAGACTATTTGAAAAATGGCTATTTTTACACGTGAAATAAATATTAAAATATTTAATTTTTACAATTTAACTTTTAATTCAATTTTAAAAGTTCTCTAACATCATTCTATTCAAATATAATTAAATTCAAATTTTATAAATCATTTTAATTCACATTAAGTTCAAATTCCGATTATTTCTGCAATTTCAAATATTAAATCAACAATTTTGATTATCCAATTAAGTCACTATATTCGAAATATTATTTATTCAGCTTATAAACTTAAATTTTAAATAATCTAAAATTAATTAAATATATGAATTTTAAATGACTGAAATTCTGGGTCAAAGAGAACAAGTGAATTAATACTATGAAAAAATGTAAATCATTATTATAAATATATATTCCACTTAACCCAAATTTCCTTTTAGATTTTTAATTCTAATGGTATGTATATATACATCTTGTTTATATATATTCTTGGTTTGGGAAAAGGAAAAGGAGGCGATTAAAGGAATGGATTCAGATTTGGGAGATTTGGAAAGCTTGAAAGGTGAGTGGGAAAATATGTGATATATATATATATATATATAATATTGAAATTTATATTGCTGAGTTTTACTTATTTATTATACCTATACAAGATCTGTAGAGTTATAGGCTTAGAAAGAAGTTATTCAATCTTGCCTATATATTTTGTAGGTTAGGAGATTGGAATAGAATAGTTGTGACAACCCGCGTCCCTTGACATGCCAAACACGACCATATCAAGAAACACAGATCATTGGTTAAATTAAAAGCAACATCACAAAGACTGCGATATCAAACAAAAAATAATTTATCAAACCCAAACGTCATCACAGCGGAAACATAATACCAGATATATGAATAATCCCATAAAACAATAATAATACTCTAAAAGCACCCAAATATCCAAATCTCAAAGTATCATGATACCGTAGTTTTAGAAAACCATCGGTACATATCAAGATCAGAGTATCATAAAAATAATTTGTGCTGCCCCAACCTGAGACTCACACTAACAAAGAATATTATAAAGTAATATTGTCGGCTACTATAAAGAACAGCGCTTATTAGGACCAACCATCCGTGAATTTTACTTTAAGCGAGCAATGATACGTCCATTAAAGTGCTATACATTTCTTGAGTCAAGTGGAATCGACGTATAAAATTCAAGCTTAAAATAGAACTACGGTGGCTATAATAAAAAGTCAGAACAACATATAATAATATATAGATCACAGAATATCAGATTAGTCACAGTGAAATATAATATATATATAGACACACACACAAGTCTGAACCAAAACATAATAGATACATGATGTAGACTACACATATACAAAGTGCTACATCCCAAAATGAATATGTACAAAAAAAAGAAGTCTAATCTCAACACAAGATACTATATAATGTCAAATATATACATAGGATGATGAGAGAGAACTACTAGCTAACAAATAAGATATCCACTCTAAAGCCTCAAGCTAAAGGACCTGAAACATCTTGATTAGACCCAAGTATTATAAAAATAATAAATGGGTCAGTGTAGACTAAGATAAATGTGTTAGCAAAACTAAATGATAAATAAAGTATCTAGATCTTGATTATAAGCATATATCGACAAATATCAAACATCCATCAATAACTACAAATCACCAAGTACAAAAACTCAAGGTTATCATCGTCATCTCCACTTGGGTTCTGACCAAATACAAAACTCAAGTAATCTAACTCCGCCATCTCCGCTTCGGCCCTGACCGCTAGCAAGGTTATCATCATCATCATTATCGTTATCATCATCATTGTCATCACCATCATCCTCGCCTTCCTCCCCTTCCTCCATGATGACATCATCCTTATCACCCTCGTGTTCAGTGCCTAAATCGATTTCAATGGAGGGAACATCAACAGAAAGGATTTTAGAGGAATTGATTTCCTCTTTGTTTGCAGGTTTAAGCCCTGCTTAATCTTGCCCATTACTTTATCAACTAGGGAAGAATCAAGCGAGAAGAAGCCAAAGTCTGGGCATGTCTTGAAGTTGTCAGCATATGCAAGCATAAGGGCTTCTTCATAAGACTTCAGTAGCATTTGCCCAAGTGTAGTTCCAACAAATTGACACACTTGCTGCTTAGCATCAGTAACGTGTTGACAGCGAGTTTCTATGAAGCCCTGGTCATCTTAAACTTTTCCTTCAGAGAAATGTTCTTTGTGGCTAAGCAAACTTTCCGCCTTTAGCTCCATGGAAAATTTCTCATCAACAAGGAGTTGAGGAGCTTGTCTTTCTGACGCAAGATCAGTTTCGGCCTGGGTTAGAGAAGCTTTAAATCGCTCTAACTCTAAGGAAGCTTCATCTTTAGCAATGGAAAGAGAGGATACTTGATTTTTAACGTTAGAAATTTTCTCCTAAAATTAGGAGGATTCAGTAGGGGATTTCGATACATGTTCATTTAAAGCTGGCCAACTCTTAGAAATCTGAAAGGAGAAATATAACACAAGTTAAAGAATTAGAGAAAACCGATGATGAAAATTCAATCGAAATGGAACTTACCAGAAGTTGTTGCTCAACCAAAAAGCGGCAATGCCCCACCAAATCGGGGATAGTTAAAGGCGGGTGGATAAAGATGAAAGATTTAGAAAGTAAAATGGACTCAACAATCTCTTCAAAATTAAAGGATGGAGGAGTAGAAGACAATGGCTTTGAAGGAATTTTCTTTAAAGAAGGAGACGTCTCTAAAGCCAGTTGCATTTGTTGATGTGCAACTTGAGAATTAGATATGGAAATTTGACAAAGAGGGTCGATTGCAGTTGGAGTCTGCTCCGGTTTTCCTTTAGGAGTTTCTATGATGGGATTCTTGAAGCTTTATCAAGTGATGAGTCCTCCTCTTCCTCGATATCAACAATTTTGCAACCATCTTTGGAGGCTCTACTTTGGATGGTTCCATCAACTTCCCCTTAAAAGCTTTCTTGGATTTAGCAAATGATTCAATAACTGATGACACTCCAAAAGTTGAAGGAAGAGGGTCAGCACTGCCAACGGGCACTCTGACTTGAGAAGTAGCTGGAAAAGTTCGAGCAGATTAAAAGTCAGTAAGATAATTCAGGAAGCAACAGAGAAAGAAAACAAGTACTTAGCTTATAACTTACCGGAATGGTTTGCATATATAGATGACATGGGAGAAAAGTGATCAGCATCTCCTAGGGTAAGAAAGCGCTTTCCTTTTGAAGTATGTTGGGCAACAGAGGTAATCCCAAAACCCTTTGGCCAGGGAGTAGAAGTCCTCAAGTTTGAGGGTATCAACAGCTTTAGTCGATTCCCCATTCTAGCTGAAGCTGTGATAAGAGATTCCACCATTCTCTTATCTACTACGTTAAGTTCCTTGGCTGGAGAACCTGGTATAAATTGAAGATCAAATGCAGGAAGTAAAAAATAAGAGAAATATTGTGAAAATTTAAACTTACGGGGAGAAAAGAAGGTCCCACTAATATTTGGGAAACACCAAATGAAGAAAAACTTGTTTTCCCAGTCTTTACATTTGTTGACCTCGTCAGATATAGGCTTCTTGGGGGGGATAGCTCTGAAAATCTGATGGTTAAGAGTGCTAAGTTTGACCAATCGAGTCAAATAGTTCAATACTTCTGCGTTCAGAGAAGGGATTGCAAATTCAAGCGTCAACAACTCCAAGGAAAGAAGGTAGGTGTATATACTCGGAGATAGATGAATCGGGGCAATTCCATGGTAAGCAAGGAACCTAAATAAAAAGTCTAGGAATGGAAGAAATCCTTCATACCATATGTGTATAGAAACATAGGCAAAGAACCCATTAGGAGGGCTATTGATGGTGTCATTTTCTATTGGCGGAATGGCTTCCACTCTAGAGATTCCAAAGTTGTTGAGAATAGCATCCACTTCATCTCGAGTGGATATCAGAGAGCGCTTCGTTATAGCTTCAACTTTCTTTGAGGAACTCATGACTCTGCCAGGTGAAAATGTTTCAATTAAAATATTCAAGTTCGATATGGACTTAGCATTCTTTTAAGAGTTAGTAAAGAAACCTACTTAGAAACTTAAACATAAACCAAATTAGAAATTTCAAAATTTTGGTAAAAGTTTAAGTTAAAAGTCAAAAACATTAGGTTGTTGATAAAGACGGAAGGAAAAGGACAGCAACACTTAGCAAGCATATCTCGACATTGTCGAAAGCCTAAATATAAGTATTCCTTAAGCTATCGACAAGGTCAAAATGATGAGACAAAATATTTGTTCAAATTAGCACTTTTCGACAACGTCGAAGCTCTACAGGAACCCAATTGTTAAAAGGAGGAATTTAAGGTTAACCTAAGAACTTGGTAAATACTTACACTATAAACATTCATAAACCAACCCTTTGACACTGTCTAAACCAATAACTTAGATTTCCTAAGAAAGATACAAATGTTGCCGGAACCTTACATACTTATTTGAGTCGAAAGGTTCTAAGTTAAATTCATATGCATTTAGGACGTTACAACAAAGATTAGGTATAAATAGCTCTAGAGGGTTTCGACTTAGTAGATTAAAGTGGCACCGAAGGGGTCGAAGGGGTCTAATGGTTTCGAAAATTTACTAAGGAAACTGGATGGCAATCGAAACAAACGGTTTCGACTAAGTCGAAACGGTTTTCCGTCGACAAGGTGGATGCACTCTATTTAGCAACAGCACCTTTCAACAAAGTTGATAAAACTGACACCACAACACCTTTCGGCCCCTTCGAAAGGAGTTAAGGAAGCGAAACCAAAATTGCCACCTCAATCTCATTCGAAGGGGTAGAATGGTCATTTTGTGGTGCCAAACTTTCGTTTGTACATTTGAAACTTCCAGGCAAAGAAAATAAGTTCCACCTGTGATATCTCGGAATTTCAAGGAAATAAAATGTGATAATCTCCTAATTAATTAATTAAAATTAGTAAAAAATTGTTATTTTAAATAATAATAAATATAATGTGATGTTTTTAAATATAGTTATAAATGAATTTTATAACAGAATAATTATTTACAGATTTAATAATGTATTTGTTTAAAATTCGATATCTATATTTATTTGAAGTGATTTTAAATTGGATTTTTAAAATTGAATTTGAATTTGGATTTAAAATTTTAATTTAAAGGAATATACATATATTTTAAAATATAAATAATAATTTGGTTTGGATTTAAAATATATGGATAAAGTTTTTATTTAAAATAAGATTGTTCTCTATGATTTTCCTTAAAGAAATTTATTTATAGAAATTTGGAAAAATATTTATTTAATAGTAGACAAATACAAAAGCTTTTAAATTAGCATTTAAAAATGGATTAAATAATTTTATATGATTTTATTTAAAACATGATTGGATTTTATTTTATTTTCCTTTAAAAATTTTATTTATATATAATTAAGTAAAGCATTTATAAATTTATAAAGTCCTTATTTATTAGGGAATTTAATAAGAAAAACATTAAATCATTTTTAAATATATTAAAAAAAATAAGTAATGACAAATGTTAAGATATAAACCCCTTAAAATAACATGTGTTAGCATATAAATAGGGGTAGAGACAAGTGTCACACATTTTATTTATATTTTCTTTAATTTTAAATAAACCATAAATTAGATTATATAATCATTCATCTTCCCTTCCTATTTCTTTTCTAATCTCATTTCAAAAAAAAATCTGAAACTTTCTCAAACAAGAAAACAATGGCCAGACTTACAATCATTTCCTCAAATCAAAACCTGAAATACTCCTCATCTCTAATGCAAAACCCTGTCATCAAGCCTGTAACCTTCATTAAAAACTCTATAATTCATTTCCAAACCAGAACAAGTCTGTAACCATCTCCTCTACAGATCAAACTCAACCCTATAATCCTTTTTCAAATCTGAAGTCTGCAACCCATTTTCAAACTCAAGCCTGTAATAAAATTTTCAAGCAAAGTTCAAAATGCAACCTGAAAAGCATTTTTCAAAAAAAAGCCTGTAACAATTTCAAATCAGAAAGCAAGCATGAAACCTGCAACAAATTTATGTTCAAGCAAGAAATCAGTAATAAAAATCTTAAAGATCATCTCTGCAAATCCAAAGCTTTTCAAATTTCAAGCAATACAAGTTTGCAAGGATCATAACATCAACAGCAATTCAGCTTTCAAAACTCCAGTTTTTTTTCAAGCCTCTGCTTTTTGAAAAAAAGGTGAGTAAACTCTTAATTTAAAAAGTTTAAGTGGATACAGGATTGTTGCTTGTGAAATTCTGAAATAAGAAATGCTTGCATATGTAGATATAATTGTGTAGTATGTTTGTTTATGCTTTGAACTGTGCATGCCTGTTGTTTTTTAATACCTCTGTTCTTAGTTCAGGTTCTAAATTTTTGATCTGAATTCAAAATCTTCTCCTCTGATCTCTGTTAGGCCATAGTTTTAAATCAAATTAAGATTGTTTAAACATGAACTAGGATCTAAGAATAGTTTAAACATGTTTATATACATAGTGTCCGGAAACCAAGCTTTACAGCAAAGTAAGAAATTAAATTACAAACATGTTAAAAACTAATGGTTGAAATTCTCTGATTCAAGTATATAACTTGAATTGGTCTGGGAAAATATGATTTTTAAAATCCAAATCACAATTTTAAATAAAGTAATGAATGTGAATTTTGGAATAATCTGGGATTGGATTTTTGGGCAAGTTCTGGTGGCTGGAGCATTTATGGTGGTCGTGGCTTCGACTGGAGGAGGTCGGGGTGTAGGGGTGCTTAGAAAAAATGGCAGGAAGGGTTTATGATCGTCGTGGCGTTGGCGGTGAGGTGATCTAGGTTGTAAACCTAATTTGGTTGAAGTATGGAAGATGGGGTCGCTGCTACTTCTCTGTTGCATCGATTTCAATGGAACTTTAGGGATGGCTTCATGGATGATCGGTGGTAGTGTGACCATGGTTGCGTGATGTCTAGTGGTCGGAGATGCGACTACGAGATGGTTTTGTCCATGGATTTGATTCCAGTTTTCAACTGGAATGCTAAATTCTGGAACGAGGCTTGTGATGGTGATTTGGTGATCGGAGAGGGTTGCTACGGTGTGGGGTGACGTGCCGGAGGGTTCGTCGGAGGTCAGAGATGGCTCCGGCGGTGGTGCATGCACAGGGAAGGTTTTGTTGTTTATAGGATTATGATGGTTAAGTAAGAAGTTGTAACGACCCGGTTTTTCGAACTCTGAAAGTCGACATTTATACGTCCACTGTATTAAATGTCGCACAGTCGAATGCTGGAAAACCGAACCGTTAGGGTTAAAGAAGAAGAAGATAGAAGAGGAACAGAAACAACAACAGAATCTCACATTTCACAGCGAAACAATATATAATAGATAAAGAATAATCTTGAAAACAAAAATACAATATCAGTTTATACAAAACATTTAACAAAGTTTACAACAACACAGTGCAGACACTTGCAGTCTTTATAACTTGACCATATAAAAACAGATTTGCACTAACCATATGCAACGGACACTGCATAGTATAGAGATACGTCTCGTCATCCAGCTTCAACTCCTGATCTCCACAACAACTTTTTTTTACTTCGCTCCCGAATAACTGATAACCTGACTCTAGGATGCCCGTATGGAAAATTATGGGCACCCAGAGTTTAGAAAGGGAACGATAAACTCCAGGTCAGTCATGGGACTGGTGTGAGATCTTAAAAACAGTTATTTTTAACCAAAAGAAAACAAGGATTTTAAAAGAAATCCGCAATGCTTTTTGGAAAATGAAACTACCATAAGGCCTCCCGGCATGCACACAATGCAATCGCACACTTGGGGGATATTTCTCCTTATGATAGTCAAACATGCTTAATACGCAAAATCTTTTTAATATTATCATTAGTGCATAGTGCAGAAAACATTTGCAAGTATAATATTAATCTTAGCTAGCATACGTACCATTATAGTATGCCTACTATAGCTACCATATTAGATGGAAGGTTATACAACTAAAACCGTTCAAGGCACATATTATTGATTGGATTTTCAACAAATGGTCATGCTAAGGAACTTCCCACTGCTACATTGGTACGCCTCTGGAGGGACGCCACGAGAACCTAACCGGGTCTCTGCCAACACAAGGCCGGACTACCTCTGCAAAGATAGGTAACTACTAACACGAGTATGCCATCCCCCGGTTGTAAACAACCTTTATCCGAGGATCCTCAATACCAACAACCATAAAGTAATAAATTTGCAGCAACCACACAGGTTAAGTATCTGGGCTCCATACCATGATACCACCTCTATCAGAAGGAAATGAACATAACCTAAGGGGCGCTACCCCATATAACCTTGCTGCATCCTTCCAGTTTTGACCATTCCGGGGTGTGAGGTCCAACGAAGTCTCGTCCACAAAGCTACGTTTTTCACAAAAGCCATGCTTCGATCAACAAATGATCAGCAGCACTTTGTATGCCACATTACCAAATTGGGAATGTATCACTAGTAACCATCAACTACATAACCTCTGAGCTCGTACGTCTTAGAGAAGGGTGTTAAGCTAAGAGAATAAATTCTCCGCCACCAACAGAAATGTATTTGATAGAAACCAGCTTTACATCTCAAAGTGTAACGTCAGACACACATCCATACAAGTCCGTTCCGGGATCGAACGGAGCCGAAGGCACTTCCAAAGAAGCCCTTGCGATCCGGATATTCACTAATCACGTCCGGAATCCCCATCACAAAGGGTGATAAAATCTCTATACCGGAGCAACCCGGTGCAAAGACATTCGGCAGGTAATCCTTTCGCTTTTGAAAATACCCGGTCTTCAACACCATCTTCAAATGCAAACCCATTTCATCGTATCGTTATTTGGAATGGGTTTTATGACACAAGGTCCTCTCCCGGCTAATCCGAATAACGAGCGCTTATTTTAAAATTAAGTGTTACATTCAGATTCAAACAAATCACAACAAATTCCACTTTGATCTTTTAAATAAAAGATCCATCATAATCACAAAGGTTCGATGTGGGTTTCGAATATCCATTTGGAATTCGACTCCCGGTCGCATCGAAATTCAAATGCCATTTAAAGGCCAATATTAATAGTCGATTATTTAACTATCAATCATCATTCACAACAATCACTGGATTTCAAATAATTTTCTCCCAATTATTGCTTTCAAAACATCTTCACAAGATATAATTTCACATTTCATCCATTTGAAAACAATTTCAAATCACTTTCCATCTTTCAATCCTTTTTGAAAACAAATCTTAATCACTTTTCTCACGCAAAATACAGTTCCAAACATTTATTCATTTCCACTGGAAATCTGCCGAGTTCAAATACTTATCCAAACACATATACTTGGAAATATTTAATGAAAAACCTATTTTAAAAATAATTTATTTTAGAATATTAGTTATGAAAATACTATATCAATATCACAGATAAAACTTCAAGTCCAAACAAATTTAAAATAAAATTAGTAGATAGAGTATAAATATTTAAATAACTATTTTCTAAATCAATTATCAATTTAAATCTTTAAAACAATCCCTTCTATACTTAATTAAATAAATCTTTACTTTTTAAGATACAAAACAATTTTCAAAAAATGATCTCTCCAACAATATTCTTTTAAAACCAAATCTAGAACTTTTAATTTTATTTCAAAAGCTATTTTAAAAATATATTCGGCTTTCCAGGGAAAGTACATCTTTCATTTTAAAATGGTTCATTCAAATCAATTTATAAATTTTTCTGGATTTATTTTAAATTTACGTTCCAAATCCGTAAATTCCTTTCCAAGTTTAAAAAAAATAAAACAATATTTATTTTTAAAACAGATTTCTCTTTCTTTTATAAAATTCCCGTTGTGGATTTAAATTTTTAAATGTCCACTAATTTACGATTTTGCAAATCGATTCCAAAGTATTCACTTTCAACACCAAATCAATTTTCAAATTGATTTCTAAATTATTTCAATTACCAAGTCCAATTCCAAATTGATTTCTAAATTTATTTCAAACAATAAATAAATTTTCATATCAATTTCCCAAAGGTTTATTTTTAATACCAAATTAATTTCAAATTTATTTCCCAATTTATTTCCAAAACACCAAATCAAATTTCTAAATCGATTCCTAAGATTTATTTTAACTCCAAATTAATTCCCAAATCGATTTCTAAAATTAATTTCAACTCCAAATTAAATTCCAAATTTAATTTCTAAATTTATTTCCTTTTGAAATAAATTCCTTTATCTCTTTCAAATATTTAAAATATGTATCTTAAATAAATTCTTCAACTATTAAACAATATTACTCGAAATTTCTTTATTAAAATATTTTCCCATATTTTTGGAATTAATTCGATCGGATTATAAAAATCAACTTTAATACTTTAATTGTAACAGTCTAGGCTTTTCTACTTTAATTTCCAAAAATAAAATTTCATATTTCTGGTATCCTACGATACCAAAAATATATTCGGCTAAATTTTAGCCTTCAATGGCTTCAATCACAAATAGTCACACACAGATTATAAATAATCAACACAAAATTTTGTAAACAAATCAAAATGTTTTAAGGAATCCAGTTGGATCCCTCCAACCTGTTTCCCTGCATCCACAGACGTTAGCACAACAACTAAATACCAATTCCACTTCGAGGTGGAATATCGCGGTATATGGGATTTATAAAACATCACCCGCTATTACGCGGCGCATAGGGTCTCATCCGCTATATAATGCGGGAAATCAACAATTCCAAATACATATATAATACCAATTCCACTTCGAGGTGGAATATCGCGGTATATGGGTTTAATATAATAACCTCCGCTATTGTGCGGCACATAGGGTCTAAACTAATATAACTGATAATAAATTAATCATCCAAGCACTAAATCAACAATTAAATTTTACTATCATAACTCAATCATCAATCCATAACTGAAATTTTCCATTATTAAAATTTGAGTGAGAAGTTCTCACCTTTTATTATGCATGCAATCCAATTTCTTTCCAACTTGATTTCCACACAGTTTTTGACCTTGTATAAATAATTATATAAGATTTCATTAATACTCTAACTAATCGAATAATTTATTTCCTTTTAAATAATTTTAATTAATCAGTGATTTTTATTTTAAACTAGTATCTTGAATTTTTAAACCAATAAATTTTCCTTTAAAAAATATTTTAGTAACTAAGAAAATTCAAACAAGTAAATAAAACGAATAAATCACAATAACTTATTATTTTAAAATTTAAACTAATAAGTTAAAAGTATGTATATTTTTATATGGATATAATTCATATTTTATAAAATCCTCCTTGAAATTACCCCTATATTAAACATGCATGTACTATTTTCTTTTGAAAATATAACATACTTAAAAAAAGTTATACATTTACAAAAATAAACTTATTTATCTCTAAGATTATAAATATACACATACATATTTGTTGTTCCTATATAAAATAAAATAAAATAAGTGTATGTTTATTATTATTATTATTTTTATTTTATTTTTTTCCATTTCTGTTATCTGATTAAACTATATATATATATACACACACACATATGTATATTTCATTTTTTCTGTTTTGACCTTTATAATTTTCAGCACAAAACTTCATATATTTCACTGTAAAAATAAATTTAAATTGAATTGATGAATTGCATATACCTTTCTCGAATTCATCCTGAACCTTACGATCGAGACCCACTGCTCTGGCTACTTCTACATCACCCAAACGAATCGCGTCCCCTTCCATCGCTGTGAAACTGCACCCCACGACGAACGCGACCTGCCCCTTACTTCTATGTGCGCTCGAGATCCAAGGTGCCGCCCATGTTCAAACCCTAGCCAATGTCAACGAACCCCCAAGAATCGAACGTATCTTTGCTTTCGTTGTCGATTTCGAACTCGAGCATCGAATCCCTATACTCGCGCTGCTGATTGAAGCTAACCAGTCGCAATCAAGTTAATGAAGCCTTGATTTCGTTCGAACATGAGCACGCGATTTTGTTTTAGTCGCCGTTTTCTTTTTCTTTTTTCTTTTTTTCCAAATCGAAATTTAACCGCTAATTGATCGGCCATTGATTTGTTTTGTTTTGAACGAGAGAGAGAGGGGTTTCGAACTGGCTTCTTCTTTCATTTTTTCTGTTAATTTTTTTTCTTTTTGTTTCTTTCTTAAACAGATGCTCGATTTTGATGAAGAAGAAAAGAAAGGGGAAAAAAACGCGTGTTCACCTATGAATGACACATGCAAACATTCCTCTACGTGTTTACTTTGTCCATTGCATGTGACTAGATGTATATATTCAATTTAAATTCAAATTCAAGTCATCTTGATAATGCAACTCAAAATATCGATCTCCAATCGAGGCATGCCGCCAGGCGTTTATAATGTTATACGCCTATTTCGAACGCAATGGAAAAGGTTCCGAGTCCAAATTCGATCATATGGAGAAGATAGCTTTTCGAACCCAGCTATTAAATTAAATTTTTGATTTTATTTCAGTGCGTTTGTTAATCGTACGGCCAAACGATTGCTCCAAATACTACAAAAATTGAAATCCGATAATAATGCAATATTATGGATCCAATGGAACTGGTTTCGTTGGAATCCGAGACTGTGCCTCGGAAGACTATTTTTAAATATCGATTTAAACGATAGAAATTCAAAACTGAACAAATCGCTTTCAAATACAATTTTGAAAGTTCTATTATCTTCAGTGTTATTAATATGAATTTTCTAAGCCTTGAAAATATTTTTAATCAGGTTAAAACTAAAGATTCAAAAAAATTTATCCAATTTTAATAAATTAAATTCAATAATTTAAATTTCCACACTCATAATTATAATTAAAATTCAAGTTAAATCAACTTCCAATATCTAAAATCAATTAAATATTTTAATTTCAAATGTTGAAAATTTTGGGTCGTTACAGAAGTTGAATCGAAGGAAGCACCGTGCAAGTAAACAGGGGTGTGAAATCTGTTAACAATTTTTAATTGTTACAGAATTTTTAAAATTTAAATTAAAACTAAAATTTTACAAATCTAAGAAAAGAAATGGAACTTGAAGTGGCTCGAGTGATACTCAGGTCCAAATTGAAGCAGATAGTATTAAACGAAATTTTCAAAAGTTTTAAAAGGTTTTATAAAACAAGTTTCAAATTTAACTAAAGAAAGTTTTAAACTTTTGAAATAAATCTTGTTTTTGAATTCTATTCTTTTTAAATATAAATGTTTTCTTTAACATTTCATTAAGAAATTTGAAATTTGTTTAATTTAAAATATTGTTAAATAAAGTTAAGTTATTTTTGAACTTAAATAAAAATGAAATTTTAAAAGTTTTAAAAACTAAATTAAATTTAGTTTAAACCATCTTTTGATAAATATTTAAGGTTATGTGAAGGAAGTTATGATTGGTTAACTTTAAATTTATCAAGTTAAATGTTTATTTTATTTTAAAACTAAATTAATGGTTATTTAAGTAAAGATATTCATAAAGATAAAGTGGATTAAAATGTTTTAATGATAATTAAGGCATTTATAAGATAATGTTTTATCTTAAGATAAAGAAGGTTATTATCTTGAAATTAATTAAGTTAATTAAAGGAAATTAATTATAGTTAATTAATTTAATTAATAATGATTAAGAATTAATTAAGGAATTAATTAAGAGTAATTAATTAATTTAATTAATTTATTAGAAATTAGTAATTAAGGGTTATAAGTTAATTAATTAAGGTTAATTAATTTATAATTAAGAATTATTCATTATATAATTAGAGATTATTAATTAATGATTAGAGATTAAGTAATTAAGTTTAATTAATTGGTAATTAAAAAAATACTTAATTTGTAATTAAGTTTTATTAATTAATAATTAGGCTTTATTAATCAATAATTAAGAAATAATTAATCTATAATTAAATTTAATTAAGGATTAATTAACAAATATTTAGGATTAATTAATTATTATTAAGGATTAATTAATTGTTGATTAACTGATTAATTAAGGATTAATAAATTGGTTATTAAGTTTTATTAATTGATAATTAATGTTTATTAATTAATAATTAAAGAATAATTAATCCGCAATTAAAGGTTAACTAATTTATTTAAAGGGGTAATTAAGGAATGAATTACCCAATTGTAATTAATAAAATGAATGTAATTAATTAATTGGTTGATTAATTATGGATAATCTTGATGATTGATTAAGTATGAATACTTAATGAGATTAAATGGTGTAATTTCTTAGGGTAGGTAATTAATGCATAATTGCTGGGATATAATTAATTAAAGGGGAATTACTTAATGGGAAGTAATTAAAGATAATTACTTAGTAGAAGTAATTAAGAATTAATTACTTGGTGTAATTAATCAAGGGATTAATATAATTAATTAAGGAGTTAATTGATTAAGGCAAGTAATTATAGGATGGTAATTACTACTTATGATTAATTAAAGTTGATTAATGGAAATAATTAATTAAGGATCATTAATTAATGTAATTAATGAGAGTAATTAAGAATTGATTAATTAAGATTAATTACTCAATAATAAGTGATTATAAGGTAATTAATTAATTGTAATTAATTAAGGATTAATGTAATTAATTATAGTTAATGAAGCAATTAAGGTTAATTACTTTAATGGTTGTAGATAATTAATTTGTGTAATTAATTAAGGGTTAATTACTTAATTTAATTAAAGGATAATTAATCAAGGGTGATTAATTAAGATGATGATTAATTAATTGGTTTGTAATTAATTGATGGTTAAGTAAGCAAGATTTATTGTAATGAAAGTAATTAATTTAATTTATTTTAAATTAATTAGAGATGAAGTAATTAATTTAATTCATTTTAAATTAATTATAGATGTGTGATTAATAGATCATTGCTTATGAATGGCTGATTGATATTGAATGCCTTGATTGTTTGATATCTCTGATGAGATATGTGTGATATGTGATATGTGATATGAGATGATTTGGTTGAATGGTGATGATATGAATTATCTATTTGTGGATATGTAATTTATATATCTGTGTGAATATACATAATGATTTGAATTGAATTGTTTTAACTTTAAAACAACTTGGACCTAAAAGATAGCATTTTGGACTTCGATGAGACCGGGATCGGGTTTCCAGATTGGGATATCCGAAAACCACATCGATCCAAATTAACAATAGATCGTGAATCTTAAGTGAAAATGAAGATTCAGCGTGCAAGGGTTATTGTCGTTAACTATGAGGGTGATTCCAAAATGAGTGTAACGAGATAATGCCTTCGGTTTCGTTCGAACCCGGAACGAACTTGCATGGATTGAATGCTATCAGAACATCGTCGGGTGGACGATGAGCATTCTAAGATAGATGTGTCCTATAAAGGTAATCGTAGCCTCAAGCCTCATCAACCGGGAATGGCTAAAACAGGGGAAGTGCAGTAAGGCTAAGTGGGTCATGCCCAAGTAGGACGAGATTTACCCCTGTCTAGATGTCCCTTTTTATTCGGCTGTGTGGGCGGTTGCTAGCTACAAGCACGGGGTTGTCTTGTTCGGAACTGTTCAGTAAGGAATAGTTCTGGCCTTGCGTTGCAGGGAATTTAGGGTGGATCCTCGGTACGGTGATCTAGGCACCATACCATGACGGACGGTACCCAGTAGCCTTGCCATTGATGGAAACTCATTCTTCCTACGTGCCCTTACGGTTTTGATTGTATTACCCACTTTTGTGGCTAGTAGCTGGAATTTAATGAATGTAACAATTTCGGCTATTTTCTATTTATTTGAAAACCCTAGACCCTAATATATTATCACTGGATTTCCTATCAAATGTTTTGGTTAGCGTAAGGTAAAAACTTACCCATGTTTATTTGTGTGGAGTCTTACGTAATACCATTTCTTTCAAAATGTTTTTAAAGTTAAGCAACTTTAACCCTTTACTCACACCAAACCCATGTCTGACCCGGAGTTTATTCTGTTTTTCTTAAACTCTTGGGTACTCAAATTTTTACGAGTACCCAAGGGATTCAGGTTAGCTTTGACGAATTATGGAGGAGCAATGCAGCAGGAGGCTTCAGCATTTATAGATATAAATATAGTTGGTTCTGTTGTGTTGCTCTCTGAGTCATTTATCTGAGTTTCCCTTGAGTTGTATGATAGACGGGTGTTTATAACTGTCTAATTTGTGATGTATAAGCTATATATCTCTGATGCATATGATACTATGTAATATCTATGTGATTAATATAATTTATTCCTTCCGCTGTTGAGATTCTGATGTTGTTTCTTTCTTTCTTCTCTATCTTTTCTCTTCTCTATCCCTTTTTTTCTTAATAATGATGCATCTTTCTATGGAGAGAAAGGCGGGTCTTTTCATTTGGTATCAGAGCATAGGTTGAGCGAATACCTAGGCTCTGGAGTGGTGTCTTCCTTGAGAGAGCGTACTTGTAATTTATATATATATATATATATATATATATATATATATATATTTCTACCTATCTGTTGGGTTACCTGTTCGGGTTTTCCAACATAGGTTATAAAGGTAGATAGGGTGGTGGTGTGTGTAACACGACTACCAATGGTTGGAGTTTGAATGTTTGAGGTTGGAAGAGTATTTGTCGATACTGTAGATCTAATACCGTCCCGAGTGAGCTTTGCTATGGTGTAAGGATTTCATTAATCTCTGAAGGAAACCTGTTAAGGTTCGGAGTTCATCTTTGAAGTTGGATGAGTAGAATTTGGATCTGTCGGTTAGGCAGAAGCAAGTGATGGTATCTTAGCAACCTCAAGAAATAGTAGCTGCGTGATGAGACGCAATGACTATGGATGTCTCCGAAGATGTTTTCTTTTGGAGCAAATTTAAGGAAGTGTGTCTGCTTCAGTGTTGAGACTAGGTTCAGCAGGATGTTTGTGTTTGGTTTGAGGTCCGAGTTTCTTAAGGAGATGTCCGCCCATCTCTAGGCCTTGTGTGAGATTGGATGATGTGGATTTAGGGTTCGAAGAGCTTTGGGTAAGAAGTCTTTGGCATCTGAGGCAGCGATGCAGCTGGGTAGTGTTCTATATGCCAGCAGGAAGATCTTTTGGCTTAGAATTTTCCTAGAGGTGGAGTTCGGAAGCAGCAGAGTGGACCCGTTTCTTTGATGGATTGGTCGAGGATAAGTTGTTCTGATTTGTAAAGCGAGAACTGTATCTGTGGATATTGGATTGGATAGGATCGTAAAAGTGACTTGCTATAGTTTGAGTGTTCTCTTGAGTTATAGAAGTTGTCAGAGATTTTTTCGGATGTCTTCAGGGAAGTCAGAAATTTGTCTGCATTAGAGATTGAGTTTCGTATCGACTTGGTTCATGAAGCTACTAGTAGTTCAGCTTGGTAGAAGGATGTCTCCTTGGGAGAGGATTTGGTAGAGTAGCTCAGGATTACGTGGAACTTCTGAGTTTTCTCTTTTTGGGTCTGTTGAAACATATTTCTAGGATGTGTCGGTCTAGTCTGTGCATATGTTCGTCGGCAGCATTCTCATCTGCTCCAGATCCGAGTTGTGCAGCGGAAGCAAGATGGCAGCTGTTCGAGAGTAGAAGAAACCGGAAGTTGTAGTGTTTGGATTAGAGAGATTCAACAGGATCTGAAGGTCAGACTAGTGAGTGCATATGTTTTGTCTTTTTCGGATAGGAGAAGTAAGTTGTAGTCTACTGATGATTATAGAGTAGAGTTTGTGTTCTTGATTTTGGTAGATCTTGAGAGGATCATTTTGTTGAGTTGTTTCTGATCCAGTTTGTTTCGAGAAGCATCAACAAAAGTTGAGCTGATCGGAAAGGATCTATAGGTAGCCCAGGATCGTCAGAAGTGTTTTGTGGATAAGAGACGGAGGAATTTGGAATTCGAAGTTAGAGACTTCGTTGCTGTTGAGGTTTTCTTCGGTAAAGGGAGCAATTAGATTGGGTAAGACTGGGAAGTTAGCTCCGTAGTATATTGGATTCTTTTGAGTTTTTGTAAGGATAATGCTTTAGTCTGCAGGTTCAAATTGCCAGTTTGGAAGACTGGGATTCAATGTATTTCACGTATCTCTGGGGGAGTACTTGTATGATCCATCACTAGTTTTGGAACCAGTAGTTCAGAAGGGTTTGGTTATTGAGTCGATCTTGTCTGTGATCAGAACTCTTGTATAGATTGTAGATCAAGATAAATAGGAGCTTAGTAGCATAGTAGTGTAGCTAGTTTGGATTCAGTAGGGCGAGTATTCCAGTGTCTATACTTGGGAAAATCGAGATAATTTTAGGAAGCTTATCCGGATCTATGTCCGGATAGCTAATGTTGTTTGTTAGAATAAATTGTTTATTTGGATGGAATTGTTTGACTGATTGTGTATGGTTGATATGTATGATTGAATTGTTTGAAATAAAATAAAATTTTGGATTATCTTTGTTCTATATTTCGTGGATGAAATTATTTTAAGAGGGAGGAATGTGATATCCCGGAATTTCAAGGAATTTAAAATATGATAATCTCTTAATTAATTAATTAAAATTGGTAAAAAAAATTGTTATTGTAAACAATAATAAATATAATGTGATGTTAATGTGTTTGTTTAAAATTTTATATCTATATTTATTTGAATTGATTCTAAATTGGATTTTTAAAATTGAATTTGAATTTGGATTTAAAATATGAATTTAAGGAATATACATATATTTTAAAATAGAAATAATAATTTGGTTTGGATTTAAAATATATGGATAAAGTTTTTATTTAAAATAATATTATTCTCTATGATTTTCTTTGAAGAAATTTATTTATAGAAATTTGGAAAAATATTTATTTAATAGTAGATAAATACAAAAGCTTTTTAATTAGCATTTAAAAATGGATTAAATAATTTTAAATGATTTTATTTAAAACATGATTGCATTTTATTTTATTTTCCTTTAAAAACTTTATTTATATATAATTAAGTAAAGCATTTATAAATTTATAAAGTACTTATTTATTAGGGAATTTAATAAGAAAAGCTTTAAATCATTTTTAAATAATATAAAAAAGTAAGTGATGACAAATGTTAAGATATAAACCCCTTAAAATAACATGTGTTAGCATATAAACAATGGTAGAGACAAGTGTCACACATTTTATTTATATTTTCTTTAATTTTAAATAAACCATAAATTAGATTGTATAATCATTCATCTTCCCTTCCTATTTCTTTTCTAATCTCATTTCAAAAAAAAAATCTGAAACTTTCTCAAACAAGAAAACAATGGCCAGACTTACAATCATTTCCTCAAGTAAAAACCTGAAATACTCCTCATCTCAAATGCAAAACCCTGTCATCAAGCCAGTAACCTTCATTCAAAACTCTGTAATTCATTTCCAAACCAAAACAAGTCTGTAACCATCTCCTCTAAAACAGATCAAACTCAACCCTGTAATCCTTTTTCAAATCTGAAGTCTGCAATCCATTTTCAAACTCAAGCCTGTGATAAAATTTTCAAGCAAAGTTCAAAATGCAACCTGAAAAGCATTTTTCAAAAAAAAAGCAATAACAATTTCAAATCAGCAAACATGAAACCTATAGCAAATCTATGTTAAGCAAGCAATCAGTAATAAAAGTCTTAAAGATCATCTCTACAAATCCAAAGCTTTTCAAATTTCAAGCAATACAAGTTTGCAAGGATCATAACATCAACAGCAATTCAGTTTTCAAAACTCCATTTTTTTTCAAGCCTCTACTTCTTGAAAAAAAGTTGAGTAAACTCTTAATTTAAAAAGTTTAGGTGGATACAGGATTGTTGCTTGTGAAATTCTGAAATAAGTAATGCTTGCATATGTAGATACAAAAGTGAAGTATGTTTGTTTATGCTTTGAATTGTGCATGCCTGTTGTTTTTTAATACCTCTGTTCTTAGTTCAGGTTTTAAATTTTTGATCTGAATTCAAAATCTTCTCCTCTGATCTCTGTTAGGCCGTACTTTTAAATCAAATTAAGACTGTTTAAACATGAACTAGGATCTAAAAATAGTTTAAACATGTTTATATATATATAGTGTTTGGAAACCAAGCTTTATAGTAAAATAAGAAATTGAATTACAAAACATGTTAAAAACTAATTGTTGAAATTCTCTGGTTCAAGTATATAACTTGAATTGGTCTGGGAAAATATGATATTTAGAATCCAAATCACAATTTTAAATAAAGTAATGAATGTGAATTTTGGAATAATCTTGAATTGGGTTTTTGGGCAAGTTCTGGTGGCCGGAGCATCTATGGTGGTCATGGCTTCGACTGGAGGAGGTCGGGGTGTAGGGGTGCTCAGGAAAAATGGCAGGAAGGGTTTCTGATCGCCGTGGCGTCGGTGGTGAGGTGATCTAGGTTGTAAACGTAATTTGATTGAAGTCTGGAAGATGGGGTCGCTGCTACTTCTCTGGTGCATTGAGTTGAATGGAACTCCGGGGATGGCTTCGTGGATGATCGGAGGTAGTGTGACCGTGGTGTCGTGATGTCTAGTGGTCGGAGATGCGACTGGGAGATGGTTTTGGCCATGGAGTTGATTTTAGTTTTCAACTGGAATGCTAAATTCTGGAACGAGGCTTGTGATGGTGATTTGGTGATCGGAGAGGGTTGCTACAGTGTAGGGTGATGTGCCAGAGGGTTCGCCAGAGGTCAGAGATGGCTCCGGCGATGGTGCATGTGCATAGGGAGGGTTCTGGTGTCTGTAGGATTGTGATGGTTATGTTGGAAGTTGACTCGAAGGAAGCACCTGCTTTTGGGTTGATGTCTCAAGTGGGAACTCAAGTAGACTGAAGTGTGAAACCTGTTAACAATTTTTAATTGTTAAAGGATTTTTAAAATTAAAATTTAAAATTAAAATTGAAAATTTAAGAAAAGAAAAGGAACTTGAAGTGGCTCGAGTGATGCTCAGGTCCAAACTGAAGCATAGTGAATTAAAGGAAATTTTCAAAAGTTTTAAAAGGTTTTATAAAACATGTTTCAAATTTAAATAAAGAATGTTTTAAACTTTTGAAATGAATCTTGTTTTTGAATTCTGTTCTTTTAAATACAAATATTTTCTTTAACATTTCATTAAGAAGTTTGAAATTTGTTTAATTTAAATTTTTTTCAAATAAAGTTAAGTTATTTTTAAACTTAAATAAAAATGGAATTTTAAAAGACAAGTTTTAAAATCTAAATTAAATTTAGTTTAAACCATCTTTTGATAAATATTTAAGGTTATATAAAGGAAGTTATGATTGGTTAACTTTAAATTTATCAAGTTAAATGTTTATTTTATTTTAAAACTTAATTAATGGTTATTTAAGTAAAGATATTCATAAAGATAAAATGGATTAAAATGTTTTAACGATAATTATGGCATTTATAAGATAATGTTTTATCTTAAGATAAAGAAGGATATTATCATGAAATTAATTAAGTTAATTAAAGGAAATTAAGTATAGTTAATTAATTTAATTAATAATGATTAAGAATTAATTAAAGAATTAAATAAGAGTAATTAATTAATTTAATTAATTTATTAGAAATTAGTAATTAAGGGTTATAAGTTAATTAATTAAGGTTAATTAATTTATAATTAAGAATTATTAATTAGATAATTAGAGATTATTAATTAACGATTAGAGATTAATTAATTAAGTAATTAAGGTTAATTAATTGGTAATTAAAAAATACTTAATTTTTAATTAAGTTTTATTAATTAATAATTAGGCTTTATTAATCAATAATTAAGAAATAATTAATCTACAATTGAAGTTCATTAAGGATTAATTAACTAACATTTAGGGTTAATTAATATTTATTAAGGATTAATTAATTGTTGATTAACTGATCAATTAAGGATTAATAAATTGGTTATTAAGTTTTATTCATTGATAGTTAGGTTTATTTATTAATAATTAAAGAATAATTAATCTATAATTAAAGGTTAATTAATTTATTTAAAGGGGTAATTAAGGAATGAATTACTAATTGTAATTAATCAAATAAATGTAATTAATTAATTGGTTGATTAATTATGGATAATCTTGATGATTGGTTAAGTATGAATACTTAATGAGATTAAATGGTGTAATTACTTAGGGTAAGTAATTAATGTATAATTACTTGGATGTAATTAATTAAAGGGGAATTACTTAATGGGAAGTAATTAAAGGATAATTACTTAGTAGAAGTAATTAAGAATTAATTGCTTGGTGTAATTAATCAAGGAATTAATATAATTAATTATGGAGTTAATTAATTAAGGCAAGTAATTACAGGATGGTAATTACTACATATGATTAATTAAAGTTGATTAATGGAAGTAATTAATTAAGGATCATTAATTAATGTAATTAATGAGAGTAATTATGGATTGATTAATTAAGATTAATTAATCAATAATAAGTGATTATAAGGTAATTAATTAATTGTAATTAATTAAGGATTAATGTAATTAGTTATAGTTAATGAAGTAATTAAGGTTAATTACTTTAATGGTTTGTAGATAATTAATTTGTGTAATTAATTAAGGGTTAAATTACTTAATGTAATAAAGGATAATTAATCAAGGGTGAGTAATTAAGATGATGATTAATTAATTAGTTTGTAATTAATTAATGGTTAAGTAAGCAAGATTTATTGTAATGAAAGTAATTAATTTAATTTATTTTAAATTAACTAGAGATGATGTAATTAATTTAATTCATTTTAAATTAATTATAGATGTGTGATTAATAGATCACTGCTTATGGATGGCCGATTGATATTGATTGCCTTAATTGTTTGATATCTCTGATGAGATATGTGTGATATGTGATATGAGATGATTTGGTTGAATGGTAATGATATAAATTATCTATTTGTGGATATGTGATTTATCTATCTGTGTGAATATACATAATGATTTGAATTGAATTGTTTTAACTTTAAAACAACTTGGACCTAAAAGATAGCATTTTGGATTTCGATGAGACTGGGATCGGGTTTCCAGATTTTAATATCCGAAAACCACATCGATCTAAATTAATGATAGGTCGTGAATCTCAAGTGAAGATGAAGATTCAGAGTGTAAGGGTTATTGTCCTTAACTCTGAGGGTGATTCCAAAATGAGTGTAACGAGATAGTGCCTTCGGTTTTGTTCAAACCCGGAACGAACTTGTATGGATTGAATGCTTTCAAAACATCGTCAGGTGAATGATGAGCACTCTAAGATAGATGTGCTCTATAAAGGTAATCGTGGCCTCAAGCCTCATCAACCGGGAATGGCTAAAACAGGGGAGGCGCAGCAAGGCTAAGTGGGTTATGCCCAAGTAGGATGAGATTTACCCCTATCTAGATGTCCCTTTTTATTCGGCTGTGTGGGCAGTTGCTAGCTACAACTGCGGGGTTCTCTTGTTCGAAACTGTTCAGTAAGGAATGATTGCGGCCTTGTGTTGCAGGGGATTCAGGGTGGATCCTCGGTATGGTGGTCTAGGCCTCATACTGTGACGGGTGGTACCCCAGTGGCCCTGCCACTGATGGAAACCCATTCTTCCTACGTGCCCTTACGGTTTTGATTGTATTACCCACTTTTGTGGCTAGTATCTGGAATTTAATGCAATTTCGGATATTTTCTATTTATTTGAAAACCCTAGACCCTATTATAATATCACTGGATCTCCTATCAAATATTTTGGTTAGCGTAAGGTAAAAACTTACCCATGTCTATTTGTGTGGAGTCCTACATGATACCTTTTCTTTCAAAATGTTTTTAAAGTTAACAGCTTTAACTATTTACTCACACCAGACCCATGTCTGACCGGGAGTTTATTCTGTTTTTCTTAAACTCTTGGGTACTCAAATTTTTACGAGTAGCCAGTGGATTCAGGTTAGCTTTGACGAATTCCGGAGGAGCAATGGAGCAGGAGGCTTCAGCGTTTATAAATACATATATAGTTGGTTCCGCTGTGTTGATCTCTAAGTCGTTTATCTGAGTTGCACTTGAGTTGTATGATAGACAGATGTTTATAACTGTCTAATTTGTGATGTATAAGCTGTATATCTCTGATGTATATGATAGTATGCAATATCTATGTGATTAATATAATTTATTCATTATGTTGTTGAGATTTTGATGTTGTTTCTTTCTTTCATCTCTATTTCTTTCTTTCTTAATAATGATGCGTCTTCCAGTGGAGAGAAAGGCGGGTCGTTTCACCACCACCTTCTCCAAACCCAATTGCAAATCCATGATTTCAAAATTTATTAACCAAACTAGATAAGAAAATAATAATAAGTTAAAATAAAAATAATGGATTACAACAGTAATCAACCCATTCTAACTTCATAAGTGTAAAAATAATAGTTGAACTGTGACGGCCCACAAATTTGTACCCTTTGAATCGACAGTAAACCACACATGTCTAACCCAAAAAGCACAGACTGATAGAAAGTCAGGAGAATGAAAAGAAGAGAGAAGAAGAGAAGAGAAGAAAGAGAGAGAGAAGATAGAACCAAACAAAACAATACAGAATCTCACATCGTAGCGGAAAACATATAATATCATATCAGTGGTCTTTACAAAACAGAAACTGTATATACATACATCAATCAGGGTACAACATTCAAACAATAATTATCAGCCTGGACAGTTATAATAATATGTCCTCACAATTGTCGATAATATACAACAACTGAGCACATCGGATAATCAATAATCAAACAGAACCGATACGTGTATATAAAAATGAAGATCTCCATATCACCTGCTGAAGCTCCAAAAACACCAAATCTAGACCTATAAATATATTCGGTCTGACCCGAGCATTGAAAGGGAAGAACGCCCGGATCAGTCTGGTAAACTAGCGTGAGAAACACATTCAACTGAATTTACTAAATTACCAAACTTTTCCTTTATCAAAACAGAAGTATCTCGTAAGAAACGCCCACACATAAACACAGACATGTTTTTATCTTATGATAACTAAAACATTTCATATCAAATCATGTTATATTATACTAGTGTCTAGTATATAAATAATATTAATCATAACCGAAATTGTTACATTGATTAAATTCTAACATATAGCCCAAAATGGATAATATAATCAAAATGGCAGGCACGTAGTGGAGTTTGGATTTCCATACAAATGACCAGGTGAAGGGACTACCTTCCAGTAGTACATCTCTAGAGGAATGTACCGAGGACCATCACAAAGGATCCTCTATCAACACAAGACTAGCCCACCTATATAACTAGATGGTACTAAATATATCATCCTTCGGTCGTTACCGACCTTTACCGAGGGACCTCAAAGCATACAAACCACAATAATCAGATACACGACGTCATAGCATGTAAAGATATATCTAGAAGAGGATGATCAAATCATACTTGAGAGCGACCCATTTAGCCTTGCTGCATCTAACCCTGTTTTGGTCATTTTCGATTGATGAAGCCTGAGGTAGCAATTACCGTTCATGAATCACATATCACATCACTTAGAATGCCACACGGCCATTTCCATTGACTACTAATTGTCTTCCACAAAAATATAACCCTTAAGCACATACTCCTAAGGAGGGTGTTAAGCTAAGAGAAGTTTCCTTCTCTGCCATCACTGATGTACGTTTGTAAAAACTAATGTAAGTAATATTTAGAAATGCAATGTCAGAAAAACATCCATACAAGTTGTCAAGGAACAAGACAAATAGAAGGTACTTACATACAACATCCTGTCAGGAAATCCCTAGGATTGCTAGGGAATTAGTCCTCGCATTGGATATTTCATAACGAAAAGACTACTGCTACTAGATGTATATTGAGATTTTAACCCCAAACGGTCAACAAGAAGTCCTCCACTATGAAAATCCAAAATATCAATATCATCGATAACCAACCTACACAATTGTCGCATATACGTTGGTCCGAAGTGATTTTCGGATAAACCGATCATGGTCTCTTCGCACCAACAACGCAAAAGCATTTCACAACCTCACATAGAAACTAAGTCTCATAGACTTGTCACGTCTCCAACTTTCAACTTGCTATCCTTCGTGCCAAGAAGGAAGCTCGATAGATTGGAGTAATACTCTGCAATACACGAATCAACATCCTCAACACAAACGATAATCAAGCCTACACAGAAGGCAATGCACTAAGTGTACAACTAAATAGATGTCACATCAAGTCGAGGAAGTAAATTGGAAAAATTTGATAGTCGGTTATTTAACTATCAAAGCAACCAAACAAATATTTAGCACCATAAACAATCACTAGGCCCATTTAATTAATCCTTTATTAATTAAATTACTTGCCAAATATTCACTTCAAATTATCTTTAAAAATATATATTCTTAAACCATTTCAACTTTCTATATTGGAAAACATTTCCATATACTTATTTAATAATAAGTAATTCACAAATCAATTTATTTTCAACACTTAGAAAATATTACATATAATTAAATCAGGATTAAGTATATATTTATTCTTTAAGGAAAACATTCACTTAAACACATTTATTTGGGTTAAAACGAATGTTGCGTAAAACATCGTTACGAAAACCCAAAATCATCAGTATAGGGATTCGAAAATTAGATAGATATATAAACCCCATATACTATACAAAACATTTCCTTTTGAAAATCATTTACTATAACAACAGTGTTATAGTCCATCATTTCTTTTTCTCGAAACCCTCTATTTCAACAATGAATGTTGAAATCTATGTATTCGATACTTGACACATTTTATTAACATCTTCAAAACATTTAACTCCATTTAAAATATCACTTTTCCAAACCTATCTTTAAATTTAAAAGATCACCTTTCAAAACATATCCATTTTATTTAATATATTATTCACTGTCCAAAATCATGAATATAGTTCATTTACCAAATCCAGTATTTCTGCATATTTATTAAAGGATTATCCACTGTCCAAATTTGTGAATATACCTCTTTTTCCAAATTCATCACCTCTACATATTTATTAAAGGATTATCCGTGGTCCAAAATCGTAGCTATAATACCTTTAACAAACTTCTATATTTAACTTGCCAAATTCAATTGATTTAAAATTTATAAAACAACGTTTATAAATTCCATTTTTATATTATAAAAACTTCCATTTATAAAATCAAATTTCATTTATCTATTTTATAGAACTTCAACTTATAAAATCCCTTAATTAACAAATTCTATTTATATCTCATTTACATTCAAAAATCCAATTTATAAGTTAATTGCTTATAAATCAATCATTTCCAAAATTTGTTCTTTTTATAACTTCACAAATTCATAAATTTTAGTCACTTATAAGATTCATTTATAGCTTCATTTTAACACTTATAAAAACTTCTTTATAATTCCATAAAGCTTTGAACTTGAATTCTCAAAATTAGACTCGGAAAATAGGTCACCTTCTCTCTTATTTTTGACTCTCTTACTCTCAAAATTTAATAAACTTGTTAACTGAAAAGTTATTGCGAATTCTTTTCTCTTGAATTTAAAAAGATGAATCATTTTATTTCAAGTTGTTTTGAGGGAGATGTGACAGAATAAAGAAGAGGTATTGTCAGATTGACAAAAATGAAGCCCAAAAATGCACTTCAAATAATAGAGTTTCAGGTATATCAAACTTCAAAAATGGAAAAAGTGATCAACAAAAAAGTTGTAGCCTCTGAAATTTCATATGGCTTGAAAAAAATTCTTAATTTGGATCAGTTATGATAAAGTTATGATCAAAACAAAATGGTCTATTCTCTGGCTTAAAAACTGGGCGTGAGAATGCACTGGAAAGAAGTGGATTTTTGACATATTAATGCTAAGAATTGGATAAAGTAGTCGAAATGAAAGTTATAGCCACTGGAAAAATATATGATTTAAAAAAAATTACATTTTGGTTCTGGTTTGAAGAAGTTATGGTCAAGAGAAGAAGAGGTAAAATATGATGAAAAGAGGAGTTTGATTTGAAGAGAACAAACGTTGATTTCTTTTGAATATTTTTGAATATTATGACATTATTTCTTTATAATTTTTTCCTATGGCTTGGAAGCCATTAAAGAGAAGAGGAAGAAGATAAGGAAGCTTGAGAAAAGAAGAAGAAGAAATATGAATGAAAGTGAAGAAGGAGGTGGGTATTTATAGGAAAAGAAAGAAGTGGTAATTTACCAAAATAACCTCTTACCAAATTACCAAACTAACATTACTTCAACCTAAAGCAATTTCCACTTTTTCAATACTTAACATCGTCTTTTACATCCTTACTTTATGTCTTAGCCACTTAAAAATTAAGTAAAGAAAAGTAATTATTTTGTGGGATTTTGATGTGATTTGGATTTGATGTTTACTTTTGACTTTTCTTAAACTTACTTTTCTTAATGATGTTCTAGAAGTTTTCTAATTATATTTAGTAAAAGTAAACATGTTTAGTTATTACAATATGTAATAATATGTTAAAACATGTTAACAAAGGTGCGATAATGTTGCGGCAACTTATTTTGAATAAAACGTTGATTTTTGACAAAACATTTTCCGGTCATATTTTGACGTTTTTGTTAAACTATTTATTCATGTAAACCAAACTTCAAAATAAATTTCTTATTATCTTTAAAGAATAAAACATGCATATTGACTTATAAAATAATATAAAACAGTATCCAAATCTTCTGATAAATACACGACATCGATTTATCGCTGTGCAACGAAATTTATCAATTTTATAAAATAAGTTTTATATATTTATCGAACCATTATAAATTAAATTACCATTATTATCAAATGAGTTTGATATTGATTATATATATATATATATATTTAAAAGGAATTATTTATCCTTTAAACAAATTTCTTGAATATTTATCCTACTTTATCTAAATCCGACTATTATCAATTTTACAATGGGAAACCAAAATCTTTATTCAGTATCAAAAATAAGTTTACCATTCTTATTTATTATATAAAACATGATTGTTTAAGTTTGAAAATTCAGTATTTGAATATTTAAAATAATTAAACATCTCATATTCAAGATGTCAAAATTATGGGTCGTTACATGAACTAGAAATCCAGATTTACTAATGAAGAACAAAAATCATAAATTTTGAAATGATAATCTATACCCGATAAGGGGATGGATTTCAATGTCAACCGCTGTAAATTACAAAATTATAAATGACAAACAAACTCTATCGATTACTGAAACTAAATTAGGAAAAGTTTCTCGGTAAATCAATCCAAATCTACTCTCAAAAAGTCGAGATTTAGACATTTCAAAATCGAATTTCAATTCTGAAATATGGAAAGGTAAATTTGCTTAAAAAAGCTAGCAGAATAAAGTTAAATCTAAATTTATGGATTAGATGTGTTGATTACTTTGATTTCTGGGAGCAAGTCGAAAGTTTGAGAATTTTTAGAACTACGTTACTCGTACTTTAGAATTTTTGGTTGCAAAAATGTAAAAGAGGACAAAGAAGGGAAGCATACTTTATAAGAAAAGTCGCCCAGAATTGCCAACCATTGGATCAAATTTGAATAGATGGCTTAAATCCATATGGGAAGACCAAGAGGCGAGAAGCTTCAAGGTTTCGGCAAAATTGACTTGGAAAGTCAAGTGCATTCTCAAGGAGGGGGGAGGGAAAATGTTACTCCAAAAATCAACTTTCGACTAAGTTAAGAGCTCTCTGAGCGTAGAACAAGAGAGTAGAGCTCCAACTAAGCCTTTCGAAAGAGTCAAAGGGATGCTTCCATCAAGTCCGGAAGCAACATAATCTTTCAAAGGTGTCGAAAGGTTTCTTCAATCAATATCCAGAGGGTACTTACCTTTTAAAGAAGATGAAGGAGTCGAAAGCACCCTTCCACCTTCATTTAAAACCTTTCAACTAGATGAAGACCTTTTGATTAAGTCGAAACCATTCCTCTCAAAGGCAACAAAGAATAGCTATTTGAACATATGCCAAACCATTCGACACCAATGGTTTCGCCTTTATCAAACTGCTGGAAGACAAGTATTATCTTGAGCAACCCCTTCGAAAGCTATAGTAAGCCTTTTGAATCGGTCGAAATCAATTCATTCCAAGAAGGATTCTGCATTAGATCAGAAACAAGAGCACAAGCGTAACCAACATCATCGAAACCTATGAGCAAAGGCTATCGACGGAGTCCTAAGCACTTATAGGACAACTCGAAGAAAAGGAGCACCACTATACCTTTCAAAAAAGGCAGCAACATGCTTAAGCCTTTCAGTAGTCACCTTCTAACACAGTCCAAAGCATCAGGGTCGAAAGGTGCTAACCCACATCTATAAATAAGACCCAAGCGACACGTTTGAATGGCCAATTCACATTCTAAACTTGTATACTCTTATCATAAATACTGTAAACCCTAATTAGGGAGTTGGTTTAAGAATTTAGACAAATAAAGTTTTCTTAGCTTGATAAAGGGAGGTCTCCGATACTTTAGATTACTTTACTGTTTCATTAAAGCTTTTGTTGGGTTCACCTTTGTTTTTCAAGTTTTGCCTGCGTAGATAGACTCTCTCGACACAATCGAAACCACTTATAATCAAGTAATTAAGAAACCTACTCTGAGCTACTTCTCCTTCGAACCATTGTCTTTAACAAAGTCAGAACCAAGCCACTTCTCACTCAAATCCTTAGCTAACACAAGAATCTTAAGGACCGGACTTTCGACAAGGTCAAATTCCTCGCTTTTACCCCTTTCCTAAGCCCAATCTATTCAACATCCAAAAGCTCTCGACATGGTCGGAACCCAAAACCAGTTTCCTGGTTCAAGCTTACCATCAAGATCACCTCGCTTCTGACTTGGTCGGAACCTTTGTATCAAAATTCTTAGAATAAGTCCTATCAACACAACCCTTAAGGCCTTCGACAAGGTCGAAACTTTCAATGGGAAAACTTTATAAGGTATCTCAATAAATTAAAAAGGAACCCCTTTGAAAGAAGGATTAATCCATCCCAACAAAGTCGAAAGGTCATAAAACACGAAACCTAACCCTTTCGACACAATCAAAAGGTTGGTCTGTGTAATTCCTGTCTACTAAAGCCTAATCGAGAGGAAATTCCAAGAGGATTCGTATGTTCTTTTCTACTCTGCTTGAGTAAAGTATAATCCTCATCCCTTAGCATAATTTTTGGGTGTTGATAAGAAATCTTGTTAACATCAATAAAATTGATATTAACTTCAGTATTAAAATTAAGCGATAAACTTTTGGAAATCAACTAGATAAATAAGTGACAAACGGGTCGATCGGGAAGATACTGGAACGTAGCTTGGATGTCAGGTTCAAGCTATAATCGGTGCACTGGTTCAACAAACCGGTCAACTAGGTTGCTCGCTTGGGTTGACGTCCAGGCAATTCTAGTGACTTATGTGGATGTGTTTTTGCTCATTCTTTCCGTGTTGCTTCTCTAATGATCTAAGGTACTAAATAAGCATTCATACATGCACATAAATATGTATAATTAGATGAAATTCATGATTTCGTATGGTGGTTTTCAGTAAACAGCAAATTCAATTCAATTAGAAAATGAATCCATCAATATATTAAGATCATACACACTTTAAATTCAATCATAATCATACAATAGTAGCAACCATTTATCTAAGGCTAGAAATCGTGAGACAAACTCACCTAAATAAACCCAAAATGGAAGATTAGAGTTAGAATCTCCTATTCCCTCCCATGACAATATCAACCTAGGCTATGAACAAAAATTGGATTCGAATGATCAATTTTAGAAATCAAAACTGAAATAAATTATAAAATTGATGTATAAATATATAGAGGAGATCATCTTTTATCAAAACACAAGCTAAAATAGAATGAAAGCCGTTTGATTTCAGTCTTTGATTTGCAAATTTAGGGGTTTAGGGCTTTCGTACTTAAAGTATATTTGAGTCTCTGGTTTAGAGATAAAAATGAGAAGCAAGAAACTATATACGTATATTTTTCCATTTCTAATTCTTTTGTTTTGGGTTAAATATGTAAAGACTATGGACCCTTTAGCCAAGTGTTGCTAGTTCTTTCAAAACCAAAGTGTTGCTAATTTTTTGTGTTTCAATTTTAACATTTTATAAATACTAATTTAATTAAAACAATGTTCTAATCTAACTGACATTTATTTTTAAAATTTCTATAATAAATAATATATCAAAATCTCACTTTTCATTAATATTAAAATACTTCATCGAAATTAACTACAACTTATAAAATAAAAAAGTCATTCTCCATATTTTAATAAAATGAACCATTAATATGGAAATCATATTTCAACCAATGAAATTGCTTTCATATAATTTATTTATTCACTCCAAAATTACTCTTATATAATTAAATGTAAGACTTAAAAAGCATAAAAAGAAAATTCATTAAATTCCTAATTTATTAAACTCTAAATCCATTTTAATATATAAATAAAATATTTATAAATTCCCTAAATTCATTCAAACAATTAATTAAAATAAATTTATATTTTAAATTTATATTCTATGTAATATCGACCCTTAAAAAAATTACGTCCCCGCAATTTCTTAAGAAAAATTTAAATAACAATTCAACGATGCATCTAAAGAGAATAAAATCATAAGCATGAAATAATTTAAAGCAAGAGTCTCACACTAATGAGCATAAGAAAGGATTTTCGAATGCATTCGCTTGATGAAATTCTAGTCTCTCATGCATTAGATTGCTAGACCATTGGACTTTAAGAGCGGAATGGCTTTATTTCGAACGTGTTTAACCTTCGATGCAACAATATGAATAGATCTCTGCTCATAAATAAGGTTGTGTGAAATTTCAAGCTCCTCAAGAATTCTTAGCTCAAGAACAGAATTTGAACCACGAAGACACTTTTGAAGTGGAGAAACATGGAATACCGCATGAATAACAGAGAATTGGGTAGGAAGAGATACCCGATAAGTAACAAGGCCAATACGCTCAATGATGGTGTATGGTCCAATATATCTCGGAGCCCACTTTCCAAAATAACTGAACCACATCACCCTTTTCAATAGAGATATACTAATAAAGACGCGACTTCCTACGGAGAATTCAAAGGCCTTTCTCCTATTATCTGCATAGGATATCCTACTATATGCTTCTTTAATTCTCTTTCGAATAAGATTGATCTTCTTAGAAGCTTCTTAAATAGAGTCGGGGCCAAAAATAAGCTTCTTCCCAGGCTCAAGCTAACAAGAAGGTGATCGACGCAACCTTCCATAAAGGGCATAGAAAGGTGCCATATCAAAACTAGAATGAAAACTATTGTTGTAAGAAAACTCAACAAGGTAGATATGTTCTTCCCAACTCCCACCGAAGTAAAGAATACAAGCATGAAGTAAGTCTATCAATATCTTATTCACTTTCTCCATCTACCCATCTGTCTAGGGATGATAGGCAATGCTGAAATTAAGCTTTAGAACCAAAGCTTTCTGGAGACACTTCCACAATTCGCTTGTAAACAAAGGGTCTCGGTCACAAACAACGGCACTAGGGATGTCGTGAAGTCTTACAACCTACTTAACATAGATCTTGGCAAGCTAAGAAGCAGTCCAATTGGACTTAACACGAGAAAAGTATACTAATTTGGTCAAATGATCAATAATCACACACAAGCAATCATGGCCAACCCTCGAATAAGGAGGACCATCGATGAAACTCATAGAAACCTAAAAAGGAAAAAAGAACAAGATTATGATTATTACAAGATTGACACCAAAGAGGATTCAAATATGAATTTATGAAAGTATGCTCATAATCCTAGTCCTGTTTCCATATCGGGACCTCCTATGTTTGTAAAAGACCATTGGGACGTCGTTGCACGGCCTTAACATGCTAACAAATCAAGCAACGCTTCACAAAATCCACCGTGCCACGCTTCACATCTTCCCAATAATAAGGACGCTTCGTATCGACATACATCTTACTACTATCGGGATGAATAGTATACTTGAAGCGATGACACTCCTCAAGAATATCTCTCCTAAGATCATTATCATCGAGATCTAAAAGCCGACCACTTCTGTGAATACAACCACGCGTATCAATAACAAAATCCTTCAACTCATCACTTACGGAAACACCACTACACTGCTGAAAAAGATGAGATGGATTGGGATCATGCTTCTTGGCTTTCACGATTCGATCCAAAAGACAAGGATGAACCTCCAAGCTAAATAACAATATGGAAGAACTAGAATCTAGAATACGACCCCTGATCCTGTAAGAAGATGGAACCTCAAGATCCTTCCATTTAGCTAACAACAAAGAAAGAATAACCTGCTGCTTACGACTAAGAGCATCTGCTACTCGATTCCCCTTTCCTCGGAGTGTACTGAATATCAATATCATAGGAAGTGAGGAATTCAAGCCATCACTGTTGTCATATATTATTCTCCTTATGAGTGAATAAGTACTTCGATGAATTATGATTGGTATAAATCAAAAATCTCTCACCAAACAAATAATGACGCCAAAACTTTAAAGCAAAGACTATAGCCACGAGCTCCAAATCATGAGTGGTGTATCTCACCTCATTAAGCTTCAATTTCCTCAAAGCAAAAATAACCACATGGTCTTACTGCATAAGAACAACACCCAAATTAAACTTACTAGCATCTGTATAGACCATAAGGTCTTAATTCCCATCCGGAACCACAAGAACAGGAGCATTTAAAAGGAGTTCCTTCAACTTCTAAAAAGAGGCTTCACGCTTATCCAACCAAGTATACTTAACTTCTTTTCCAATCAAAGAAGCAAGAGGTAAGATGATTTGGAAAAATCCTTTATGAATCGACGGTAATAAGATGGTAACAACCGCCAATCCAAGAAAACTATGAATCTCTGATACATTATCGAGCCTCTTCCAGTCCTGATTAGCTTCAATCTTCGATGGAACAATAGAAATACCTTCTTCAAAACTTCATGACCCAAGAACTTCACTTGCCGTTGCCAAAAGTGGCACTTAGAAATTTTGGCTTTCAATTGATTTTTCTAAGTGTCTCCGAAACAATCCTAAGATGTTCTGCATATTCTTCCTCATCTTTAGAATAAATGAGAGTATCGTCAATGAATATAAGAACGAACCGATCGAGAAATTCTCGGAAAACATGATTCATGAGATTGACAAAATATGCCGAAGCATTCGTTAGTCCGAAGGGCATAACGATCCACTTATAAGATCCATAACGAGTACGAAATGAATTAATTGGAATGTTATCCTCAACCAAACGAAGTTGGTGAAATCCGGTTGCCAAGTCAAACTAGGAAAAGACTTTAGCGTCGCAAAGCTGATCAAAAGATTGTCGATCCTAGGCAAGGGATATTTGTTCTTAATAGTAAGCTCATTAAACTTGTGGTAATCAACGCAAAGCCTGAAAGTACTATTAGCCTTCTTCACAAAGATGACAGAAGCTCCTCGAGGAGAAGAACAAGACTGGATAAACTGCTTCGCTTCCAACTCCGACAACTACTTCCTCAACTCCTCATTCTCCTCAGAAGACATCCGATAGGGCAGACGAATAACTAGACGAGCATCAGGGATAAGATCAATTTGAAACTCAATTGCCCACTTGGGTGATAACCCTGAAAAGGGTTCAAAAATATCAGGATAATCACAAACAATAGGAATTCAGGAAATGTCATCGTCTTTCCGAGCCTAAAGAAAAATAAGGATGCTTCTAAACCAGAATCAATCATGAATATCAATAGAAATCCGCTTACCAGATTCCGGATATCTAAGATAAATAGTACTTTTCGGACATAGGATATGGGCTTCATAATAGTTAAGCCAATCCATTTCCAAAATCATTCCGAACCCAAGATAATGCATAACATAAAGAACGGCATGAAAAGAATGATTGTATAAGATAATCTTGGCATCTCTACAAAGCATACTGAGGGTTGCGAACCCACCGACCTAGTTCACAATTCTTAGCGCAGTCACTAAGCACACAACATCCAAAGATAAAGCATCAACAAGTTTCTTCAATCCAAATGAATGAGATGCACCCGTATTGGAGAGAACCCAAGGTTCTGAAAGACAATTACACCTTCAAGAATAGAAGGAGATATACCTCCATGCTGAGAAGATCCACCAGAACCCTGCACAACACTAAGCATCCCAGAAGTGAGGCCTTTAGCTGCTCTGGAACAAGATGCTACAAGACGACCTTCCTTCTTACAATATCGTCAATTAGGAGCAACTATTTATCTGAGGATAGAAACCATGAGACAAAATCACCTAAACAAACTCAGAATGTAAGATTAGTGCTTAGAATCTCCTATTCCCACATATGACAATATCAAGTTAGCCTACGAACAAAAATTGGATAAGAATGATAACCTTCAGAAATCAAAACTGAAATAAATCATCAAGTTGATGCATAGATAGATAGAGGAGATTACCTTTTATCAAAACATAATAAAACATATTGAAAGCCCTTTAATTTCACTCTTTGATTTGCAAATTTAGGGATTTAGGTTTTTTGTACATAGAGTATATTTGAGTTACTGGTTTGGAGATAAAAATAAGAAGTGAGAAACGATATACATATGTATTCTCATTTCTATTTCTTTTGTTTTGGGCCAAGTGGGTAAAGAATGTGGATCCATTGTTCAAGTGTCGCTAATTCTTTCAATACCAAAGTGTTGTTGATTTTTTGTGTTTCATTTTAACACTTTATAAATATTAATAATCAAAACAATGTTCTAATTTAACTAACATTTATTTCTATAATTTTCACAATATAAATAACATGTCAAAAACTCACTTCTCATTAATATTGAAATATATTATCAAAATTAAATACAACTTATAAAATAAGAAAAGTCCTCCATATTTTTAATAAAATGAACCATTAATATAGAAACATATTTCAACCAATGAAATTATTTCATATAATTTATTTATTAATTTTCACCAAAATTATTCCTACATAATTAAATATAAAATTTAAATAGCATAAAAAAGAAAATTCATTAAATTCCCAATTTATTAAACTCTAAATCCATTTTAATTTAGAAATACAATAATTTGCAAATTCCTCGAATTCATTCAATTAATCAATTCATATTTCAAATTTAGATTCTAGGTAATCTCGACGGGGTGGTTACATGATCCCTCACAAGTAAAGTATTGAAAAAAGAAATTTATTAATAGGAAATACATGATAAAGGATAAAATAGAACTAGACTCTAGGAACGATAATTCGAAGGCAGCAATGGATCTGTCAACGGCTGCTCTGTCTATTTATGGTGTGAGGAAAATGGAATGGGTCAGACATATTTCTAGTGAATGAGAACTAAACTAATAAGGAAATTAAATGCAACTGACTCCAAGTCTGCTTTATGCGGTATAGAGTGTGTGTAAGTGGGTCACATGCCTAAGGTCACATAGCAAAGGTCAACAGCCTAACATATTGGGAATAGCAATAGATTATACCTCACCGAACGATCATCTAGTTCTGGGGAACTGCTATCTCAATATAACTCACACTAGGGCTGGAGAGCAAGAACATGCATGTAAACTCACATAGTGACTCATCGTATGCACCCATGCCCAACCCCTCGATTCTAGCGGCGAAATACCACTTACGTACCTCTAGGCGTTATTGCGCCTAACTCCTGTTGGTACTGGGCAACGATCTAGCCTTCAGCATCTATGCCCATATAGGCCCACGGGAATGTCCATAAGTGGCACAGTCTCTGATCCCAACACCACGACTAACGAAGCCAATCTGATCCCAACACCTCAAAACACCTATGTACATCTGTCGCAACATAAGTTGCATGTCCCAACGACACTTCGCATTCTACTTTATGATATGAAAATGTGAACTATCCACCGCCTCAAATAGGAACACAAAATGTGTCTACGCCAATCAAGAAATTAGAGAACAACAAGGTTCATACACCTATCGGCTCAAGGCCTCAAACAGTCTACTAAGTCTAAAATGAGTTAAGGCAGTCAGCCTACGTTAGTCTTAGGTCGATAGCCTATAATCCAAACATCTTTCGATATACCTGTTTTAAGCAAATTAATCCATTTCATTTGATTATAAGTCTTAATCCGTTTAGTTTTTGTTTCATTGGGCTAATCTAATGACCATTTTTATTGCATTTTTCATAGCAATTGTTAGCAAGAAAACTTGCAACATCCCCAAAGCTATATGGAAGTTGACGAAGTTCAAACGAAGCCAAATTATTGAAAAGACCTCTTCGATCAAAGCCTACCTTTCGACCAGGTTGACTTAGTCAAAAGGGTTTAACGAGTTAGCTCAAACATGCAAGCTAAGGAAGCAGCCTCTCGTTCGAAACCTTTCCTTTGAATGGGTCGGAAGCAGCTATCAATTGGCTTTTCATTCCTTTTTATCATGTCGAAAAGCATGTTCTGGCCCTTTCGACAATGTCGAAAGGAACGCATATTTTATTTGTATGTTATAGCTGCTCTCGACTTAAGTGGTTTTGCTACATTTGCTGAGGAACCCCTTCGAAAGGGTTGCAAATGTAACTGGGGATAAACCCCTTTCGATTGAACTCCTCTCAAATCGATCATTAGCCAATTACAAACTGGGACCCCTTTGGAACCCCTCTTTCGAGTCAAGAAGGATTTTGTTCTTTCGAAATAGGTCCAGTTTGTAACTGTCTAAGCCCCACTTTGTTTTTCCCGTATAAGATCGACCTGGATATTCCCCAATTTCATAGATTCACCAGTGTCGAAACCTCGTCACCATTCTTATTTTCATTGCCTTATGTTGGTTTCGATGATGACATGTTTTGACTGTGTATACCCAAGTTGATCTGCATAGGAAAAACGAAGTTAAAAGAATAGGTTAGAATCATGTGCAATGGATCATTAAACTAGCTAATGATCTAAATGACCTTCCTCGTCGTCAAAATCCTTAATGAATCATCCATCCCTCTTTTATTAATAATCCAAAATGAGTTACAATTAAGAGAGCTTTATCCCCAATTGGATTTAGGGTTTCTATAAGATGTAATTGCGGCTAAGAAATTGGAGTAAAAGAAATGACTTTGGGATTCCAAAATTCCCTCACCAAAACTGGACCCCTTGGGTCTTATTTATAGATGCAGGTCGGCCCCCCTTCCACGCTCATCCTCTTGATCAAGTTGAAAGGCCTCTTTTTATATGCTGCCTCATGCCTTTCGACTTGGTCGAAAGGCCTCATCTATCTTCGACACTGTCGAAAGGCATCTCTTTCTTATCCTTTGACTCACCCTCGCGCTTTCTTCATTTTTCTCCAGATCTTTCGACTAAGTCGAAAGGGTCTTTTATCAACCTTTCTCCTTTGTTAAGTCTTAAGTATTCCATTTCTCCACTTTCGCTCGAGCTACTTTCGATGTTGTCGGAAGGTCTTCAAATGCGCCTTTCTTTTCATGTTGCCTTGTTGTCATTGGAAGCGATGATGGGAGCCGTTAGACTTTGTCGAAGGCTTTCATAGGGGCTTTGAAGATACTGAAAATATAACGATTTCGACATTGTTGGTAGCTTCCAAATGCTTATCTGTTGATCGATGCGAAGCCTTCTCCTAATGTTATTGGCCTTGACTAGTTCGAAAGGCTTGAATATGCTTTCGAAAGGGTTGTTATGTAGAAGATATCTTTAGTTTCGAAAGGTTTTTGCACGTAAGTGGGAGATTATCATCCATTGCCTTTGAAAGGGGTTTTGAAGCTGCCTTTGCTTATTTATTTGTGTCGAAAGGTTGAAAATGGCAGAAGGGTAGTCCCGTTTCCATCTGAATCAAAAGCCTTCACACTGTTTATTTCTAGTAAGGGCAGTTGGTGCCTTTGACTCCTTCGAAACCTTCTTAATGCGTTCGAAACATATTTTTACGACCTTTATCGAAACCCATGCCTGTAACTTCAATGATACCTAATACTCTCGTTAACCTTCTTTCATACTTATGCTTAGATTTTATGGCTAATGTTTTGCCTCCTCCCACTTTGTATGAAAAAAGATTTGTTCTTTCGGACAAAAATTCCTTAACTTTCTTGCTCTTTAATACTTTATTTTCCTGCAAAATTCAAAGTAAATGATGCTTTCTATTGTTAGCTCATTATCATATTTATGCGTATGCTTCATGATAATTCAGCATATTAACGCATCTATATCTGGGTAATTAGTTGATCATAATTTTGATTCAAAAGATATGTAGCTTGTAATCAATAGCCAGTAATGCATATGATAAGTGTCACTTACGAACTCCTTGTAGGAAATAGCCAATAGCTGTAAATGGGGGCTACAAGTTGTTATTTGAAATTAGGCCTTCGTGGTCCATCCACTTTAATACATATTTGGTAATTTCCTGGGTATCTGAATGATCCTGAAGTCTTCATTCGGATGGTTATGAGCCTTATTTAGAATCATGAAACATTAACTCTAATTTAGGTATTAAGAAGACCAGTTTGAAATTTCTAGTTGCCTAGAGTAACTCCAACTCCACTACTTCACACCCCAGGTTTGGGACTCGATAGAGATTAGGAAGTAATGAGATTTAACCTAAATTAAGGTATTAACTTGTAAAGTTTATAAGGTAATTATGAAATATCCGGAATCTAGATAGCATTGTCCAAAAATAGTCCTCTTAGTGGGATTTCTAAACCGGATTCAGGTATTTATGGTGGATTAACCAGAAATCCATAATAATTGTCTTCGTATCAAAAATTCCCAAGTACAGATTTAGGCATATGTCGGATAATTAGAAATTATTAACAATTATCTTTGTAAGAAGAATTTCTGGCCCAGATTAAGGCATCTGTTGGAGGAGTCAATTGTTTATCATAATTGAAGTTTTCGTCCTAGATTAGGGCATATGTTGGATAGCCAGAAGTCCCTGATAGTTGTCTTTAAAAGTAGCAGGCCCAGATTAGGGCATCAAGTAATAATCCCGAAACCCTGGTTTGGGAATGATAAAGATAATTAGTGAATCATAAACATCCGAGACCTAGATTTGGGTATTAGTGAATGAAGTCTGGAAACGAAAGTCTTGAAATCCAGATTCAGGTATAATAAAGATTATAAGTGATTGATAATGATCTGAAACCCAGACTCGTGTATTAATAGATGAAACCCTGAAATGAGAAACCCAAAATCCAGATTCGGAAATTTAATTGATGGAGTTTGGCCCTACTCCTTAGATTTTTTTCCTCTTTAATATGAACCCTGCAGGTCTTATAGCAGTTGTAATCTGATTTATTGCCTCTCGTGCTTGGACATCTTAGTCCATTGGAGATATACCGCTTCTCAGGTTTGGTCATTTTTGTTCATGATTTAAAGAACCTTCTTGGGTTTGGACATCTTAGTCCTTTATTATATGAACCTCTTCTTGGGCTTGGACATCTTAGTCCATTTTTAGATGTGCAGCTGCTTGGGCTTGGACATCTTAGTACATTATTGAATGAGCCTCTTCTTGGGTTGGGACATCTTAGTACATTTTTGTCTATTCTCTTGGTTAGCTCATCTTAGAGGCTAGAACTAAGGACTTACCCAACCCCTTTAGGAGGCGCCTTGACCTGGCCAGAGATGTGGTCAAGGGCTTGTCCGGTGCTTTACCCTAGCCATCTTATGGCGCGGATAAAGGCTCACTCCATCCTCCCTTCAGGAAGCGCCCTGCCCTAGCCATAGCATGGCACGAACAGGGGCTTGTATGGTGCTTTACCCAGGCCATCTCATGTCGTGGATAAAGGCTTACTCCATCCTCCCTCTATGAGGTTCCTTGACATGACCAGAGGATGCGGCTAAGGGCTTGTTCGGTGCTTTAGTCTGGTCATTTTATGGCGCGGTTAAAGGCTTACTCTGCCCTCCCTCCAAGAGGTGCTCTGCCCTAGCCATGTTGGCATGGACAGAGGCTTTCTACCATCTTAGGTAGTATCCAAATATACGGAGTATTTCACTCCCAACCATATAGATTTTCTTTTTGAAGAGGGAGATGCTTTATTCATTCATCTTTGGAAAATATGGCCTTAAATGTTCAAAATTCCATGTTCTCAGAACCATATTGTCATCTGATCGGCATAATTTTTAAGCTTCCAGGAGGATTATCTTGCAAACGATTAATGGTCCTTCCCAATTTGACCCCAGGGGTCCATCTGTGAGATTTCTGGTATTTCCTATTACTCTTCGGAGAGCCAAATCTCTTTCGTGAAATGACCGAGTTCTCACTTTTGAGTTGTAGTGCCATGAGATTCTTCTTTGATACTCAACAGTTCTTACCGCTGCTTCATTTCTCAATTCATGTATAAAATCTAAGGATTCTCTTTTCAGCTCTTGGTTCTTATCGCATGCATAAGCGATTCTTCAGTGTGAGGGTATCTCAATCTCGCTTGGTAACATCGCCTCACACCATATGTCAATGATTAGGAAGTATGTTCCATTGCCATTTTGTTGGATGTTCGATAAGCCTATAACACAAGTGGAAGTTCTTCACCCAATTTCCTTTTGTTTTGTTTAGCCGCTTTTTCAGAATTGTCTTTATGGTTTTGTTTGCAGCCTTAACTACTTCATTTTCTTTTGGATGCGTGATGAATGAAAAGCTTTTAATGATTCCATTCTTTTGGAAAAAGCGACAGAATTCTGCACTGTCGAATTGTGTCCCATTGTTACAAATTATCTTTCAAGGAATTCCAAATCTGGTTATGATATTTTTGATAACGAATCCGAGTACTTTCCTAGAAGTAATCTTTGGAAGCGATTCCGCTTCAACCCATTTAGTGAAATAATCTATAGCGACTACAATGTACTTTTCTCCTCCTTTTGAGATTGGCAATAGGCCGATTAAATCTATTCCCTATATGTCAAGGGGCCATGGACTTGCAATTGGGGTCAACTGACTTGGAGGTAATCTAGAAATTTTTGAATATTTTTGTCATTTTTTGCATCTTTTCACTTACTCGATAGCTTGGCTTACCATAGAGGACAATAAAATCCTTGCCGCATTATTTTCTTTGCCAATTTTGTTCCATTTGAATAATCTCCGCAGAGTCCCTCGTGTGCTTCAGCCATTAATTTTACTCCATCATTCAGGCTTACACATCTTAGATAGGGAAGGGCATATCCTTTCTTATAGAGGATTCCATCCAACATTTTGAAGGTTGGGGATTGTCTCTTAATCTTTCTTGCTTCACCCATGTCAACTGGAAGTACTCTTTTAATGAGATATTAAATGATGGGTGACATCCAGGTATCTTCATACATGTCGCTTGAACTTGATTGGTCAACCCTTTCATCTGATATTTCTCTATCAGTTTGTCTTCTCTCTTCCCCTTGTAACTTAGTTTGAGACCTTGTCAAGACTAATAGTTTCTTTCCCAGTTCTAACATTTCCTATCCAATACTTGGAATTTTCTGATATCCTACTGGAATAATTGATGTCTCCGTGGCTCCTCTTCAGCTAGCTAATTTTGCCAGTGAATAAGCTTGTGAATTTTCCGCTCTTGGGACTTGGTGTATTGAAAAGTCTTCAAACAAATCAAGAATTCTTAGTGTCTTCTTCACATATAAAGATGGCTTGGAGTCCTTCGTTTGATATATCTATTTTACTTGGTTTACCATTAGCTGAGAGTTGCTAAAGATCCAAATTCGTGGAATCTTGAGTTCTAAAGCCAAGGTTAATCCTGCACCATGGATTCATATTCTACCACATTATTCATTGTGGGGAATCCTAATTTCATGGCATAATGCAAACAGTGTCCATCCAGCTTTTTGATTACATATCCTGCATTAGCCCCTTGTTCATTTGATGCATCATCAACGAATAATAGCCACATGGGTCTTTGATCTTTTTCCTTTTCTGATTGCTCCTTAATAAAATTAGTGCATTCATTAATGAAGTCTGTTATTGCTTGCCTCTTGATTGCGGCTCATGGCTGAAATTCTATGTCATATTGGCTGAGCTCAATTCCCCATTTTACCAATCTTCTTGAAGTTTCTGGTTTATTTAAGACTCGCTTAAGGGGGAAATAAGTCAATACCCTGATTGGCTGTGCTTGAAAATATGCTCTAAGCTTTCGAGCTGTGAGAATCAAGCAATAGACTAACTTTTGTATCATCTGGTATAGGACTTCTACATCCTTCAACTGTCTACTCACATAATATACTGGAAGTCATGCCCCACTCCCTTCTCTAATCAATAGTGAACTAACTGCATGCTTTAAGCCTCCATATATAGGTATAAGGTTTCCACATTCTCGAGACTAGAAAGTATCGGTAGCTTTTCCAGGTGGCTTTTTAGTTCCTAAAAGGCTTTCCTGCAATCTTCCCCCCGTTTAAAGTTCTTCTTCTTATTAATTAAATTAAAGAAGGGTATACACTCATCGGTAGCTTTAGAAATAAATCTACTTTAGGCAGCCACCCTTCCATTCAAACTCATCATCTCCTTACTGGTTTTATATTTGGCCATGTCCTTAATGGCTTGAATTTGATCTGGACTAGCTTCGATCCTTTGGGAACTTACAAAGTAGCCTAAAAACTTTCCAAAATGGACTCCAAAAGAACATTTTTGTGGGTTCAGTTTACAAAGCCCTGAACATCTCTTCCAAAACATTAAGATGATTTTTGGGTTTGCCAGACTTTACCAGCGTATCGTCCATATAAACTTCCATGTTCCGGCCAATTTGCTCCTTAAACAATCGGTTGACCAATCTTTAATATGTTGCCCAACATTTATTAACCTAAATGGCAATGCCTTGTAATAATAAATTCCCTATTTAATTATAAATATAGTGTGCCCTCATTTTGTTTGAACATTGGTATTTGATTGTACCCTAAATAGGCATCCATGATAGGCAACAACTTGTGCCCGCTTGTTGCATCCACTAACTAGTCTATTCGTGGTAGTGGGAAACAATCTTTTAGACATGCTTCATTCAAATCCATGTAGTCAATGCAAGTCCTCCATTTTCCATTTGATTTATTTACCAGAATTGGATTGGCTAAGCACTTTGGATAGTATATTTCCTAGATAAATCCATTCTCAAGGAGTCTGTTAACCTCTTATTTCAAAGCACTGATCATGCCTTATCCATCTATCTCATTTTTTGCCTTATGGAGGTTGCTTCTGAATTAATGTTGAGTACATGACACGTGACCGTTGGATCAATTCCCACCATATCAGAATGTGACTAGGCGAATACGTCTTTGTTGACTTTGAGAAATTGTATCAAATCCTTCGTTAAGTCACCATTAAGATCTTTTCCCATCTTGATCACTTTGGTAGCATCATCTGAATCTATGTATGCTTCCTTGTGATCCTCTATAGGTTTTATCCTTTATGTTTCCCCCTCGGTGATCGAATTCTGAGACTATTGGGCTTTCTTCTACTGAGTTAGTATCAATCCTCTTTCTCTTGCCTCCAGAACGAACGTACCTTTGATACACAAGTTTGTTAGATTTATTAATTTTAATCTTCGCTTTGAATGTTGGATGTGAAAATCAATCAGCCGAAGGCTGTAAAACAATAAAAGAATCAAAGTAAGCAAAATTCTCCATTTTATACTGATTTGGGGTAGCAAAATACATCTCCCAAGAGCTTAACTGCTCTCCTCAGAAAGTCCCCCAACCTCTCTTTGTCAAGAATTTAACCATTAATTATTTTGGGGAGACAAATGCATCTATATCATTAAGAGCTCGCCTGCCAAAGAAGGCATCGTAGTATGAGGGTTGGTTGAATATTACAAAATAGTTTTGAAGGTTCTACAGGTTGGTGGCACCCCCATTTGCACGAGCAGCTTTATCTGTCCCACAGGAGTTGATCCTTTGTTGTTCAATCCAAATATGGGTTCCATGCTTGGCTCCAGTTTGTCCTCGGGGATGTTCATTTGATCGAAGGTGTGCTTGAAGATTACGTTGACTGCACTGCTTGTGTCAACCAGAATTCTAGAGATAATGGATAATCCAATTTGTGCGGTAATTATCAAAGGATCGTTATGAGGATGATGAACCCCCTTTCTTAGCTCTTAAGGATTGACAACAAGGTAGGTATCTGAATGTTGAGACGTGGATTCTTCTTACAGGGTTCCTCTTAGACAGATAGATGCCTTCTTTAGCTTCTTTAATAAACATGTTTCGGGCACTCTTGTTGTTTTTGACCGGATGAGGCCCACCGTGAATCACATCAATTCTGTTTACTAGCTGGCTCAAGCTTAGGGGGCCTTCATCTTCTAATATATTTATAGCATTGCTAGGGTGTTTCTATAGGCCATCCCCTGTCCATTTAGCTTTTTGCTGATCCTGAATGAACTTGTTTAAATGACCCTCATGGATCAGTTTCTAGATAATGCCAGCTAGAACCATTCACTCATTGGTCTTGTAACCATTGGCCTTTTGATAAGCATAGTAATCTCCTTCCTTTCTCTGTTTAGGGTTGTTCTTGGCTTTAAAGGAGGTTGGAAAGTTGACTCTTTCCTTTTCCATAGCATATACGTAAGACAAAGGCTCGCTTAAAGCGACTGTGTTAGCAATGGGCTCTTCCTATCTTGTTATTTTTTGGGTCTAGGCCAAATCTCCTCCCTTCTTTTTTGGGAATAGCTTTCCTCTTAGCATAAAAAAGTTCATCCATCCAAATGAACTTGTCAACCTAGAAATGGAAGTCCTGTAAATCTTTACACCCGTTGACAAAGAGCTGCTTCCAGAAGGAGGTATTTTCTATCAAGCCGGAATGAACTGCAATAAGCTTATCTTGATTATTCATGTCTTTGGCTTTTCGAGCTTCAGCATTGAATCTCCTCAGATAATCTCCCAAAGATTCTCCCTGTTTTTGGTTTATGTTGGCCAAGACTGTATATTCTATTGTGGGATCTTTGCAAATGCAGAATTGGGTGAAGAATTCATAAGAGAAATGCTTCCATGAATAGATGGTTTTATCCCAATACTGTCTATACCACTTTGCTGCAGCTCCTTAGAGAGTGACCGGGAATAATCGGCATTTGACTGCTCCAGAGGCATTGTACAAATCCATTTGGCTATCGAAAGCCATTAAATGATCGTTCAGGTATGTAACTTCATGGTATTTCATTGTTGGCATCTTTACATAAGGCAGGATGACTATAGCCATGATCTCATCAGTAAAGGGCGGCACTCTTTCATTATCGTTAGCGTTTTCATCCATAGTCATTTTCCCTTTCATGTTTATTGCATCCTTTATTGCCTTTTCAGCCGCATCTTTAGATAAGCTACAACATTATGGTAGTTTTTCTGGTCTGAACAATATTCCTTTGATGTTGAGCTTACGAATTGTTCAAGCTACTTGTCGTGAACTCTCCCTTGGTGATTTTCTTTGGATTGATGATGCTCTTTCTTCTTGGAGGATGTTAGATCTATTTTGGCTTTGTTTTCATTGGAGTGGGCTTTTAAGTTCCTCATTAGGGAGATCACCTCATCCCCTTATGTTGGCTTTGCCGTTTTTGAAGATTTCTAAGACAACACCATTTTAAGAAGCTCTTGCATTTCTTATAGCTGCTACTCTAAGAATTTAATCTTCGTAGTATTCTCATCATGTTAAGCTAGTGACGATGAAGGTTGTCCTTGAACAACCCTATACAAGTTAAAGGACAGGGCTACGTTCTCCTCAAGGGTCATTATGTGGATAACTCCATCCTCAATTCTGCTTAGTCGTTTAGATCTCATTTTTCCTATGTAAGTCAAATGAGCCAAAATTAGTCCATAATATAGTAAGAAGGTCGGAGATTCGAGCCCTCCTTCTAGCGCCAAAAATGTTAACACGAAAACTTGTCAACATCTCCAAAGCTATATGGAAGGTGGCCGAGTTCAAATGAAACCAAATTGTTGAAAAAACCTCTTCCATCGAAGCCGACCTTTCGATTAGGTTGACTTAGTCGAAGAGTTTAAGGAGTTAGCTCAAACATGCAAGCTAAGGAAGCAGTGTCTCATTCGAAACCTATCCTTTGAATGGGGCAGAAGCAACTATCCATTTTGGGTTTTCATTCCTTTTGATCATGTCAGAAAGCCTACTCTAGCCCTTTCGACAATGTCGAAAGGAATTCATGTTTTATTTATACGTTATAGTTGCTCTAGACTCAAGCAGTTTCACTACATTTGTTGAGGAAACCCTTCGAAAGGGTTGCAAATGTAACTGGGGTAAAAACTCTTTCGAAGGAACTCCTCTCTAATCGATCGTTAGCCAATTATAAACTGGGACCCCTTCGAAACCCCTCTTTCGATCAGGTTGAGAAGGATTCTATTCTTTCAAAACAGGCCCAGTTTGTAACTGTCTAAGCTCCACTTTGTTTTTCTTGTATAAGATCGACTGGATATCCCCCAGTTTCATAGATTCAACAATATTGAAACCTCATCAACATTCTTATTTTCATTGCCTTATGTTGGTTTCGCTGATGATGTGTTCAACTGTGTATACCCAAGTCGATCCTATGCATTGCATAGACAAAAAGAAGTTAAGAGAATAGGTTATAATCTTATGCAATGGATCATTAGACTAGCTAATGATCTAAATGATTTTCCTCTTTATCAAAATCCTTAATGAATCGGCTATCTCTCTTTTATTAATAATCCAAAATGAGTTACAGTTAAGTGAGCTTTTCCCCAATTGGATTTAGGGTTTCTAGAAGATGTAATTGCAACTAAGAAATTGGAGTAAAAGAAATGACTTTGGGATTCCAAAATTCCCTTACCAAAACTGGACCCCTTGGGTTTTATTTATGGATGCAGGTCGACCCCCCTTCCACGCTCATACTTTTGACCTGGTCGAAATGCCTCATTTTATGTGCTGCCTGATGCCTTTCGACTTGGTTGAAAGGCCTCATCTGCCTTCGACACTGTCGAAAGGCATCTCTTTTGTGTCCTTTGAGTCACCCTCGTGCTTTTTCCATTTTTCTCCAGACCTTTCAACTAAGTCGAAAAGGTCATTTATCAACCTTTCACCTTTGTTAAGTCTTTAGTATTACTTTTCTCCACTTTCTTTAGAACTGCTTTCGACGTTGTCAGAAGGTCTTCGAATGCGATTTTCTCTTCATGTTGCCTTATTGTCATTAAAGTAATGATGGGAGCCTTTTGAATCTATCAAAAACTTTTCATACGAGCTTCAAAAATATTAAAGCTCTAATGGTTTCGACATTGTTGGTAGTTTCCAAATGTTTATCTGTTGATCGATGCGAAACCTTCTCATGATGTTTTTAGCATCGACAAGTTCGGAAGGCTTGGATATGTTTTCGAAAGGGTTGCTATGTAGGCGAAACTTTTGGTTTGAAAGATTTGGCACGTAAGTGGGAGATTATCTTCCATCGCCTTCAAAGGGGTTTTGAAGCTGTCTTTGCTTATTTATCCGTGTCAAAAGGTTGAAAATGGCGGAAGGGTAGTCCTGTTTCCATCTGAATCGAAAGCCTTCACACTGTTTATTGCTGGTAAGGGCAGCTGGTGCCTCTGACTCCTTCAAAACATTCTTAATGCCTTTGAAACATCTTTTTATGACCTTTGTCGAAACTTATCCCTATAACTTCAACAAACCCTAATACCCTCATTAACCTTCTATCATACTTCTACTCTTAAGTAGATTTTATGGCTAATATCATTTATATTATTACAATTGGAAAATTTAGGTGTCAAATCCAATTTTAACATAGGATTTATGGTTTTACAACTTACATTTGTCAACTACAATTAGATCAAAAAATCCATTATTCCCTATTCCTAATTTAATAATTGAACTGATTAATCTTAGAATTAATAGTCAAATCAACATAAGGTGAAAATTAAAATTAATAATGTTAATTAACTTGTTAAATCTATGCCCACTCATCTTTGTCTTAAGCTTTATGTTTGCCTCTTACGTCGCAAGCTTTCTTCCCTAAATTCATTTAGGCCTCTCCTCCAATTGCTAGATGTCCTTTTATTTTAATTTAGGTTGAAATTAGAATAGAATTGGGGTTTACAAAGTGATTTGGGAAATTAGGGTTTGGGGTTTTATTTTGGCAAAGAGTCGCTATAATGGAGGGAACTAGGTTTTAGGTTAGCCCTAGCCATCAATTTATAGGGGAACACCTCAACTCAATACCATCATATCCCAATCCAAAATTATCTCGTTCATTGCCTAAAACAATGGTCAGGACACAACAATCTCACACACCCAAAACGAACCGACTCTAGGTCACGACCCAACAATCGACATAGGGTCGGGTCGAGCGCCCCAGTCGGCTTGGGCCTAATGTGGGTCGACCTATCCCTTAATCATTTTTATATATATTTTATTTCTTATTTATTCAAACCTCTATAACTTTTTAGTTTTAGCTCAGATTTCAACAAGTTATGTATGAAAGTTTTCTAGAAAATTGCTATCGACGCAATGATACTAGTCCTAGAGTCAAATATGGATGTTTGTAAAAATTATTCTTTTAGGTTCATTCTCATCTTCTAATTATATTTCTTGATTTATTTTCGAGAAAATCCCAGGATGTTACATTCTCCCCTCTTAAAGGATTTCGTCCCCGAAATCTCAAAGGACAGAAATATGCAAACAACAACCAATAACCAAATCTACATCCATCATCCATGGCAACCATAATCCTTAATAATTCTAATGCAATTATGTAATTACGCAAAGTGGAATGCACACGTGCCTAAGAGTAGTTGGTCTACTGATTCAATCGAACTCATGTTTATGCAAGTATGTTTATGCTATGCATCCAAATGTGTGTACGTCCAAAAATAAACAGATAACTCTACATGTATGCTCATCCATACATCCAAAGGCAACATCCATGTGCAAAAATCATCCATGGATAACAACCAAAATCAGCAAGCCATATGCACCAATTTTGAACGTGTGTGCCTAAGGGACCCAATATCCTAATGCATATAATGCAACCACTTGCATCCATATACATCCAACAGCAGTAACCAACCATAACATGTCTCATTGACGTGTTTACAACCGTACCAATCATCCAAAGGTCTCTACCTAATACTGCCTACCCTCCTCCCCAAGGATCTATCTAAGGCTCTAATTATAGAAAGATCAAAATGTAATACTTACTAGAAAAGTGATGTGGGTGGAAAGCTCGAATCCTCTCCTCCGGCTCTATACACTCTCAACTCGGTTTCTCCCCGCTGAACCTTAACTCTAGTCTTCTTATTGGGGAGTAGCTTAGTGCTGTGCTCCAAGATGTAGGTATGTACACGATGAAAAAGTGAATCACGCTCCACCTCAACCTCCTCCAAACTACCAGGCTCAACAACAACAGCTTAATCATGTAAGTACTTTCGCAAGTGCAAAACATGGAAAATATCATGCACTCCAGCTAACTTCTACGGGAGTCTAACTCTATATGCCAATATCTCAATCCTAGACACAATCGAGAACGGTCCAATAAATCTCGGAGCTAGCATCTCTGACCACCCAAAACTCATCACATGTCTCAGTGGTAAGACCATCATAAATACTATATCCCCAACTACAAACTCCAACTCAGAGTGCCTCCTATCTAAATAAGACTCATGTCGATCGTAAGCTATCTTCGTCCTTTTCCAAATTAATTCCACCCTCACTGAAATCTTTCTAACTATATCAGGCCCAAAATTAATCCTATCTGTAGTGTCCCACCAATACAATGGCGATCTACAAGGCCTGCCATATGAAGCCTCGAATGATGCCATCCTTATGCTAGCATAGTAGCTATTATTGTAGGAAAACCCTATTAGTGGCAAATGATCCTCCCAAGAGCCTCCAAAACCAATGATACTCATCCTAAGTAAATCCTCCAAAACCCAATTCAACCTCTTTGTCTGACCGTCAGTCATTGGATGGTATGTTGTACTCGAGCTCAACTTAGTCCATAAAGCCTCCTGGAGATTCCTCCAAAACACACTGGTGAAGAGTGGGCCTTTAACACTAACTATACTGGTAGGTACTCCATGAAATCTAACTCCTCCCTAACATATAAAGCTGCTAATGAAGCTGTTATCCTAGTGCTCCACACCGGTATGAAATGAGCGCAATTGGTCAGTCTGTCCACAATGGCCCAAATGCTCTTATTCCCTTTCCTAGATCTAGATAATCCATCTATGGAGTCTATAGAAATGCTTTCTATAACATCCTCCTACTTGGAGGCCCAAAACTAACGGCTATAGATGTTGTAGTCATCCATAGTTATTAATCCTCGGCGACCAAATATGGCAATAATAGATACATTGATACATAGAAACACAATTGTATGGAAAAATTTAAACAAAAAATAAATTCCACATTCCATCTCAAAAAAATTCAGATTGATTACATAATCCCAGTTCGCAGACCACATTCATAAAACATATAATTAAAAAATATACCAACAACGACATATGAAGATGCCCCCTGTGTTGATCAGAGTACATAAGGGGCATTAAAATAGATTGCATTTACAACCAAACAAACTACGGAAATAATATAACTTTAAATAACTATCTACTTCCTACACACCTCCGAATGCTTTATTCGTCTAAAGAGAAACTTGGAAACCTTTAACTCTCAACCTACTCAAAATAATTGAGTGCCCGAAATTTTAAAGGGAAAACAAAAACTTCGAGTCATACATAAAGCCCAGTGTGAATAATGATTTACCATCTCAAACCATTTGGATATTTAATGAGACTACGTCGCTTAGCGGAATGGGTTTTTCCACACTAGTATCCTAAAATATTTATAAAACCATATACTATGCTCCTGCATCCACAATGGTTAAAACATAGTATTTCAAAACATTAGGATGATATGAAAAATAATTAAATCAATTCTGGATTACCCATCCCCATTCATTCTGACTACTTATCTCAATTGTAATTTCTAGTGTTACAATTAACTTGTTAAACGTTAAGGACTATCTGTCCAACTACTTAGTTTTCATGGGATCACTAAAAACCTATTGGTAACTCCAATATCTTATTTCTTATCTTAGTTTTCATAGGCTAACTAGGAACCTATTTTCCGACTGCCAATATCTTAATCCGGATATAGTTTTTATGGGCTAACTACAAACCTACTGGCCTATGCCTATATTAAATCATAGTTTTATGGGTTAACTATGAACCTATTGACCCCTGCAATATCATATAGTTTTCATGGGCTTACTGCAAACCTATTGGCCCCTGCCAATCTCTTTAATTAAATTTTTAACATCTGTTAAGTTATATTGACTACTAGGTCAACCTAACTGGTTATTCTCCTCTTTTCCCAAAACACAGTTATGGGTTAATAATAGAGTGAATAACATTTCAAAAATCTTTATTTATGCCATGGTTATTACTTTAAATTGAGATTGGGTTTATGTTTTGAAATCAAAAACATGTCTTTCGAAACCTATGGATAGCCTCCTTTCGAAAGCAAATATCTCTTTTCAAAACATTGAATACATACCTTTCAAAGCACTTAATAAACATTCTCTTTTAAAACCTATCTTACCTTTCGATGGTATCAAATCAACTTTTAAAAATATAGAGCTTCGAAACAAATGAAAGTACTCCTTTCGAAAGCATTGGGTTTACTCTTTAAAAATCATTTGGGTCAAATTGGTTACATATGAAAGTATCTCTTTCGAAACCAACATAACATAGTTTAGCGAAAACTTGATGGTGTCGGAGCCATCTAGTCCGAAAGGAAAAGTCTTTAAAAATCAAAAGTTCGAAGGTCTGGGTCAAAACCCCTTTTCTACTCCGCCTCCTTCGAAACCCCAACCCCTTTCGAAAGAAATTAAAAAAAGGTTTGGTTTAAAGTAAAAAACAAAGGCAACTCTTCGAAAGTATTATTGGACAACATGGTCAAAAGGTAGAGTAGTGGCTATGCTTCAACTAGGTCGAAATCAACCCCTTTAGAAAGCTTTTGTTTAGAGAAAGCGGAATCCCCTTCGAAAGCTAGTACTTTAGTATTAACATGGCAACCTGCTCCGAAAGCTAAACAAACACCCCTTCGAAGGCAAACGTTACGATAAAGCCAAAAGCTTTTGAATAAAACAAGGCAAGTATTTAACTTATGAAAACATAACAGGGTTTCGACCCCATCATAAGCTTACCCTTCGACACCAAGGTTTTTGCCCATCTTCCAATCCACGTCATATCTTCCAAGAAATACCATGTGGATTGGCTCTGATTATGATGGTTTCGATAGTGATGGTTTCGACTTTAATGGGGTGGAACCAAGGGAGTCGAAAGGTATTTTTCATTAAAGGCCAAACACCTTTTTCTGATTAAAGGCTGAATTATAGCAACTTTTAAGAAAACTTTTCTTAACAACTTGCCCAGTTGTAAAACTCAGATTGGCTACCATGAAACTTTTAGTATCTTTACTTTTGAAACCGCTGCATTTATTCAGTTTCCAAATTATAGTAATTAAACGTTAAAACCTATCCAAATAACCTAAATGTGATATTTTCAAAAAAGCCCTCCTTTCAAAATAATTTATTTCCTCTAGTACATCAATTGGGAAAAACCTTAGAAATCACAGAAATTCAAATTAATCGTGTAACCGAACATACTAAAATTTTAGACCCAATTTCTTCCTAAGTTCACAAAATAAATATTTAACCCAATTATATCACATTTTCCATCAATAATTCATAATAAAATTTCCACAGCTTGTAAAATTCTAAAATCAAAATCCATCTCCAAAATCATATTTTACTTAACATAAAAAATTTCCATAACATTTCAAAGTCAATTTCTTATGGTTTTACCCTTAAAACCATACGAATTATATGTAAAAGGTAATAGTTTAAATTAGAAAATTCATAATTTTACATATCATCATCCAAAATTTCATAGAAATGAAATAAAATATAAATCCGAAATCATAGGATTATAGAAACCAAAAACGAGATGGAATAAATTATTATTCATCTTAGATTTGATAAGGAACTTGAGATTTGTTATTGATTAATCCTTCCTAGCTTGATTTTGGCTTTAGATTAAATTTCACTTTTCTTCCTTGGTAATGGCCGGCTTTGATTTAGGTTTTAGATTTTTATGACCGTGAGAAAAATGAAATGTGAATGGACATAGAGGAGAAGTAATAGTCGTGTATAATTAATTGGCTAATTTACTTATATGCCCATATGTTGTTTAATTAACCTTTAAACCAAATTAAAGCCCAATTACTTTGTTAATAAGCATGGCTCTATTGTGTTATTTAATCAAATCTCAATCTCCTTATCATCATTATTCTATTTAATTTATCTAATTGAATCTTTTGAATAATGTTATCAAAAATTAAGGATGTTAAAGGCTCCTCCTCTTAAAGAATTTCTTTCTCGAAATTTAGTAAGGACTAAATACTAAACATAGCAATCATCTGTAACAACACCTAACAACCATACAAGTCTAACTGACTAACTACTATCTATATAAATCTAGTATAGACATACACTTAAAGAAAACCAGGATAAGTATCTCTAATCATGTCCTCTGTCTCCCAAGTACAGTCCTTCTCGTTGTCGTTCCACTGAACTTTCACTAACCTTATTGTCTTGCTCCTTAATATTTTCTTATCTCTAGCTACAACTCGAACTGGTTGTCTAACAAAAATCAAATTAGGCACTACCACTAAGTCATCCAACCCTGTCAGAGTAATAGTAGTCTTTGGATCATGCATATACTTGCGAAGATGAGACACATGAAATACATTATGGACACCCGCCAAACCGATCGGCAGCTTTATTCTATATGTGAGCTTTCCAAACCACTCTATAATTTAGAATGGACCTACATACCTTTGGGCTAACTTCCCCAACTTTCCAAATCGTGCCACACCATTCATAGGTGATACCTTAATGAAAACCTTATCTCCAACTGCGAATTCTAGATCCTTACGCCTCTTATCTGCATAACTCTTTTGTCTTGATTGAGCTCCCTTCATCCTTCCTCGGATTAACTCAATCTTCTCTGACGCCTCTCTAACCAAATCTGGACTTAAGACAAATCAATCCCCAATCTCCAACCAACATGCTGGTGACTTGCACGGTCTCCTATACAAAGCTTCAAACGACGTCATTCCTATACCAGTTTGATAATTGTTATTATAGGAAACTCAACCAAATGTACGTGATCTTCCTAAGATCCACCAAAATCCAATACACAAGTTCTCAATAAATCCTCGAGTGCTTTTTTGACTCTCTCTGTCTGTCCATCTGTCTGAGGGTGGTATGCAGTACTCATATAAAGCTTGGTACCTATCACTTCCTATAGACTCTTCCAGAATTCACTAGTGAACAATGCATCTCTGTCACTAACTATGCTACTAGGAACTCCATGTAGTCTAACTATGTTCTTCAGGAACAACTTTTCTAAAACAAGTGTCATTCGGGTTGACTTAACGGGAATGAAATGGGCACTCTTAGTCAATCTGTCCACTACAACCCATGTACTTTCATTACCTCTATTTGACCTTGGTAACCCATCTATAAAATCCATGGATATCGAATCCCATTTCCAAACTAGAATATCTAAAGGCTGTAGTAATCCACTTGGTTTTTGATGTTCACCTTTCACTTGTTGATAGTTTGCACACTGTCTAACCCACAATCCAACATCCCTCTTCATGGCTTCCCAATATAAGCTCCTCTTCATATCTTGATACATCTTGGTTCCTCTAGGATGAATCGTAAACTTGGATCGATGACATTCTCTAAGAATTTCTTTCCTTAAGTCTTCTATATTTGGAGTATGCAACTGTTCCTTCTTTCTTAGCAACCCTCTTTGGTTAAGGCAAAAATCCTTTAAATCATCATTCCCCGTTCCAACCTAAAGTCTTCTAATCCTTTCAGCTAATATTGGATCCTCCTTTTTCTTAGAAGCAATTTTCTCAATCAATACTCGTCGGATTTCCAAACAAGACAATCTGGTGGAACTCTGGGTAGAACTAGCAGCTGATCTTAACTGCACTCCACAATTGGCCAAAGTTTCCAAATCTTTCCGCTCCGCCAACATAGCCAACACTACATTCTGATGTCTCTTGCTAAGGGCATTCTACCTTATTGCCTTTCCTTAGCGTATACTCTATACCAAAATCATAAGCAGCTAAAAACTCCAACAAACTTCGTTGCCTCATATTCAACTCCTTTTGAGAGAATAAATACCATAAAGACTTATGATCGGCATACAACTCAAATCTCTCATCTAAGAGATAATGTCTCCAAATATTCAATGCAAAGATCATAGCTGCCAACTCCAAATCATGAGTAGGATATCTAACCTCATGCTGTCTAAGATGCCTAGGTGTGTAGGCAATGACATTACCACTCTACATCAACACTACTCCTAATCCAATTCTACACGCATCAGTACACATTACCAATCCTTGGTTTTCATTTGGAACTACTAATACTGGCGCATTAGCCAACAAATGCTTTAACTTAAGGAATGCCTCCTCAAATTTGTTGGACCAAAAAAAATCTCATTTCCTTCCTGGTCAGCTTAGTTAAAGGTGCTGCTATCCATGAGAACTTCTTAATGAATCTCTAGTATTAGCCAGCAAGTCCAAGAAAACTCATATCTCAGTCACCATCTCTGGTCTCTTCCAATTATTCACTGCTATGATCTTATCTGGATCGATTGACGATCCTTTTTCTGAAACCATGTGACAAAGAAACTTTACCTCTTTCTTCAAGAAATGACATTTGGTAAACTTCGCCTTTAGTTGATTATGCCTCAGCATCTCAAGCACCAGTCTAAGATGAACTTTATGCTCTCTCTCATCCTTAGAGTATACTAGAATGTCATCTACAAACACTAGTACAAACCTATCCAAGTACTCTCGGAAAACTTGGTTCATTAAATCTACGAAGAAAGCAGGCGCATTCTCAATCCAAATGGAATCGCCGACCACTCATACGAACCATATGTATTGTATCAGTTGTTGTGATATGTGGCAAGGTGATATGTTAGGTGTAGGGGTATGTCGTAGTGTGAACAGTGGGAAGAATTGGTTGATGTTTTGTATGGATGAAGAGGTAGGCTTGTGACTAGTTGTGACAAGGGGAGATGAAGACAGGGGTGACGAAGATAGCATGGAGACTGGCAGTGAGATGATATGAATTTGGCAATATGGCAGTTAACTATTTTGGCGGTAGAGGGTGTTGTAGTTGGTCAGAGGTAGAGGAATGGCTATGGTACGGATCAGGGTAGTGCGGAAGTTCGATGTTGTCTGCACAGTTGAACCTGGTTTGTGGTCGAGGGTGGTATGTTGTGTAGCAGTTTTGGTGAGTTGATGACAATGGGACTGTTTATGGCAGGGGTTGATGGGTAGAGTATGGATATAGATCAGGTGATTGAAGTTATCAGATGTAGATTAGGTTGATTGAAGTTGAAGGGCAAGCAAGGGTTCAGAGGTGAAGTATGTAGATTGTAACAAAAAAAGATATATCTTTTTAAATGAAAGAAAATATGTGAAATGGGAATACAGAATTGTAAATGAAAATGTAACAATTAGTTTGTATGGAAAAAATTACTTTTTTGTTTTTTTCAAATGAAACAGTGAAGAAATGCAAACTGAAATGAAAAATCAATGCACAAAACAAATGAAAACAGAGAACAACTTGAAAATAGTGAACCACCAAAATGACTACACATAGATGCAAATTACTAACCGTGCTAATATTTTTGTTTTTTTTTCAAATGCAAAAAATGAAACAAAAAATAATCTGAAGAGTAGAAAATAAAAATCAAAGCAATTACCCAACAACGGCGCCATTAATTTATTTAACAACGAATTTTCTATCGAATTAGAAAATCATCGAAAAATTTATAATAAACTTTCTGCAAGCACACGGCGTTCAATTTTAGTACGTGGCGAGTACGGGTCGATCCGTAGGGAATTTTTAAGATTTTAAAATTTTCTAGTCAATCAAATTAAACCAAAGAGGAGAGTATTGTTTAACTACAAATTGTAAACAAAATGAAGCTAAAACTAGAATGAAAATTAGACTAAAAACTATAAGTTCAGAAAACAATTTAGAGGCATGTCCACACTCATATTTCTGTAATTAACAAACAAATAATCTATGATCTCTGTTTTTGATATTAAGTTAAATAATTTTTATATTTATCATAAATATGATTTATTTATGTTATTAGTTAACATAACTTAAATCATCAAATTATAATACAACAAATAAACCACTTAACAATTCTCATGAAAATGAAGCCAAAGCAAAAGCTATTTTAAGTATGATCTATTTACTATTGTAATTAGTAATATAGATCATCAAATTTTAATTTTACTTTCATTTCAAAATCAAAAACTAATTAGCAAATGATGATGTAAATTGCGTTTACATTGAATAAGAATTGCTCATTTGCAAATGCAACATAATCTATTAAACCCACTTGTATAAACTTACATCAAAATCCACTTTCATGAAGCACAAATAAAAGAGAACATAAATCATAGAAATGTTGAATTTACATAAAGTTAGAGAGCTTCATTACCCCTAAATCAAAGGGGTTTAGCTACTCATTTGTGTTATCAAATCAACACTTGTAAATTTCAACACTAAAAAGCAAAGAAATATAAACTAAACAAAGGAAGAAAAAGAGATTAACTACTAACTACTTGCATAAAAAATTAAGCTACACTACTTGCATGAATGTAAATCTAAGCTTTAAACATGAAATGAAAGAAAACAAAGAAATAAAAATTAACATAAAAGTAAATAAAAGCATATAGAAAAGAAAAGAGAAAGAGGCTTGAAAACCATTTTTATTTCATGAAACATTATGTTTACAACTTGCTTTCTAATTTTCCTACGTAAAATAATAGAGTAAGAAGATGCATACATGTACATAAATGGGTTATTTATACATGCATAAACCCTACTTCACTTTTGAGGGTGCTTTCCAAAATGCCTTTTAGTAAGTGTGGCCACCAAGTAACCATTAGCCTCTAATTAATACATCATCAAATATGCCTGAAGCTTTAACCTCCACTTAGTTGTACATTATCTTCTAATTATAGATTTAGGTAAGTTGGTGGGGTCCTCCATGATCATGTATTTGAATTATTTCCATCTTCCATTCTCTGTATTCTCTTGTGCATGCATATATCTTTATGAAACATTCTTCCATATGCATCTAAATTCCTATAAAAATCATAAAAAATGTCCAAGTAAAAATCTCAAGTTGGCACATGTACGAAATGACCATTTTGCCCCTGTATGAAGATGAATATATGATGATTTTGAAAATAATTGAATTTTGGTTTAAACATGTTAAAATACCTAGATATGACATTTATTTAAATAAAAACAGATAAAATATGGATGCATATATAAATATGCACATTTACATGACATAAAATACCCCCACACTTATCTTTTCATTCGTCCTCGAATAAAGGAAAAGTAGGATAAATCCGTTTTCGTAGGGAGCACAATTGCATTGAGCGTATGCAACAAGTCGTTAAACCTCTGGGTGTCCCCAGTGGGATGAGTATTGTCTCATGAGGGTTTTCAGCAGATACTACCCATAAATCCAATTGAAAAGTGAAAATATTTACAAAATTAAAAATTCCTAAATTGAAGATTTACTTACAAAGGCATAGATGCAAATTCTTGAAAATATTTACAAAGAAGGATTTACTTTCAAATTGGCACGAATAAGTTAAATATAAGTTTTGGTCATTATCTTGAAAATTCAAGTCATTTACTCGTCAAAATTTCCAACGAAAATCAAGTTATCATAGCAAATAAACTATAGTTTTAACTCATTGTTTCGACTAATAACACAATGTAACTATAAAATTGATCCTTAGTTGATTATCAAAGTTTATCAAAGTGGTATTTTCATTTCTTTTGAATAACAAGTTAAACCAAATAAGTAAAAATAGTGCTTAGATTTCAACTACTTACTCTCTCTTATTTGATTTTTTTTTTGATATTGGCAATATCTACATATGCCTAATTCAAGTAAATTGAGGCTAGATATATTACCCGTGCACTGCCTTATGGATTGATGTGAGGGGAATATAGAGCGTGGTGGGTGAACACACAAGTGTTAACACTTATCGACTGTAGGCGTTATTAAAAAGAATTTTTATATACATACACCTAACTCAGATAAACTGAGGCCAGATACACCGATCGCACACTGCCTTTCGGGCTTACGTGAGAAGGGTACAGAGCATGGTGAGTGAACACATGACTCTAGGTGTCAAAAATATATACATATATACAAATGTTTTTTTTACTTATATTTTTTTTCTATTTTTTTAGAAAGAGAGAGTATTGCAAAATCATCTTGGCACCATTTAACTTAGAAGATAAAAATGTTATATCCTTTACTTTACCACTTTTTTAAACTAACAATTTCAATTAGAATATACTTCATAATTAACACATATAACCTTCTTATATACTAGTTAAACCATTGTTATTTATGGTCAAACCTCATTTCTATTTTTGTTAAGACAAATATATTTTCAAAAATTTCAATTTATTAATCAGAACTTATACTTATCTTATAGTGTTTCTTCAAAATAAATAATGCTATACAGAAAATCCTTTTGGGATTCCTTTTTCAATTTTTTTTTTTTGAAACTTTTGAGTTTAAAGAAAATGAAAATTCAAAAATGCCATGAAAAACTAAAAAATGAAGATGAAACTCCCCCACACTTAATTTTGACTGTGTGCCCACAGTTCATGATATAATGAGCGCAACAGGGAAAAATATGTACATATTTACAAAAGAGGGTTAACATTCTTACTAGAGGTAGCTTGGCTTATGAAGGATCATGAGCTCCTCCTCTTGGTTACTTGGCAATTCCAAGAAAGGTTTCAAACGATGACCGTTGACTTTGAAAGTCGACACATCTATAACGACTCGGAATTTTGGGCAATATCAATTTAATAATCTGTATTAATAATTTAATTGATTTGATGATTTTTTTTTATAATTTTAGTTTAAATTGGTAAATATAATTTTTTTTAGGATAACAAATATTTAATCTGGTAATTTTGATCAATGTGTTTTTAACAATTTAAAATTGATAAGATTTTTTTTCAAAGCTAATAAATTTTATTCTGTTTATAATATATATATTTGATATATATTGTGAATAGGAATATCTTTTGTTTAAATAAAAGATTGAATTTTCAAATTGTAATATATATGTATGTATATGTTATAATTTGGAATTTATTTTGAAATTTTAATTTAATCTGTTAATAATTTATATATGAATGAGTATTGTAATTTAAAGCTTTGTTTTATTTTATATTGTCAAAGGTTAATTTAGATTTGTCATATTGTTTTCAATTATAATATAATTGTTTGTTTTTAAAATATAAGATTTGTTATTTAGTTTAAATAAGATGATTGTTTATTTTAATGATAGTTTAAATAAACTTTTATTTTGTTTTCTTTTTAAAATGCTCAAATTAAAATAGTTATAAGTGTATAAAAATAAATGTTTAGATTTTAAATTTTATATGTATAAGATATATTTGTGTTATAATTAATTTTAGAATATTTTCTTTAAAAAAAAGTAAATTCATATATTCATACATAAGTATTTGTTAATTAAGTAAATAAGTAAGTTTATATTATCATTTAAATTAAATAAAATTATATTTAAAATGCTAAAAATACATGTGTAAACATGTTAAGGCCTCTCTAAACACATGTAAGGAAAATTAAGCTATATGGTGACAAATGTAGGAAAATTTAATATTATTGTCACAAATGTAAAATTTTGATACAAGTGGCTTCATTTCCAATTATTTGAAAATTTAAACATGAGAAATTTGTTTCTCTTTTATTTTTTTTCAAACTTCTTTCTTCTTCTTAAATTATTTTCTTCCTCCATGAATTAAAAAGCAAATTAATGGCAACCTGAAATATTTCTCAAATCTGAATTTAACTACAAGCAAATCTGAAGTTCAACTGCAAAATGAAATATGCAACAATTTTAGCTACAACTTCAAATCTTTTGCAATTTTAAAATGGAATTCAACCTGCATTTCAAAAATGGAGCTCATTCTGCAATTCAAAGATCTGTTTCAACACTTTTAAATCATCAATTGAAGCATGTAGTAGGATTTTATCTGCAAGCACATCAAAACATTGTTCAGATCTACGATATTCAAGGCCTGGAAATTGGAAACTACTCTGCATATATCAAATTGTGAGTAAATTGTTTTTTTTAAAACAGTTTAACCTAATCATATGTTGATCTGTGAATTGTATTGATGTTGCACGAAAACTTTTCAGCTTTTATATAAATGAATTGGCATGAATATATGTGTGAAAGCATGTCTGTATGTATATTCTGTTCTATGATGTTTCACAGGCCATATTTGCTTCAGAAATTCAAATCTATGACTCAAATTAACATTAATCTTAAAAATATAAATGGAAGTTGTTTGTAAATGTTTGAGGATGATTTTAAAAGGGGAATTAGGATTTTTGTTTAAGTAAATTATTTTTAATTGAAAATATACAGTTAGAATCAATTTGCATGTCAAAAATAAAAAATCATGATTTTGTAAATTGATTCCAGGAATGGGTTAATAAATGGAAATGATGAATTTTAACATGCATATCATGATTTTTAATTGTGTAATTAAGTTGAATTTTTGGTTTGAATGTTTTGGGAGTTTTTGATGATTGCCGAAGAACGGCATGATAACTGCAGCTGTAATTTTGATCGTAGCTTGTTTATGAATCAAAGATTATGGGAAAAATGCAAATTAATTTTTCTAATGTCAAATTTGTTCGGAATCGAGCTAGATAGGGTTTTAGTGGGTTTCGTTTTCGGCTTGACTGTAGTGGTAATCGCGATGTGAACATTTGACCGGAAGTAATCGCGATGGTGCAGAGACGGAGCTCGTGGAAGTGGTGTTCGATGGTGAGGATGGCGAAGTTCGTCGTCGTCATGATTCGTCGACGTGGGTAGTTTGGGGGTGGTATCAGCTGCAGCTTCGTGTTGATTTGGTCGTTTTTCGACTCGCGTACAAATTATTTGATCTGGGCTTGGATTCCTGTTCGCGCGCGTTAGTGCGACCGTCACCGATGGTCGCGACGGGCAAGCTTGGCCGGAAATGGTCGCGCACGTGCACGAGAAATGGGTGTGTGCACGTGTATTGGTGATCTGGGGAAGACGAGTTTTCGTCTCGAGAAGTTCTCGCGTAGTTTTCGGGTTGGACTCGAAGATGTTGGGGCGTGGGTTTGCTTCGGGGAAGGCACGGGTGGATTGTGTGTTTTACTCGAGATTGCTTGGCTTGGTTTGTAGTGCAAAATGCAGACTTGTGGTATAAAATAAATAAAAATCAAGTTCAAGTTATAAAACAAGTTTATAAAAGAAGTGAAATATAAAGTTAAACTTGTTATTTTTAAGTGGAAGTAAATCAAACATTTTAAAGTGAAAATTGAATTTATATTCCAAATTTAAAAATGTTTTAAGATGTTTGTTTTTGAAAATAATTATCTTAATTAAGTTTTAAAATTCAAATTTAAAAGAGTGTTTTGAATTTAATTATTAAATCAAAGTTTTAAGTAAATTTTGAAGCAATGTTTTTAATAACAAAATTTTCAATTTATATTGAAACAAATAAGTTTAAAACTTGATAATTTAAAGTGTTTTAAATTTGGAAATGATTTATAAATGCTTTATCTCCAAGTAAGGTTATTATTATGATTTTGTAAACCAAGTTTAATATTTTGTCTTTAAGTTGATAAGGTTTAAATTATTCAAATAAATTTATTTATGAAGATAATTAAGGATAAATTATTTGGATATGACTTAAGAATAATTAATTAAGTATAAATTGTTAATAAGCAAGAAATTAATTAAGATTTATGCTTTTCTTAATTAATTAAGGATTTTCTTTAATTATAAGAAGATTAGTTAATTAATTAATTATTTAATTAATTTTAAATAATTAGTTAATTGTTTATTTAATCACTTAATTATGGATTAATTAAGTGTGATTACTTAATGAAGTAATCAATGGTTAATTTTGGAATATAATTAGAATGGTAATTACTTGTGGAAGTAACTAGAGAAGTTACTCATTGGAGAAATTAATTGAAGTGATTAATGGAATCACTTAATGTTATCAATTAAAGAATTGATTAATATAATTGTTGAAGTTGATTAATTATGGAGTAATTAATTAATGTATTAAGAATTATTAAATAATGGAATGAATTACTTGTTAAGTAATTAATTAAGGAAGTAATCCAGATTTGTTAATAGAAGTAATTAGAAGATAATTATTTGTTAAGTAATTAAAGGTTAATTACTTAGTTAATTGTAGTTAATTAATTAATGTGGTTAATTAATTAATGAATATGATTAATTACTAAAGGGTAATTAATTAAAAATGTAATTAATTAATAAAGTAGTTAATTAAGGATTTATTGATTATTTTAAATTGAATAATTAATTACTTAATAAAGTAATTAAAGATTAATTAATTGGATTAATTAATCAAGGGTTAACATAATTAATTAAGATGTTAATTAATTAAGATAAGTAATTACAAGTTGTTAATTACTTTTTATGATTAATGAGATGATTAATTATAAATTAATTATTTAAAGGGTTAATTAATTAATAAGGATTATTAATTAATATAATTAATGATATTAATCAAGGTTGATTAATAAAAGTAATTAAAGTATGATTAATTAATTGTAATTAACTAAGATTTAATGTAATTAATAACGGTTAATTAATGGAATCAAATGAAGGATCATTAATTATTGTAATTAATGATAGTAATTAGAGGTTAATTACTCTATATGGTTAAGGCTAATTACTTGAATGTAAGTAAAGTGTAACGACCCGCAAATCCGTACCCCTTGAGTTAACACTATTCTACAACAATCAACTCAAGTTGCACAGAAATACGAACCATTTGGGTTAAAGAAGAAGAGGTAGAAGAAGAAAATAGAAAACAACAACAGAATCTAACCATCGCAGCGGAATAAAATATAATAGATAATAAATGATCTTTACACAAAAATCAAATATGTCTGTTTATATATTACATCATCAGAGTACATCAATCACAGCTCAACATCAATATCATACAAATGGATACACAACAACTCAACACGGCGGAATATATATATTTATATATAAACAAGTACGGGAGTATGTATCGTCATCTTGCTCGTCTCCTGAGCTCCACAGCATCATATCCTGTATTCTATAATGCTCGGTCTGACCCGAGCATTACAGTTAAATAACACCCGAGTCAGTCTGGAATACCAGCGTGAGAAAATCACACTCAATTGATTATTAAAGTTCAAAAGTCCTTTGAAAACAAAAGCATCTCGTAAGACCACGCCACAAATAAACATGTCGGGTTTTTACCTTACGATAGCTAAAACAATTTTTATAGAAATCCTCTGATATTATAATAGGGTCTATATACAAATACTTATAAAATAGCCGAAATTGTTACATCTATTAAATTCCAGCTACTAGCCACAGAGTGGGTAATACAAACAAAACTCGTACAAGGCTCGTAGGGAGAATGGATTTCCAACTAATGACTAGGTACTGGGGTACCACCTGTCACAGTACGTGGCCTAGATCACAGTACCGAGGAGTACGCCCGCCCCCTGCAGCACAAGACCGGGACTACCCCTTAATGGATAATTCCGAGTGAGATCACCCCGCGGTTGGGATCAGCAACCGCCCACTAAGCCGAAATAAAAAGGGACATCTAGACAGGAATGACCTCACCCTGCTTGGGTGCTACCCACCTAGCCTTGCAGCATAACCCATAATTTTCAGTCATTCCCATTTGATGAGGCTTGAGGCTAAGCGTTATCTTTTTAGAACATATCCCTTAGAACGCCCATCGTCCACCTGACGATGTTTCGCAAGCATTCATCCATACAAGTCCGTCCCGGGATCGAACGGAACCGAAGGCACTATTCCTACCACATCCATTTTGGAAATATCCTCAGGATTAGTAGCGACTAGCCCTTGCACTTCACTGCTCCATCTTCGAATCCAAACTCGTTTCCACGAAACGTACAAACCGGATCGAAGTGGTTTTCGAGAAATAAATCTCGATCCCGGTCTCTTCGAAACGATCAACGTATTAGTCCAATATTGATAGTTGGTTATTTAACTATCAATTAACATTCACAAACCACCATCAAACAATAAATAATTTTCCACATTATTTATTTATCCAAAATATCTTTACAAGATATATGTCAGATTTTAACCCCTTTAGAAAACAGTTTCAAACATATTCCTTTCCCGGAATAATTTTCCAATATTTATTTCCACTGAAACACCAAGTATAAAATACTTTTAGATTTTAAAATAATTTAAAAGCACTTTATTATAAAATATACTTCATAGTCCTAAAAATTTAAAACTACTTTAATACTTTATTAAAATATATAATTTAGGAATATTTAATAAATAAGGCTACTTTTATAAAATATAAAACTAGATTTTTCCTTTAAAACAAATACTAAGTCATTTAATAATTACTACGATAATAGTTTTGAAAAATATTTATTTTAGGATTTAAACATTTAGAAATAATAAATTTTCTAAGATATGCTTTTTTAAACAACATTAAAATCTTTAACTTATATTTAAAATTACTTGAAAATCGTACTTGGCTATCCAGGGAAACATTCTTCTCTTTCACATCTTTTAAAAATAAATCACTATTTATTTTTAAACGAATTTCCATTCCTTTATAAATTTCCACTTTGAAATCGTATTTAAAATATCCACCAATATTTTATTTTACTTGATAACCCAGTTTAAAAATTCCAAATCTCAATTCCCTTTTTAAATTTCAAATCCCAAAACACTTTAATCAATTTACAATTTATTCCCAATTTACTTTGCTTGAAATAAATTTTCTTTCTTGCTTTACTTATTTCAAATTTCATTAACATTTAGATTTTTTTCCTCATTTTGAGTAAAAACCTTTTTAACTGAAGATATCCATTTTCAAATTCCCAAAATTCCTTCTTTATCTCTTAATTAAATTTAATCCTTAAATTAAAAATAAATTCTTTATTCTTTCAAATAACATCACTTAAGCTTTACAATTTATTATTACCCCTAATAATTCAAATTCCTCTTATTCCAAATTTGTTAGACTTTCGCAATCACTTTTATTTTATTTTATTTTCAATTCATTATTAATTTATTCCAATTCACTAGATTTATTTTACTTAAAAATTTACTCTTTTATTTCTTTCAAAAATACAATTCTAGAGATTTGATAATTTATTTTACTGAGATATTCAATCCAACCATACCATTCAATACTTCAATTATTCATGAAATCATCACAGGATATCAAATATTCAGAATACAGAATATTAAAAAAATCTAAATAATTTCGAGGAATCCAGTTGGATCCCTCCAACCTGTTTCCCTACATCTAAAGATGTTAGCACAACATAAAATACCCATTCCACAATATTACCATATTATAGCACATCAATCAATTTGATCATTCAAACAATTATTTGAACTTAATCGTTTAAATTTAAATTTAACCGAGTGAGATTAACTCACCTTCGATTTTGTTTGTAACATGATCCAACCCAGCTTGTTTCTTTCCAGATTTTTGACCTTGTATAACATTTTATACAGTTTATTAATACTTGAATCGATCCAACAACTAATTACCACTTAGTTAACTAACAATTCAATTTAATTTTAACTAATAATTTGGTTTCAAACTAATTTCTTATAACAAATTATTTTTAGTAACTAAATATGTAAACAAGCTTATGAAATACATAAATCACCCTACATACATATTACTAAGATAAAAATTATATATATTTCCTTTTTAAAAACACATATGTTATATAAAATGATTTATATAAATTCAAAAGTCTAAATTTTATTTACCTTCCCAATTCAATGCATAAAAAATATATTTACTGCCTTCATAAGTCTTATATAAAATTTCCAGTTTTTCTAAATTCTTTTTTCTCTTTTTATTTTTTTAAAAATATCTTTCTGATATTTGCATTTGTATATAAAAATATGCATATAAATATACTTCACTGTCGTATATCTTCCTTTCTGTTATAAACAAAACCATTTCTGCATATTAAATCTAATTGAAAACAAAACTATTTCTGTCAACATATTTTCTACTTTTTCTGTATATGTATGTAAATTGGAAAAAGAAATTATACCTTACAGCAATCACCCACCTCGATCACAACTTGCGCTCGGCCTCACACTATAGCTCCAATTCGAGCTCGAGCACAGGACTCCCAGAACCTGAAACGCGAAACCCTAGACCCCCTGAATCCACAACTCGCGGCCATCGATCTGTTGAACGAACGCAGTCGCCCCCTCTTAACTCGTGATACCGCTGCTCACTAACCAAACTAACGAGCCTCATAGAGTCGCAACAGCACGCATCCCTCAGGTCGCCTCTTCTTCCTGAGCTCCACGAATTCGAATCATCGGCCCTTCGATTGCTCACGCGTACTCGGCCTTATTTATTTTGAATTCGATTTGAACGAGATGTATATTTTTTTTGAAGAGATGGCCGCCATTCTTATTTGATATTGATGGCGAGTTTAACTGGAGGAGACAAGGAAAAGATGTGATTTTGTTTGGAGAAATTCGAAGTAAGGGTAGTCGCCATTATCAATTCCTGGACGAATTCCTTCGTTTGAAAAGAATGGAAGGGGACATCGATTTTAAAAAGAAAAGGAACAACTTCGTACAGCAGAGGTAGCGTGCAACGAGAAGAGGAGACAACTAGGTCGACGGAAATCAGATGTTAGGCGGCTATTGATTTAACGTTTATATTTTATATTTTTAAAAAATCTCGATTAAGTTTCCAGCACGTTTACTAATCGTATGCTCACACAATATTTCCAAACACTACGAAAATTGAAATCCGATAATAATAAAATATTACGGATCCAATGGAACTGGTTTCGTCAAATTCCGAGACTGTGCCTCGGAAGGCTATTTTTAAATCCAATTTAAACTATAAAAATTTAAAACTGAGCAAACCACTGTTAATTTCAATTTTACAACTTCTATTATCTTTAGTATTTTCAAAGTAAATTTTCCAAACCTTCAAATTATTTTTAGCCGGCTTAAAACTGAAGATTTAATAATTTATCCAATTCCAAATTATTAAATTCAATAATTTAATTAAAAATTAATTAGTGATATTTGAATTCAAGTTAAAATTCACTTTTAAATAATTCAAATCAATTAAATCTTCCAATTTAAATTGCTTAAAAATTCCAGGTCGTCACATTCCTCCCTTCTTAAAAGAATTTCGTCCCCGAAATTACTAGTTAGGAAGAATGGTCCAATACCCGTTTACTTTTCCCAAAAATCAACAATCCCACATCCTACCAACTATCTTTCATAAAGACTCATTTCCATTCTTACTAACTTCCCAAACTTTACCATAGTTTCAAACAATATTACTTACTCAATCATTCAAATTTCAATTTTAAATCAAATTTAAAATTATCAGAATTTTCTCAAAATTTTTCTAACTCTCTAAATTTTCGAAAATTTTTGCCAGCGTCTCCTTTGCGCGGCTAGCTCGGTACAACTACAAAATGGCTCTACGGCCTCCCAAATCCAAAAAGAAAACAAAAGCCAAGTGGCTAGATCCAAAAAACCCAATCAAATTCCATACGAAAATTTAAACACATACTTTTTTGTCGAGCAATTCTAATTTATTATCTGAAATCAAAACCAATTTTCCTTTCCCTTTTTTCATAACTGCATACCCTGTTTAACAATAATATCCAATCACAACATTCAAAAACATTTTATTTGACTTCTTTCTAAAATTTCAATGTTCATTCCATTTAAGCCCGTACGATGTACCTATATCATTCGTATGCAATACCGAATCCGATCGCCTACTCGATCACACAATTTCACTTCCGAACTAGTATCGTCCACCCGACTTCCTAGTGCTGACTCAGATCTGGGTTTTTTTCAGAAACCATCATTCTCCTTGCATAGCTGTAAACTATGATAGAGAATTTCCAGAATCAATCAAAATCCATATCCAGGGTTCTCCGTTGAAAATCGAGTGAAAAATCCTAACTCGGATCGATATAACTATCTTGAAATTCTGTGCCCGAATTCTGGATCAATATAGCTATGCGAATAAAAAAATAATATACGTACATCGTACGTATTTACTCCAATTTATTATCAATTATATCAGTTTCTTTTTATTCATATTTATTTTGATTGTCATACACTTATGCACAATTTTCCCTTGTCACTACTTCCAGTTTTAAATCTTTATTCAATTATCCACTTAGAATAATTTTCTCAATACTAAATTTACTTAAGAATCTCACCATTCACTTCTTAAGTTTCATATAAATATTTGATATATATATTCCTTATATCCATTTCACTTCACTACTGAAGTTTATACTCAAATTGAATTCCAATTCCATAAAAACTTCAATTTGCTTCACTTTATTAATTATTTTCAAACTTCAATACTGTTATTTCCATCTTTTATCCAATTTCCATTTTCAATTTTACTTGAGTTCAATTTATCTTCAAACTTTGAATATTGAATTTTGATTCACCCTATCTCATTCCATATTTAATTAACCATTTCCTTTATTAGTTTTACTTACTAATTTATTTAAAATCTCAAATAAAAGTTTATTTGCAAATCTTTTTCTTCTTTTAGTTTCTTTGAACAATATCTTCAGTTCATCTTACTTTACTTATACAATTTAAATTAGATTTCAACATTCAGTTATAATTCTATTTGCTTACAAATTTTAATTCATTTGTCGTTAGTGAAAATTTTCAAAAGATTCAAAAAATTTCTAATTCCTAAAATTTTCGAAAATTTTTGGAAGAGTCTCTTTTGTACGGAGGAGCTTTTGCAATTTGACAAGAGATATAAATATATATACATCAACCCACACGGTCGGAAAACAGAAGAACAGTTCATATTTCCTATTTGTATTGCGTAGGCGTACCTTATTTAGCGTTTTTAAGCAAGCGGCTATTTATTTTAGCATTTAGCACGGCAAAACCAGTCAAACGGCTTCCCTGAACCTGTACTAACTCATCTTAAATATGTAAGTGACATATATACAAAGTTTATTAACATTTCAATTAATTTCAATAGCTAAAACATGGGTTTCACAAGCCATACCTACCAAACAACACTTATAAGTAATTAATAAAGTTTCAAACACCAATTTAATTGTTTTCACTCGCTTCCAACCAATTTTGATGTCATTTCATTCAATTCCAATGGTTTACCTATCAATTTCTTACATTCAGTTTATTTTTAATCCCAACAAGCTCATATTTATTACAACCGATTCAAAAACCAGTTTTATTCGCTTATATTAACTTATATAATTCTATACAATCTCATTTGCGTCAACGACGACCATTTCCAATTGATTCCGTTTAAATGGTTCACACTTCATTGCTTACTTTCAATTCATTTTGAAACCAAACGAACTTATATTTATTTCAATTTATTCAAAATAAATTTTATTTCACTCCTAACAATTCATAGAATTTTATTTTATTAATAGCAAGGCCTTTCTCAATTTATTTCTACTTGCGGGGATTTTATTCACATATTCAAACCATCACTATTATAATCCAACTTTAGTTTATTGGACTACACTTCCAATTATATTTAATTTACCAACAATCCAAGTTAAATTTATTTATAACTCGAGTCCATTTCCAATTTCATTATTAAATCACCATTTAACTTCCCTTAAACCAATTTAAGTTCCATTTCATAGTTCATTAACTAATTAATTACCTATTAGTTTATTCCGATTCTATATCCAACATTTGATTTTTATTTCAAAAACCACTTTAACTATTTTATTGGAGTTCAACCAATTTTATAATTTAAGTTTTGGATTTTATTTACTTCCCAAAATCAAAACAATTTTTATTTTGGCTTATTTGTTTTACTTCTAAATTTTATAAGTCACAAACTTATTTATTTTCACCAATGGACAACTAATTACATTCACGTTTTACTTTTAACTCGGAATTGTACATTTATTCAGCCAATATATATTTTTTATTATTCCATAAACATTTAAAATAAAATCCCAAAGTTCAAACAATTTTTCAAAATTTCAAAATCACTTTTGAAATCAACTACATCCAAATCCTTTGGCAAATTCAATTATTCCTTTGAGTTTTCAGAACCAAACCCAGTTCACAAACAATTCCAATTTAAAACAACTTGGTAGCAATTTCTCTTCTAGAACTCGAAAATGAACATCGATGATGCTACAGTCATCACCGAAATTATTTTCCAGCGATTGAAAGAGAATTAAATGCTTTTATCACTTTAAAATCCCTTTCAAATATTTTTAAATTCCAAATTTCTCCATATTCAAATTCCAATTCAAAAATATTCCCGAAATAACACCACTATTATTTCCCCAAACCTTTGAAAACCACTTTCAAATTCAAGGAATTTAAATTTTTCCCAAAAGTTCCAAATTGCAATTCCTTTAAATCTATATTCAAACATTCTCTCGAATTTTATCACATTTTTAATTTCCAATGTTTTTCTGGAATTCTATTCCAAAATTATAATCACCTTTGCAGTTTACCTTTACAAATCTCATTTATATATGAAGTTTATTTCAATTTATGAATTACATTTATAATCCATATTTCAAACTCCATTTTGTTATATAGATTTATTCTTCAACTTTGATTATAAGTTTTCAATTTCTTATTCAATTTCTACACAATAGTGTTAATAATATAATTTTATCATTCCTTAACAATCAAGCATCCAAATACTATAATACTTTACAAAAATTATACCTTTTATATACAAAAATAATTTGGGTAAAATTATTTCATTTACCCTACTTCAAAACAATATTGTGTCGAATTGTTCTATTCAAGTGTTTAGAGATCCCTATCAATAACGTTAATTACTCGTATTGACCAGAATCCATAAACTACTCAATAAACCAATCAACACAATATAAAAATCATTTTATATTCACTAACAAATACGCGCTCATATCTATTAATACGCTCAAACTCAGTCTAGAGTACTACGGACTCTTTTTCAATGAGCAATTCCCACCAGAGCCAAGGTTATCACCAACCTAAGCGCTGATACCAAGTGTAACGACCCGCAAATCCGTACCCCTTGAGTCAACACTATTCTACAACAATCAACACAAGTTGCACAGAAATACGAACCATTTGGGTTAAAGATGAAGAGGTAGAAGAAGAAAATAGAAAACAACAACAGAATCTAACCATCGCAGCGGAATAAAATATAATAGATAACAAATGATCTTTACACAAAAATCAAATATCTCTGTTTATATATTACATCATCATAGTACATCAATCATAGGTCAAAATCAATATCATACAAATAGATACACAACAACTCAACACAGCGGAATATATATATATAAACAAGTACGAGAGTACATATCGTCATCTTGCTCGTCTCTTGAGCTCCACAGCATCATATCCTGTATTCTATAATACTCGGTCTGACCCGAGTATTACAGTTAAATAACACTTGAGTCAGTCTGGAATACCAGCGTGAGAAAATCACACTCAATTGATTATTAAAGTTCAAAAGTCCTTTGAAAACAAAAGCATCTCGTAAGACCATGCCACAAATAAACATGTCGGGTTTTTACCTTACGATAGCTAAAACAATTTTTATAGAAATCCTCTGATATTATAATAGGGTCTATATACAAATACTATTAAAATAGCTTAAATTGTTACATCTATTAAATTCCAGCTACTAGCCACAGAGTGGGTAATACAAACAAAACTCGTACAAGGCTCGTAGGGAGAATAGATTTCCAACTAATGACTAGGCACAGGGGTACCACCTGTCACAGTACGTAGCCTAGATCACATTACCGAGGAGTACGCCCGCTCCCCTGCAACACAAGACTGGGACTACCCCTTACTGGATAATCCCGAGTGAGATCACCCCGCGATTGGGATCAGCAACCGCCCACTAAGCCGAAATAAAAAGGGACATCTAGACAAGAATGGCCTCACCCTGCTTGGGTGCTACCCACCTAGCTTTGCTGCATAACATCTGATTTTCAGTCATTCCCATTTGATGAGGCTTGAGGCTAAGCGTTACCTTTTTAGAACTTATCCCTTAGAATGCCCATTGTACACCTGACGATGTTTCGCAAGCATTCATCCATACAAGTCCGTCCCGGGTTCGAACGGAAGCGAAGGCACTATTCCTACCACATCCATTTTAGAAATATCCTAAGGATTAGTATCGACTAGCCCTTGCACTTCACTGCTCCATCTTCGAATCCAAACTCGTTTCCACGAAACGTACAAACCGGATCGAAGTGGTTTTCGAGAAATAAATCTCGATCCCGGTCTCTTCGAAACGATCAACGTATTAGTCCAATATTGATAGTTGGTTATTTAACTATCAATTAACATTCACAAACCACCATCAAACAATAAATAATTTTCCAAATTATTTATTTATCCAAAATATCTTTACAAGATATATTTCAGATTTTAACTCCTTTTGAGAACAGTTTCAAACATATTCCTTCCTCGGAATAATTTCCCAATATTTATTTCCACTGAAACACCAAGTATAAAATATTTAGATTATAAAATAATTTAAAAGCACTTTATTATAAAATATACTTCATAGCCCTAAAAAAATTAAACTACTTTAATATTTATTAAAATATATAATTTAGGAATATTTAATAAATAAGGCAACTTTTATAAAATATAAAACTAGATTTTTCCTTTAAAACAAATACCAAGTCATTTAATAATTACTACGATAATAGTTTTGAAAAATATTTATTTTAGGATTTAAACATTTAGAAATAATAAATTTTCTAAGATATGCTTTTTAAAACAACATTAAAATCTTTAACTTATATTTAAAATTGCTTGAAAATCGTACTTGGCTATCCAGGGAAACACTCTTCTCTTTCACATCTTTTAAAAATAAATCACTATTTAGTTTTAAACGAATTTCCATTCCTTTATAAATTTCCACTTTGAAATCATATTTAAAATATCCACCGATATTTTATTTTACTTGATAACCCAGTTTAAAAATTCCAAAATCTCACTTCGCTTTTTAAATTTCAAATCCCAAAACACTTTAATCAATTTACAATTTATTCCCAATTTACTTTGCTTGAAATAAATTTTCTTTCTTGCTTTACTTATTTCAAATTTCATTAACATTTAGATTTTTTTCCTTTTAAGTAAAAACCTTTTTAACTGAAGATACCCATTTCAAATTCCCAAAATTCCTTCTTTATCTCTTAATTAAATTTAATCCTTAAATTAAAAATAAATTCTTTATTCTTTCAAATAACATCACTTAAGCTTTACAATTTGTTATTACCCCTAATAATTCAAATTCCTCTTATTCCAAATTTGTTAGAGTTTCGCAATCACTTTTATTTTATTTTATTTTCAATTCATTATTAATTTATTCCAATTCACTAGATTTATTTTACTTTAAAAATTTACTCTTTTATTTCTTTCAAAAATACAATTCTAGAGATTTGATAATTTATTTTACTGAGATATTCAAACCAACCATACCATTCAATACTTCAATAATTCATGAAATCGTCACAGGATATCAAATATTCAGAATGCAGAATATTAAAAAAATCTAAATAATTTGGAGGAATCCAGTTGGATCCCTCCAACCTGTTTTCCCTGCATCCAAAGATGTTAGCACAACATAAAATACCCATTCCACAATATTACCATATTATATCACATCAATCAATTTGACCATTCAAACAATTATTTAAATTTAATCATTTAAATTTAAATTTAACTGAATGAGATTAACTCATCTTTGATTTTGTTTGTAATATGATCCAACCCAGCTTGTTTCTTTCCAGATTTTTGACCTTGTATAACATTTTATATAGTTTATTAATACTTGAATCGATCCAATAATTAATTACCACTTAGTTAACTAACAATTCAATTTAATGTTAACTAATAGTTTGGTTTCAAACTAATTTCTTATAATAAATTATTTTTAGTAACTAAATATGTAAACAAGCTTATGAAATACATAAATCACCCTACATACATATTACTAAGATAAATTATATATATATTTCCTTTTTAAAAACACATATGTTATATAAAATGATTTATATAAATTCAAAAGTCTAAATTTTATTTACCTTCCCAATTCAATCAATAAAAAAAATATTACTGCCTTCATAAGTCTTATATAAAATTTCCAGTTTTTCTAAATTCTTTTTTCTCTTTTTATTTTTTTAAAAATATCTTTCTGATCTTTGCATTTGTATATAAAAATATGCATATAAATATACTTCGCTGTTGTATATCTTCCTTTCTGTTGTAAACAAAACCATTTCTGGATATTAAATCTAATTGAAAACAAAACTATTTCTGTCAACATATTTTCTTCTTTTTCTATATATGTATGTAAATTGGAAAAAGAAATTATACCTTACAGCAATCACCCGCCTCGATCACGACTTGCGCTCGGCCTCACACTGTAGCTCGAATTCGAGATCGAGCACAGGACGCGAAACCCTAGACCCCCTGAATCCACAACTCGCAACCATTGATCTGTTGAACGAACGCAGTCGCCCCCTCTTAACTCGCGATGCCGCTGCTCACTAACCAAACTCACGAGCCTCACAAAGTCGCGACAGCATGCATCCCTCAGGTCGCCTCTTCTTCCTGAGCTCCACGAATTCGAATCATCATCCCTTCGATCGCTCACGCGTACGCGATAGAGAAAAGAGCTCGGCCTAATTTATTTCGAATTCGATTTGAACGAGATGTATATTTTTTTGAAGAAATGGCCACCATTCTTATTTGATATTAATGGCGAGTTTAACTGAAGGAGACAAGGAAAAGACGTGATTTTGTTTGGAGAAATTCGAAGTAAGGGCAGTTGCCATTATCAATTCCTTCGTTTGAAAAGAATGGAAGGGGAAATCGATTTTAAAACGAAAAGGAACAACTTCGTACAGCAGAGGTAGCATGCTTAAACGAGAAGAGGAGACAACTAGGTCGACGGAAATCAGATGTTAGGCGGCTATTGGTTTAACATTTATATTTTATATTTTAAAAAAAAATCTCGATTAAGTTTCCATCGCGTTTACTAATCGTATGCTCACACAACAATTCCAAACACTACGAAAACTGAAATCTGACAATAATAAAATATTACGGATCCAAAGGAACTGGTTTCGTCAAATTCCGAGACTGTGCCTCGGAAGGCTATTTTTAAATCCAATTTAAACTATAAAATTTCAAAACTGAACAAACCACTGTTAATTTCAATTTTACAACTTCTATTATCTTCAGTATTAACAAAGTAAATTTTCCAAACCTTCAAATTATTTTTAACCGGCTTAAAACTGAAGATTAAATAATTTATCCAATTCCAAATTATTAAATTCAATAATTTAATTAATAATTAATTAGTGATATTTGAATTCAAGTTAAAAATTTACTTTTAAATAATTCAAATCAATTAAATATTCCAATTTAAATTGCTTAAATATTCGGGATCGTCATATAAAGAATGATTAATCAAGGGAGATTAATTAAAGATCATTAAGCGATGATTAATTTATTTATTTGAAATAAATAAATGAAGAAGGATTTAAGGTTAATCCAATTGATTTAGAGTTGATCAATTCTATTGATGGATGATTGATTATTATTGATTGATCGACGTTGGACGATTGATTGATATTGGATGGTTGATATTGGATGATGATATTGGATGATTGATTGATACTGGATGATTTGGGTATCTATGATATGTAATATGCTGCTTTGTGAAGATGAATGTTGTTATGAATTATCTATTGTGATAATATGATTCATCTATTTGTTTATGTCAGCCTGAATATAAGTTAATTGTTAAAACCCTTAAGTACAATTTGGATATTAAAATGGCGTTTGGTTTCGGTGAGACCGGGATCGGGTTTCCATATTTGGAATCCGAAAACCACATCGATTCCAATTAAACGTTAGGTCGTGAATCCAAGTGGAGCTAGTGAAGACTCAAGGTGTAAGAACTATACGTCAGTATAACTCTATAGGTGATTCCATAATGAGTTCGACGGAATAGTGCTTATAGGTTCGAGATGGCGATTCGGAGTGCAAGGGCTATGGTCGTTGACTCTGAGGGTGATTCCAAAATGAGTGCAACGAGATAGTGCCTTCGGTTTCATTCGAACCCGGAAAGAACTTGTATGGATTGAATGCTTTCAGAACATCGTCAGGTGGACGATGAGCATTCTAAGATAGATGTGTTCTATAAAGGTAATCGCAGCCTCAAGCCTCATCAACCGGGAATGGCTAAAACAGGGGAGGTGCAGCAAGGCTTCATGGGTAGCTCCCACTTGAGAGTGAGATTTACCCCTGTCTAGAGGTCCCTTTCTATTTCGGCTTAGTGTGTGGTTGGTCGCGCCAACTACTGGGTGGTCTTGTTCGGGACTGTCCAATAAGGGATGGTTCCGGCCTTGTGTTGCAGGGGAGCGGGCGTACTCCTCGGTACGTTGATCTAAGCCACGTACTGTGACGGACGGTACCCCAGTAGCCCTGCCATTGATGGAAACCCTTTCTTCCTACAAGACCCTACGGTTTTGTTTGTATTACCCACTTTTGTGGCTAGTAGCTGGAATTTAATAGATGTAACAATTTCGGCTATTTCTTATTTACTTGAAAACCCTAGACACTATTATAATATCACTGGATTTCCTATCAAATGTTTTAGTTAGCGTAAGGTTAAAACTTTTCCATGCTTATGTGTAGGAAGTCTTACGTGATACCTTTTCTTTCAAAGGTTTTTCTAAAGTTAAGCAATTTTAACCCGTTTACTCACACCAGACCCCTGTCTGACCTGAATGTCTATTTTCTGTTTTATTAAACTCTTGGGTACTCATATTATGTATGAGTAGTCAAGTGATTCAGGTTTGCTTGACGAATTATGGAGGAGATATGGAGCAGGAGGCTTCCACGTGTAGATATATTATGATTCTGCTGTGTTGTTTGGTATCTGTATCTGTTGTACTTGAGTTGTATAGTTAGACAGATGATTATAACTGTCTAATATGTGTGTATAAGTTGTGTACTCTGATGTAATATGATACCGTGTAATATTTTATGTGATATATTATATTTCATTCGTTCTGCTGTGAGTTCTCTGTTGTTGTTTTGTTTCTTCTTTCTCTTTCTTTTCTTCTTCAATCCCTTTCTTTCTTCATTGATGATGCGATTTCCTGGAGATAGGAAGTCCGGTCGTCTCAGCTGGTATCAGAGCGTTAGGTTGAGTGAATACCTAGGCTATGGAGTGGTGTCTTTCTTGAGAGGGCATACTTGTATTTTTTATATATAACTATATATATATCTACATGATCTGTTGGGGTTATCTGTTCGGATTTTCCAACATAAGTTTTAGAGGTGGATGGAGTAGTGGGGTGTGTGTGTAACACGACTACCACTGAAGGAAGAGGTCCATATGTTGAGATTGGAAGTGAATTTTATCGAGACTGTAGACCCAATACCGTCTCAAATTTGATTTTTAGTTCGGAGTAAGGATTTCTCAGATATCCGAAGGAAATCTTTTAAAGATTCAGAGTTTATCTTTGAAGTGTAAGTTTGGATTTCGCTCGGGTGAGCGAATTTTTCTTGAGTGTGGATTTGTCAGAAGTGCGGAAGTAAGTGACGGTATTTTGATAACTGCGTGATGAGATGCAGCATCCATTGGTATTTTCAGAAGATGTTTTCTTTTGAAGCCGTTTAGTAATAGTTGAGGAGCAGTCTTACCTGTTGCAGGGAAGATTCGTCTGTGTAGAAGTTGTCTGGATCTTTTGCAAGGAGGTTGACTGTTTTGGGATATGAGACTAAGGTCTATAAGTTGTTTTGCTTTGGCATGGTCTCATTTGTCATTCCTTAAGGAAAGCGAGATGTTGATGTTTGGTTTGGAGCCTGAATTTCATGGGAGGTTGTCTGCCATCTCGGAGGTCCGTTGTGTGGTTTGTTGATCATTTTTGGTTTCGAGAAGCCTTTAGATTAGAAGTCTTTGGTTAGCTGCGGTAGCAGTGCAGTTCGAAATGTTCGGTGTGCTGACGAGGAGGTCTTCACCTTTGCTGTATCATTGGAGTAGAGTTTGGAAGCAGCGGTGTGGCCCGTTTCTCCGATGGTTCAGGTATTTTTGTGGTTCTTCTTTCAGCATCCCGGGCAGTTGGTGAAAGTTTTCTTGAAGGGTTAACCTTGTTTGGAGAAGCTTAAGCTGCTCTAATTGGTAAAGTGAGGATAGTTTCTTTGGAATCCGAACTAGGTAGGAATAGAAAAAGTGACTCGCGATTAATTTGGGAATTTTTCTTGAGCATTCTTTTGTTTGAGACTGAGGATTCTCATGTGGAAGTAGGAGCTACTGAGGTAATCAGAAGGCTGTCTACATCTGGAGTTGAGTTCCATATTGTTTTGGTTCCAAAAGTGATTCTGGTAGCTATCCTTGATGTAGGATGGTTCTTGTAGAAGGAAGAGTTGGTGTGGCAGCTCGGAAATATTTTTGGAATTTGGATTGGTCGGATCTTGTTTTTGATTTGGATTTCTACTGTAAGGTTGTGTGACTAAGTCAGATGTGTCACTCGGATTTTTATGGATTTGATGAACAAAGTTTCCCGGATATATTGGATAAGTTTGTACTCGTGTTCATCGACATTATTCTTATCTATTTCAGAATCAGAGTTGTACAACAGAAGCGAGGTAGCAGCTGTGCGATGAAGGAAGCAAGTTCAGTTGTTATTGCTTGAGAAGTAGAGCTTGTGTTCTGGATTTCGACGGATTTTGGAAGACTTTTCTGTTGATTAGGATCCATAAATTGGTTTGCTTTGGTCTAGTTGTTTCTGGAAGTATCAGCATAGGTTGAGCTGACCAGGAAGAAGATTGGCAGCCCAGGATTGTCTGTTGAGTTATGCAGATATGAGATAAGGAGTTTGGAATTTGAAGTTGGAGACTTCATTGTTGTTAAGATTTCTCTAGTTAAGAGAACAGTAGTTGGATAAGATTGGATGGCTAGTTCTGAGGCATTTGAGATTTCTTATCTGTGTTTCTGATAGGATAAGATTGAATTGCCAGTTTGGATAGCTGGAAATCATTGTATTTCACGTATCTCTGAGGGAGTACGTGTATGAGTCATTGTTGGTTGTTGAATCTGTAGTTCAGTTGGATTTAGAAGTTGTGCTGGACTTGAGTATAGCCTGATGATCTGTTCAAATTGATGGATCTAGAGATGAGAGGAGCTCTGGATTTTAGTGGTGTAGTTAGTTTGTTGGCTTTTGTAGAGTGAGTCTCCCGGTGATTTATTTTTGGGAAACTCTAGATAGTATTTGAGATTTATTATGATTAGTATCAGGATGATTAGTTTGGTTTGTTTGTTTGATTGATTGCTTTGGTTGTTAGTAACTGGTTGTTAGGAATGCTTTGCTGTTTTAAATTAAAATCTCTGTTGGGTTATTAAATTACCTTTGCTTTTAAATTTAGGGGACGAAATTCTTTTAAGGGGGGAGGATTGTAATGACTCGGAATTTTAGGCAATATCAATTTAATAATCTGTATTAATAATTTAATTGATTTGATGATTTTTCTTTATAATTTAAGTTTAAATTGGTAAATTTAATTTTTTTTAGGATAACAAATATTTAATCTGGTAATTTTGATCAATGTCTTTTTAACAATTTAAAATTGATAAGATTTGTTTTTCAAAGCTAATAAATTTTATTCTGTTTATAATATATATATTTGATATATATTGTGAATAGGAATATCTTTTGTTTAAATAAAAGATTGAATTTTCAAATTGTAGTATATATGTATGTATATGTTATAATTTGGAATTTTTTTTGAAATTTTAATTCAATCTGTTAATAATTTATATATGAATGAGTATTGTAATTTAAAGCTTTGTTTTATTTTATATTTTCAAAGGTTAATTTAGATTTGTCAAATTTTTTTCAATTATAAGATAATTGTTTGTTTTTAAAAAATAAGATTTGTTATTTAGTTTAAATAAGATGATTGTTTATTTTAATGATAGTTTAAATAAAGTTTTATTTTGTTTTCTTTTTAAAATGCTCAAATTAAAATGGTTATAAGTGTATAAAAATAAATGTTTAGATTTTAAATTTTATATGTATAAGATATATCTGTGTTATAATTAATTTTAGAATATTTTCTTTAAAAAAAAAGTAAACTCATATATTCATACATAAGTATTTGTTAATTAAGTAAATAAGTAAGTTTATATTATCATTTAAATAAAATAAAATTATATTTAAAATGCTAAAAATACATGTGTAAACATGTTAAGGCCTCTCTAAATACATGTAAGGAAAATTAAGCAATATGGTGACAAATGTAGGAAAATTTAATATTATTGTGAAAAATGTAAAATCTTGATACAAATGGCTTCATTTCCAATTATTTGAAAATTTATGTAACGACCCGCCGCCCTGACCGCCTCTAGTCGGTAATTAAACCAACTCGAAACGTTCAAAAAGACGGATTGTTGTTCAGTTTATAAAGTTTAAACAGAATCAGCCACAGAATCACAGAATAATCATAATATTATTCATAAATGAATTTTTCTTACATACATATATCAGAGTTTGTACAATGCATTAAATTTTTATACAGCGGAACAATTTATTTTCATTAAGTACAAGAAAAATCTCTTTAAAACTTTAGTGAATGTCGAAATCCCCTCTCTCTAACTTCGTGGCCTGAAAATCTTCAAGCTGTAAAAATACTCGGTCTGACCCGAGCGTTAATTGCAAAACACAAAACACTCGAGTCAGGATTAATCTTAACTCAAGTAATTAAATTTGCAATGAACTGAATAAATGGTGACAGAGATGACGAAACAATTGAATCAATTTAAATCTATTATGAATTTTCATTATTAACAACTTAAAATTTTAAAATCTGTCAATCCCGTGTGGCTGCAGTACACACGTATATTAATACACATGTGCACTGCCTCGCCAACACATGTGCAAGCGCAAATCGGACAAATCACTGCAAAGAAATGCCCAAGGCAAAACTAGTGCCAACTTGAACAAAACAGTAAGCAAACAAACATGCAGCAGCAACATGCAATCCCCAAGTACAATGCAAGTAAATACAACAGTGAGCACATATGTACAAATGCTCAAACTCAGTGGCACATGAATACAAGAAGGTCAGTGACCAACCCAAGATACAAATGTGGACAGTGATACACCAAGCATACAACAAGGCATAGGAACTGAAAGGCTACAGCAAGCATGCAACAAGGCATACTAAAAATTCAAGTGCAGACCAGACCAGATTACAAACTCGAGTATGCAAGTGAACATGACAGGAAACAGTTCAATATGAACTAATGAAACAGTACACAAATGCATCAGTGACCAAACACTACAAACTGCAACATGCTTGAAGACTGAAACATATCAGGTATGCAAACAACAATGGATATGAAGACTGAAACACATCAGGCATGAAATACTTAATACGTGCAATAATGGGTATGAAGACTGATGAACAATATGCAACAGTGAATGGGGAGCAACTTGAGCTCAAGAATGATACAAAGTTGCGAGCATATGAAATGTAAATAACAAGTGTATCATGATACAAAGCCAGAGACTGAAATATCAAGTTCACATGCAAGTGAAGACCAATCAAAGACCCAGTACACAAATGCAAATCAATGCAGAGAGTATGGCGATGCAGTGAACTACAGAAATGCAGTCAAATCCAATTTAAAATTTATGATTTACTCTCAAAAATCATGAATTGGTCTAAGGTTTTAATTTATATACCTGAAACACTAAATTAACAAGCTTGAATTTTTAACAATGACTTGAGATTTATTTCTGAAACATAGTACAGGTTCAAAACAAGTTCCAACTTGTTTTCAATTTATCTCAGAAGGAATAAGAGAAGAGAAAGTTGGGATATAACCATAGTTATTTCTAAAGCAAACATGGAAGAGCAATGTCATTTTCAACATGCACAGTCAACTACAAACATATTCAAACATCCTTGCATACAACAAGTTAAATTTCCTATGTAACCCAGGCATACAACAATCAAAAAAGTTGAGAAACAAAGTTTACTCACATTTCCCTTTCCCAGTCAAAAGAAAAATTTCAGAACTTGTTTTATATTTGATGCAGAGGCCTAGTGCAAGTTCAAAGAAACAAGACTTCACTAGTTTTCAATTCATTTACAGGTGATGGAAAAGAGGAAGGTTTGGAATGGATGTGATATGTTTAAATCTTGTAAACAAAAACTACATAAAAATTTAGTTCACAATTTCCAGGTTTAAAATCATTTATATATTCAAAGTAAAACAACATGCATTCATATATTCTCACTTGCTCCCAGAGTTTACTTTAAATAATTTGCACATGAATCAAATTTTTTTTTTTTTTTAAAAAAAAAAAAAATATATTTCATGCCATAATATACAGTACAGAGGCATACTAATCACAGAGATGATAAAAGATACGTACAAGCTCACATTTGTACAGATTGCAAAGCAATCATCAAAACAATATTCCCATGTAGCATACATATTTGTTACTTAAGATTTTAAATTTGAATGTTTACTCACCAGAAACTTGAGTTGTTTAAAAATCAACAGAAATACCATAAGCAGTCATGCATACAAAATGCAGAGAAGTCATCACACAGTTTTCACAGGTTATTTATGTTTAAATCTAAAAGTTTACTCACAGTGACAGGCATATGCATAAATACATATTCACATAATGGTTCCAAGAACTTTAACATGCATCATTTTCACCAAATAATTGGTTTAAACTTGTCAATTTTGTTATTTTCAGATTATAAGATGTTCACAGACCTTTATAACTGAGGTCATTCATATATAGGCATGCAAGCATGATACACAGCAAAACATCCAACCATAGAGGTTTTATAGGCACATATATACAACACATGCAGCAACGTAAACAAGCAAAGTTTTTGGCATAGCATCTGTTCTTATCAATTTAAAACAAAACAAATAGCATTTGTTCTTAACAGTTTAAAAAAAAATTAACAGCATCTGTTCTTAACAGTTTAAAAAAAAATTAACAGCATCTGTTCTTATCAATTTATAAATAAATTTAACAGCATCTGTTCTTAACAGTTAAAAAAAATTAACAGCATCTGTTCTTATCAATTTGAAACAAAATAAATATAGCATTTGTTCTTTTTTTTTTATCAATTTAAAAACACCTATCCTTATCAATTTAAAACAAAAAAAATTTGGTACATCTGTTCTTATCAGTTTGAAAAAAATTAAATTCAATAGTATTTGTCCTCATCAGTTTAAATAACAAATTAACAGAGCAATTCATAGCAAAAGAACAACCAACAACCAACATGCAGTGAGTCATCTGTTCTTATCAGTCTAGAATTCAATTTTTAACCGAGCAACTAAAAACCATAAACCACCAAAACAAAGCATGCAAACAAGAACTTATTGGTTCAACAGTTTAGATTAATTTATCCGGGCAACTGATAATGCATAACCCACAATTCGTAGCATGCAACCAATTATTCACTTCAAAACAAATCTAAAAACTAGCATGAAGATTAATCGTGAGGAGAAACTCACCTTAGCCTGAAGCGGTCGCGTGCGAGTTGGAATTGAAGCGGAGACGAGCGCGAAGAATCGATCGATCGAGCAAATTGAAGCCGAAGCCCTAGCTATGGAAGGAAGACGAAGACGCCATTTTTATTTCTTCGGTTTGAAATTGTTTAGGGTTTTGAAATGAATTGGGGCTTCGTGTTTTTAAGGGGAAGGAGATCGTGATTTGGGGTATGGTTTACGGCATGATGAAAGGCATAATCTTAGGCGTGTTCGTAGCTGATGGAAGTAAGGTAATGTATAACTTATTATTTTATTTTATTTTATTTTTTATATTATATATAAAATTATACTTTTATTTTGATTTATTATTATACAATTATATATTATTTCTTTCATTTTATGTTCTATTGTTTTGTATTATTTTTGTTATTAAAATTTTAACTAAGTGTATTAATTTATTTTATTGATTAAAATTTTGTCCCTTTTTATTTAAGCTAAAGAAAAATATTATTAACTAACCATCCATTTATCAATTTAAATAAATAATTCTTGTATCCAAATTTATTTTCTTCTAAGTCATTTGTTTGAATTTCAATACAAATCCAATATTCAATTTCAAACTTCAAAGTTAAATTCAAATTCTATTCAACTTTAAATAGATTAAATTCAAAAATTTAATCGTCAATTCATAGTTTTATTGGAATTCAATTTAAAATTATCTCAAATATTTAAAATTAATTAAATATCTTCATTTTTAAATTGTTAAAAATTCAGGATCGTTACAATTTAAACATGAGAAATTTGTTTCTCTTTTATATTTTTTCAAACTTCTTTCTTCTTCTTAAATCATTTTCTTCCTCCATAAATAAAAAATCAAATTAATGGCAACCTGAAATATTTCTCAAATCTGAATTTAACTAAAAGCAAATCTGAAGTTCAACTGCAAAATGAAATATGCAACAATTTTAGCTACAACTTCAAATCTTTTGCAATTTTAAAATGGAATTCAACCTACATTTGAAAAATGGAGCTCAATCTGCAATTCAAAGATCTGTTTCAACACTTTTAAATCATAAATTGAAGCAGGCAGTAGGATTTTATCTGCAAGCACATCAAAACATTATTCAGATCTAAGATATTCAAGGCCTGGAAATTGGAAACAGCTCTACATATATCAAATTGTCAGTAAATTGTTTTTTATAAAAACAGTTTAACCTAATCATATGTTGATTTGTGAATTGTATTGATGTTGCATGAAAAATTTTCAGCTTTTATATAAATGAATTGGTATGAATATATGTGCGAAAGCATGTCTGTATGTATATTCTGTTCTATGATGTTTCACAGGCCATATTTGCTTCAGAAATTCAAATCTATGAATCAAATTAACATTAATCTTAAAAATATAAATGGAAGTTGTTTGTAAATGTTTAAGGATGATTTTAAAGGGGGAATTAGGATTTTTATTTAAGTAAATTATTTTTAATTGAAAATATACAGTAAGAATCAATTTGCATGTCAAAAATAGAAACTCATGATTTAGTAAATTGATTCCAGGAATGGGTTAATAATTGGAAATGACAAATTTTAACATGCATGTCATAATTTTTAATTGTGTAATTAAGTTGAATTTTTTGTTTGAATGTTTTGGGAGTTTTTGATGATTGCCGAAGAACGACATGATAACTGCAGCTGTAATTTTGATCGTAGCTTGTTTATGAATCAAAGATTATGGGAAAAATGTAATTTAATTTTTCTAATGTCAAATTTGTTCGGAATCGAGCTAGATAGGGTTTTAGTGGGTTTCGTTTTCGGCTTGACTGTAGTGGTAATCGCGACGTGAACATTTGACCGGAAGTAAATCAAACATTTTAAAGTGAAAATTGAATTTATATTCCAAATTTAAAAATGTTTTAAGATGTTTGTTTTTGAAAATAATTATCTTAATTAAGTTTTAAAATTCAAATTTAAAAGAGTGTTTTGAATTTAATTATTAAATCAAAGTTTTAAGTTAAATTTTGAAGTAATGTTTTTAATAACAAAATTTTCAATTTATATTGAAACAGATAAGTTTAAAACTTGATAATTTAAAGTGTTTTAAATTTGGAAATGATTTATAAATGCTTTATCTCTAAGTAAGGTTATTATTATGATTTTGTAAACTTTTGTCTTTTAGTTGATAAGGTTTAAATTATTCAAATAAATTTATTTATGAAGATAATTAAGGATAAATTACTTGGATATGACTTAAGAATACTTAATTAAGTATAAATTGTTAATAAGCAAGAAATTAATTTAGATTTATGCTTTTCTTAATTAATTAAAGATTTTCTTTAATTATGAGAAGATTAGTTAATTAATTAATTTTAAATAATTAGTTAATTGTTTATTTAATCACTTAATTATGGATTAATTAAGTGTGATTACTTAATGAAGTAATCAATGGTTAATTTTTGAATATAATTAGAATGGTAATTACTTACGGAAGTAATTAGAGAAGTTACTCATGGGAGAAATTAATTGAAGTGATTAATGGAATCACTTAATGCTATCAATTAAAGAATTGGTTAATATAATTGTTGAAGTTAATTAATTATGGAGTAATTAATTAATTAATGTATTAAGAATTATTAAATAATGGACTGAATTACTTGTTAAGTAATTAATTAAGGAAGTAATCAAGATTTGTTAATAGAAGTAATTAGAAGATAGTTACTTGTTAAGTAATTAAAGGTTAATTACTTAGTTAATTGTAGTTAATTAATTAATGTGGTTAATTAATTAATGTGATTAATTACTAAAGGGTAATTAATTAAAAATGTAATTAATTAATAAAGTAGTTAATTAAGAATTTATTGATTATTTTAAATTGAATAATTAATTACTTAATAAAGTAATTAAAGATTAATTAATTGGATTAATTAATCAAGGGTTAACATAATTAATTAAGATGTTAATTAATTAAGATAAGTAATTGCAAGTTGTTAATTACTTTTTATGACTAATGAGATGATTAATTATAAATTAAGTATTTAAAGGGTTAATTAATTAATAAGGATTATTAATTAATATAATTAATGATATTAATCAAGGTTGATTAATAAAAGTAATTAATTAAAGTGTGATTAATTAATTGTAATTAATTAAGGTTTAATGTAAGTAACTATAGTTAATTAATGGAATCAAATGAAGGATCAATAATTACTGTAATTAATGATAGTAATTAGAGGTTAATTACTGTATATGGTTAAGGCTAATTACTTGAATGTAATTAAAGAATGATTAATCAAGGGAGATTAATTAAAGATGATTAAGAGATGATTAATTTATTTATTTGAAATAAATAAATGAAGAAGGATTTAAGGTTAATCCAATTGATTTAGAGTTGATCAATTTTGTTGATGGATGATTGATTGTTATTGATTGATCGATGTTGGATGATTGATTGATATTGGATGGTTGATATTGGATGATGATATTGGGTGATTGATTGATACTGGATGATTTGGGTATCTATGATATGTGATATGCTGCTTTCTGAAGATGAATGTTGTTATGAATTATCTATTATGATAATATGATTCATCTATTTGTTTATGTCATCCTGAATATAAGTTAATTGTTAAAACCCTTATGTACAACTTGGAATTTAAAATGGCGTTTGGTTTCGGTGAGACCGGGATCGGGTTTCCATATTTGGAATCTGAAAACCACAGCGATTCCAATTAAACGTTAGGTCTGTAGGATCTAGATTAACCCTAGAGGGGGGTGAATAGGGTTATAGCAAATTTTCTCGAATTAAACAGAGAAACAAACTACATAAATAAATATGTTGAAAAGTAAATCACACACAAAATTTACCCAGCTTCGGCAACCCCTGCCTACTGCTGCATTCCCAGATTTCTATTAGAATTAAACAGTATCCCGTTTACAAACACTCTACTAGACTCGCAAACCCTTGCTTCCGCTCACAAACACTCTACTAAACTCGCACACCCTGCTCCGCCTATAGAGTTTCGCAAACTCGCAAACTCGCAAACTCTGCTCCCGCCTATAGAGTTTTGCAAACTCGCACACCCTGCTCACTGAACTAATTCTAACTAGACAATCTGACACTACCTACAACCTAGGTGGTGATTTACCAATTCTTTGACTCGAAGAAAAAAAAACAAAAAATAAAAAACAGTTAAACCCAAAAACCCTATTTGAAATAAAATAAGCTAAATCCCCTTTAAACAAACAAGGCCGGCCCAATTGCTTTATTCTCTAGCCCGTTCCTTTTCCATCTTCAATTGCAAAAATGGCGGCCGATCCTTTGTTACAGAAATTAGGGTTTTCTGAATATGGAGGTTGCGACTGTAAATGCTAGATTCTCTTTATCTGTTGGTCGCTCCTTCTCTGATGAACGTATGCCTGGTTTGCGTTGCTCCTCTGTTGATCGATTCTCTGATTTTCATTGCTTGGGCCCTTTCGCAGCTGCTCCTTTGATCGAGTTCACTGTTGCGGTATGTAATCTCTTTGCTGGTTTAATTGCTTGCTTCAATTGAACTCGATGCCGATGATGAGTTTTTGGGTTTTGTATTTATATGAATTCGAGACACTTGAGTTCATTCGTATCAGTTCGATACTTTCCAAAAATTTTCTTTCCTTGATGTGCACGGCTTTCCTGATTTACTTTCGACTTGTTACTCACGGCTTTGATTTTCAAACTTTCGATTTTCTCTTGATTGATACGGCAGAAACTTTCCTATTCTACTTTGCTTTGACTTTTTCAAAGATACGCATCTGAATTTTAAACTTCGGCTAGATTTGCATTTTTGTACTGCATTGATTTCTTGTATGCCACTCCACGACTCTGCATTATTTTCGGCTATCATTGTTTTCATTCTTCATTTCACTTGAACATTGCATTTGTTAATCTTGCTTGCGTTTCACTGAGCTGAATATCATAGTGTTCATTTGGTTTTGTACTTGTGTATATTTGGCTTCACTTGTGAACTTTCGAGTTGCACACTGCTTGTTAATTACTGCTTCAACTTGTTGAGTTCCTGTAGTTGCTGTTACATCACTTCGAATTGCATTTATGTCCAATGCATAGCGATCTTCATTTTTGCTGCTTATGTTGGTGACAAGTCTTTGTGATCTGCACTGTGCATATGAACTTGGTCTTTGGACATTTGTTGGCACTGACTGTTGTCTTTGTGGTCTTCTCATTCATGTGTGTCTGTTGCATTTGAACTGGATTGATTTCATGTTCATGTGTGTCTTCCCATTCACTGTTGCCTGGTTTTAGTCTTGAATGCATCTGTGCATATTGTTGTGTCACTCTTGTAGTTGTAACTGGACATGTTGGTTTAATTGTATTGCAGTTGCATTCACTCGAGTCTTGTATCACTGCATCCATTCTGTAGCATGGTCTGGAGTTGTTGTACTTGTGGTCTTGCATCATTATGGTTGGTGGTGTTCTTGTTCAAAAACTGCTGTCACTGTTGCTCTTTGCATTTTGTCAGTACTTTCACTTGAACTTTTGTGACTTGTGATTTGGTTGTCTGCACTTGTATACTCTCCATTTTGCATACTAGATTGTATTGAGCCCGACATGCTTTATGTTGCAGTCATGTGCTGTTTTGTTGTTTGGACATTTGCTTGTGTGATCTTGAGTTTCTGGTTATTAGTGCACTGTCACTTGTGTATTGCCTTTGACATCCATGTTCTTCCCAGTTTACATCACTGGACTTTGACTTAGTCTTTGTTGAACTTCTGGATGCACTTGTCATCTTCACTGTGTTGCACATTTGTGGTCTGTTCACCCATTACTGCACTTGCATTGCTGTTTGGTCTGAACTTGTTGTTGTACAGTTACTTACTTTGTGCGTTGAGCATTGCATTTGTGATCTGATGCAGTTTTGATTTGTCGAAGTTTTGCATTTGAGTTGAGTCATGACAACAATGGCTTGACCTTTGCATTCAGTTTATTGTGCCTTGTGTTGAACCCAGTTTTAAAAATCGGGTTTGACCTTGTGCTTGTGTCATGATTTTAAATATACTGCACGTGAGTTGAACCCGGCTTTTCGTTTGGGTTTGACCTGTGCTCACCTGTCCCTGTAGCATTATCAAGTGTATATCGATGTGCACGGCCTTGTGGCATGTATAGTGATACACTGTGCATGTCACACTGTTCGTGTGTGATGAACTCAAATGTGAATGATGACGAATCAACCCAAATAACTGAGGCAAATCGTATTTTCAAAAATCATATTTTATTTTATTTTGCAGAAATATTTCTTTTTCTATTTTACTGCGTTAGTGAATATTTTTGCAGATTGCTCAGATGCTGGATTCAAACTGGAAAGCAGTTGAAGACAAAATACGAGTGTGAGTGATATGTAGTTAGGTTATCTGTACATATGAAATCGTGATGTATTCAAAATTGTATATGTATAGTGAGAGCTTGAATTTGTACTATTCAAGATTGTAATAAATATTTGTTTAAATAAAATTTCCGTTTGAATTCAAATTCCATTCAAATTCCGTGTAATTTATTTTATTCAACAAATATTTATTTAATCTCTGAAAAATAAAATAGTACATTAACAAATACATTTATATGAATATATATATATATGTTTATTATCATCAAACAAAAAACATATACTCGTATATTCCACAATCTCCCCCTTTTGATGATAACAAACATATATTTAAGATTTTGACCGTGTTAAATGTATTTGAGCAATGATATACTCTAATTGCTCCCCCTATTTAAATGCTTCCTCTCTACATGATGCTCCCCCTACATATATGCATACAAATAGAAATATATAAATGAGCCTAGATGCAAATGGAAAAATTATTTGACTTTTGCTTGATTCTATTTGACAAAATCTTAACTTTTCTCTCCCCCTTTTGTTATCAGCAAAAGAATAATAGTGTTAGAGAAAAATAGAATCAAAGTGATCAATATTAATCCAACATTAAACTCAAATTGAATATAAATATTAAACTTCAATAAAAATCAAAAAAAAATCATAACTACCCTTGTTAGGCACATATTCCACTTTTAGAAAGAATGTAAATGATGTTTTAATATAAAATCATACAATCGTATCAACTTGTGGTACATTTATATCAGGAATTTGAATATCTACTAATCATGCATAACGGTTAGGACTTTTAAATGAGATTAGTAGTATTCCAATTTAATTTTTTTTTTTAAAAATGAAATCAAGTATCTTCTAGCCACGCATGACCGTGAGGACTTTTAAATGGGATTAGAATTAACTTGTCTATTTAATCAATTAATTTTGATATGCGTTCCATACATGCATAACCGTAAGGACTTTTAAATGAGCATGGAAGCACATAATCAAAAAATCCAACTATTTCACCCATGCATGACCGTGAGGACTTTTAAATGAGAGTGAATACTTTGGATATTTACTTATTTTTAAAAAAAATATGAAGTGAAAAACAAATGATTCCTGATTATAGTACCACATATCGACAAACTATATTTAAGATTTGATAAACAATGGTCGATAGAAATATGATAGATATAGAAATGGTCATGGAATCTTTACCCAACAAAAAGTTTTATAACTCTTGTTTAAATTCCTAAAGAAATTTTCCAAAATGTACTCTTTTGAGTAATATATGTTAAATATCAACACTTATCACTTTTTCAGTCACTATTTATCTTTTTGATAATTAGTGGGGAGTCGGATTAGTCAAAAATTTGTCATTTAAAATCAAATAAAAATGACTAATCTGAAAATATGGTCAAAAATGATTTTCTCGAGAAGGTTATATGGGGAAAAAAAATTCTGCTATTTGAAAATTATTTGTAACGAAAAAATATGCAGATATTTTCTTTGGAAAAACGATGCAGTTACTAAATGTCTCACCAAAAATCACGTTCAACTAGTAAGTTTTCTGTCAACTAAATTACCAGTATGATCTGCATCTGAATTTCACTTTCACTTCAAAACATCACTAAATTGATAAACAAGACCATGAAAATGTGCATAAGAAACTCAAAATCAATTTTTAACAGTGAACAAGTCAGAATCAAAAAATCATCATCTCAATATTGGCTGATTTCATTCAGAATATGGTGCAGATTATCACATTTAATATATCGATAAATAACCCTTCACCTGTTTTACCTTTACGATAATTATTCGTGATTGCCCATTGTGATTCTGTCACCTTTGTACTAGGCTAAGGAACTTTGCTTTGTTGCCCGTTGTGTTTCTCGAACAGCCAAAATCAAGAGAACACTGTTGTTGTTCCTTAGCCTGCCACCATACCTACACGATGAAAGATTTTTGTGACCTATTTATAGGTCCATGATTGTTAGTGGCAGAAGTATTATGAATAAACAATCCCTTTGGAACCCAAACTTGTTTTGTCCTTTCATTCTTGTTCCAATAGACATGTAATTTGTTTGTAGAATTCTTAGGAACCCAAACTTGTATAAATTTTGTGTTCTTGTTCCTATGACTACAATTTTCAAAATGATGTCCAATTATTTCACATCTATCAAAGACATTCTTACCTTTTGCATTACCATCAACTTGCATTTTCCCAAAACCTAGTCCTTTTCTGTTGTTAGCAAAAATTTGATTTCCCAATAGCATGTTGAAAGATTTTTCACCTCTTGAAAAGTTATTCAGAGATTTCTCAAGATTTTGGACTTTGGTTTTTAGTGTTGTGTTTTCAGTGACAAGTGAGGTGCATCTACTTATAAAATCCTTTTTCCTAGTGTCAATGATTTCCTTAAGACTCAAGTTTTCTTTTTCAAGATTCTCAAAGCTATTCTTAAGTCTTGTCAATTCTGAATCTAAAATTTTTCATTTTTTACATTATAGGTTTTGAATATTTTCAAGTTCAGTTTCTAACCTAAAATTTTCACGAGCAAGTTCTCTCCTATCAGATCTCAGTTTTTCAATTTTAGATTCAAGAGTATCAACTACTTTAGTAAGATCAAGACACATAAAAACAAGATCTTTATAAGAATAGTCACCTACCTCACTAGATTCTTCTTAGCTTGCTTCTGATTCCGATTTTGCCATAAAACACAAGTTAGCCTCCTCTGAGCTACTATTCGAAACTTCCTCTCCTTCGTCATCATCCCAAGTCGTTGCAAAAGCCTTCTTCTTCTTTTTTTTTTCCTTTTTTGTATTTGAGAAGTGGGCATTCTTGTTTGAAGTGGCCAGGCTTGTTGTAGTTATAACACGTCAGTTCATTATCGGAATTGTCAGAATCTTTTGACCTGTTACTCTTTGTTTTCTTCTTGCATGGCTTGAATCTTGACCATTTTCTAAGATTATTGACAGCCATTGCAAGCACTTCAATTGGATCTTCTTCCATATCGCTTTCTTTTTTGGTTTTTAAGGCAATCGTCTTCTTCTTTGGTTCGGAGTTATTGTGTTCCTCCTTTGCTTTTAGCTCAAGCTCATATGTCATCAAGTTGCCAATCAACTCCTCCGTGCTTAGTTTACTCAAATCTTTCGATTCTTGTATTGCCGTGACTTTTGCCTCAAAGTTCATCGGTAAGACTCGTAGTATCTTCCGCACAATCTCTACCTCGGTGAAGACCTTCCCAAGCGCTCTAGCATTGTACACTAGAGTTGAAAAACGTCCAAACATATCCTTTATGCTCTCGCCTTTGTCCATCACAAAGTTTTCGTATTCATTGCTGAATAGGGCTAGACGAGACTCCTTGACTTGAGAAGTTCCTTCGTGTGTCACCTCCAAAGTGTGCCAAATTTCCTGTGATGTTGTACAATGAGAAATTCTATTAAATTAATTTTTATCAAGAGCACGGATCAAAGCGTTCATTTCTTTGGCATTTGTAGTTTTTAATTTCTTATCGTTAGCATCCCACCTATCCCTAGGTTTAGGAATCTCAGTATCACCAACAGTTATAGTGGGAGATTTATAGCCAGTTTCAATAATATCCCAAACATCATAATCAACAGAGTTAAGATAAATGCCCATCCTAACCTTCCAATAAGCATAATCACTCCCATTAAACATGGGTGGCCTAACAATAGATTGCCCCCCAGAAAAAGTATTATTTGATGAATTCATGACTCTAGAGTTAAAGAAAAATACCGTGCTCTGATACCACTTGTAGGATCTAGATTAACCCTAGAGGGGGGGTGAATAGGGTTATAGAAAATTTTCTCGAATTAAACACAGAAACAAACTACAGAAATAAATATGCTGAAAAGTAAATCACACACAAAATTTACCCAGCTTCGGCAACCCCTGCCTACTGCTGCATTCCCAGATTTCTATTAGAATTAAACAGTATCCCGCTTACAAACACTCTACTAGACTCGCAAACCCTTGCTCCCGCTCACAAACACTCTACTAGACTCGCACACCCTGCTCCGCCTATAGAGTTTCACAAACTCGCAAACTCTGCTCCCGCCTATAGAGTTTTGCAAACTCGCACACCCTGCTCACTGAACTAATTCTAACTAGACAATCTGACACTACCTACAACCTAGGTGGTGATTTACCAATTCTTTGACTCGAAGAAAAAAAACAACAAATAAAAAAACGGTTAAACCCAAAAATCCTATTTGAAATAAAATAAGCTAAATCCCCTTTAAACAAACAAGGCCGGCCCAATTGCTTTATTCTCTAGCCCGTTCCTTTTCCATCTTCAATTGCAAAAATGGCGGCCGATCCTTTGTTACAGAAATTAGGGTTTTCTGAATATGGAGGTTGCGACTGTAAATGCTAGATTCTCTTGCTCTGTTGGTCGCTCCATCTCTGATGAACGTATGCCTGGTTTGCATTGCTCCTCTGTTGATCGATTCTCTGATTTTCGTTGCTTGGGCCCTTTCGCAGCTGCTCCTTTGATCGAGTTCACTGTTGCGGTATGTAATCGCTTTGCTGGTTTAATTGCTTGCTTCAATTGAACTCGATGTCGATGATGATTTTTTGGGTTTTGTATTTATGTGAATTCGAGACACTTGAGTTCATTCGTATCAGTTCGATACTTTCCAAATTTTTTCTTTCCTTGATGCGCACGGCTTTCCTGATTTACTTTCGACTTGTTACTCACGGCTTTGATTTTCAAACTTTCGATTTTCTCTTGATTGATATGGCAGAAACTTTCCTATTCTACTTTGCTTTGACTTTTCAAAGATACGCATCTGAATTTTTAACTTCGGCATGATTTGTATTTTTGTACTGCATTGATTTCTTGTATACCACTCCATGACTCTGCATTATTTTCAGCCATCACTGTTTTCATTCTTCATGTCACTTGAACATTGCATTTGTTAATCTTGATTGCGTTTCACTGAGCTGAATATCATGGTGTTCATTTGGTTTTGTACTTGTGTATATTTGGCTTCACTTGTGAACTTTCGAGTTGCACACTGCTTGTTAATTACTGCTTCAACTTGTTGAGTTCCTGTAGTTGCTGTTACATCACTTCGAATTGCATTTATGTCCAATGCATAGGGATCTTCATTTTTGCTGTTTATGTTGGTGACAAGTCTTTGTGATCTGCACTGTGCATATGAACTTGGTCTCTGGAAATTTGTTGGCACTGACTATTGTCTTTGTGGTCTTCTCATTCATGTGTGTCTGTTGCATTTGAACTGGATTGATTTCATGTTCATGTGTGTCTTCCCATTCACTATTGCCTGGTTTTAGTCTTGAATGCATCTGTGCATATTGTTGTGTCACTCTTGAAGTTATAACTGGACATGTTGATTTAATTGTATTGCAGTTGCATTCACTCGAGTCTTGTATCACTGGATCCATTCGGTAGCGTGGTCTGGAGTTGTTGTACTTGTGGTCTTGCATCATTCTGGTTGGTGGTGTTCTTGTTCAAAAACTGCTGTCACTGTTGCTCTTTGCATTTTGTCAGTACTTTCACTTGAACTTTTGTGACTTGTGATTTGGTTGTCTGTACTTGTATACTCTCCATTTTGCATACTAGATTGTATTGAGCTCGACATGCTTTATGTTGCAATCTTGTGCTGTTCTGTTGTTTGGACATTTGCTTGTGTGATCTTGAGTTTCTAGTTATTAGTGCACTGTCACTTGTGTATTGCCTTTGACATCCATGTTCTTCACTGTTTACATCACTGGACTTTGACTTGGTCTTTGTTGAACTTCTGGATGCACTTGTCATCTTCACTGTGTTGCACATTTGTGGTCTGTTCACCCATTACTGCACTTGCATTGCTGTTAGGTCTGAACTTGTTGTCGTACAGTTACTTATTTTTTGCGTTGAGCATTGCATTTGTGATCTGATGCAGTTTTGATTTGTCGAAGCTTTGCATTTGAGTTGAGTCATGACAACAATGGCTTGACCTTTGCATTCAGTTTATTGTGCCTTGTGTTGAACCCAGTTTTAAAACTCGGGTTTGACCTTGTGCTTGTGTCATGATTTTAAATATACTACACGTGAGTTGAACCTGGCTTTTCATTTGGGTTTGACCTGTGCTCACCTGTCCCTGTAGCATTAACAAGTGTATATGATGTGAACGGCCTTGTGGCATGTACAGTGATACACTGTGCATGTCACACTGTTCGTGTGTGATGAATTCAAATGTGAATGATGACGAATCAACCCAAATAACTGACGCAAATCGTATTTTCAAAAATCATATTTTATTTTATATTGCAGAAATATTTCTTTTTCTATTTTACAACGTTAGTGAATATTTTTGCAGATTGCTCAGATGCTGGATTCAAACTGGAATGCAGTTGAAGACAAAATACGAGTGTGAGTGATATGTAGTGAGGTTATCTGTACATATGAAATCGTGATGTATTCAAAATTGTATATGTATAGTGAGAGCTTGAATTTGTACTATTCAAGATTGTAATAAATATTTGTTTAAATAAAATTTCCGTTTGAATTCAAATTCCATTCAAATTCCGTGTAATTTATTTTATTCAACAAATATTTATTTAATCTCTGAAAAATAAAATAGTACATTAACAAATACATTTAAATGAATATATATATATTTTTATTATCATCAAACAAAAAACATATGCTCGTATATTCCACAAGGTCGTGAATCCAAGTGGAGCTAGTGAAGACTCGAGGTGTAAGAATTATACGTCAGTATAACTCTGTGGGTGATTCCGTAATGAGTTTGACGGAATAGTGCTTATAGGTTCGAGATGGTGATTTAGAGTGCAAGGGTTGTGGTCATTGACTCTGAGGGTGATTCCAAAATGAGTGCAACGAGATAGTGCCTTCGGTTTCGTTCGAACCCGGAACGAACTTGTATGGATTGAATGCTTTCAGAACATCGTCAGGTGGACGATGAGCAATCTAAGATAGATGTGTTCTATAAAGGTAATCGCAACCTCAAGCCTCATCAACCGGGAATGGTTAAAACAGGGGAGGTGCAGCAAGGCTTCGTGGGTAGCTCCCACTTGAGAGTGAGATTTACCCCTGTCTAGAGGTCCCTTTCTCTTTCGGCTTAGTGTGTGGTTGGTCACGCCAACTACGGGGTGGTCTTGTTCGGGACTGTCCAGTAAGGGATGGTTCCGGCCTTGTGTTGCAGGAGAGCGGGCGTACTCCTCGGTACGTTGATCTAGGACACGTACTGTGATGGGCGGTACCCCAGTAGCCCTGCCATTGATGAAACCCTTTCTTCCTACGAGACCCTACGGTTTTGTTTGTATTACCCACTTTTGTGGCTAGTAGCTGGAATTTAATAGATGTAACAATTTCGGCTATTTCTTATTTACTTGAAAACCCTAGACACTATTATAATATCACTGGATTTCCTATCAAATGTTTTGGTTAGCGTAAGGTAAAAACTTTTCCATGTTTATATGTGGGAAGTCTTACGTGATGTCTTTTCTTTCAAAGGTTTTTCTAAAGTTAAGCAATTTAAACCCGTTTACTCACACCAGACCCCTGTCTGAGCCGAGTGTTTATTTTCAGTTTTATTAAACTCTTGGGTACTCATATTATGTATGAGTAGTCAAGTGATTTAGGTTTGCTTGACAAATTCTGGAGGAGATATGGAGCAGGAGGCTTCCACGTGTAGATATATTATGATTCCACTGTGTTGTTTGGTATCTGTATCTGTTGTACTTGAGTTGTATAGTTAGACAGATGATTATAACTGTCTAACATGTGTGTATAAGTTGTGTACTCTGATGTAATATGATATTGTGTAATATTTTATAGATATATTATATTTCATTCATTCCGTTGTGAGTTCTCTGTTGTTGTGTTTCTTCTTTCTCTTTCTTTTCTTCTTCTATCCCTTTCTTTCTTCATTGATGATGCGATTTCCTGGAGATAGGAAGTCGGGTCGTCTCAACATCCCTGGGGTTTTCTATTTCTATGGTACCATGTGGAAAAACAGTTCGTACCACAAATGGACCGGTCCATCTCGATTTATGTTTCCTAGAGAATAAATGAAGTCTACAGTCATATAAAAGAACTTTTTGGTTAGGCGAAAACGTTTTTTTAGGATTGACTTGTCATGAAAAAAAATTGTTCTTTCTTTATAAATTTTCGCATTTTCATATGGGTCGTTCCTAAGTTCTTCTACTTTGTTAAGTTGTAGTTTTCGGTTTTCGCCATCTTTCTCGAGATCAAAGTATAAGTTCTTCATTGCCCACAATGCTTTATGTTGGATTCCAACAGGTAAATGGCGAGCTTTCCCGTAAACTAAATGAAATGGGGACTTTCCAAAATTAGTTTTAAAAGCGGTACGGTAAGTCCAAAGCGCGTCGGTCAATTTCTGAGACCATTCTTTTCGATTTTTTATTAACTATTTTCTCCATGGTTTGTTTTATTTGATGATTTGAAACTTCAACTTGGCCACAAGTTTGAGGATGATATGGATTGGATAACTTGTTGGTTATCTCGTATTTCTTCATTAAAGTTTCAAAAGAGCGATGGAAAAAATGGGGTCCCGTTATCACTGATTATTGTGCGAGGTGTGCCGAATCTCGAAAATATGTTTTCTTTGAGAAATTTCATAATAATTCTATGGCCATTGGTTTTACAAGGAATGGCTTCGACCATTTGGAGACATAATCGACTGTAAGAAGTATGTACAAATTTCCAAAGAATTGGGAAAAGTTCGCATAAAGTCAATACCCTAAACATCAAATATTTCGATAGTAATAGTAGGGTTTAGAGGCATCATATTTCGTCACGATATTCGTCCAAGCATTTAACATCGATCACAAGTTTTACAAAATTCAAACGAGTCTTTGAAAAGGGAAGGCCAATAGAAACCACACTGAATCACCTTTTCCATTGTTTTTCGAGGACCGAAATGTCCACCGCACATTTGATCATGATAAACAAGAGAAACACTCTTGATTTCCTAATCTGGGATGCAACGTCGAATGATTTGGTTGGGACAATACTTGAACAAGTATGGATCATCCTAATAGAAATATTTCACTTGGGACACGAATTTGCTTTTATTTTGTTTCGACCAAAATGAAGGATTTTCTTAAGTGACTAAATAGTTCACTATGTCGGCATACCACAGTTCGACGGAGACAGAGAGAAGTTGTTCATTGGGAAAGTTTTCATTGATTGATAAAGGCGATGGTGCGTTGGTAAGACGAGACAAGTGATCGGCTATGACATTATCGAATCCTTTTTTTTTCTTCGATTGAAAGGTCAAATTCTTGAAGTAAAAGGATCCAATGAATCAAATGAGGTTTAGCATCCTTTTTGGGTATCGAAGAGCAGTATGGTCAGTGTAGACCATGATGTGTGAACCTACCAAGTAAGGTCAAAACTTTTGAAGTGTAAAAAAGACAGCTAGAAGCTTTTTCCGGTTGTTGTGTAGTTGAGTTAAGCATCGTTCAAAGTCATACTCGCGTAGTAAATGACATGAAGGATTTTGTTGATGTGTTGTCCTAAGACAGCACCAACCGCAAAGTTAGAAGCATCACACATTATTTTGAAAGGAAGATCCCAAATGGGTGTGCAAATGATTGGAGTAGAAATGAGTTCGTTTTTAAAACGTTCAAAAGAAGAGGCACGGTCAGAATTAAAATCGAAAGGAACGTCTTTTCCTACAAGATTAGTCAAAGGACGAGCGATTTTGCTAAAGTCTTTCACAAAGCATCGGTAAAGCCAGCTCATTCTAGAAATGGTCGAATGTCCTTAATAGATTTAGGAATGGGTAGGTTTGCAATTATGTCAACTTTCGTTTTATCTACCTCAATGCCTTTATTTGAGATGATATGTCCAAGGACTATGCCTTGTTTGACCATAAAGTAGCATTTTTCCCAATTCAAAGTCAATTTTTTTCTTTACATCGATTTAGAACAAACTCAAGATGATGTAAACAATCAAAAAAAAGAATCACCAAAGATAGAGAAATCGTCCATAAAAACTTCTAGAAAGCATTTAATCATCTCAAAAGATGCCAACCATGCAGCGTTGGAAAGTAGCAGGAGCATTGCAAAGTCTGAATGGCATACGTCGATAAGCAAAGGTACCGAATGGACACGTGAAAGTCATTTTATTTTGATCTTCGGGAGCGATTGGAATTTGGTTATAACCAGAATAACCATCAAGGAAGCAGTAGAATTCATGGATGGCTAAACGTTCAAGCATTTGATCGATAAAAGGAAGTAGGAAGTGATCCTTATGTGTTGTGGCATTTAGTTTTCGTTAGTCAATGCAAACACGCCAACCCATTTGAGTATGAACAAGTTCGTTTGAATCGTTCTTAATAACAATTAGCCTAGACCTTTTCGGTACAACGTGAATTGCGCTAACCATGAACTATCAGGATTAGGTAAATGATTCTGTTGTCGAGAACTTTAAGAATTTCTTCACGCACCGCATCTTTCATTTTTGGATTAAGCCTTCGTTGTGCATCACGAATAGGCTTGGCATCATCGATTAAATGGATGCGATGTTAAACAAGAGTGGGACTAATTCCCTTTATATCAGAGATCAACCATCCAATCGCTTCCTTTTTTTGGACAGGATTGAAAGTAAGGAGGTTTCTTGATCAAGAGAGAAAGTTGCGGAAATTATGACGGGAAACGTTTCGTTATCACCTAAATATGCGTACTTAAGGTGATCGGGAAGTGGTTTGAGGTCCAACTTCGAGAGTTTCTCGATCAAAGAATTGGTTTGAGATTCGAACTCAACTGGAAGCGATTCAAAAGAAAGAGTGTATTCAATCTCATTGGGTATTTCATGAAACATTTTTTTGTACTTAGCTTCATGTTCATCGTTAGGGTCAAGTGTCTCGTTTTTGAAGTTTTCGTGAATGGCACTAACTTCTAACGTTTGGTCACGAGGTTCATTCGATTGGCTTTCAAGATTGAAAAAAACTAGATCCAAAGTCATGTTTCCAAAAGCAATTTTCATCGAACCGTTACGATAATTGATTAAGGCATTTGAGGTGGCCAAGAATGATTGGCCTAAAATCAATGGATTTGACTCGTAGGGTTTCTCACGGGTTGTGTTTCGAGAACGATAAAGTCAACGGGGAATATGAATTACCCTACTAGAATGAGCATGTCCCCTATTTCTCCCACGGGTTTCTTAATGAAACGATCGGCGAATTGAAGCTTGACCTTTGTGGGTTTGAGCTCACCTAAGCCTAATTATTCGTGCACAGAGTATGGAATTAAATTGACACTCGTGCCTTAGACTATCATGCATTTGTTAGTCGTCTTGTCTCCAATTGTACACAAAATCATAGGACGACTAGGATCTTTGTATTTAACGGGCATGGATTGGGACACGACTTCACTCAAACTGGTGGCTAAGAAGACTTTTTTAGGCACTTAAGTTTGTCGCTTTTGTGTAAAGACCCGATTCTTCGTCTTTCGAAAATTCAACATCGATACTCACTTTATCGACTACCGAGAAATCGAATGCCAAAAAACCGAACACTTAGGGTTTTAAGAAGAAGAAAAAGACAGAAGAAGAGATAAGAAGATAGAAAAATAGAGAGGAAAGAAAATAGAAAATAGGACGGAACAAAAAACAGCAGAACAACAACAGAATCTCACAATTCGCAGCGGAACAACATATAATAAATAAATGAATAATCTTTAAACAAAGAACTATATCAGTTATTACATTTTATACATTACATTTCATTACATCATATCATCATCAGAGTGTACAACATCAAACAACAAACAGCGGAAAAGAAATACTATATACTAATAATATGCCATGCCGTCCATCTTGCCTCCAGCAACTCCAGAATATCCTGATAAACCTAACTCTTGACCGCCCGTGTGGAAATTGGTGGGCACCCAGAGTTTGGGAAGGAAAACAATAAACTCCAAGTCAGTCATGTGGTTGGTGTGAGAACTCAAAACAGTTTATTTATCTTTAAAATCAAATAGAAGAATATTTTTAAGTCAATTCGCAATGCTTCTAAAAATGAGACTACCATAAGGCCTCCCGCACACACACACAATGCAAACGCAGAATCGGAGGAGATTTCTCCTTATGATAGTCAAAGATGCTTGATACGCATTTAAAAGAACATTTGATATTATTACTAGTGCATAGTGTAGAGAAATAATTCATTTCGAAAGTAGAATATAAATCTTAGCCAACATACGACCATTATCGTATGCCTACTATAGCTACCATCCAAACAGTGGGGCGCCACCATAAGTGAATGATAGGTTCTACAACTAATACCGTACAAGTCTCGTATTGCTTCTTTGGATTTCCAACGAATGATCAGGCCAAGAAACTTCCCATTGCCACATGAGAATGCCTCTGGATGGACATCCCCGAGAACCAAACCGGATCTCTACCAACACAAGGCCGGGTTACCCCTAACTGAGTAACAACTGACCGAATATGCCATCCCCCGATCCTTTGGGACCTTTCACCGAGCGCTCGCAATCAATTCACACAATCATAAAGTGTTTTCAACATGAGTAAGTATCTGGGCTCCATACCATGATACCACCCTTTTCCAGAAGGAAATGCACATATCCTAAAGTGTGCTACCCCTCATAACCTTGCTGCATCTTTCCTGTTTTGACCATTCACGGGGTGTGAGGCTCGACGAAGTCACGTCCACAAAAACATATTTTATACAAAAGCCATGCTTTGGGTCAACAAATGATCATAGAAATGATCACCAGGATAGACGATCAAATAAACGATCCTATCACAAATAATCAACACAATGATCATTTCACATCAACACTCAACATGTCACATTACCAAATTGGGAATATCGCTGATAACATTCAACTACATAACCTCTGAGCTCGTACGTCTCAGAGAAGGGTGTTAAGCTAAAAGAATAAATTCTCCGCCACCAACAGAAATATATTTGAAAGAAATCTTCTTTATATCTCAATTTGTAACGTCAGACATACAACCATACAAGTCTGTTCCGGGCTCGAACAAAACCGAAGGCACTTACAAAGAAGTCCTTGCAATTCGGATATTCACAATCCTGATCGGATTTTCCATCACATATGGAGAACTCAATACCGGAGCAACTCGGTGCAAAGTCAATCGACAGGTCATCCTATCGCTCTCGCAAATACCGGGTCTTCAACACCGATCTTCAAATGCAATTCATAACGACGTATCACATATTCGGAATGGGTTATACGACCCCATGGTCCTTTCCCGGTTAACCCGAATAGTGAGCGCTTATTCAAAAATAAGTGTGGCATTCAAATTCAAACAAATCACATCAAATACCCATTCAAAGGGAAATATTGATAGTCGGTTATTGAACTATCAATTGATATGCACACATCACCAGATTCCAAATAATTTTCCAAATTATTTATTTTCCAAAATATCTTCACAAGATATATAATTTTCACACTTCAAAAATAAATCAATATTTATTTTTAAACAAGTTCCCCTTTCTTTTACAAATTCCATAGTGAATTTATATTTCACAATATCTATGAATATACGATTTCAATTATTCATTTTCAATTTATCTTCAAAAAGATAAATTCTCTAATATTCACTTTATATTGGAAAACATTCCCATACTTACTTATTAAGTAATTCTCAATCCATTTATTTTCAACACTTGGAAAATATTCAATATACTTAAATCGAAATTAAGTATATATTTCATTCTTTAAGGAAATCATTCTCTTAAACATATTTATTTGGGCCAAAACGAATGTTACGTAAAACATCGTTACGACAACCCAAAATCAGTAGTATAGGGATTCGAAATTAAAATAGATATATAAATCCCAATACTATACAAAACATTTCCTTTCGGAAATCATTTACTATAACAACAGTGTTATAGTCCACTATTTCCTTTTATTTCTCGAAAACGTCTATTTCAACAATAAATGTTGAAATCTATGGTTTCGAATCTCAACACATTTTAAAACATCGTTAGATCGTTTTAATTCTATTTAAAACATCACATTCAAAACAATTTCTTTAACATATTATTCACTATTCAAAAACGTGAATATACTACGTTAACCAATTTCATTATTTCTATACATTTCATTTTTAAAGGATTATTCACTGTCTAAAACGTGAATATAACTCCATAAATAAGTTATAACAATTTTACTTATCAAAATAAGTCGTTTGCGAATTTTATAAAACAACGTTTAAAAATTCCATTTCTATTTATTTTATAACATCTTCCTTTTTATACATCCTTTATTAACCTATTCGATTTATAACTCAATTATAAACCAAAAGTTCACATTATAAGTTAAATGCTTATAAAACGATTATTTTACAAAATCGTTCTTTTAAACTTCATAATTATAAATCTTATAACTTATAAGATTCAATTATTTATCCAAATATATCCTTTAATAACTTCCCAAAATTTATAAATCTTACTATTTATAAATTTCATTTATGACTTCACCATTTATAATTTTATGAATTCCATTCACTTATGCAATCCATTTTCACTTCATTCAAACACTTATAAAAACTCGTTTTATAATTCAAATGTTTCAATTTATAAATATCAATTTATAAATCCTTTATAAAATCAATTTATACTATTATTTTAAAACATCTTTAATCTCCTTTATAATTTCATCATTCTCTTGATTTATAAAATAATCAAATTTTATAAATCCTGTTTTTAAACTTTTTATAATAAATTCAAAAAAATCCAATTTAATTATCTTATAAAAACATTAACCCATATTTCTCAAAAATCCTAATTTTTATAACATTAAAATTATAACGTTTATTTATTTAAAATAAATCAATTCCAAAAATATTTTATAAACGTATACTTTCAAAAATCACTTTAAAAATCATTTTAAAGTTCCAAATTTGGTCCAATGATGCTACACACCAAATAGTCAATCACGACTACAACGATATCATATATCGATATGATAATCCATCAAATATCAAAATATCTGAAATCAAATAAAAACTGTTGAGGAATCCAGTTGGATCCCTCCAACCTGTTTTCCTGCATCCACAAACATTAGCACAATACCAATTTCGCTCCAGTACGAAATTATCGCGGTATATGGGATTTAAAATATTATCCGCTTAATAGACGGCGCAATAGGGTCTCATCCGCTATGCAAATGCGGGAAATCAATAACTCCAATATATACATATGCCAATATATATATATTTCTATTATATATAATACCAATTTCACTGTTTATGAAATATTCGCGATATATGTTATTAATAAATAACATCCGCTTACTAACGGCGTATAATGTCTATTTTAACAATCAATAGATAACAATCATCATTCAAACGTGCATTCAAATATTTTAAATCTAACTATTTAAAATAAAATCGAAACCGATTCGATTGAGTGAGAAGTTCTCATCTTGATTTCAATTTCGTTTTAGCGATTTATTTCGAATAAAATTAAACGGACGTTTAATTTTACCCGAAATTCTCACTAACTCCAAACGACTCCAATCCAATTCCATCGCGTAGTTCTCGTCCATACGATTCCAACGCAACTGGTTTCGCGCGTTTTCGACCTCGTATGAAAAAGTTATGAATATTTAAAGTTTACACGAATTTTTTATATATAAATTTACAACTTAATTTATAATTTTAAACCTAAACAAATCTGGGCCGTAGGATCCACTACCCTTGCCATCAGATCCGTGCGCACTCCCCCCCCCCCCCCCTTCTCCTTCCTCTTTCACGTTTCCAGGTAACATATACGCGCAAGAACCCATATCTCATAAACTAGGGTTGAATTTTGCAACCCAATTACTCGCTGAAAATTCGATCAGAGGTCTCCAAATTGAAGAGCAAAGCACGAGCAACGACCCCCCCAAACCCTATGAAACTCGGCCCCTCCTCCTCTCTCGATTTGCGTGCGCAACATACGTGCGTCGGCCCCCCATTGCTCCCTCTACATTGCTCCAAAACCCATCATCACCATATGGATTTCAAGATCATCTCGTGCTCTTCATCTTTGCTTCAGAAAGTTTTTGATAATATTGCATGGATTGGAAGAGATTAAGGAATGAATTTGGGTGTTTTCTGGCCATTCATTGATATAGGAGGCGGCTGCGTTTAGGGTTTTAGATTTTTTTTTTTTTTTTTTTGTGAAGGGTGTTGGTCTATTTATAGGAAATCGATGAACACTATTCATCCGGAAATTCCGAACTCCGATTTACGTGCCGAAACTGACGTTCCTAGGGTTTATCCCGCATTCCGGACACAATGGAACAGGTTTCGGAAGCTAATTCAGACATCTGTGTGAGTTATGGCTGTAAACGATCGATTTAAATTAAACCGATTTAAACGATTTTCTAGGCGTTTTAATTTGTATCGGACAAACGGTAAATCCAATTGACACGAAATTTGAAACCTTACAATAATATTACATTACGGATCCGATGAAACTGGTTTCGTCGAAATCCGAGACTTTTTGAAAAATGGCTATTTTTACTCGCCAAATTAATATTAAAAATAATTCGATGCGTTTCGAGCTGCCACGATCAAACGATAACTCCGATTGACATGAAAATTGAAATCCGGTAATAACTAACTATTACGGATCCAATGGAACTGGTTTCGTTCAATTCTGAGACTGTTCAAAAATTGACTATTTTCACTAGTCGATTTAATTATTAAAATATTCAATTTTCACAAATTAACTTTTAATTCGATTTTAAAAGTTCTAAAACATCATTCTAACTTCAACATGATAAAATAAAATTTTACAAATCATTTTCAATCATATTTAACCCAAATTTTCAATTATTTCCATAATTTAACATATTAAATAATTGATTTAATTATCGATTAAATCCAATTATTCGAAATAAAATTTATTCGACTTATAAATTCACTTATTAATATTTAAAATTAATTAAATATTCAAATTTTAATTAATTAAAATTCTGGGTCGTTACAATCTTCCCCCCTTAAAAGAATTTCGTCCTCGAAATTAACAAGTAAGAAAAGTTACATAATTTATTAACTTTCCAAAATTCATAATCGAACTTCTTATAATACTTTACTAAGTTTTCAAATCATATTTAGTTATCTTTTCAAAAACAACAACTATTGTTTAACTTTCAATTCCTAATCAAAGTTAAAGTTTCCAAAATTTTCCCAATTTTTCCCAAATTTTTTCTAACGCCTTAAATTTCCGGAAAAATTCGCCATAGTCTCCTTTGCGCGGCTCGATCCGAAAAAATAAATGACAGTATATATATCACAAATATACATCTCATCAAGTAATGAGGCATCCCGAAGGGAAAAAAGTATAAAAGTACGGTATGTAATCCGAGATATGTACCTTATATTTTATTAGCGAGCATATACGGCTAATATAGCGCGAAAGCGAGCTCCAAATGCGAAGCAAACGCGATCCGCACCTACTAATCACTCAACAAACAACATGAGAGCATGCATGTAGACAATAGTATCAATATACAACATATAGTAACATAATAACTATACATGCCAACATAGCAAATGTAGTAAAAGCAATATATTCAACCATCAACCAACTAGCATTCATAACCAATAAATATTCATTTATATTCTCATTAATATTCAATGAAATAGGTTTTCAATTTAATCACTTTTGATTCATTAACATTGGATGTTTTTACTAACATTTATTCTCAATTAGTTCATATTCACTAATTCATATTCAAGTTGGTTCACTTCCAAATCAAATTCAATTCTATTTAAGATTCATTTAACTCAAATTCAAATCAAATTCAAGTTTATGGTTTTTTTTGAGAATCCAATTGGATTTTAATTACTTTAGCTTCCAATTTCATTAACTCAATTTCATTAACACTTAATGAATTATATACAATCAATCAACTAACAATCAATGTATATTGATTACAACCAAATTCCTTTGCTTATCAATTGGTTTAATCAAATTGATTTTCATTCAATTATTCAACTTCCAATAACATTAGATTTTAATGAATTACACTTACATTAATTATTCCATATCAACTTAATTCACATTCAATTGATTAACATTCAATCTATTAATTCAATTCAATTTCTAAAGTTGAATTTCATTTATATAACTCAAGTTCATATCCATCACTTAACTTTAAATTCATTTTTATTTCAACTCATATTCATAAATATATTCATATAGTTTCACTTCTTATATATATAAGTTTACTTCACAATTGCAAATTACTTTAATTATAATTCAATTCTTATAATTCATTTGCTTATACAATAATTCTTTTATTTAGATTATTCAAACAACTAAACAATCACTTATATACACTTTAATAATTCTGAAAAATTATTCTTTTATACATAAAATATACTTAAGGTAAAAATTATTTCATTTACCCAACTTAAAACAATACTGTGTCGAATTGTTCTATACAAGTGTTTATAAACCCCTTCGGCATAGTTTTGCAGACCACGCTGACGAAAGTTCATATGCCACTCAATAAACCAATCATCACAATATAAAACAATTTTATATTCACTAACAAATACGCACTCATATCTATTATTACTCTCAAACTCATTCTAGAGCACTACTGACTCTATCTCTAATGAGTAACACCCAACAGAACCATGGTTGTCGCTTAACCATATGCTCTGATACCAGATGTAAAGACCCGATTCTTCGTCTTTCGAAAATTCAACATCGATACTCACTTTATCGACTGCCGAGAAATCGAATGCCGAAAAACCGAACACTTAGGGTTTTAAGAAGAAGAAAAAGACAGAAGAAGAGATAAGAAGATAGAAAAATAGAGAGGAAAGAAAATAGAAAATAGGACGGAACAGAAAACAGTAGAACAACAACAAAATCTCACAATTCGCAGCGCAACAACATATAATAAATAAATGAATAATCTTTAAACAAAGAACTATATCAGTTATTACATTTTATACATTACATTTCATTACATCATATCATCATCAGAGTGTACAACATCAAACAACAAACAACGGAAAAGAAATACTATATACTAATAATACGCCATGCCGTCCATCTTGCCTCCAGCAACTCCAGAATATCCAGAATATCCTGATAAACCTAACTCTTGACTGCCCGTGTGGAAATTGGTGGGCACCCAGAGTTTAGGAAGGAAAACAATAAACTCCAAGTCGGTCATGTGACTGGTGTGAGAACTCAAAACAGTTTATTTATCTTTAAAATCAAATAGAAGAATATTTTTAAGTCAATTCGCAATGCTTTTAAAAATGAGACTACCATAAGGCCTCCCGCACACACACACAATGCAAACGCAGAATCGGAGGAGATTTCTCCTTCTGATAGTCAAAGATGCTTGATACGCATTTAAAAGAACATTTGATATTATTACTAGTGCATAGTGTAGAGAAAAAAATTCATTTCGAAAGTAGAATATAAATCTTAGCCAACATACGACCATTATCGTATGCCTACTATAGCTACCATCCAAACAGTGGGGCGCCACCATAAGTGAATGATAGGTTCTACAACTAATACCGTACAAGTCTCGTATTGTTTCTTTAGATTTCCAACGAATGATCAAGCCAAGGAACTTCCCATTGCCACATGAGAATGCCTCTGGATGGACATCCCCGAGAACCAAACCGGATCTCTACCAACACAAGGCCGGGTTACCCCTAACTGAGTAACAACTGACCGAATATGCCATCCCCCGGTCCTTTGGGACCTTTCACCGAGCGCTCGCAATCAATTCACATAATCATAAAGTGTTTTCAACATGAGTAAGTATCTGGGCTCCATACCATGATACCACCCTTTTCCAGAAGGAAATGCACATATCCTAAAGGGCGCTACCCCTCATAACCTTGCTGCATCTTTCCTGTTTTGACCATTCACGGGGTGTGAGGCTCGACGAAGTCACGTCCACAAAAACATACTTTATACAAAAGCCATGCTTTGGGTCAACAAATGATCATAGAAATGATCACCAGGATAGACGATCAAATAAACGATCCTATCACAAATAATCAACACAATGATCATTTCACATCAACACTCAGCATGTCACATTACCAAATTGGGAATATATCGCTGATAACATTCAACTACATAACCTCTGAGCTCGTACGTCTCAGAGAAGGGTGTTAAGCTAAAAGAATAAATTCTCCTCCACCAACAGAAATATATTTGAAAGAAATCTGCTTTATATCTCAATTTGTAACGTCAGACATACAATCCATACAAGTCTGTTCCGGGCTCGAACAAAACCGAAGGCACTTACAAAGAAGTCCTTGCAATCCGGATATTCACAATCCTGATCGGATTTCCCATCACATATGGAGAACTCAATACCGGAGCAACTCGGTGCAGAGTCAATCGACCGGTCATCCTATCGCTCTCGCAAATACCGGGTCTTCAACACCGATCTTCAAATGCAATTCATAACGACGTATCACATATTCGGAATGGGTTATACGACCCCATAGTCCTTTCCCGGTTAACCCGAATAGTGAGCGCTTATTCAAAAATAAGTGTGGCATTCAAATTCAAACAAATCACATCAAATACCCATTCAAAGGGAAATATTGATAGTCGGTTATTGAACTATCAATTGAAATGCACACATCACCAGATTCCAAATAATTTTCCAAATTATTTATTTTCCAAAATATCTTTACAAGATATATAATTTTCACACTTCAAAAATAAATCAATATTTATTTTTAAACAAGTTCCCCTTTCTTTTACAAATTCCATAGTGAATTTATATTTCACAATATCTATGAATATACGATTTCAATTATTCATTTTCAATTTATCTTCAAAAGGATAAATTCTCTAATATTCACTTTATATTGGAAAACAATCACATACTTACTTATTAAGTAATTCTCAATCCATTTATTTTCAATACTTGGAAAATATTCAATATACTTAAATCGAAATTAAGTATATATTTCATTCTTTAAGGAAATCATTCTCTTAAACATATTTATTTGGGCCAAAACGAACGTTACGTAAAACATCGTTACGACAACCCAAAATCACTAGTATAGGGATTCGAAATTAAAATAGATATATAAATCCCAATACTATACAAAACATTTCCTTTCGGAAATCATTTACTATAACAACAGTGTTATAGTCCACTATTTCCTTTTATTTCTCGAAAACGTCTATTTCAACAATAAATGTTGAAATCTATGGTTTCGAATCTCAACACATTTTAAAACATCGTTAGATCATTTTAATTCTATTTAAAACATCACATTCAAAACAATTTCTTTAACATATTATTCACTATTCAAAAACGTGAATATACTACGTTAACCAATTTCATTATTTCTATACATTTCATTTTTAAAGGATTATTCACTGTCTAAAACGTGAATATAACTCCATAAATAAGTTATAACAATTTTACTTATCAAAATAAGTCGTTTGCGAATTTTATAAAACAACGTTTACAAATTCCATTTCTATTTATTTTATAACATCTTCCTTTTTATACATCCTTTATTAACCTATTCGATTTATAACTCAATTATAAACCAAAAGTTCACATTATAAGTTAAATGCTTATAAAACGATTATTTTACAAAATCGTTCTTTTAAACTTCATAATTATAAATCTTATAACTTATAAGATTCAATTATTTATCCAAATATATCCTTTAATAACTTCCCAAAATTTATAAATCTTACTATTTATAAATTTCATTTATGACTTCACCATTTATAATTTTATGAATTCCATTCACTTATGCAATCCATTTTCACTTCATTCAAACACTTATAAAAACTCGTTTTATAATTCAAATGTTTCAATTTATAAATATCAATTTATAAATCCTTTATAAAATCAATTTATACTATTATTTTAAAACATCTTTAATCTCCTTTATAATTTCATCATTCACTTGATTTATAAAATAATCAAATTTTATAAATCCTGTTTTTAAACTTTTTATAATAAATTCAAAAAAATCCAATTTAATTATCTTATAAAAACATTAACTCATATTTCTCAAAAATCCTAATTTTTATAACATTAAAATTATAACGTTTATTTATTTAAAATAAATCAATTCCAAAAATATTTTATAAACGTATACTTTCAAAAATCACTTTAAAAATCATTTTAAAGTTCCAAATTTGGTCCAATGATGCTACACACCAAATAGTCAATCACGACTACAACGATATCATATATCGATATGATAATCCATCAAATATCAAAATTTCTGAAATCAAATAAAAACTATTGAGGAATCCAGTTGGATCCCTCCAACCTGTTTTCCTGCATCCATAAACATTAGCGCAATACCAATTTCGCTCCAGTACGAAATTATCGCGGTATATGGGATTTAAAATATTATCCGCTTAATAGACGGCGCAATAGGGTCTCATCCGCTATGCAAATGCGGGAAATCAATAACTCCAATATATACATATGCCAATATATATATATATTGCTATTATATATAATACCAATTTCACTATTTATGAAATATTCGCAGTATATGTTTTTAATAAATAACATCCGCTTACTAACGGCGTATAATGTCTATTTTAACAATCAATAGATAACAATCATCATTCAAACATGCATTCAAATATTTTAAATCTAACTATTTAAAATAAAATCGAAACCGATTCGATTGAGTGAGAAGTTCTCATCTTGATTTCAATTTCGTTTTAGCGATTTATTTCGAATAAAATTAAACGGACGTTTAATTTTACCCGAAATTCTCACTAACTCCAAACGACTCCAATCCAATTCCATCGCGTAGTTCTCGTCCATACGATTCCAACGCAACTGGTTTCGCGCGTTTTCGACCTCGTATGAAAAAGTTATGAATATTTAAAGTTTACACGAATTTTTTATATATAAATTTACAACTTAATTTATAATTTTAAACCTAAACAAATCTGGGCCATAGGATCCACTGCCCTTGCCATCAGATCCATGCGCACTCCCCCCCCCCCCCCTTCTCCTTCCTCTTTCACGTTTCCAGTTAACATATACGCGCAAGAACCCATATCTCATAAACTAGGGTTGAATTTTGCAACCCAATTACTCGTTAAAATTCGATCAGAGGTCTCCAAATTGAAGAGCAAAGCACGAGCAACGACCACCCCAAACCCTATGCAACTCGGCCCCTCCTCCTCTCTCGATTTGCGTGCGCAACATACGTGCGTCGGCCCCCCATTGCTCCCTCTACATTGCTCCAAAACCCATCATCACCATATGGATTTCAAGATCATCTCGTGCTCTTCATCTTTGCTTCAGAAAGTTTTTGATAATATTGCAAGGATTGGAAGAGATTAAGGAATGAATTTGGGTGTTTTCTGGCCATTCATTGATATAGGAGGCGGCTGCGTTTAGGGTTTTAGATTATTATTATTTATTTATTTGTGAAGGGTGTTGGTCTATTTATAGGAAATCGATGAACACTATTCATCCGGAAATTCCGAACTCCGATTTACGTGCCGAAACTGACGTTCCTAGGGTTTATCCCGCGTTCCGGACACAATGGAATAGGTTTCGGAAGCTAATTCGGACATCTGTGTGAGTTATGGCTATAAACGATCGATTTAAATTAAACCGATTTAAACGATTTTCTAGGCGTTTTAAATTGTATCGGACAAACGGTAAATCCAATTGACACGAAATTTGAAACCTTACAATAATATTACATTATGGATCCGATGAAACTAGTTTCGTCGAAATTCGAGACTTTTTGAAAAATGGCTATTTTTACTCGCCAAATTAATATTAAAAATAATTCGATGCGTTTCGAGCTGCCACGATCAAACGATAACTCCGATTGACATGAAAATTGAAATCCGGTAATAACTAACTATTACGGATCCAATGGAACTGGTTTCGTTCAATTCTGAGACTGTTTAAAAATTGACTATTTTCACTAGTCGATTTAATTATTAAAATATTCAATTTTCACAAATTAACTTTTAATTCGATTTTAAAAGTTCTAAAACATCTTTCTAACTTCAACATGATAAAATAAAATTTTACAAATCATTTTCAATCATATTTAACCCAAATTTTCGATTATTTCCATAATTTAACATATTAAATAATTGATTTAATTATCGATTAAATCCAATTATTCGAAATAAAATTTATTCGACTTATAAATTCACTTATTAATATTTAAAATTAATTAAATATTCAAATTTTAATTAATTAAAATTCTGGGTCGTTACAATCTTCCCCCCTTAAAAGAATTTCGTCCTCGAAATTAACAAGTAAGAAAAGTTACATAATTTATTAACTTTCCAAAATTCATAATCGAACTTCTTATAATACTTTACTAAGTTTTCAAATCATATTTAGTTATCTTTTCAAAAACAACAACTATTGTTTAACTTTCAATTCCTAATCAAAGTTAAAGTTTTCAAAATTTTCCCAATTTTTCCCAAATTTTTTCTAACGCCTTAAATTTCCGGAAAAATTCGCCATAGTCTCCTTTGCGCGGCTCGATCCGAAAAAATAAATGACAGTATATATATCACAAATATACATCTCATCAAGTAATGAGGCATCCCGAAGGGAAAAAAGTATAAAAGTACGGTATGTAATCCGAGATATGTACCTTATATTTTATTAGCGAGCATATACGGCTAATATAGCGCGAAAGCGAGCTCCAAATGCGAAGCAAACGCGATCCGCACCTACTAATCACTCAACAAACAACATGAGAGCATGCATGTAGACAATAGTATCAATATACAACATATAGTAACATAATAACTATACATGCCAACATAGCAAATGTAGTAAAAGCAATATATTCAACCATCAACCAACTAGCATTCATAACCAATAAATATTCATTTATATTCTCATTAATATTCAATGAAATAGGTTTTCAATTTAATCACTTTTGATTCATTAACATTGGATGTTTTTACTAACATTTATTCTCAATTAGTTCATATTCACTAATTCATATTCAAGTTGGTTCACTTCCAAATCAAATTCAATTATATTTAAGATTCATTTAACTCAAATTCAAATCAAATTCAAGTTTATGGTTTTTTTTGAGAATCCAATTGGATTTTAATTACTTTAGCTTCCAATTTCATTAACTCAATTTCATTAACACTTAATGAATTATATACAATCAATCAACTAACAACCATATAACAATCAATGTATATTGATTACAACCAAATTCCTTTGCTTATCAATTGGTTTAATTAAATTGATTTTCATTCAATTATTCAACTTCCAATAACATTAGATTTTAATGAATTACACTTACATTCATTATTCCATATCAACTTAATTCACATTCAATTGATTAACATTCAATCTATTAATTCAATTCAATTTCTAAAGTTGAATTTCATTTATATAACTCAAGTTCATATCCATCACTTAACTTTAAATTCATTTTTATTTCAACTCATATTCATAAATATATTCATATAGTTTCACTTCTTATATATATAAGTTTACTTCACAATTGCAAATTACTTTAGTTATAATTCAATTCTTATAATTCATTTGCTTATACAATAATTCTTTTATTTAGATTATTCAAACAACTAAACAATCACTTATATACACTTTAATAATTCTGAAAAATTATTCTTTTATACATAAAATATACTTAAGGTAAAAATTATTTCATTTACCCAACTTAAAACAATACTGTGTCGAATTGTTCTATACAAGTGTTTATAAACCCCTTCGGCATAGTTTTGCAGACCACGCTGACGAAAGTTCATATGCCACTCAATAAACCAATCATCACAATATAAAACAATTTTATATTCACTAACAAATACGCACTCATATCTATTATTACTCTCAAACTCATTCTAGAGCACTACTGACTCTATCTCTAATGAGTAACACCCAACAGAACCATGGTTGTCGCTTAACCATATGCTCTGATACCAGATGTAAAGACCCGATTCTTCGTCTTTCGAAAATTCAACATCGATACTCACTTTATCGACTGCCGAGAAATCGAATGCCGAAAAACCGAACACTTAGGGTTTTAAGAAGAAGAAAAAGACAGAAGAAGAGATAAGAAGATAGAAAAATAGAGAGGAATGTCAAGAAGCGGGATGTTCACTTTCACTTATTTAAAAATTTCCTACATCTTTTCCATCTGGTCCGAGTGCTTCTTGGGTCGGAGACGATGTGGAAATGGGACATGATACTCAGAAGCCGGGTCTACTCGAGTAGAAGAAGAATCTTGATTGGCATTCGATTCAACGTTAGGCTTCGCATTCTGTTTTGATTCGTTTGTTGCATTAGAAGTGTCGAGAGAAGTTTTCTGTAAATCGTTTGGATTGTTGACTTGATTATCGATTTGTTTACAGGAACGTAGAGCTGTGATTACATTCAATTGGGTGACGTTACTATCTTGAACAACATGGTCTTGATTTTAATTTGCATTTTGATTTCTGGGATTTGGAATAAGCTGGCTGGGGAATGTTACTCATTCATGTTCACTTACAGACGTGGCTAATTGACTCATTTGCATTTCAAGTTTTGCAATCAATTGGTTTGTGTTTTGCATATATGAGGTCAATAAATTTTTCAAATTGCTGTTTGATTGAAGGCTTTGAGTAGTTGCTTTAGCCAACATTTCAAGAGTTTGCTCCAGTAAACTTAAACGTTTATCGTCTTGGGGAGGATGAGCAAAATTTAGTTGAAAATTTGATTGTTGCGGTTGATTATGAGACGAACCCACAATGTTTGGTTAAAAATGGTTGGGCTGAAAGGGAGGATTCAAAGCATTATTCGAAAATGCTTGAAAATTGGGATGAATCCTATTCGTGTTGGGATTGTTTTGGTTCCAAGCAAAATTCAGATGATTTCTCCAACCAGGACTGTACGGTGGAGAAAACGGATCCTTTTTGGCTTTATTGAAAGCATTTATTTGCTCGACGGAATTAGCGCACTGATCGGCTATATGATTAGAATTGTTGCATTTATAAAAAATGGGTCGGGAAGCTTGGTTCATTTGATTTGTGAGAAAACGTTATCGAAATTATTAATCATTGTGTCGATCTTAGCTTCCAAAGCCAAAGAAGATCCTATCGAGTGTGCGCTCGATCGTGAGTAAATTTATTTTTCGTTCGAACGTTCCCATTGGGTTTGACTGTTCGATGTGGTTTTCTAGAAATTTACTAGCATCACCGTGATGTTGGGCAAGAAATTTGTCTTGGCACATTGATTCGAGCATGGTTCGTGAGCTGTTTTCGAGTCCATTGTATAAAATTTGGCAAATCGTCCATTTTTCGAAGTTATGGTGTGGACATTTTATCAAAACCTCTTTGAATCTTTCAAAATATTTTCCAAATGGTTCTCCCCTAAATTGATGAAAATTGTTTGCACAAAAAATGGGCAAACACCTCCAAGTCATATGATTTAGTTGATTATATGTTATTCTTAGTGATTTGGGTGATTCATGCAAATATATAAAATAGATGGACTAAACCGTAAAAGACACACAGATTTATAGTGGTTCGGCCAGAATGTGCCTACGTCCACTTTATATGTTATTCTCCTTTTCTGTTCAGATTACAAGTACAAAGCTTTGATTACAACTATCTGAAAGTTGTTTGAAAGTTCTATCCGTGCTTGAGCTCTCAAACTTGTCCGCCATTGTTGTACCCCTGCCCCTCTATTTATAGAGTGAGGCTGGGGGCAGGGGTCCTGGACGTATATAGCTGCTGGCGGGCCTGGGCTGATGCAATCTGACCTAGTAGCGTCGGTCCAGTACGCCTTGGTTCGGCGGTAGGTGGTAGATGGTTTGGTTCGGTAGGAGGTTGGTTCGATGGTGAGTGGACCGGCGGTACATGGGGATGGAGTTGGACCGGTGGAGTTTAGTTCGGCAGAGGTTGGTTCGGTCATTCCAGGAGAAGCTTGGTTCGGCAGGGGTTGGCTCGGTCATTCCAGGAGAAGCTTGGTTCGGTAGGGGTTGGCTCGGTCATTCCAGGAGGGTTGGATCGGTGGTAGGAGCATGGAGCTGGACCCGTGTTGGTTCGGCTGTGCTATGGACCGGTGTTGGTGGAGGTGAGGGCTTGGTTCGGTAGTAGGTTGGTTTACTCGATGGATTTGGTTCGGTGAAAGGTGGAAACATATGGGTGGAAACACACCCAACATTTGCCCCCCAAAGTGGGGCGTATGCTCGCATATGCCGTGCTTTGTTCATTTGAAAAACCACATCCGGCCCGAGAACTGAACCGGTTGGTCCGGCTATTCAACTTTCCTTTATAAGTAGGAGCCCCAGGCCTTCGTTATTTCTCACCGAAAGAAACAGCCGAATCAAACTCTGAATTACTGAACTAAGTGGATTGCCGAATCAGCTATTGTACCGGGCCAATCTTAACTACCGGATCAGGTAAACTTCCTTCGACCGAATTCGAAAACTTTCAATACCGAATGGATCTAGAGAATCGTCAACACCGAATGAACACAAAGACCACTGATACCGAATGAACTTTTAATGCCAAATGAACTTGAAAGTATAAGGCCGAATGAACTCATGGACCATCAATTCCGAATGAATTTGAAAGTATAAGGCCGAATGTTATATTGCCTCTCTTTACCGAATGAATTCGGGGATGTTTAAATGCCGAATAACCCTTTTTGTTTCGAATTATGAGTGAAATTCCAGACTACGCTGTTTGTATGTTTTAACGATATACTTTTCTTGTGTTGCAGACAAATGTCTCAAAGAGTGGAAACCTGATCAGAAAAGAAAAAATCTTCGGACAGAAGTGAGTCTTCCGCCGTCCTCCAGTCCAGCCGGGACCAGCGCGACATGGAACTGCCCCGAGGTCATTAGTGGACGAATATGGCCCTCAGGAGCTCTTGAATTCCCCGCCCGACTGTTTTCCTAGCTCCCTCAAAGAGGAGCAGCTTGATGTTATATCCCGTTCCTTTGGGATCGATAGAGTGCGCATGCTATTGCCGGGGGAAGGAGTGATGTTGTATGACCCCCCTGAAGGCTACTTTGCTTACAGAAGATATCATTGCATGTGTGGTGCTATCCCGCCTCTCAACGCCTGGATAGTTAGCATCATCACATACCTGAAGGTGGCTCCATTCCAGCTTCATCCTAACTCCTACGCCATTCTGGTGAGTCTTTTCGTCATCTTTCAGAGGAGATACGGGCGTCCTCCTTCCAACCGGGAAATCCGGTATCTGTATAATCTGAGAGGCTACAAGAAGGGGTCTCTATATATCAGCTTGGAATCGGCCGTATCCTTCAAGCCCGTCCTGGACTTGTATTCGAAGTACAGCATGTTTAAGAAGGAATGGTTTTTCGTCAAGGACGACTCTGTTTCTATCCGTCGCTTCACCTCCGGATGTAAGTCAAGGCTTTATTTATAATTTCTGTTCTGGTTGCAATGCTTCTTCTTATGTGTTTTTATTTGCTAGCGACAGGTGGTTTTGCGGTCGTGGAGAATGATCGCCAGGTTCAGATGGCAGCGGAAATAGAAGCTATTTCGGGAAGGGATAGGTCGGCTGCTTACTTGATCAGGAATGCTACACTTTTGGGGCTCAACCTGATCTTGCCACATCAGTACGTGGTCAAGCATAGGGATACGGCGGAAGAGAGGGCTGCTCAAGCTAAAGTAGGAGCCGCGGCGAAGAGTGGCAAGAGGAAGCCTTTCACAAAACCTCCAGTTGTCGGAGGTAAGAAGCTCAAGAAGTCTGATGGACCCTCCCCTAGCACATGTCCAGATATTCCGAAGGAGGAAGGTGGAGAGGAGGAAAGAGGCGAGGAGGAGAGCGGTGGAGATGGAGAAGGTGAAGGACAGGGTGGTAGTGGTGCCGGAGCTTTGTCTTTCGAGCGGGTAGGGGAGATCCAGGAGTGGACGGATGATGCCTTCCGCCAGGCTTTTGAGGGGTTGGAGGGAGGATCAGCCTCGGTGGAGAAGGCGAAGAAGGTTGACAAGGCTGGGACTGGTGCCGATCCATCTTCTAAGGGTCCTTCAGCTAAGGAAACTCCGGCGGTTCAAGGTGAATTCTTAACTTTCGTAGACTCCCCTTATGATAAGGACTTAGTAATATTTTATGGCCAGCTCCCGTCCTGGAATGAGATTCAGGACTTATTGCAGTATCCCACTCCCCCTCAGGGTTTGTAAAATAAGCACATTTTCCTACTCCTTTTAACTTAACATATTTCTCGGATCATAGTTTCATGCATCTTGTAATACTTGGTTTTTATTCCAGGAATGGGTAAGGTGGCCAAGACATCAGATATTCGGCACCGCCTTGAATAGTACAAGCTACTCAAAGCTTCTGCCAAACCAACGCTGTCAACTAGCTGTCCCGGAGATGTGGTTAGCTATCGCCCTCTTCTCGGAGTTATTGAAGAAGATATGCAAAAGAGGAAGAGGGGGCGATCTTCGTTTGAAACTTCATCTGGCCCTCAGCCTCCAGTCCAGCCTATCCATGATATTACTGTGGAAGATACCGAGCTTATGCCTTCCCCACATCCGTCCGAAAATCCAACCGTCACCCCGATAGACCATCCTGGTTTGGTTCGCAACCCATTTGCCGGCCACCCGGATCTAGACCCGAGTTTTCAGGACATCTCTTTTGACGAGGCCACGGGTGAGCATCTTCTTCCTCGCAATCCCATGGTATGGGTGCTTGATGAGGCTATGTCCTTAGACCTCGATTTGCTTACTACTCGGATTGTGACCATAGGGAATGAGGCCAAGGCAAACATTGATCGGGTGGCTGAAGAGACCAAGAAGCTAATGGAGCATCACGCTCGACTGGCCAAGGCTGGGGAGGAAATCGGAAGTGCTAACATTCGGTTGCGGCTAAAGGTTTCTGATCAGGCCAAACAGCTTGCCGATCAGGCTATCCAGATATCCCAGCATGAAGCGGCCTCCCGACGACTAAAGAAAACCATGGAAGAGTCTAGCAAGGCTGAGTTGCGAAAATAGAGGTTGTTTGCAAAGAGAGAATTGACATGGCCATTGCAGCGGTGGATGAGGTTCGGAGAGCGGATCTCGAGCAGGTAGAGGAGTTATCTGGGAGGCTGGAGGCCGTAGAGCTTGCTCGGGCCAAGTTGAAGGAGGAAATGGAAGTGATGCGGAAGTCCCTTCAGGCTGACTGCTCGAGATACCGATTGGAGAGAGATGCTGTTGTCGCACGGCTGTCGGCTTCTGAGGCCCGATGAAAGAGTTTGAGGAGAACGAGGGGAAGATGGACGAGATGCTCCAGGATATGTATTTCCATACTTGGAGGCAGGGCAACCTATCCTGGATGGACGATTATCCCCGGGTTATGGCTAGGATATATCTCCGGGCTTTGGAGGAAGCTAAGGCCGATGCGGATAAGGAAGGTGGTGCGGCTTTCAGGATGGATGTGGTTACGGCCCAATTCACTAAGGAAGAGAAGGTGGCGGTTAAGGAGGGCATGCGGCTGCTTGCTGCGGATGAGGTAGGCGTGCAGCTAGATGATGATGATCAGGGAGCAGACGTTGGTAAGTCTTTCCTTTTACCCTTTACATGATTTGATTGCTTATCTTTCGTGATTATTGATGGGTTCTCTTTTGAATTGTGCAGGCGGGACCTCTGGAGTACATGCGGGGAGATCTGACCCCGCAGTTAAGTAGATCCGGATGGCGGGCAAGACGGAGGCGGAGCCCCGATGTAGTTGACTCTTTTATTTGGTCTATTTGACATTCCTGTATATACTAGTCCAAAACATTATTGTATTTTCAGGCTGTAATCATATCATTGTAACGAACGTCTTTATGTAACTTTACAACATAAGCAGATTCTGTTATGTTCGAATGTGGTTTGTTATTTTGATATGTTGTACAAGAAATACAGCTGCGTGTTTATGTATGTGATTTAATCGTATTTGATGCTAAGTTTCTGCTCAAAATATTGTTTCATGTTTTGCAATGCCAATATGATATGTGAATAAATTAAAGCTACATATTTGTATACAAGAGAAGATAGTATCGCCCTTCGTGTTTTAGTTGTAGAGGGTTGCTTTGAATGTCTTGCGTGACTGAGTATGGAATGTAGCTGAGTGTTTCGTCATCCGGATGTGAGTTCACATTTCCACAAGCGAGAGTTCCCCTATTTTGTGACCTGTACTTTAGGGATCGTTATATAGGATAGGAGAAAAGTTTTTGAATGAAATGGAAATATGAGAAACAGTAAAACTTCCAATCACGGAAGGCCGTCGATATGCTTAAGTTCGTGGCAAACGGGTTTTGTAGTCACTTTCCCTAGCTGTGGGTCTTGGAGACATTTGTCACCCATCTTTCACCTCTGCGGGGAGTTTATCTTTTTTTTTTACCACAGCCGCACTTAAGACATATTGAAGCCGAGATCGCGCACAGTAACTACCCGAGCCATTATGGCCCGTAATCGTGGGTATTATTCGATTTACTGTGGCTGGCTAGCGTGGGTGTCGATCGTCAACCGTGAACTACCCCTGGCTGGCCACACCTTATGTTAGGGCTTAAAGTAGGTTCACAGTTGCCGGCGAGCCGAACGCCGTAATGAGCTGCCATCGGCTATAGTCGGCCTTCTTGATGGCTTATAATCGGCTCGTTACAGTTGGCTTTGAGGGCAGTCGCGAGCAATGAGTTAACCCGCAGTAGAGGGATGCTGGAGCAAAAGTGTCTCATTAGCGAGTGCATAGATTCGCATAGTACCTGTTGGGTCTTGTCCGGGTGAGGTTGCGCCGTGAAGTGTCCAGAATGGAAATGTCGTTATACATGATTTTGTTCAACAGAAAAGAATAAAGCTTAACAAGCAGCCAAGATATAAAGGAACAAGTTAAAAAGAGACAAGATTTTTTAAAGTGGTTCGGCACGAAAATGCCTACGTCTACTGATTCTCTTTGTTAATTCACTTCATATGGGCAGTACAAGTTAAGAAAAGTATCGATGGAGGTGTTGGATGTTCCATGCCCTCCGGAATACCTCTCCGTCCACTATTGACAAAATATAGGCTCCGTTGCGGAGATCTTTATGAATTACATAGGGTCCGTCCCAGATTGGATCTAGCGCTCCGGGGCGCGGGAAGATCCGCTTGAGGACAAGATCTCCTTCTTGTAAGCTGCGGTGCTTGACTTTGGAGTTGTATTGTGCTGCCACTTTTCGCTTGTGAGCTGCTGCTTTGAGTGCTGCATCATTTCTTCTCTCCTCAATTAGATCCAAAGACATGTGGAGGAGTTATTCGTTCTCTTCTGGGTTGTAGTGGATCCTACGGTGGGAAGGCACTACAGTTTCAACTAGGAGCATGGCCTCCGATCCATATGCCAAAGAAAAAGGAGTATGCCCTGTTGATGTTCTGTAAGATGTGCGGTAGGCCCAAAGTGTCGTAGGAAGTTCATCCACCCAAGCGCCTTTTGACTTTTCAAGTTTCTTCTTGATTAGGGTTTTGAGGATTTTGTTGACAGCTTCGACTTGTCCGTTTGCCTGGGGGTAAGCTACAGATGAGAAGCTTTTGTGAATTCCGTACTCTTGGCACCAGTCGGCGAATTCCTCGCTGTCAAATTGAAGTCCATTGTCCGATATAATTTTGAGTGGAACCCCGTACCTGCATAAAACATTTTTGATCAAGAAGTTAATAACTTTTGCCGAAGATATTTTATTTAGAGGCTCCGCTTCCACCCATTTGGTGAAATAGTCAACTGCTACTATGGCATATTTGGCTCCGCCTCGGCCCACTGGTAGTTCGCCAATCAAGTCAATTCCCCATATTGCAAAGGGCCAAGGGCTGGTCATTTGAGTAATCTCATTTGTGGGTAGTCGAGGAATCTTAGCAAATTTTTGACATCTGTCACATTTTTTGACGAAGTCCAAGGCGTCTTTGTTTAAGGTGGGCCAGTAATACCCGTATCGGAGTGTCTTCTTGGCTAGAGTCTACCCTCCGGTGTGATCTCTGCAACTTCGTTGATGGATGTTGGACAAGACTTCCATGGCTTCCCTTCCAGCGATACACCTTAATAATGGATTAGAGAAGCCGCGCCGATAGAGGATGCCTTCTTGTAATGTGTAGCGGGAAGCTTTCCTTAAGATTTTCTTAGCTTCGTTACGCTCGTCGGGCGGTGTGCCATCTTGTAAATATTTCTGGACAGGAGTCATCCAAGTTTCCTCTTCGATTGCAGCTATCATGTTCATTGTCTCGTAACTTGGGGCTAGTTGCTGTGAGATGGTTATTGTTCGGGAAGCGGCGCCGTCCTTCATGCTAGCTTGCTTTGCCAGTTCGTCGGCCTCCTGATTCTCTTCTCGAGGAATGTGTTTGATTAAATAGTGATCCAACTGATTGAGCAGCAGCTTGGTTTTCTTTAGATATGCTGTGAGTCGTTCTCCTCGAGCCTGGAATTCCCCCAGTATTTGATTTACGATAAGTTGAGAATCACTATGGAGACATAAAGAACCGACTCCAATCTCCAGGGCAAGTTCTAATCCGGCTATCACTGCTTCGTATTCTGCGTCATTGTTGGTGGCAGCGAATTCCAACCTTAGGGCATAGTGCAGCTTCCTTTCCCTGGGGGTGATTATCACAACACCTGCCCCCGAGCCTTGTTCATTTGATGCTCCATCTACGAAGAGATTCCACTTGATATCTTCTGCTATTTCAGATTGCTCCTTACCTTCGTTAGTAGTGAATTCGGCAATGAAATCAGCTATGGCTTGCCCCTTGATAGCGGTACGAGGATGGTAGGTGATATCGTATTGACTCGGTTCAATGCACCATTTAAGTAGTCGCCCAGAAGTGTCGGGGCGATGGAGTACTTTCCTTAGCGGTTGATCGGTTAAAACTCTGATGGAATGAGATTGGAAATAGTGTCGCAGTTTCCGTGACGTGATTAGCAGACAGTATGCTAGCTTTTCAAGTTTATGGTATCTGGCTTCTGCCCCTGTAAATCTCTTGCTTACAAAGTATACGGGTCGTTGTGCGTGGTTGTCTTCTCTCACTAAAGCGGCGCTTAAAGCATGGGACGATACAGTAACGTATAGGTATAGTTCTTCGCCTTCATTTGGAGTTGAGAGTACTGGTGGGCTTTGGAGGTGCTTGATTAAGTTAAAGAAGGCTGTCGAGCATTCGTTGGTCCATTTGAACTTTCCTTTGTCTTTCTTTATAGCTTCAAAGAAAGGGATGCATTTGTCGGTTGCTTTAGAGATGAACCTGCTTAGGGCGGCCACTTTTCCATTTAGGCTTTGCATCTCTCTTTGAGTGGACGGTATCTTGATATCTTGCAAAGCTCGAACTTGTTCGGGGTTTGCTTCAATCCCCCTGGCATGGACGATGAATCCCAAGAACTTTCCCGACGATACTCCGAAGGAGCACTTTAGAGGGTTCAGTTTCATTCCATATTGGCGAAGTACTTGAAACATCTCATCCAGGTGGTTTATATGATCGTTGGCTTTCCTTGATTTTACCAGCATGTCATCCACATAAACTTCCATAGTTCGTACTATTAGTTCTGCAAACATCTTGTTGACAAGGCGCTGATAAGTAGCTCCGGCATTTTTAAGTCCAAAGGGCATTACTCTGTAGCAGTACAATCCCCGGTCAGTGATGAAACTAGTGTGGTCTTGATCTGGGGCGTGCATAGGGATCTGGTTATATCCTGAGTATGCGTCCATAAAGGATAAGAGTTCGTGTCCGGCTGTGCTGTCCACGAGTTGGTCGATTCGGAGGAGTGTGAAGCAGTTCTTCGGGCAAACGTCATTTAAGTTGGAGAAATCGATGCATGTTCGCCACTTCCCATTAGCTTTCTTTACCAGTACCAGGTTGGCGATCCATTCTAGGTAGATGGCTTCTCGTATGAAGTCATTGGCAAGTAAGTTCTTTACTTCTTCCTCGAGGGCTGCTGGTCGTTCTGACCCCATGCTCCTCTTTTTCTGCTTCACTGGCACCTTGGTGGGATCGATGTTCAGTATGTGGCATGCTACGTCTGGAGAGATTCCTGTCATGTCGGCGTGCGTCCATGCAAATACATCTATGTTGTGGCGAAGAAAATTGACGAGTTTATCTTTTAACTCCGCTCTTAACTGAGACCCGACTCTCAGCAGTCTACTTGGGTCGTGTTTGTCTACAGATACAATTTCCATAGCATCTGCAGGCTCGGTGGTGGCCTCCTCCTCTTTGTCCCTGGGGTCTAATTCGTTGAAAGGATCGCTGGTATATCGAAGATGATGGGCTTTCTTTAATTGCTATGCTTCCAGGTTTTTCTTGCAGAGAGAAGTCTCTGCATCCTTCCCTTTATCCTTTCTGCGGTTATTGCGAAGCTCGGTTACATAGCAATCTCGAGCGGCGTCTTGATCTCCCTCTATTTCTCCTACTCCGTTATCTGTTGGGAATTTCATTTTGAGGCACCATGGGGCTAGGACAATTTGAAAGTCAGACAAGGCTGGTCTTCCCAAAAAGGCGTTGTAGGCCGAGTGGCTTTCTATTAACACAAATGTTTGTTTTCGCACAACGGAGCGGGGATGACTTCCTATTTCAACAAAAAGGTCCAGTTGCTCGAGGGGCATCTTCGCATCTCCAGTGAATCCATGTAGTGGTTTGTTGCAGGGAGACACATCCTTCATTGACAGCTTCATTTTGTTGAAAGCATGTTTGAATAAGATATTTACCGAGCTTCCAATGTCTACTAAAATTCGAAAAACTTTGGCTGGACCGAACCAGGCAGAGATGACCATAGGATCCATGTGTGAGTACTGTCTTCCCTCTAGATCACGCCTACTGAATGTGATGTCGTCATTCTCTTTCCATTTCGGGTGGCATTCTTCCATAACAGAGTTAACGTAGCCTTCATCGTTTCTAAGTGACTTACCGTATCTTTCCATCTCTGCCCAGCTTCTGTCGGCGATGTGTGGTCCTCCTGACACGGTATGGACCACTATCTTCTCTTGACTAGAGTCACTGGTGTTGTGATTTCCTCCGCCTACTTCTAGGAGGGGTAGCCCCGGATTCTTATTGGCAGGAGTCGAAGTCCTGTTCTGGCTTTTTACATAGCGTTCCAGTCTCTTCCTTCTGATGTGTTCTTCAACCAAGTCCCGGAGATGGTGGCATTCATTGGTGTCATGTCCATGGGATTCGTGGAAGCGGCAGAACTTTCCAGACTTGAGTGCGTTATTTGACTCCTTCTTGTGCGGAGGGCGCTTGTGTCTAACTTCGTCTTGAGTGGCTAGGAAGATGTTTTCGATCGTTTCATTCAAACGAGTGTAAGAGTCAAATCTTGATCCAGGTTGATATAAGCGCTTTTCCCCCTTCTTGCCCCCAGCATTGTCTCTAGAATCATTTCTCCGAACATCCTTTGCTGCAGCGGGAGCCCTGTCTGTAGCTGTTTTAGCCTGTTGCCCTGACTGCCTCTCAGTGGCAGCGTCTTCAAGTCTCATATACTTTCCAGCTTCATGGAAGAAATCAGGTAAAGTAGCTGGCTTTTCCTTGGTTAGTCTTCTAGCAAATTTAGTATCCGGATGTACACCACTGCAGAGAGCCATTAGGATAAGTTTCTCATCGGCATCTTGGACTGCGGCCGCCGCGGCGTTGAATCGGGTTAGATATTGTTGCACTGTCTCTCCGGGTTTCTGCTTGATATTAGATAAGGAATAAGCGTCCTTGGGTTGTTCCACATGAATGCGGAACTGGCTGATGAACTTTTCTTTCAACATTTCCCATGAGCTGATGGACCCTTGGGGTAGGTGGCAGAACCAGGAGGTAGCTAGATCTGCCAAGAAAAGTGGGAAGCATTTACACAATACTCCCTCCGCTGCTCCGCTCATGAGCATATGCTGAGTGTATCTCTGTAAGTGTACGATGGGGTCAGAGGTTCATTTGTAAGGTTCCATCGTTGGCATTTTCCATTCCCCGGGGGGTGATGGCAGTTTCGATATTGCGGGTGAAGGGACTGGTTACCCTAGCACCTATCCCCCGATCCCTTTGCTCCCGTTGAACGCACTCTCTGAACAATCGCGCCATCCTTTCATCGGAACTTGAAGCGGATAAAAATGAGTTTGGTTCTTCCCTGCGGGATTGATTCCGTCCAGATGACCTGTAAGGATGGTATCGTTTATCACTCCTGACATTCTCCAATGGCTGCCTCTGGTCTTCCGGGGGCTTGCTGGGGTCAGCCACAATTGGCCCTTGCCTTGACCTTTCCCTGCTGGGTTCTCTTCTCAACACTTCCTTGGGTCCAACTTCGATCTGGACTCCAGCTCGGCCCCGTTCCTTGGTGTTTCCATGGTTAGGTAGCATGGCGGGCTCAGCTACATCCGACCCTTGCCTGGTACCTCCCCTGTTGGGTTCGGTTCCAAGTGTTTCCTCGGGTCAGAATTCGGGCTGAGTCCGGGCTCGGCTCCTACCATGGCTGTTTCTGTTGTTAGCCTCTTCGAAGAAGAAAGACCTTTGTCGCCTCCTAGATCCTCCAAACCGAGACTCACCCCATGATTCAGTGTTGCGGTTGGATTCTTCAGCATCTCTTAAGCGTGACATGAGTTGGTCCACCAAGGCTTCTTGTTGGGATGCGAAGCGGTTAGTTATTTCAGCCACAACCTTGTCTAGATCCGCCCTTGTAATTGGTTATTCCGTAGCAGGGGCTGTCGGATTTGCCTGATTTAAATTTGCTGTTGGAACTGGACGATTGTCTTGGTCTCTGATCATTGGATCTGGGATACTGCCAGTTGCGATGTCCTTTCCTTTGTTAGCATCTTTCTTCCGTCCGGGAGCCATATTTTCCAAGCAATGAACGGTGTTGATAGGAAAAGGGTTGAGTGGGAGAAGCTGAAGCTTCGAGCTCCTCGTTCTCAGTGAAAGCACCAAAAATGTTTGCACAAAAAATGGGCAAACACCTCCAAGTCGTATGATTTAGTTGATTATATGTTATTCTTAGTGATTTGGGTGATTCACGCAAATATATAAAATAGATGGACTAAACCGTAAAAGACACACAGATTTATAGTGGTTCGGCCAGAATGTGCCTACGTCCACTTTATATGTTATTCTCCTTTTCTGTTTAGATTACAAGTACAAAGCTTTGATTACAAGTATCTGAAAATTGTTTGAAAGTTCTATCCGTGCTTGAGCTCTCAAACTTGTCCGCCATTGTTGTACCCCTGCCCCTCTATTTATAGAGTGAGGCTGGGGGCAGGGGTCCTAGATGTATATAGCTGTTGGCGGGCCTGGGCGGATGCAATCTGGCCTAGTAGCGTCGGTCCAGTACGCCTTGGTTCAGCGGTAGGTGGTAGATGGTTTGGTTCGGTAGGAGGTTGGTTCGATGGTGAGTGGACCGGCAGTACATGGGGATGGAGTTGGACCGGTGGAGTTTGGTTCGGCAGAGGTTGGTTCAGTCATTCCAGGAGAAGCTTGGTTCGGCAGGGGTTGGCTCGGTCATTCCAGGAGAAGCTTGGTTCGGCAGGGGTTGTCTCGGTCATTCCAGGAGGGTTGGATCGGTGGTAGGAGCATGGAGCTGGACCCGTGTTGGTTCGGCTGTGCTATGGACCGGTGTTGGTGGAGGTGAAGGCTTGGTTCGGTAGTAGGTTGGTTTACTCGATGGATTTGGTTTGGTGAAGGGTGGAAACATATGGGTGGAAACACATCCAACAAAAATTGATGATTTCGTTTTGGATTTTGCTCGTATTTTCCAAGGGGTGGAGCTTTTCTAAGAAAGCCTTTATGAATTCTTTCCAAGTTTTAATCGAGTTTGACGGTAAGCTGTAAAGCCATTTTTCAACGTAATCCATAAGAGCAAATGAAATTAAGCGAAGTTTGATCCCGTCGTCGGAAAGTTTTTAGAGTTTCATTGTTGCGCAAACTTTTTCGAATTTCGTCAAAAAGATGTATGGGTCATCGTGTTCAAAATTGCCAAATTTTGGAAGTGTGGCCATATGGTTCGAGTGAATATCGAAAAGGTGACCAGTAGGGGCGGGTAACGTGATGCAACATGGAATAGAAACTCTATCGGGAAAGATTCTATCAATAAGAGTTCGAGGGGTGTTCTCGTTCGCCATTTCGGAAGTATCGTCTGTTCGAGTTAAATGATTAGTTGTTGAGTCACGAGTCCAAGCAATCATGCACAAGTGAAAGTCGAGAAGATAAAGAAGTTAGAAGCGGGTTTAGAGAATGAAACAAGATTTGGAAAATAAAGTGATAAATTGTTTTTGTTTTTGTTTTCTTAAAGAAAGGAAACTATTTAGTAAGTGAAATTTATTTTTCAAAAGAAAGTTTGATATATTTTTTTTGCTTTTCAAATTTTTATATGTTTTTTTTTAATTTTTTTTTTCAGATTTTCAAATATTTCCAAAAGGAATTTTTTTGTTTTTTTTTTTACAAAATGGGAATTTTATTTTTTATTTTGTTTTTTTTAATTTTTTTTATTTTTGAAAAAAAAAATTGGATGTTTGTTTTTGATTGGAAATTTTCAAAGGAAAGGAGAAAGGATGTTTTTTTTTGGATTAAAAACTAAGTTATGTTAAATTTACAAAGTTTTTTGGATTTTGGATTTTTGATGTTTTCTTAAATATGCATGAACTAATGCGATTAAATGAATGCAAAGTACTTAATTACAATTTTCTGTCCTCAGTAGCTGCTAACCCAAAATTGTATAATCACATTTTGTCTTAAATCAATAAAAATATTTCTCAGCCAGATAACGGGCATGAGTTATCGGTGCATCATGAATCGCCGTAGCAATGCAACCGACGGTTTAAGTACCTTCAGAGGAACAATACTATAATATTTACGAATCATCGTACTATTTATAAATGGTTATCACTCTAATGTAGCCTAGACACCAAGATATAAACTTGTTCAAAGAAGACAATTGTCAAGATACAATTATGCCCCAGGTGAGCTCACGACACTCTTAAGTCGAATGTCTAACCTTTATTATTAGTCAAATTTTACTGTGAAATACGATTTGTGGGCTAAGAAAAGAGTGATGAAATCTCCCACCTTATGTCACGTGGGGTATTGCCCTAAGAAAATAAAACAAGATGAGATGAATGCCAAACAAAAAATAAACGTGAATTTACAATGCAGCTAAAATGAGGTTTGTTTTTGTTTTTGAATTTTCTGGATTTTTGAAATTTTTTTATAAAATAAAAATGCAAGCAACCAACAATGCAACTAAAATAAAACTATTGATGAAAACACGATTTCAGAGCGTGCAGATTATTAGCAATTTTTTTTAAGCGGTGATTTTTTATGCAAGCAAACAAAGTGATTCCTCTTGATTTTCTGCTTTGGCAACCTGAAACGAAAAACAAAAACAAATATATATATATATATACACACAGTTTTTTTAATGAGAAAAGGAAAAGAGAATTTTTACAAAAAGGAAAATGCATATATATATAAGAACTAAAACAAAGAAAACTCAAAACAAATCGAAAGAAATAAAAACAAAACCAAAAATATTTTTTTTCTAAACAAATGAAAGCTTAAAACAAAGGGAAAACAAACTAAACAAATTGGAAAAACAAAGGAAAACCAAACGGATGTTTTTTTCTTTTTTTTTAAGAATTTTTTTTAAATCAAAACACAAAAACAAGCTCACCAATTTTCAAACTGACGCAAACCAATGAACCCTCCCACTTAAAATACCCAATACCCAATTTAAAACTAAACCTACCGATTAACAAAATTTGTGGTTAACCACCTGTTTTCTTGTTCAACCATCACAAAGCCAGATCGCCTATTTCAATTCATTCTTCAACACGAATCCCAAAAATAAAATAATAAGAAATTGAATTCACGATTTAACTCAAATCCTAGAATAAAACTTCGAATTCACTATTTAACTCGAATCCCAGATCTCCGATTTAACTTTTCAATAGAGTTGTTTTGCGAAGGCGATGGTTGTTCGAATGTGATGGTTGTTCGAATTTGATTGAATGGTTGTGATGACTCGATGTAGCTGGAAGATGGAGTTGCGAGTTCGTACTATAGAGGAGGGCGCTTTGATGTTTTGCAATGGTTTTGGGGATGCGGGTTTCAGCAATTGGAGCAGCCGGCTACAAGTGATGATGGTTGGAGGAGAGGTTGAACAAATGGTGAGTCTTTTTTCCGATGATTGGGGGAACTACGGTGTTGTTTCCGTATGTTTGGAAGGAAGAAGTATGGTGTTGTTGAAGTGCTTAGTTAGGGAGATGGTGACGAGGAGTTTCTAGTGAGGTTAGGTTATGCAGAGAGTAGTTGTGATGTTTTGCAAGGAGGAGGTTGTTCTGGTGGATGAAGTGACAAGGATGTGGTGTGATTGATAAAAATTTAATTCAGCCCTAATTAACCCTAATCAATTCAAGAGAGATCAAAACTATAAACAAACCGAGATTAGCGGAAGCGTACCGGAATCCATTGAATCAATTTGTATGAAGAATCCGATCTTCCAAGAATATAGTTTCTACTTTCTGTCTACGTTTCTCTCTGACGGGGAAGAAGAGAAAACAAAAGTACGTACTGTTTCTCGGGGACCAGACCGTTTTATAACGGACTAAAATCAGTTATCTAATATTTACAATTTGGCCCCTCAACAAATTGTAAATACCACTTATTTACACCCCAATGTATAATAGCATTATACATTTTAACATATGTGCCCACAACAAAATTTAATCTAACAATCTCCCACTTGGGCAACATATGTTTCTTTATAAATGTACAATCTTATGAGCTCAAAATCTGCTATTAAATAAAGGTAATCTTTAACAATCTTGTCCATCAACCATGTCTATATAGGATCATAGTGGTCTTTGCCATATTAATCATGACTAAGCCCATCAATGGTCACATACATATATATAGTCAAATGACATAGATCAAGCATGAATACATAGCATGGTAATTACATGTAATGTGAACAAAACATGTCTATTTTCAACTGGTCCTCTTTAAACTTAAGTGAGGTCAGAATCAAAATAGTAGACAAAGTGGATGAACTGAAATGAACTGAATACTTTATTCTGATCAGAAAACCAAATATATGTTTCAAGACAAATATAAAGCATATAAATACAAACTCCCACTAAACCATAACATCCTCCAGTGATACAACACCCATATGAGCAGTGTGCTCATGAAAGACCTTGGACGGTAAACCTTTTGTGAGCGGATCCGCTATCATGAAGTTTGTTCCAATATGCTCTATAGATATATATCCACTCCGCACTCTTTCTTTCACAACTAAGAATTGTATGTCAATATGCTTTGACTTAGTTGAGCTTTTGTTATTATTAGAATATAGCACTGCTGACTTATTATCACAATATAACTTCAGTGGTCTTTCTACATTTTCCAAAATGCGCAGCCCAATGATAAAGTTGCGTAGCCATATTCCATGGTTTGATGCCTCATAACATGCTACAAATTCTGCTTCCATAGTGGAAGAAGTTACAAGTGTTTGTTTAACACTTTTCCAAGATATAGCTCCTCCAGCCAATAGATAAATATAGCCTGATGTAGACTTTCTGCTATCTTGGCAACCAGCAAAATCAGAATCAGAATACCCTACGACCTCCAAATGATCTGATCTTCTTTAAGTGAGCATGTAATCTTTTGTTCTCTGAAGATACCTCATAACCCTCTTGGTTGCTTTCCAATGATCTATACCAGGGTTGCTTAAGTATCTGCCTAACATCCCAACAATGTATGCAATATCTGGACGTGTACATACTTGAGCATACATTAGACTCACAATGGCTGAAGCATAGGGAATCTTTTGCATTTCTTGGATTTCAAGATTGCTTTTAGGGCACTGACTAAGACTGAATTTATCTCCTTTAGCAACAGGGGTATCTCCTGGTCTAAAATCTTGCATGCCAAACCTTTTGAGTACTTTATCAATATAGCTCTTTTGTGATAATCCGAGAATACCCCGAGATCGATCTCGAAGTATCTGAATACCCAATACAAAAGAGGCGTCCCCAAGATCTTTCATCTCAAAATGTTTGGATAGAAATTTCTTTGTTTCGTGCAATAAGCCTATATCGTTAGTTGCAAGCAAGATGCCATCGACATATAGAACCAGAAATATATGTTTACTCCCACTGAACTTGTGATACACACAATCATCAACAATATTCGTCTCACATCCAAACGAGATGATTACTTGATGGAATTTGTGGTACCATTGACGAGAAGCTTGCTTATGTCCATAGATGGATTTTGTTAATTTGCAAACCATATTCTTTGGATCTCCTGACACAAAGTTTTCTGGTTGTACCATATAAATTGTCTCATCAATGTCTCCATTGAGAAACGCCGTCTTAACATCCATCTGATGTAACTCAAGATCAAAATGAGCAACAAGTTCCATAATTGTTCTAAAAGAGTCTTTCGATGAAACTGGAGAGAAAGTCTCTATAAAATCAATGCCTTCTTTCTGAGTATAGCCTTTTGCTACAAGACGTGCTTTATACCTCTCCACATTACCTTTTGCATCCCTCTTGGTTTTAAATATCCATTTACAACCAATTGGTTTTGCACCTTCTGGTAATGGGACAAGTTCCCAAACTCTATTGTCTTGCATGGACTTATACTCCTCATTCATGGCATCTATCCACTTTTGAGAGTTAGCACTTTTCATGGCATGATGAAAGTTGATTGGGTCATCTTCCATCATTCCAGTATCATTCTCTTGTTCTTGGAGAAATACAATATAATCATCTGAAATAGCACTTCTCCTTTCTCTCATGGACCTCCTTAATGGCACTGGTTCTTGAGGTTGTTGAGTTTGTTCTTCTGGAACAATAGCTTCATTTTGAATAATGGGTTGTATAACATTGTCTTGTTGAGGTTCCGGAATCACTTCTTGATCAATGATAGGTATAGGCAACTGTATAACATTGTCAAAAGTGATAATAGGAACTGGGTTTGAATCCAATTCCTCCTCGAAAGAAATGTCTTTAACTTTATTTCTCCCCCCAAACTCAATATCCTCAAAGAATACTGCATTTTCCGTCTCAAAAATATTCTTAGCTATGGGATCATAAAACTTATAGCCCCAAGAACGCTCAGAATAACCAATAAAGTAGCTGCGCACTGTTTTGGAATCCAGCTTCTTTTCCATGTGGCCTATAAGGCCTTGCCTCAGCTGGACAACCCCAAATGTGAAAGTGCTTTAGACTAGGCTTTCGACCTATCCAAAGTTCATAAGGTGTTTTTGCAGCTGCTTTAGTTGGTACTCTATTGAGAATATAAGCTGCTATCTTTAATGTTTCTCCCCAGAAAGAATTAGGTAAGGTGGAATGAGCAATCATACTCCTTGCCATATCCTTAAGAGTTCGGTTTCGTCTTTCAGCAACACCATTCATGCTAGGTGATCCTGGCATGGTGTACTGTGGGACAATACCACATTCCTCTAGGAATCTAGCAAACGGTCCTGGATGTTGTTCACTTGAACCATCATATCGACCGTAGTACTCACCACCACGATTAGATCTGACACTTTCAATTCTTTTGTTGAGTTGATTTTCAACTTCTGTTATCCCATTTTTGGTCAAAACTAGAATATCAACAAATTGGCAAGGAATGATGGAGATCAGTTGGAATCAAGGCTACGATCGATATCGCCAAAATTTGGTTGAGCTCCGATCGGGACGAAATTGATTGGAAATGATGATAAGGACTAGGAAAGGCTATGTTTCAAATTTCAGGTTAATCGGAGTTCGTATGAAGGAGATATAACCATCCATCCTCCACTCCCAAGCACTGCCGGTCCAAACTTCCCTTCCTAGCCGAACCAACTCCACTTCTCTTCCTAGCCGAACCAACACATCTCCAAAGTGATACCGGACCAACCAATGCTGAACCAACTCCCTCCCCATGCCTGCCGAACCAAAGTGATACCAGACCAACCACTGCCGAACCAACTCCCTCCCCATGCCTGCCGAACCAAAGTGATACCGGACCAATTCCACTCCAACCATCTCCGGACCAAGGCCTTGCCGGATCAACATTGCCAGGCTAGATTGCTTCATCCCAGGCCCACCAGCAGCTATATACATCTAGGATCCCTACCCTCAGCCTCACTCTATAAATAGAGGGGCAGGGGTACAACAATGGGGAGAAGTTTGAGAGCTCAAGCACGGATAGAACTTTCAAACAACTTTCAGTTACTTGTAATCAAAGCTTTTTACTTGTAATCTGAATAGAAAAGGAGAATAACATATAAAGTGGACGTAGGCACGTTCTGGCCGAACCACTATAAATCTGTGTGTCTTTTACAGTTTAGTCCCTGCTTTTTACATATTTGCATAAATCATCCAAATCACTAAGAGCAACTTGAAAATCGACTAAATCATACGACTTGGAGGCGTTTGCCATTTTTTGTGCAAACATTTTTGGTGCTTTCACTGAGAACTGAACTCAGGAGCGCTTTAATCATTGCCTCGCAAAGATTTGTTGAGAGACTCTCTTTAAGAACCAGAAGTCTATCCGAGATTATGGCTCTTGGAAGGAAAACAAGTAGAAGACAGAGACCAGAAAGAAGTCAGCACGAAGGGAGTCAAGGGGCTTCCTCAGGAGAGAACCAAACTTCAGTCTTCATCACCAGGGATGAGATGGAGACAATGATGAAAAGACAAGAGGAGTTGATTCAAAATTTGTTTCAGCAGATTGGGCAACTTGGAGCACAGAATAGAGAAGAGGATGGAGTTCGGAACGGAGCAGGACCATCCGGCATAGCACCTGGATTAGGAGGCACACCCATGGAGAACATAGATCCAATTTCGGAGAGAGAAAGAGGAGCATCTGCACAACCTGGGAGCAGCAGAGGAGTGAATGCTCAGTCAAGGGGGCAGATCGCAGAATTCCCTCGTGGACTCAGGGGGTAGGTCGAAAGTAATGAACAAAGATTGCATCTCGGAGACAATGACAGGTTGGCGGAGATGGTTAGAAAAGCTATGAGAGGCGGTTTGGTAAACAAAGATTTGGAGGATGTTAATAGGAATCCTTTTACTTAGCAATCAGACAAGCTAGGAACCCACCGGATTTCAAGTTACCATCGCTGGACATGTATGACGGGAGAACGGACCCCAAGGTTCATCTAACGAAGTATATGAGGCATATGGAAGTGCTGGGGGCATCAGAGGAGGTTATGGCCCGGTGCTTTCCATTGTACTTGGCGGATATTGCAGCATCGTGGTTTAGACAATTGGAGAATGGATCCATCAGAACGTGGAATGGTTTAATTGAGAGATTTATGAGGTAATTTAGGGTCCACATTACAAGACCCAAGAATGTGATGACTTTGGCAACCTTAAAGAAAAAAACCGGAGAGACTTTGAGGAGTTACCTAACGCGATTCAATGCGGCAGCAGCTTCGGTGGATCGACCAGATCCATCCATGGTTATGATAGCGGCTGTGTCCGCGATAGCTGACGGAATAGAGTTCAAAAATTCATTAACTAAGGATCCACCCGTGGATCTAGGAGAATTCTATCATGAGGCGAAAAAGTTTCTACGATTGGAGGATGCGAACGCCGAAAGAGAAGAAGGAGAAGGAATTGATATTTATGCGATCAAAGGAGGAAATCCCCCTGAGAAAGGCACGGAAACTAGTAGAGGTAAAAGAAAGACTGAGAATGATGGGGACAGGTCAAAGCGGCAACGGAGGGAGCCGCGATTCACCACTCACACTGAGCTGAATGAGGGTCTGGAACGAATTTATCAGGATACCAAGGAGCAGGTTCCGTATCATAGACCAATGCGAAGGGATCCAACCTCTAACGAAAGAAAATCAGATAAGTTTTGTGTATTCCATGAATTAAACGATCATAACACTAATGATTGTAGGCATTTGAAGGACGAGGTGGAAGGGCATATCAGGAACGGTATGCTCCTTCAGTATGTGAGGAAGCGAACTCCAGCAGTGGAGCCAGAGCGACCACCGTCTACATCGGCTAGAGGTGACTTTGGATCGGGGCACCGTTTGATTATCCATTGATTGCTTGATTAAAATAACGATGAACAAGTTGTAAACCTCTCACTAACGTGGTTAAATCATTTACACATGTGAGCGATCGCGCACGATCCATAGGCATGCTCTGAATGACTACCAACCGCGTTATAGTAAGAGTTTACGCTTTAACATCTTCATTTTGCTTTTTGCTTTGATTTTGATTTGAATATTTAAATTCTGCCTGTTTGCACATTTCTGCTGTAAGGTTCATATGATTATTGATTTAATATTTACAATTCTATGGAAAAAAATTACTTGTATGCCCGTTGGATCGCGAACGGTCCACGAGCACCTCTTGCATGGCAGCGAACTGCCGAAGTCTTTGATTCGGAAACTCCCCCAAACAATAACTCCGGCACTGATAATATTAAGTCCCCCCCCCCCCGGGCACACACATTTCTCCTCGAACGGTCACAAATCGCCTCGAATGGCACCCGACCTCGAACGGTCACAACTCGCCTCGAACGGCACCCGACCTCGAACGGTCACAACTCGCCTCGAACGGCACAACTAGCCCCGAACGGCACAACTCACCTCACCTCAAATGGCTCGATCACGAACGGTCGTCATTTGAGGTCCGCCACTTGACCGCACACGGTCGCACTTTGCCTCAAATGGCTCGATCCTGAATGATCGTCATTTGAAGTTAGGCGCTTGACCATGAACGCACTTCATCTCAAATATCTCGATCCCGAACGGTCGTCATTTGAGGTCACATAAAACAGTAAATTCCTTCGCAGGACATCAAGAGGATATGAACATCCAGCTCATGGCATTACAAAACACGCCTTCCTATCACAAGGCATGTTTTGGGGGGCAAAGTGTTATCCCATTTTTGGTCAAAACTGGAATATCAACAAATTGGCAAGGAATGATGGAGATCAGTTGGAATCAAGGCTACGTTCGATATCGCCAAAATTTGGTTGAGCTTCGATCGGGACGAAATTGATAGGAAATGATGATAAGGACTAGGAAAGGCTATGTTTTAAATTTCAGGTTAATCGGAGTTCGTATGAAGGAGATATAACCATCCATCCTACACTCCCAAGCACTGCCGGTCCAAACTTCCCTTCCTAGCCGAACCAACTCCACTTCCCTTCCTAGCCGAACCAACACATCTCCAAAGTGATACCGGACCAACCACTGCCGAACCAACTCCCTCCCCATGCCTGCCGAACCAAAGTGATACCGGACCAATTCCACTCCAACCATCTCCGGACCAAGGCCTTGCCGAATCAACATTGCCAGGCCAAATTGCTTCAGCCCAGGCCCACCAGCAGCTATATACATCCAGGACCCCTACCCTCAGCCTCACTCTATAAATAGAGGGGCAGGGGTGCAACAATGGGGAGAAGTTTGAGAGCTCAAGCACGGATAGAACTTTCAAACAACTTTCAGTTACTTGCAATCAAAGCTTTGTACTTGTAATCTGAATAGAAAAGGAGAATAACATATAAAGTGGACGTAGGCATGTTCTGGCCGAACCACTATAAATCTGTGTGTCTTTTACAGTTTAGTCCCTACTTTTTACATATTTGCATAAATCATTCAAATCACTAAGAACAACTTAAAAATCGACTAAATCATACGACTTGGAGGTGTTTGCCCATTTTTTGTGCAAACAACTCCAACTTTATAAGCTTTGAACACATCCAGTGACTGTGATTTTTTATGAATTAGATATAGGTAGCCATAACGTGAGTAATCGTCTATGAATGATATGAAATATTGTTGACCATTCTAAGATGCCGTAGGGAAAGGTCCACAAATATCTGTATGAATTAATTCTAAGACGTCTAAAGATCTATTTGCACCCAATCTTTTAGTTTTGGTCTGTTTTCCCTTGATGCAATCTACACAAACGTCAAAGTTTATGAAGTCAAGAGATTCTAAAATACCATCAGATACTAAGCGCTCAATTCTACCTTTTGAGATATGATCTAAGCGCTTATGCCATAAAGATGCTAAATTTTCTTTATTTAATTTACGTTTAGTACCACGTGATTCTACATGCAAGGTTTCATTATAGGATGCAACTGTTTCCAACAAATAAAGATTGTCATACGCATTTAAATAACCAGTTCCAACAACATTTGAATTCAAAGACAAAGTAAACTGATTGTTTCCAAATGAACAACAATATCCAAATTTGTCCAACATAGAAACATAAACCAAATTCCGTCTAAATGAAGGTACAACAAAAGTGTCTTTTAAATCCAAATAAAAACCAGTTCCTAATAACAATCTAAAATGTCCAATCGCTTCCACTTCTACCGATTGTCCATCACCCACAAAGATGTGCCTTTCACCATCACTTGGCTTTCGGTAGCTCAGACAACCCTGCATAGAAACACTTATGTGAGTGGTAGCACCAGAATCTATCCACCAAGTGTTTCTAGGTACTGAAGATAAATTAACTTCAGAACAGATCAAAGTAACAAACATACCTTTCTTTTCACGCCATGCATGATATTTGGTACATAACTTCTTCATATGTCCAGGTTTGTGACAAAAGAAACAACCTTCTTTTTCCTTTTGTTGTTTCTTTTGATCTGGATCCTTAGCAGCTTCATTTTTAAATTTTCTTTTCTTGCCCTTTGCTTTAGAGGTGCTTGCCAAATGGGCACTCTCGGTCTTATCTTGCTTCAGCCTTTCTTCCTCTTGTACACAATATGAAATGAGCTCATTGAGAGTCCACTTCTCCTTTTGACAGCTGTAACTGACCTTAAATTGACTGAATTGTGGAGGAAGCGAGATAAGCACTAAATGCACAAGCAAGTCATATGAAAGCTCAAGCTTTAGTGTCTTTAATTTTGAAGCAATGTGAGACATTTCCATAATGTGCTCCCTTATGTTTTCCTTGCCTTTGAACCTCATGGAAATAAGTTTCTTCAAAAGAGTACTTGTTTCCGCCTTATCGCTTTTGGCAAAGCGTTTCTCAATCTCAGCAAGGAAATCTGTGGCATCGGTGATCTCTTCAGATACTGCACCCCTAAAAGCCTCAGGTATGCCCCGTTTAATGATCATAATACTCATACGATTTGAACGGTCCCATTTCTAATAAATTCTCCTTTCCTCGGAGGTACTAGCATCTGTAAGAGAAGCAGGCCGATCCATCCTTAATGCAAGGTCCAGATCCATGCAACCAAGAACAGTTAATATGTTCTCTTTCCAGTCCTTAAAGTTATTACCATTAAGGACCGGTACTGAATTAAGGTTAGCAGATACAGTAGCAACGGCTGAAACAGAAAACGAATTAAATTATATAAATTGCATGCCTTTAACGACTTCATATAAAACAATAAATTCAAATAATGGTTAATCATATTTCAAGATACCAAACACATCGTTAATATCAAGTCTTTGGACAGTAATATTAACTGCAAGCGGTACTCTTGTTGTAGCAATCAAATGTTGACAATAAATTATGTCAAACAATATGCAATCTTTGGACTGTCATATTGCTCACATAAAATACCTTATAATTGTCACACATTTATCACCACAAGTATGTATGAAATTCGGCCAAATATTAATTCACCTTTGGGCTCGTTAATAAATGCATGAACTACATACACACAATTATTTTAATATTTTAATTAGAATAATCTACACAGAAATGATCGCTTTAGCGATATTTTGTTTCAATTAAACTATTTAAAATATAAAATATCCTTAAGAAAATCAGAAACCATATTTGAACATAAATTTCAAATTTTTTTATTTTTTTTTAGTCTACATAGTTTCATGAAACTGCACATAATTTTAGGTGCAGCCTTGTTTGAACTATGTTGATAACCAAACTTTAAATTTGTTCATTTCAAGTGCCGCAATTCTACAATTTTATGTAGAAATTTATTTTAACAAATCATATAATATCCGAACAATGCCTGAAACTATAGTTCATATGCGAGATATATCGACAAAAATTATATAAACATTGCATTTGTTTATATGTCACTCTCTGTGTTAACAAAGCCATAACCAACATTGCATCTGTTACTGTGTTAACAAAAAAATTGCATTTGGTTGAATTCTTTGCAGGCAAAACGTGTAGATAAGCATTCTATTTTTACATCCTTTAGTTATATATCACATATAATACATATGTGCATGCTGGATAATACCTTTTGCATTACTCTTGTTAGTCATTCCATCAAGTACAGTCACATACTAAACTACTAACGTAATTTACTACTTTACATGTTTCTAGTTTGACTTTTCTAACATTGATATTGACAGTTGTTATGTCACTTTCTTTGCAGCAAGGACACTTTCATAATTTAAGGGAATAAAGTAAAGTCTGTTCGAAACAGGCAATGCCTCTGTTGTATTTTTTTTTTGAGACTTCGAAAACAAAGCAAGCAGTATGTCCACTTTTACCAGTACTATGTAAAGGTTGCAATGATGAAGCAAGAAGTGTATTGGAAAATATGATTTCCTCAGGCTTCAAAAAAATTATACAGCGACAGAAATATAATTGATTCTTGTTATCCTTCAGCCAGAAATGAATTAATTAACATGTTGGAATATTTAATCAGAAAGACATTGAATATGCTTCAGTTTGCAGGCTACCCAATGTCAGTAATGAGTATATCTATCACAAGTCAACTTAATATATTAATTGTATAAAGTCATACGGTAGGTAATGATTACAAGCTACCCAACAGCGGTTTCATGCAGATGAAATAAGTTTCAACAGCGATTACAGAAAATGCAACAAACATTTCAAGTGGCCTACATCGAATACCACTGCAAATTCTCAAAAATTAATTTAGGGTTGCTCCGATACCAATTGATAAAAATTTAATTCATCCCTAATTAACCCTAATCAATTCAAGAGAGATCAAAACTATAAACAGGCGAGATTAGCGGAAGCGTACCGGAATCCATTGAATCAATTTGTATGAAGAATATGATCTTCCAAGAATACAGTTTCTACTCTCTGTCTGCGTTTCTCTCTAATGGGGAAGAAGAGAAAACAAAAGTACTACTATTTCTCGGGGATCAGACCGTTTTATAACGGACTAAAATCAGTTATCTAATATTTACAATTTGGCCCCTCAACAAATTGTAAATACCACTTATTTACACCCCAATGTATAATAGCATTATACATTTTAACATATGCACACACAACAAAATTTAATCTAACAGTGTATTGATGGCAGAAGTGTTTGGAAGAAGTAGTGGAGTGGTTTTGTGCAGCAGTGGCAGTTTGTAGTGATGAGAAATTGATGGCAGTTTTGGGGAGGTGTGGTGGTGTTGATTTGCTGGGCAAGTGATGTGAGTAGTGTGCAGTATCAATTGAATGATGGAGAAGTTTGCAAGTTTGGGTTGTTAAGTGCACAGGCACTGTTTGTATATGATATGTGGCAGGGTGAAATGTGGAGTTGCTGTGTTGTACTAGTTGTATTAGTTGCTGTGATATGTGGCAGGGTGATATGTTAAGTGTTGGGGTATGTCGCAGGGTGAACAGTGGTAAGAGGTGGTCAATGTTTTGTATGGATGAAGAGGTAGGCTTGTGGCTAGTTGTGACAAGGGGTGATGAAGACAGCGTGGAGACTGTCAGTGAGATGATATGAATTTGGTAATATGGTACAGATCAGGGTAGTGCAAAAGTTCGATGATGTCTGCACAGTTGAACCTGGTTTGTGGTTGAGAGTGGTATGTTGTGTAGCAGTTATCGTGAGTTGATGACAATGGGACTGTTTGTGGCAGGGGTTGATGGGTAGTGTGTGGACGTAGATCAAGTGATTTAAATTGCTGGACGTGGATCAGGTTGATTGAAGTTGAATGGCAAGCAAGGGTTCAAAGGTGAAGTATGCAGATTGTAACAAAAAAAAGATATGTTTTTTTATAAATGAAAGCAAAGATGTGAAATGGGAATACAGAACTGTAAATGAAAATGTAACAACAATTTTGTATGGAATGCAATGTTTAAATTTTTTTTGTTTTCTTTGTTTTTCTTCAAATGAAACAGTGAAGCAATGCAAACTGAAATGATGAATCAATGCACAAATCAAATGAAAACAGAGAACAACTTGAAAACAGCGAACCGCCAAAACGATTACACACAAATGCAAACTACTAACCGTGCTAATGTTTTGTTTTTATTTATTTACTTATTTTTCTTTTAATGCAAACAATACACAAAATAGATACACACAAAAATCAAACGAAAAATAATTCGAAAAATAGAAAATAAAAATCAAAGCAATTCTCCAGCAATGACGTCAAAACGTTATTTTACGATGAATTTTCTATCGAGTTAGAAAATCGCCGAAAATTTTATAATAAAATTACCACAAGCGCATGACGTACAATTTTAGTACAAGTCAATCCGCTGGAAATTTTTAAGAGTTTAAAATTTCTAATCAATCAAATTAGACCAAAATGAAGAGAAGATTGTTTAACTACAAAGTGTAAACAAAATGAATCTAAAATTAGACTGAAAATTATATTAAAACTATGAGATCAGAAAACAATTTAGAGGCAAATCCACTCTCATATTTTTGTAAATCAACAAACAAATAATCAATGATCTCTATTTTTGATATTAAGTGAAATAATTGTTGCATTTATCATAAGTATGATATATTTTTGTTATCAATTAACACAACTTAAATCATCAAACTATAATACAACCAATAAACCACTTACCTATTCTCATGAAAATGAAGCCAAAGTAAAATCTATTTGAAGCACGATTTATTTACTATGGTAATTAGTAATATAAATCATCAAATTTTGTTTTTACTTTCATTTCAAAATCAAAAATTAATTAACAAATGATAATGTAAATTTTGTTTATGTTGAATAAGAATAGCTCATTTGCAAATGCAACATAAGCTATCAAATCCACTTGTATAAACTTACATCAAAATTCCGCTTTCATGAAGCACAAATAAAAGAGACCATAAATCATAAAGATGTTGAATTTACATAAAGTTAGAGAGCTTCATTACCACTAAATCAAAGGGGTTTAGCTACTCATTTGTGCTATCAAATCAGCACTTGTAAATTTCAACATTAAAAAGCAAAGAAATAGAAACTAAACAAAGGAAGAAAAATAGATTAACTACTAATTACTTGCATAAAAATAAAGCTACACTATTTGCATGAATGTAAATCTAAGCTAAAAACTTGAAATGAAAGAAAGGATAGAAATAAACAATAACTAAAAGTAATAAAAGCATGTAGAAAAGAAAAGAGAAAGAGGCTTGGAAGCTAATTTTATTTCATGAAACATTGTGTTTACACCTTGCTTGCTAATTTTCCTAAGTAAAATAAGAGAGTAAGAAGACATCTACATGTACATAAGTGGGTTACTTATAAACACATAAAACTCTAATTCATTTTTTAGGGTGCTTCCCATAATGCTCTTTAGAAAGTGTGGCCACCAAGTAACCATAGCCTCTAATTAATCCATCATCAAAAATGTGTGAAGCTTTAACCTCCACTTAGTTGTCCATTAGCTTCTAATTGTAGAATTAGGTATGCGGGCGAGGTCATGTATTTCAATTATTTCAATCTTCCTTTCTTTGTATTCTCTTGTGCATGCATATATCTTCACGAAACCCTCTTCCATATGTATCCAAATTCCTAAAAAATTATAAAAAATGTTCAAGTAAAAATTCTCAAATTGACATATGCACGAAAATAACCATTTTGCCCCTGTATGAAGATGAATATATGATGATTTGAAAATAACTGAATTTTGATTTAAACATGTTAAAATACCCAAATATGACATTTATTTAAATATAAATAGATAAAATATGGATGTATATATATGCATATTTACGTGCACATCATGCACCTTTTATTTCTTCATCTCAATTGTGTCAACCTGTTAGGTGATCTATTTACAAGTTCAGCTCCGAGCACAAGATCTATTCTAAACTCTACAACTCTTTCGGGGGTAGTCCAGTGACTGGCTCAAAAACATCTGCAAATTTTCTTACTACCTGAATGTGACACCCCACCTCTATACCCACGCTAGCTAAGGACACTACGGGGTAATGCCGTCAACTAGCATGGAGAATAAGGCTATTGAGGAGCAACCATCCATGTAATGGCTTTGTGCGAGCACCGATATGACAGATAAAATAATAACTTTTCATTTCATCTCAAGAGGAAATCCGACATACTGATACAAACACATGACTACTACACAGTGGCTGTAATATCTTCGGAAACAAAAACAGAAATAAGCATAACGTAAATCAGTCACTGATAATTCATATCACATAGGCGGAAATAGAAATGCATATTACACATAAAAGTGTACATCAGAGTAGTGGTCGAATAAGATCCACAATATCACAAAAGAATAGATACAGGTGTAAGACAAAAGGATAAGTATACATCAAGGAGTCCATATCTCAAATGTATACAACAAAAAACTACTATTCTAAAGTAGTTAGCCAAAAGTCAGATGATGGTCCGATAAGGAGTCAAGTAGAAGCACTTGTAAAATCTCAGTCTGACCCGAGTATTATTTAAGAAGAAAATAATAAACAGATCAGTCTAGCTATAATTATCAGATAAAATGAGATATAAGACGAGATATAATAATAAAACATATGATAACCAAAAATCTCATACTACGACAAGTATACATTAGAAAATCCACAAAAGTCATACAATATCTCAAGAATCTCATAGCATCAAAAAGAATGTCATGTTCTTTATTTAATTCACCAAGCCACACAAAAAATGACGTACATATCAATGCCAATTGTAAAAGTTGGTGAAACATAAATTCCAAAAATCAATAATTAGAAATCCATAAATCACAAGAAAAGGATGGCCAATCCCAAGCGGGAGCATGAAAACTCACCAACACGTGTATCACAAACAATTCGGAACGTCGATGCAGTACAAACGGTTCGTCCAATGAACCGAAAAGCGGAGACATCGATTTAGTACAAACGTTACATCAGATGGATCGAAACACAAAACAATTCAGAACATCGACGCAGTACAAACGGTAGGTCCAATGAACCGAAAAGCCGAGACATCGTTGTAGTACAAACGGTACATCAGATGAATCGAAACACAAAACAGTTCAGAACATCGACGCAGTACAAACGGTACGTCTAATGAATCGAAAAGCCGAGACATCGATGTAGTACAAACGGTACATCAGATGAATCGAAACACAAAACAATTCAGAACATCGACGCAGTACAAACGGTACGTCCAATGAAACGAAAAGCCGAGACATCGATGTAGTACAAACGGTACATCAGATGAATCGAAACACAAAATAATTCAGAACATCGACGCAGTACAAATGGTACATCCAATGAACCAAAAAGCCGAGACATCGATGTAGTACAAATGGTACATCAGATGAATCGAAACACAAAACAATTCAAAACATCGACATAGTACAAACGATACGTCCAATGAACCAAAAAGTCGAGACATCGATGTAGTACAAACGGTACATCAGATGAATCGAAACACGAAACAATTCAGAACATCGACGCGGTACAAACGGTACGTCCAATGAACCAAAAAGCCGAGACATCGATGTAGTACAAACGGTACATCAGATGAATCGAAACACAAAAAAATACATGGGTCGCTAGCCCACAAAAAAATGAGACGAAGCTCAATAAAATGAGGTACAGTCCTCCACGTGGACAACGAGACATCGCACATTACTAGTCTAAACCATAAAATGATCATCATCGATCATCAAGAAGTGTCAATTACACTAAGCTAGTAAATATATGAGTTTAGCTTCATGTCCCATAACCACTAGCTTAACTTAAATATTTACAAACAAATTTTAGGTCTCTACTAGAAAATTTGTCACAAGAGATTCAATCGAACAAGTCCAAAAATTAACCGACGAAGTAAACGCAAGCGTTTCATACCACTTGTTTTACTAAGTCGTTTTTCTCATACGAGTGAGGTAAAGGTTTGTATATAGTAATAGATTGGAAATTGGTTTTAAAAAAACGAGCTTTGTAATAAAATAGTGTTGAAATTGTTTTGATGAAAGAGTTTTGATATTTACTACTAGTATAGAAACCTTTGTATTTTAAAAATGACAAATCATTGAAATGATTGTAGAAACAATCAGTCATCAAAATTCACATTCAAAGACGTGAATAAAATCCAAAGAAATCGATTACTGAATCCATCGAATGGATATTCCCAAAAATCCCGATATAAAAGAAGTCATCAAAGTCGATAATAAATGATAATCAACAAATCGGATAATCACGAATCGATAAAATTGGAATTCTCAAGCAAATAGGCAAATAGAGCCCAGACAGCAGATTCAGACGTCTGAATCTGAAAAAAATAAAAGTTTTCTAGAACATAATTCAGACGTCTGAACCTTATATTTTAGACGTCTGAAATAGGCATTTTTAGCCTATTTCCTTTCTGGTTACCCACGAGCAAATTCAGACGCCTGGAATTTTGATTCAAACATCTGAATACTGAGGAATAAAAATTCCCAGTATAATATTTAGACGTCTGAATCCTACGTTTCAAACGTCTGAAACTGAAGTTCAGGGCATTCCCTGAACCTAGGCCAATGATGGCCAAAACGATTATCGAAAGCGATCGGACGAGCAACAACGACTAAGGATTTATGCCAAGCGACAACCCAGCCTTAAAGTCTCTTCGATACGCCTCGAATATCAATATCCAAATATCCATAATAGGATTTTCATAAAATTAGACCAAAACACCAAAAATTGGAATTTACACCAAATCAATCCAAACCAAAATCAAATACACATGAATAAGTGTTAGGAATTCATACTTAACAATCCAAGATAGTTATAGACTTAGATGTGAGATAAAAACCTCACCTTTAAACCCGAAAACAAAGAAGGAGAAGCTTGAAAACAAAAGGAAGAACAACCACTCTTCAACACAACCCAAGGAGCTTGAATCTAAGCTCAAAAGAAGAACATTTCCTAAGTTAGGTTTAGGAATTTTCTGAAATTGAAAAGAGAATGAGTTGGAGAAGAAGAAGGAGTTGCTTACCAATAGCTTCTCTTGAATTATGGAGCTAGAACTTGAATTTGCAAATGGAAACTAGGGCTTAGGATTTCCTAATTCTTTTTCTCTACCCCCATTTTTGATGAAGCTTGAATGTATTAGGAAATTATGATTGAATGAAGAGAAGAGGGTTGGAGCTAGGTTGATAAGTGGGGTTAATGGGCTAAAACCCAACCCAAAACCTTAAGTGATAAAGTAGCAAAATTCTACTAACTCCAAACATATCAATGTTTATACTCAAAAAGGTCGCAAACGTCATTTTAATCTCAATGGAAGTGGCCTTGAGTTCTAATTCGACAGTTTGCAAAAAGTAGCTTTTCGGACTAAAATCCGACGAACGATGCTATATTTAAATAAAATATTTAAATATACAATCGATAAATATGCGGGTTGTTACAGACTCCCCTCCTTAAAGAAATTGCGACCTCGCAATACTTAAGAAGAAAATAAATAGTAACAACTATAAAAGCATATCAACACAAAAGAAAATTTGAAATAAGAAGTTCACCATAAAGAGCACGAAAGAGTAAGCCCGAACGAGTTTGCTCGATGAATTCTTTGGATTCTCAAGAGCAATCCTTAGGATTTGAGAATCATTGAACTTCTACCAAAAAGAATATCTTTATTTCGAAGGAGCTCAACCTCTGAAGCAATGATACGAATAGGATGTTGCTCATAAGTCAAGTTTGGTGAAACTTCAATTTCTTCAATAACACCAGGCTCAAGAATAAAATCGAAATCCCTAAGGCATTTCCATAGGTAAAAGACGTGGAAAACGTCATGAATAGCAGAAGATTTAACCGGTGAAACAGCGTAGTACAATAACTACGCCAGATGATCGAAAACTCAAATAATTCGGAACACCGACGCAGTACAAACGGTACGTCAAGTGAAACGAAAAGCCGGGACGTCGATGTAGTACAATAACGGTACATCCGATGAACCGAACACCATAAAAGAACATCGGACGCTAGTCCATAAAAGAAATGAGACGAAGATCAATAAATCGAGGTACATCGAAACGTCCGATGAACTTAGTAAAAAGATCATTCCATTCGGATATCATCAAAGAAACATCCACTTGTTGCTTACGACTAAGTGCATTGGCAACACGATTCTCCCTTCCCGGGAGTATATAAAGAATATCAAGATCATAAGATGCAAGGAGCTCGAGCCAACGTGGTTGACGCAAATTAAGTTTCTTGTGAGAAAATAAATATTCCAAAGATTTATGATCGAGGTGGAGAACAAATTTCTCCCCCAAAAATGATGATGTCAAACTCTAAAAGCAAAAACAATAGCCGCGAGCACTAGATCATGAGTGGCATACCTAATCTCGATCGGCTTTTATGATTTAGAAGCACAAGTGGTAGAACGTTCTCTTTCACAAGAGGACAGCACCCAAACCAATACAACTAGCATTGATACAAAAGATAAAGTCTTGGTTCCCTTCGAGAATCACAAGAATAAGAGTATCGGAAAAGAGTTCTTTTAATTGATCCACTTTCCCGAAAAGCTAAAACTTTCAAAATTACAATTAACATTATGTAATCATTTTTCTAGAAAATTTTACTTATTCAAAGTGAAATTTACTGTGTTTGATTGTCTCATCAAGGCATTTAGGAGATTCCTATCGATAACGTTGATCAAGCGCATCGACCGGAGTTCTTAAAGCACTCAATGGGAAATACAATCACAAAATCATCTTCTATATGATAAACATGTTTCTTAAAAACTTTTAAGAATTTTCTTTGTTCATTTTAAGAACAAAAATACAATTATACTTATAAATAAATCTTATGAAAAAGATTTGCAAGATTTTAAATTGATGTTTTCATCCAAAATCAATAAATACAAGAATGGAGTCATCGAGATATTCGTAGAATACTTGATTCATAAAATGGATGAAATATGCTGGACAAACTGAATGACATAATAAGTAATTCATAAGAATCATAACGAGTGCAGAATGCGGTAAGTGGAATGCTAACTCCCGCAACTCGTAGCCAAATGAAAATCGGTGGCAAAGTCGAACTAAAAAGACCTTAGCACCACCAAAAGATTGCTTAGGTAAAAACCCTAAGACAAGCTCAAAATACCGGAAAATTCACAACTACCAAAAAGAGAGAAATAACACTTTACTCGAAATGTGGGCTTAAAGAATAAAATGATGCCACCAAGTTGGAATCGAAATCATTAAGAAAAAATAGAAATCTGTTTAACGGATTAAAAATATCGAAGATGAGTAGTCCACTCAGGGCATGGAATATGGCTTCATAAAAATCGAGCCAATCCTTTCACAAATATCAATTCTGAAGTCTAAGTAACGCATAACATGAAAAAATAATCACATAAAATAATTTCGACATCTTTTCAAAAAAACTGAGCGTTGCGGATCCACTCTCCGGATAGCAATTCTCAGCGAGTCATCAAGCCCAAAATATTTAAAGGAAGAAATCAACAAGACCTTTGATTTTTCTTCAATGGGGTATTAATATACTCGACCTCGTATTTAGAAAGAGATTTGAAAGATGCGACGTATTTCGTCACAGAAGATTCACCTTGAACAAGGTCAATAAAACGCCGGGCCAAAGTTACTTTTTTAGCCTCCGGCACAAACTTTGATTCAAATCTTTCCTGGAATTGCTCCCAAGTAAGATCCGCTTCGATAACCTCCAAAGTCAAGAGTTCATACCAATCTAATGCTCTTTCTTGGAGCATACTAGAAGCCACTTGAACTCGATGAAGATCAATAAGATTCATGCGAGCAAAGATGCGATCGCATGATTTGAGCCAAGCTTGGATTTCTATAACGCTCTCGGATCCCATGAATGGCCTTCCATCCAAATCGGTATAGTCTCTGCACAAGTGTGCAAAATTGGATATAGGATGAGTAGACTCTGGGATGGGTCCGGCAGCTTGAGCATTCTTTATAAGATCAAAAAGCTGCTGGGCAGACATGAATAGTACATCTTGAGGAGTAGCACTGGATTGACCGGCACTGGGACGACCTAGTCTAAACATTTCTCTTCTTTAAGAAAGAAAGAAGAAGAAGAAAACGTTATTCTCAAAATGAATATCAAACAATAATGATTGACAAAACAAAACATCATAAAGAAAATAGGATAGAACGGGTCCAATGACTCGAATAACATCCTAAGGCACGACTCCTAAGATGGACTTAGGACGATGATCCTTGTTAAATTATTCTAAATTGTTTCGAAGTTTGGCTCAGATACCAAGCTGTGACGCCCCACCTCTATACCCACGCTAGCCAAGGACACTACGGGGTAATGTCGTCAACAAGGGTGGAGAATAAGGCTGTTGAGGAGCGACCATCCGTGTAATGGCTTTGTGCGAGCACCGATATGTCAGATAAAATAATAACTTTTCATTTCATCTCAAGAGGAAATCCGACATACCAATACAAACACAAGATTACTACACGGTGGCTGTAATATCTTCGGAAACAAATATAGAAATAAGCATAACATAAATTAGTCACAGATAATTCATATCATATGGGCGGAAATATATATGAATATTACACATAAAAGTGTACATCAGAGTAGTGGTCGAATAAGATCCACAATATCACAAAAGAATAGCTACAGGTGTAAGACAAAAGGATAAGTATACATCAAGGAGTCCATATCTCAAATGTATACAACAAAAAACTACTAATCTAAAGTAGTTAGCCAAAAGTCAGATGATGGTCCGATAAGGAGACAAGCAGAAGCACCTGTAAAATCTCAGTCTGACCCGAGTATTATTTAAGAAGAAAATAATAAATAGATCAGTCTAGCTATAATTATCAGATAAAATGAGATATAAGAAGAGATATAATAATAAAACGTATGATAACCAAAAATGTCATACTACGACAAGTATACATTAGAAAATCCATAAAAGTCATACAATATCTCAAGAATCTCATAGCATCAAAAAGAATGTCATATTCTTTATTTAATTCACCAAGCCACACAAAAAATGACATACATATCAATGCCAATTGTAAAAGTTGGTGAAACATAAATTCCAGAAATCAATATTTAGAAATCCAGAAATCACAAGAAAAGGATGGTCAATCCTAAGCGGGAGCATGAAAACTCACCAACACGTGTATCACAAACAATTCGGAACATCGACACAGTACAAACGGTTCGTCCAATGAACCGAAAAGCCGAGACATCGATGTAGTACAAACGGTACATCAGATGGATCGAAACACAAAACAATTTAGAACATTAACGCAGTACAAACGGTACGTCCAATGAACCGAAAAGCCGAGACATCGATGTAGTACAAACGGTACATCAGATGAATCGAAACACAAAACAATTCAGAACATCGACGCAGTACAAACGGTACGTCCAATGAACCGAAAAGCCGAAACATCGATGTAGTACAAACGGTACATCACATGAATCGAAACACAAAACAATTCCGAATATCAACACAGTACAAACGGTATGCCCAATGAAAAGAAAAGCCGAGACATCGATGTAGCACAAACGGTACATCAGATGAATGGAAACACAAAACAATTCAGAACATCGACGCGGTACAAATGATACGTCCAATGAACCGAAAAGCTAAGACATCGATGTAGTACAAACGGTATATCAGATGAATCGAAACACGAAACAATTCAGAACATCGACGTGGTACAAACGGTATGTCCAATGAATCGAAAAGCCGAGACATCGATGTAGTAGAAACGGTACATCAGATGAATCGAAACACAAAACAATTCAAAACATAGACGCAGTACAAACGATACGTCCAATGAACCGAAAAGCTGAGACATCGATGTAGTACAAACGGTATATCAGATGAATCGAAACACGAAACAATTCAGAACATCGATGCGGTACAAACGGTACGTCCAATGAACCAAAAAGCCGAGACATCGATGTAGTACAAACGGTACATCAGATGAATCGAAACACAAAAAAATACATGGGTCGCTAGCCCACAAAGAAATGAGACGAAGCTCAATAAAATGAGGTACAGTCCTCCACGTGGACAAAGAGACATCGCACATTACTAGTCTAAACCATAAAATGATCATCATCGATCATCAAGAAGTGTCAATTACACTAAGCTAGTAAATATATGAGTTTAGCTTCATGTTCCATAACCACTAGCTTAACTTAAATATTTACGAACAAATTGTAGATCTCCACTAGAAAATTTGTCATAAGAGATTCAATCGAACAAGTCCAAGAATTAACCGTCGAAGTAAACGCAAGCGTTTCATAGCACTTGTTTTACTAAGTCGTTTAATTAGATTTCTCATACGAGCGAGGTAAAGGTTTGTATATAGTAATAGATTGGAAATCGGTTTTAAAAAAACGAGCTTTGTAATAAAATAGTGTTGAAATCGTTTTGATGAAAGAGTTTTGATATTTACTACTAGTATAGAAACCTTTGTATTTTAAAAGTGACAAATCATAGAAATGATTGTAGAAATAATCAGTCATCAAAATTCACATTCGAACACGTGAATAAAATCCAAAGAAATCGATTACCGAATCCATCGAAATGGATATTCCCAAAAATCCCGATATAAAAGAAATCATCAAAGTCGATAATAAATGATAATCAACAAATCGGATAATCACGAATCGATAAAATTAGAATTCTCAAGCAAATAGGCAAATAGAGCCCAGACAGCAGATTCAGACGTCTGAAATTAAGGATTCAGACGTCTGAATCTGGAAAAATAAAAGTTTTCCAGAACATAATTCAGACGTCTGAACCTTATATTTTAGACATCTGAAATAGGTATTTTTGGCCTATTTTCTTTCTGGTTGCTCATGAGCAAATTCAGACGTCTAGAATTTTGATTCAGACGTCTGAATACTGGGGAATAAAAATTCCCAGTATAATATTCAAACGTCTGAATCCTACGTTTCAAATGTCTGAAACTGAAGTTCAGGGCATTCCCTGAACCTAGGCCAATGATGGCCAAAACGATTACCGGAAGGGACGAGCAACAACGACTAAGGATTTGTGCCAAGCGACAACCCAGCCTTAAAGGCTCTTTGATACGCCTCGAATATCAATGTCCAAATATCCGTAATAGGATTTTCGTGAAATTAGACCAAAACACCAAAAATTGGAATTTACACCAAATCAATCCAAACCAAAATCATATGCACATGAATAAGTGTTAGGAATTCGTACCTAACAATCCAAGATAGTTATAGACTTAGATGTGAGATAAAAATCTCACCTTTAAACCCGAAAACAAAGAAGGAGAAGCTTGAGAACAAAAGGAAGAACAACCACTCTTCAACACAACCCAAGGAGCTTGAGTCTAAGCTCAAAAGAAGAACATTTCCTAAGTTAGGTTTAGGAATTTTCTGAAATAGAAAAGAGAATGAGTTAGAGAAGAAGAAGGAGTTGCTTACCAATAGCCTCTCTTCAATTATGGAGCTAGAACTTGAATTTGCAAATGGAAACTAGGGCTTAGGATTTCCTAATTCTTTTTATCTTCCCCCATTTTTGATGAAGCTTGAATGTATTAGGAAATTATGAAGGAATGAAGAGAAGAGGGTTGGAGCTAGGTTGATAAGTGGGGTTAATGGGCTAAAATCCAACACAAATCCCTAAGTGATAACGTTGGGAAATTCTACTGGCTCCAAACATATCAATATTTATACTTAAAAAGGTCGAAAACGCCATTTTAAACTCTATGGAAGTGGCCTTGAGTTCTAATTCGACTATTTGCAAAAGGTAGAATTTCAGATTAAAATCTGACTAACGATGCTATATTTAAATATACAATCGATAAATATGCGGGTTGTTACAATGAACCTCACTTAACTAATTTCCTACCTCCATAGCATTAACCATACCACTAACACTCTGATCAGTATTCTCTACTGAGAATATCACTCGATTATGACTGTCAAGGTGTCTCGGTGATATTTCTCTATCTTGGCAAAATATTCTAGCCTCAGACGTACTCAACCAATCCATACCCAAATTGATCCCGAAATCTACAAAATCAATAACATAAAAACTGAATGCAAACTTATGACCTAACAAGTCAAGATCTAACTGGTCATATCTTAACCCTAGAATTGCACACTCTCCTATTGGATTCGCAACTCTTAAGGAAGTAATAAGGTAGGTGGGTTCTAGCATAATCTATCAACCAACACTAAGATATAAATGAATGTGATGCACCGGTATCAAAAAGTACTTTAACTAAAATACTTTAAATCAAAAGCGTACCTTCCATCACAGTCTTTCCCTTATCTGTTGCAGTAGGTCTAGCCAGTCCTATAGCAAAAACTTTTTCTTTTCCCTCACTAACTGGCTCTGGACACCGATTCTTATAAAGCCCAGCTTGAACGCAGTTGAAGCATTTCACGTTCTTCTTAACGGCATCTTTCCTCCCATTTCCTGACCAGCATTTGTTCGCAAAGTGGCCCTTCTTATCACACTTATAACAAACTACCTCAGCCTTTGACCTCTTAGTTGTGTCTCCCTTCTGGGCTCCCTTATTTTTAAAGTACTTCCTCTTCTTCCCTTGAGAACTCTAGGTTTCCGCTGACTTTTCTTTAGCCAGATCAACAGGTAACTCCTCATGGTGAATAGCCATCTCTACCACAATATTACGAGGATCATGAACATGAGTCATCATCATTTTAGCAAGTTTAGGCCTTGGTCCCCATATGAATTTCTCAGTCCTTTTGACGTCATTATCTATAGGTGTGTACCCACATCTAGACAGCTCTTCAAACTTTGTAATATAATCAACTACTGACATATCTCCTTGTACTAAATACATAAATTTCCTCATCGGCTCAGACTTAGCAAACTCATATACAAACTTCTGCTCCAATCTAGTCTTAAAATCATTCCAAGTTAACTGCTCTTCCGAAACCTCGGTATTGACACTATTCCACCAATGTAGTGGTTACCCCTGAAACTGTCCATAGGATCGATTTCACTGTAGAGAGGGGTGAATAGGTTTATAGTATTAATTATAAAAATTTAATGCAGAAGTATATAAAATAATCACATCACTGATAATAGCAGAATAATAGCAATAAATATAATATTAGAATATAAAACAAAAATGGAACGACACAGATTTACCCAGCTTCAGCAAAACCCTACCTACGTGCTGCCCCAAGGTTTCTACTAGAAATTAAGTAGTCAGATGCTTACACACATAAAATTGCGACACCCGCTATCGACTAACTTAACTCTACCATCAAACCCTGTCACAACTCAGTCACTGAGTTGCAAATTCTCAAACTGCACCACCGTAGTTCGTTCCCTAGTCACATTACTAGAAAATTACAAAAGATTAAAAGAAAAATTACAAATTAAAAAACAATTTTAAAACACAAAACCCTATAATATACTAAGCCCAAATAGAGAATAAAAATGCTGGCCCAATATGTTAAGTTTAAGAAATTATCCCTCCTTTTTTTACACTATCAGCCGTATTTTCATGGCTGCCTCTTTGTTCCTCTTCATTCCTTTTTTTTCCTGAAAAGTTAGGGTTTCATGGGAAATTGAAGTCGCCGCTTTTTGTTGATCGATCGAGCAGATGATTTAGCGTTCCTTGCTTTGTCGATCATTTTTTTGTTTACTACACTCCTTAGCTTCAATTCATCGAGTTCGGTATGAAAAAATCTGGCATGTGATTTGCTTTTTGTATTCATATTGTTATGCTTGAATTCGATTTTTGAATGCCGATGATGACTTGGGATTTTATAGGGATCAATTTCCCTAATTATTGTTCATATATATTTTATTGAATTTCTCCTTGGCCACTGATTTTCGTTGGATGCTTGTGATGTTGTCTGACTTCTTCAATTCGTATATTTTCGTTCCTTATATATCACGGCTTTGATTTCTGATTAGGTTTCGTTCTTTATGCTGTTGACTTCCGCCATTTGAAATTTGTGATAATTTGAACATGTTCGATTTTTACCTTGGTCACCACGACTCTGACTTGATTTGACATTGTTGTTACATTCACTTATACATCATGACACTATTACAATTTTTGTGTTGTTTATGCCTATAGCATTTTCGACCTGGTTGTGCGATATTAGTCTAGATTGCATTGAGCTATGTCCACTGTTCATTCGAGTCTGCACTATGCACCGCATATATATGCATATATGTGTGTTCATTTGATGTCAGGTTTTGATACATTTTTTTCATGTGTATTCACTTATATATCTTGGGAACCATTCGTTGTTATTGTGTATGCCTCTGATGCAGCTTGATATGATTGTTACTCTGGTCATTGCGTTCATACTTCAGTTCATGTTGTCTGGATTTGAGTTGAGATGCATTTTACTTTGATTTGTGTACTTGGCTGCACTTTCCACTTCCTGGCATCATCGTGTTGTCTGCCTTGGTTCTTGTTGATAGTTTGGGTAGTTCTGCAATCCACTCTGTTGCATACATATAGTTTGCTTTGTGTGCACTTGATATCTTCACTTGTGCATGTCACTTTACATTTTATTTTCACTTGAATCTGGTTTGGAGCTTATAGTCTGCATCGAATATGTAACCTCTCTGTTTACTGGTCCTGCACTAACCTTTGTACTTGAGGTGTTGATCAACCATATATGTGTATACATATATGTGTGCATATATGTATATATGTTTATGTGGTCAGTAGTTGCTCCTTTGTGTGTTGTCCACCTCTTTTTGTACTGGTTCATTGTATCTTCATGTGTACACATGCATATGGTCGGGTTATCTCGAGTACATTTGTATATATGATGTTGTGATGTAACCGGACTCTTGTTTTACATGAAATTAAGTCTGGGGTGTTTTGTAAGCCTGCTCTTTGATTCCATATGCTCGTTGTTAGGCTTGTTATAGTTTCTTCCAGTCTTTGTTGTTTGACATTTGAACCTTTGAATGTTGAGACTTCACCATTGACTGCTGAGGCTTCATCATTGACTGTTGACATGTGCATTTTGTTGTTACACATTTTAGTTTCATGATTTTCTCTACTGCCTTCTTTCCTATGTTTGGTCTTAGCCATTAACTTGTTAAGGCTGATGCTTCGAGCCCATGTGCATTGAACTTGTATATTTATTGTGTCGTCACTATGATCATTGCTGTTGCATTGTGTTCATGTATATTTGATTCTAGTTCATGCATTCTGAAGTTTTGGTAGATGTGCGATCTGATTCATTTTTGCATGAGAACTGGTATTTGATAATTTTGTGATGTTTTTATGTTTCACCTGAGTTGAATACAGCATATAGCTCGGATTTGACCTTATGCTCATATCATGGCTTTATTTGGATTGCACTTGAATTCAACCAGAGTATTGGTTGGGTTTGACCTTGTTCTCACTTGTCCTGTAACGACCCGCTATTTTGGATCATTCAAATCGACAATAAAACCGTACATGTCCGACTTGAATAATTCAAAATACCGAATTGTTAACAAAATTTGGCAAAACTTAAAATATACAGTAAATAAATCAATTATAGATCACTTACACAGAGTAATACAATGCAGCGGAATAGATAAAGAATAGTAGTTCATGAAGCTACTATATACCTCAGAGTTAGAAATAAAATACAACCGAATAGTTCAAATGCCATGAAGTCTCCAATGCAACAGATGGCTTCTCTGAACCAATCAACTGGATGACTGAAGGGATAGATAGCTGGATCTTCAAGCAAAGCTCCAACTTCGAAGATGAGTCTCAAATGCTGTGTCTGACCCGAGCGTAAAGCAAAACACAAAACACTCGAGTCAAGATTAACACTCATATATCTATAAATCTAACTCAAGTGAAATATCAACTGAAATATAATTAACTTAGAGGACGTTTGGGATAACCATCCTCTAAGGGTCCATGGAACTATCTAAAAAATAGAAATATACACTATAACACCGTAGTCTTTTCAACTTAATTTATACTTCAAAACCAAATATCATTTTCACTTCAAATATCTCTATACTTCCCAAATAGTATTTTTATATATTAAATAATTTGTATAGTAAAGAAATTTCAATTCCCTCAACTTAACAAATCGTTTAACATCAACCCGACCACCCCATTTAAATCTATTTCAATCTCAATTTATTAATTTAAATTCAACTCAATTTCTAAAATAACCACTTCAATTTTATCGATCTCAAATTCGGATTTGAAATCACAAAATACCCTTTATGTTCAATATATTTCGAAACTTTAAGTATTCAACGTTTCAAACTAACTTTTTAATCAATTTAGTTTCTAAATAACAAATTCAACTATACTGATTTCAAATACATATCCGAATCTCAAAATAAACCATTTAAATCCCAATATAGTTCGAAGCTTTAATATTTAATTAAATGTTCAATTTCATAGTTCCATGTAGATCTCGATTTAACCTCATTATTATCTAGTCTTAAAATAATCCCTCATTAGATACAATATCATTTAAGCAACCTTAAATTACATTTTACTCAATATTTTCTTTATTTATTTAAACGTGAAATATTCATTAAATCACTTAAATAAAAATCCAGTTACAAAATCATACCCTTAAATTTCCCATTCAAAAATTTCAAATTGATTTAATTGAATAAATCCTTATTTAAATACCATTTAGATAAACCCACATTTATCTCCCAATCTTAGTAAATTGCAGAATACTTTTGGAATAAAATTTACATAAATATTTAGCATAATTTATGTATTAAATCAAATTTTGACTAAATTAAATATTATTAAATCTATATATCATTACCCTTTATATATAAAAAAAATTTACGGATTAACATTTAATAAGACCATATATTTCTTTCCAAAACAATGAATTAAATTTCAAAATATTTATATATATGGACCAACGATGTCTGTATATATTTCTTATCATATGGTCAGTGTTACGGATATTTATCATTTCAATCCATACATTAATGTATACGGGTGGATAGCACTTCAACCCGTAATCCCAATTCAATTAAATGAAAATCGCTTGGGTTTATCATTTCAACCCATAACGATTTTCTCCTATTCTAAAATCTGTTCGGGTATGTATCATTTCAACCCATAGTGATTTCTATACTAACAGGGAACTTGCAGAGTGATAACAGATATGTAAATAATAATAACAACAGGCATATATCATCAAAACAAATATATAAACAATAGGATATGGTGGCATATCCCATAAGTGAATAGTTACATATAATAGCATATATAATAATTTAAATAACTACAGCCTCATATTTCAATTGTCGTCCCAATTGAAATCAAATTTAGTAAATAAAAGAATGTTAATCGTAAGTGATTTCTCACCTTTCGAGGCCAGAGAAAAAGAAGTGAGTTATGAAATCCAGATCCGAATTCCAAAACAAAGCTAGATGGACACGGTTCAATGATCAAAGCTAATAATAGGAATAGACGAATTCAAATCAGAATTGGATCATGGAAGATAAATAGGATAAGTGAGCTTATGTACAACTAGCCAACATATGCAGACACAGTTTATAAAATATGCAACAAAATATGCATGCCTCGGTTAATATATATACATAGGTGTGCAGACCGACTATATTAATATAACCATATATATACTATATAACATTTCCTCTACCAATTTGTATATGACTATACATATGACTATACTTGAAATCAAAATACACATCCCTTAAAAAAAATCCAACGTATATCAGTTAGTGCAAACAACCTTAAGGCTGACATAAAATAAACTTTTGAAAGCATATACTGTTGAAATTATAAAATATTGATATAACTTATACTGTAAAACTACCATAGAAAATTTATATATATACCTACATTTAAATATAACTTATGTAAATTGTTGAAAATAAAATAAAATATAGTACGGTAGACTCTAAAATACTAAAACAATCATAAAAATATATATATTATAAATTGACCTATCAAACTTGTACCCACCAATTTTATATAATATATATACCAAAACAGTAACGAAAATTGAAATACTATATATTATATATCTAACATATGAAAGCTAATAAAATAACATATTTTATTATAGTTGAAACTGTTATAACCAAATATATAAAACATATAAAAATACGTATATTAATAGAAGGCTGCCAAACTTATACCATATATACCGTAAGCTACCAATAGTAAAATAAAACGCGTATATATATATATATATATATATTTAACTTATCAACTAGTTAGTAAAACATACGTATCTAAAAGCCGTACGATAACTATATGCTAACAAAAGTCAAAACTATATACCGTAAAATCTTAAAATAATATACATAATACAGTATAAATATATACTAACCTTTATATATGAACAGAAGTTAAATATTTATATACACGTTTATAAATATAACAATTATCATATATATACTATTATGAAATATATTATTATTTTTAAAGTTCAACTGTTAGGGAATTCAAAATCCCCATAGTTGCAGTAAACATATAAAACAAAACTTATGCACAATCTATACTGTTCTTAATATATAAAGTAGACTTATATCAAATAAAATGCGTACTTACTTTTAAAAACCAGAGAGGAAATGTTTTGCCAACCAATGCATGCGGCGATGGGGAGGAGGCAGGCCAAGGAAAAGAGAGAGCTCATGCTCAGGTTTGGAAGAAATAAGAAAAAATGGAGGGGAGATGAGAACAGGCGATTTTTAAAGGAAGAATGCATGCGTGATTCAAGCAACATGACATGGCGAAGGGCATTCTTCTGGCAACAGAGAAAATGCTAGTTTCTTAAATATAAAGGTAGGTCTGCATCTGATATGTGAACGTGCTATATGACTTTATATAATATTTACAAAGCTCTCTCCTCTTTTAATATTAATTTTGAGGGCAACGAATAGCCTACAGAGAGAAAAGAAGATGCAATCTATGCTATACTATATATATATATATATATATATATATATTCCTAGAAACACAGAAACGAAGAGGTAAAAGAGGGAAGAGAAAGAGGCGTATAAATGAATGGTAAATAAATTTAGATTTCAAATGAAATAAATGGAACGGCAGAGATTAAAGTATGGATGTAAATCCTAGAATAATAAAAAGCAACGGTTATATGTTGATTAAGAAAAATAATTAAAACAATTAATGGCTTAAATGGGGCAGCATGTTTCAAAATTTTGAAATGCAAAAGAAACGTACACTATAAATATAAAGTTTTCAAAAGCAAAAGAAACGTAAAGCTGTCCATTAATTCATCAAAACGTTATTTAAGTAATAAATTGAAATGAAAAAAAAAGAGTAATTGTAACGGTCAATAGTTGATTTAGCTATACACTTAAAGCAATAAATTTTTATTTGTTTGTACAACACATAATGAGTTTTGAAAGTCAAGGATATAAAAATGGATAAAAGGAAAGAAATCAGGAAATTTTTGTGAGCAATAGCTTTCCAAGGAAAGGTAGGCTTACATTATATATACATGCTGAGATGATTAGACACGTTCAAAAATTTTGAAGCAATGAAGGAATTGGAAATAAATATAAAATTAAAGAAATTTGAAAAGTCTGTAGCTATGATTTAGCCAAAATTTATTAAAGCCATTTACTTGGAAGGTTGGAACCGAAATAATAGGGAGAGGAAGGCACATTAAATTTGATGACAAAGTTGTGTTCGGATCTATAAGCAAGTGGTTTATATATTATAGGCCTTATGAAAGCGAGGGAAGGAACGGATGCTACTAGCTTGATGATTTGAGATTCTTTCAAGCGTTAAAAACAAAAATAAAGAGAGACCAGAATAAACGCACCACCATAAATATAAATATACGCTTCAATTGCAAAAGAAACGTATAGAGAAAATTATGGGTAGTGGGAAAGGTAAAGTCAGTGCACGAAACTACAAGGAATAATAAAAGCAAGGTCGATGATCTCAAATTTATTAATGGTTAGGAATGGAAAAGTCTACCTAGATTGAAAAAGTATTAAGCAATAGAAATCTTTAACGGTAGTAAAAAGAAACCGTTACGCACTGATTCAGAAATCAATTAAAGCAATTAATAGCTTGAATTGGACAGCACGTTTTCTCAATTAAATAAACTTCCATAAAATTATTTGAAAATTTACAATCTGCTATATTTAAATATACGTATTCTAAATATATAAACATTTTATTTAAAAATTCAATTATTATAAGATTTCACAAATATTCAATTAAATACGTTATAGAATCAATTAAAATTGTTAAAATTTTCCGGGTCGTTACACTCTCCCCCACTCAAAACTTTTCGTCCCCGAAAAGGAAGGAGGTAGGAGAATAAAACAACCAGAAAAAAAATAGATTCAAAGCCAAGATAAACAATAAATTTTAAAACTATATAAATTTTATTTAAAATATTTATTTGAAAATTTCATTTGAAATTAAATTTTCTTTAATATGTAATACTTCTCAAACTCCTTTGCAAACAATTATTTACATTATTACTTCTATTTACAAAGACTATTGATAATATTAAATCCAAAATTTATGAAATTTTTAATTTATCTCAAGATACCTTTCAAATATTATCAATAAATTAATAATCATTTTCTTTAAAGATGTTTTATTTAATTTATAACTTCAAAAATATTTATAACACTAAAATTTTATATAAAACAATGTAGTATACAAATAATCAATATTTAAAAGATTTATTCAAAAAGGAAAGGAAGGTAGATTCCGAAAACGGAATATAGGTGAAAAATGAAGCTGAGCAGATGAGGTAGATTCAAAAGAATAGAATCGGGCACGAATAATTTATTTCAAACCATAAGAATTTTAATTTCAAATATTAATACAAAATTTCTTTGTTGGGAAAAATACTTTTATAATAAATACCTTTATAATAATACGTTTATATCGAAATAAATCTTTCTTTTGAAAATATTTTTATAACTCGATGTTTTAACAAGTTTATCCTCGTTCTTGCAGACTCTGGCCATGCGTTGATCAGGCGCAAAGCTAGAATTCTTCAAGTACTTAGTAGACCTGTTTCAACACCCAGTGAAAATACTTGTAAAACCTTTTTAAAAACAGATATGGAAAGTACAATCCAAACAAACAACCAAACCCAAACCTTTGTCCGACTATGGTTCGCAGATACACAATGGTTACGCCTGGGTCTCCCAGGAAACAATCCATATCCGTAAGCTTTCTCAGCCCTGCGAGTTACGCCATGATGACTAGTAGAGTGCAGGATACACAATGGTTACGCCTGGATCCCCCAGGAAACAATCCGTACCCCTAGGCAAGACTCAGCCAGGCACTTGCGCTACTATTCGCGACCTACACAGATTGCAGGATACACAATGGTTACGCCTGGATCCCCCAGGAAACAATCCGTACCCCTAGGCAAGACTCAGCCAGGCAGTTGCGCTATGCAGTCACGAGAGAAAAAAAACCATGGGTTACGCCACGGTGGGAAACACTCGAGTATTACATCCGGAAAACCGAAAATCAGAGAGAATAATATCGATAGAATGAATCCACGATGTGGCCACAAAGCGGATATCAAGCAGAAGGCACTTTCCATATCTTTACTTCGAAAATATATATCATATAGTACCTTTTCAAATACTTTCAAATATCATACTTATATAAAATCCATATACATATATATATAAGATTCCATTTTCAGATCGAATACTTTCCAAATCAATAGTATATCAAATCATACTTATATAGACTTCGATTTATAAAAAAAATTCTCTTTCCAAATTAAGTACCTTTCAAATCAATAGATTTCAAATCACTTCATACTTATACAAATCCATTTTATATAAGTTCGACCACTCCCAAACCAAGTGCTTAACAATATAAGGTTCTCAATTTCAAATCATTTCAATATCAATTCAGTTTCAAAATCATATAGGATTTCACCAAATTTTCTTCCAAATTAAGTATCTAAATTTCAAAGTCCCCAAAATAATAGGTTTAGAAAATTATCCGAGTTTCCAAATTAAAATAATTTAAGTCAAACAAATTCATTTCCAAAATCACCATATAAGTACTGGTTTTTAATTTCAATTTAATTTCAAAACCAAATATTTTCTCAAAATCAATTATACTCGAAATGGTTTCCAAATTTATAATCATAATTTTAAAACTTTTAAACTATCTATTTCTATTAGAAATATCCAATTTACCTTTCTGAAAACCATTATTTGAAATTAAAATTTTTTTTTTTCCAAAACATTTCAAAACTAAATTCCATATTAGTATAATTAAAAATAGTCATATTCACTTACTTAACAAAAGGTTTCAAACTTACTTAAGTCATACTCTTCAAAACTAAACTTATATGCTTTATCAAAAAAATTATACTTTTCAAAATTTCTTAGTTTAAAACTTTTAAACCTTGATTTGGAAGTGCTCGAACCTTCAAAATAGTCGATGAAATCAAATTTCAAATCTAAGAGTTGGAAATCAATTTTTTTTTATATAGAGTTATTACTAGTCAAATTGAAAACTCGAGGACTGAACACCGGTCTCACTTTAAATTGTTTCAAACATATACATATATCTTTCGAAAATATCAAATTATACTTCGGAATTTGAAATCAAAAACGGTTTTACAAAATCACTCGCATAGTGAAGCTATTAAAGTGGCCTCTCCCCCACTCTGAAACTCGAAAATCAATGTCGATGATGCGTGCACTCATCACCGAAATTATTCACCAGCGACATAAGTGAGTTCTGGACTTCTATTTTCTTGAAAACTTCTTTGAAATTTCTTCAAAATTATTGGAATTCATTTGAACCCATTTAAAACATTTCTTATTCGGAAAAATACTTTTAAATCGTATTATTTTTATATATTTTCCCAAAATCTTAAAACCAATTTCAAAATATCGGAATTCAATTCTCGAATTTCAAATTTAACCCTTATGTTATAAATCCTTTTTATATAAATCACTTTCTTATAAATTTTAAAAAATTCCAATCCTTTCAAAACTTTTATATATAGTATAACATTTCTTATTCGTTTTATATATAGGTATATAATCCTTATCGAAAACATTTTCACTTTTATATATAGAATAAAATCATAGTTATCAAAATAATACTTTCGTATAAAACAATTTTAAAATACAACAAACCCGATTTCAAAGGATGATTCAAGAATGGATTTCAAAAAAAAGATAGAGATTTAATTTAGAGGAACTCTAATCAATGGAATCCTGATTCGAAGATAGGCTCAAACAAGGTTGAGAAAATCAAATTACAAAATAGAAGATGGATATACTTCTACAAATCTCGGGCGACCTTAACCGGGTCAACCGTGACTTCAGGAATATAATTGATGCGAAATTCTAAAGCAAATCGACATTCGATTGCCAGAGATAGAATTCGGCATACCAAGATATAGCAGCATCGTAAACCGAGGATACAGAAATCTCCGGTGAATCAATGCCAATTGTAAAGGAGTTTTCACCCCCTTTACAATTCATTCCGTGGAGTTATGGGATACTACAGAATCAAACGAATATAAATAGGGAGAGACAAGAATGAATTTCGGAACCGAGGGACGGTCCAAAATTCAAAGGAAATCAAGTCAAAAAGAAGGGATTCAACTCGAACGAAAGTGATTCTGTAAATGAATTTACCATATATGCTAGGTTTTGCCTAGAGCCAAAGCTCTGATACCAACTGTAACGACCCGCTATTTTGGACCATTCAAATCGACAATAAAACCGTACATGTCCGACTTGAATAATTCAAAATACCGAATTGTTAATAAAATTTGGCAAAACTTAAAATATACAGTAAATAAATCAATCATAGATCACTTACACAGAGTAATACAATGCAGCGGAATAGATAAAGAATAGTAGTTCATGAAGCTACTATATACCTCAGAGTTAGAAATAAAATACAACCGAATAGTTCAAATGCCATGAAGTCTCCAATGCAACAGATGGCTTCTCTGAACCAATCAACTGGATGACTGAAGGGATAGATAGCTGGATCATCAAGCAAAGCTCCAACTTCGAAGATGAGTCTCAAATGCTGTATCTCTCAGTCTGACCCGAGCGTAAAGCAAAACATAAAACACTCGAGTCAGGATTAACATTCATATATCTATAAATCTAACTCAAGTGAAATATCAACTGAAATATAATTAACTTAGAGGACGTTTGGGATAACCATCCTCTAAGGGTCCATGGAACTATCTAAAAAATAGAAATATACACTATAACACCGTAGTCTTTTCAACTTAATTTATACTTCAAAACCAAATATCATTTTCACTTCAAATATCTCTATACTTCCCAAATAGTATTTTTATATATTAAATAATTTGTATAGTAAAGAAATTTCAATTCCCTCAACTTAACAAATCGTTTAACATCAACCCGACCACCCCATTTAAATCTATTTCAATCTCAATTTATTAATTTAAATTCAACTCAATTTCTAAAATAACCACTTCAATTTTATCGATCTCAAATTCGGATTTGAAATCACAAAATACCCTTTATGTTCAATATATTTCGAAACTTTAAGTATTCAACGTTTCAAACTAACTTTTTAATCAATTTAGTTTCTAAATAACAAATTCAACTATACTGATTTCAAATACATATCCGAATCTCAAAATAAACCATTTAAATCCCAATATAGTTCGAAGCTTTAATATTTAATTAAATGTTCAATTTCATAGTTCCATGTAGATCTCGATTTAACCTCATTATTATCTAGTCTTAAAATAATCCCTCATTAGATACAATATCATTTAAGCAACCTTAAATTACATTTTACTCAATATTTTCTTTATTTATTTAAACGTGAAATATTCATTAAATCACTTAAATAAAAATCCAGTTACAAAATCATACCCTTAAATTTCCCATTCAAAAATTTCAAATTGATTTAATTGAATAAATCCTTATTTAAATACCATTTAGATAAACCCACATTTATCTCCCAATCTTAGTAAATTGCAGAATACTTTTGGAATAAAATTTACATAAATATTTAGCATAATTTATGTATTAAATCAAATTTTGACTAAATTAAATATTATTAAATCTATATATCATTACCCTTTATATATAAAAAAAATTTACGGATTAACATTTAATAAGACCATATATTTCTTTCCAAAACAATGAATTAAATTTCAAAATATTTATATATATGGACCAACGATGTCTGTATATATTTCTTATCATATGGTCAGTGTTACGGATATTTATCATTTCAATCCATACATTAATGTATACGGGTGGATAGCACTTCAACCCGTAATCCCAATTCAATTAAATGAAAATCGCTTGGGTTTATCATTTCAACCCATAACGATTTTCTCCTATTCTAAAATCTGTTCGGGTATGTATCATTTCAACCCATAGTGATTTCTATACTAACAGGGAACTTGCAGAGTGATAACAGATATGTAAATAATAATAACAACAGGCATATATCATCAAAACAAATATATAAACAATAGGATATGGTGGCATATCCCATAAGTGAATAGTTACATATAATAGCATATATAATAATTTAAATAACTACAGCCTCATATTTCAATTGTCGTCCCAATTGAAATCAAATTTAGTAAATAAAAGAATGTTAATCGTAAGTGATTTCTCACCTTTCGAGGCCAGAGAAAAAGAAGTGAGTTATGAAATCCAGATCCGAATTCCAAAACAAAGCTAGATGGACACGGTTCAATGATCAAAGCTAATAATAGGAATAGACGAATTCAAATCAGAATTGGATCATGGAAGATAAATAGGATAAGTGAGCTTATGTACAACTAGCCAACATATGCAGACACAGTTTATAAAATATGCAACAAAATATGCATGCCTCGGTTAATATATATACATAGGTGTGCAGACCGACTATATTAATATAACCATATATATACTATATAACATTTCCTCTACCAATTTGTATATGACTATACATATGACTATACTTGAAATCAAAATACACATCCCTTAAAAAAAATCCAACGTATATCAGTTAGTGCAAACAACCTTAAGGCTGACATAAAATAAACTTTTGAAAGCATATACTGTTGAAATTATAAAATATTGATATAACTTATACTGTAAAACTACCATAGAAAATTTATATATATACCTACATTTAAATATAACTTATGTAAATTGTTGAAAATAAAATAAAATATAGTACGGTAGACTCTAAAATACTAAAACAATCATAAAAATATATATATTATAAATTGACCTATCAAACTTGTACCCACCAATTTTATATAATATATATACCAAAACAGTAACGAAAATTGAAATACTATATATTATATATCTAACATATGAAAGCTAATAAAATAACATATTTTATTATAGTTGAAACTGTTATAACCAAATATATAAAACATATAAAAATACGTATATTAATAGAAGGCTGCCAAACTTATACCATATATACCGTAAGCTACCAATAGTAAAATAAAACGCGTATATATATATATATATATATATATATATATTTAACTTATCAACTAGTTAGTAAAACATACGTATCTAAAAGCCGTACGATAACTATATGCTAACAAAAGTCAAAACTATATACCGTAAAATCTTAAAATAATATACATAATACAGTATAAATATATACTAACCTTTATATATGAACAGAAGTTAAATATTTATATACACGTTTATAAATATAACAATTATCATATATATACTATTATGAAATATATTATTATTTTTAAAGTTCAACTGTTAGGGAATTCAAAATCCCCATAGTTGCAGTAAACATATAAAACAAAACTTATGCACAATCTATACTGTTCTTAATATATAAAGTAGACTTATATCAAATAAAATGCGTACTTACTTTTAAAAACCAGAGAGGAAATGTTTTGCCAACCAATGCATGCGGCGATGGGGAGGAGGCAGGCCAAGGAAAAGAGAGAGCTCATGCTCAGGTTTGGAAGAAATAAGAAAAAATGGAGGGGAGATGAGAACAGGCGATTTTTAAAGGAAGAATGCATGCGTGATTCAAGCAACATGACATGGCGAAGGGCATTCTTCTGGCAACAGAGAAAATGCTAGTTTCTTAAATATAAAGGTAGGTCTGCATCTGATATGTGAACGTGCTATATGACTTTATATAATATTTACAAAGCTCTCTCCTCTTTTAATATTAATTTTGAGGGCAACGAATAGCCTACAGAGAGAAAAGAAGATGCAATCTATGCTATACTATATATATATATATATATATATATATATATATATATATATATTCCTAGAAACACAGAAACGAAGAGGTAAAAGAGGGAAGAGAAAGAGGCGTATAAATGAATGGTAAATAAATTTAGATTTCAAATGAAATAAATGGAACGGCAGAGATTAAAGTATGGATGTAAATCCTAGAATAATAAAAAGCAACGGTTATATGTTGATTAAGAAAAATAATTAAAACAATTAATGGCTTAAATGGGGCAGCATGTTTCAAATTTTTGAAATGCAAAAGAAACGTACACTATAAATATAAAGTATAAAGTTTTCAAAAGCAAAAGAAACGTAAAGCTGTCCATTAATTCATCGAAACGTTATTTAAGTAATAAATTGAAATGAAAAAAAAAAGAGTAATTGTAACGGTCAATAGTTGATTTAGCTATACACTTAAAGCAATAAATTTTTGTTTGTTTGTACAACACATAATGAGTTTTGAAAGTCAAGGATATAAAAATGGGTAAAAGGAAAGAAATCAGGAAATTTTTGTGAGCAATAGCTTTCCAAGGAAAGGTAGGCTTACATTATATATACATGCTGAGATGATTAGGCACGTTCATAAATTTTGAAGCAATGAAGGAATTGGAAATAAATATAAAATTAAAGAAATTTGAAAAGTCCGTAGCTATGATTTAGCCAAAATTTACTAAAGCCATTTACTAGGAAGGTTGGAACCGAAATAATAGGGAGAGGAAGGTACATTAAATTTGATGACAAAGTTGTGTTCGGATCTATAAGCAAGTGGTTTATATATTATGGGCCTTATGAAAGCGAGGGAAGGAACAGATGCTACTAGCTTGATGATTTGAGATTCTTTCAAGCGTTAAAAACAAAAATAAAGAGAGACCAGAATAAACGCACCACCATAAATATAAATATACGCTTCAATTGCAAAAGAAACGTATAGAGAAAATTACGGGTAGTGGGAAAGGTAAAGTCAGTGCACGAAACTACAAGGAATAATAAAAGCAAGGTCGATGATCTCAAATTTATTAATGGTTACGAATGGAAAAGTCTACCTAGATTGGAAAAGTATTAAGCAATAGAAATCTTTAACGGTAGTAAAAAGAAACCGTTACGCACTGATTCAGAAATCAATTAAAGCAATTAATAGCTTGAATTGGACAGCACGTTTTCTCAATTAAATAAACTTCCATAAAATTATTTGAAAATTTACAATCTGCTATATTTAAATATACGTATTCTAAATATATAAACATTTTATTTACAAATTCAATTATTATAAGATTTCACAAATATTCAATTAAATATGTTATAGAATCAATTAAAATTGTTAAAATTTTCCGGGTCGTTACATGTCCCTGCAGTTTTGTCTAGTGTATATCGATGTGCACGGCCTTATGGCATGTATAGTGATACTACAACAACTCGGAATTTGTGACGTTTTGAAGTGTGAATATTAATTTTTAATATTCAATAATATGGCATTTTTATCAATAAAAATCCCCGCTAATCAACAGCTGATAATAATATACAAATTTTTCCGAAACCAATATAATTTGAATCCTCAGATTAATTATAAAATAGGAGATTGATTAAATGGTAATCTCTTATATATGTATATTTTTTAAAAATAAAATAAATAGAGTGTTGTTTTGATTGGAAAATTCTTATGTACACATTTTTACATATAAGAACAATAAAATTTATATGTATACATAATATGGAAGAAATTTGTAACAATAAATATAGATAGTAAAGGAAAGAGGGCATTTTTAAAATAAAAATAATTTTGGGCATATGAACAATATAATATATATATAGATATATATATATATATTAAATAAAAGAGTTCTAAGTTAAACTTTTCTAAAATAATATATATACACAGTGGATAAGAAAAGTTATATATGTGGAGATAAGTTCAAAGGGGAATTTGTAGTATTTATAAATAAATAAAAATGTTAATTTATAAACTAAAATGGTGTGTATAAGAATCACATAAGTGATGATAGGAAAAACCATATGTACATATCAAATGAATTTAGTTATTAAAAAGTAATATATTTCTATATTAACAAATGAAGGAAAAAAATATGAAAGAAGCGTATATATGGTCATACATATATGAAGGCATGTTGACTATGAAATGTGTTATTTTTATATTCTTAAATTCAAATAAAAAAGTTTCAATTTGTTTAAAATTTTATAGAAGTATGTAGGGATAAAATGCAAACATTTATCTTATCGAAGCAATAACAATTCTAGGTTGTCCAGCATCATAAGTATGTATATATATACTTTGAGTATTGTATTGTATATAAAAATAAAGAAAGATTTAAAGTTAAGTAGATAAAGCAGTAAAAGAAAATAGGTAATTAAAACTGGTTTGGTCAAGCAAACAAAAGTCAGTAAAAGGATTTCTAATCAGTAAACAAACATTAGGCAGTATTTGCCTAATCAAATATAGTAATGATCAGCTAATTTATTTTCAAATTCCTCTCATCAAAAAGCAAACATCTACTTCAGCCACTAAGGAATCATTTCAATCCATCACCTAGATATTTTGTGTATATAAAGGAGCATTATATATAGGTATTTTTAGGGTCTGTGTTGGATTTAGTTCAACACTGTAAACAGAGAAAAACTTGTAAAGAAAAAATAGAAGAGGAAGAAAACATCCTCTGTTTAAAACCCAAGCTTAAACAGAAAGCAAGAATTTAAGCAAGATTTCAAGGCACAACGGGATTCATTTTTGAAGATTTCAAGTTTCAACTATAATATTTCCAAAGTTCAACATGTTTAAGGTGAGAAATCTTAAATTCACACTTGGAAATAATTAACATGCTACTCTGTTAATAGTAAAACATTTATACCTATCTCATTTTCAAAGATATATATCTCGAATTCTAATTCAGATTGGTAGATGTTGTAAACTAATGAAATGTTTATTTTTGTGTATATATCATGCTAAAAATAAGTATAGACTTGTTTATTTTATGTTTTGGGTAAAAGAAGGGCGATCATTGTGTGCAAGGCGGTGGGTCGAGGCAAGGTAGGGGTTCACGATGGTTGAGTTTTGCGAGGTGAGGTTCGGTGGGAATTTGGTCGTGGTGCTTGCGGTTTGGAAGTTGGGGAGAGGGGTCACGAAATTCGAGGCTGGGGAGGAGTAGTGCGATCGGAAGGGGGGTTTGAGCGTTCGGTGGAAGGCTGCTCAATTTGGAACGGCATTGATAGGTTTGAGATGGTGATGGTTACCGATGTTGAGGAGGGGAACTCGAGCTTGATTGTGGGTTGTTGAGTAGTAGCGGAGACGAGCGTGTAAGGTAATCTTGTTGTTTAGAAAATTATATATATATATATATATTAGTTATGTAAGTAAAAGTTAATTAGAGATATTTATCATTTACTGGAATTGGAAGGGAAATACATATTTATATGTGAACATTTTAATTTATTGATTAAATATGGAAAAAAAATATCTTAAGGTAATTTTAAATTCATAACATTTTAATTTAATGTGTTTAGCAAAAATTTAACAGTAAAGGGAATTTAAAGTTTTATTATGCTAATAAATAATTTTGGAAAATGGTAATAAATTTGGGAATTTCATTTTACAAGGTCTTATATCTTGAAGAAACCAAGTCAAGATCAAAGTGGATTGCAAATAAAAAGCATAGGTGAGTTAATCTCACTCATTTGGATTACCATTTAAATTTAAATAGTTAAATTTAAATTATTGGTTGAATGATTGAATTGTCTGGATGTGATATAATATAATAGTGTATATACGCGCATTATATAGCGGATGAGACCCTATGCGCCCCGCATAATAGTGGATGACCCTTTATACTGTGATACCCCCCTCGAAGTAGGAGTGGTATTTTTATGTTGTGCTAACATCTGTGGATGTAGGGAAATAGGTTGGAGGGATCCAACTGGATTCCTCAAAATGTTGGAATTTATTTTCATATTCGGTGATATGTTTTATTTGATAATCTACGATCGATTATATTGATTATATTGAGAATTGAAATATTGAATGCTATTATTTGACTGAATATATTTTGAGTATATTGAGATATCAAAAATATAAAGATTTTTTTTTAAAAGGAAACGAAAAGAGAATTTTTTAGTAAAATAATTATTGAGAATTTGGATAATTTAAAGGAATAAATTTGGAAGGAATAGAAAGTTAGTTTTCAAAAATCTTATTTAATAAATTTTGGATATGGAAAAATAGAGATTTTAAATAAACAGAAATAAAAGAGTTTTGAGGACTTAAGTGATATGGTTAAGAATTAAAGGACTTATATTTTTAAATTCAGGAATTAAATGGTTTGGAAAAAAATAAAAGGAAATTTTGGAATAAAGAATGAAATTGATGTTTTAGATTTAAACAAGGATTTTAAATCATAATAAAGGGAGAATTTGTGTTAATGGATTTTGGAATTGATTTTGGATAAATAGAGAGATAAATTTTAAAGGGAATTTAACTCGGGAAATCGGTTTAAAATCGATTAAGTGTTTTCGAAACTGGAATTTAAAGGAAGATGAGTAATGAAAATTTGTAAACTGGGTTTATAAATGAAGTGGAATATTTATCAGTGGACAAATTTGGAAGTATAGATTCAATGTGTGAATTTATAAGATAAAGGCAATTAGTTTAAAAATAAAAAGGCGATTATATTTTTAAAAGTTGGAAGGTGTACTTCCTGGAAAGCTAAGTATATTTTAAAAAAAAAAGATTTATAAGTATAACTTTAAGGTTTTAAAATTGTTTTAAAAAGAATGTTATAGAGAAATTTATTATTTTTAATTGTTTTTAAAATTTGAAAGTAAATATTATTCAATTTAATTTTAGTAGTAGTTATTTTAAAGGTCAAATTAGCATTATGTTTTTAAAAGAAAATTTTCTAATATTTATACTTTTATACAGAAATTTTGTTTTAAAAATAGTTTGTGACGTAAATTTTACTTGGAAAATTATTGTAGAATTTCATAACTATTATTTTGAGTAAAGTGATTTAATTAGTTTTATTTTTAAATGTTTTAAGTATATATTTTTGGGTAAAGTGATTTAAATTATAAAAATCTAATTTTTATAAGACTGGGTGTTTTTCAGTGGAAATAAAATAATTGGTTGAATTGATTGTTTATTTGATAGTTAAATAACCAGCTATCAAATCTGGACCCAAATATGACTGTGGAAATATCTAGAAGGAGTACGAGAATTATATGGTACAGTTATCGTCCGAGGTGCTATACTGTATGTATAAACTCGTTCATTCTTCTAGGATGTTTATAAGGAAATACGTCCACTAACGGTTAGGAGGTGAACTTCGATCTTATTCTCATTTGTGTATTTCCTAAAGAACTGGGTTGAGTTTACCAAAAAAAAAGCGAACGTTGTTTCAAAGAGACCAGGATCAGATTTGTGATCCGAAAACCACTTCGATCCAATGAGCATGTTTTTGGGATGAAGACAAGAGCTTGGAGTCGAAGGTGGAGCAGTGAAGTGCAAGGGCTAATCGCTACAATCCTGAGGGTGATTCCAAAATGGATGTAGTAGGAGTAGTGCCTTCAGTTCCGTTCGGTCCTGGAATGGACTTGTATGGATGAATGCTATCAGAACATCGTCAGGAGGACGATGAGCATTCTAAGTGAGATGTATTCTAAAAAGGTTAACGCTTAGCCTCGAACCTCATCAACAGAGAATGACTAAAAATCAGGGGATATGCAGCAAGGCTAAGTGGGTAGCACCCAATTAGGGTAAGGACCCTGTCTAGATGTCATTTTTATTCGACTGTGTGGGCAGTTGCTAATCCCAACCGCAAGGTGATCTTACTTGGACTATCCAGGAAGGGGTAGCTCCGGTCTTGTGTTGCAGGGGATCAGGGGGGGTCCTCGGTATGCTGATCTAGACCGGATACCGCGACAGGTGGTACCCCAGTGCCTAGTCATTAGTTGGAAATCCATTCTCCTTACGTGCCTTTACGGTCTTGATTGTAGACCCTAGTAATTGCTGGAATTTAATGATTGTAACAATTTCGGCTATTTGAATAAGTATTTATACTTAGACACTATTATAGTATCAGAGGATTTTTATAAGAAATGTTTTGATTATCGTAAGGTAAAAACCCTGCATGTTTATTTGTGGTGTGATCTTACGAGATACCTTTGATTTTCAAGGATTCTAGAAACTTTAGTAATCCAATTCAGTGTGTTTTCTCATGATGGTTTTCCAGACTGAATCGGGTGTTATTTTACTATAACGCTCGGGTCAGACCAAGTATTATAGAATACAGGATAGGATGTTGTGGAGCTCAGGAGGCGAGCTGGATGGCGAGACGTATCACTAGTACTTGATGTATATTCTGTTGTGTAGCTTAGGCTGGATAGTCAGCTTTTGTGCGGACAAGTTAATATAACTGTCCAGCATTTTGCCATTGATTGTGTTGTACTCTGTTGATGTAATGTATAAAACATATATAGTTCTTTTTGTATAAAGACCAATCATTTATCTATTATATATTGTTCCGCTGTGATTGTGAGGTTTTGATGTTTTTTTCTATTTCTTCTTCTACCTCTTTCTTCTTTAACCCTAATGGTTCGTATTTCCGTCCACTCTGAGTTGAACTGTTGGAGAATGTTGTTGGCTCTAAGGGGTACGGATTTGTGGGTCATTACACTTGGCGGGTTGTTATGGATACATTATGCACGTCACAAGCAGTTCGTGTATGATGAATTCAAAATAAATGACGACGAACAACCCAAATAACTGAGGCAAATAATATTTTCGAAAATACACATTTTATTTTACACAGTAAAAATATTTCTTTTTCATTTTTACTGCTTGAGTGTTTATTTTGCAGATCGCTCATATGCTAGATTAAATCTGGAATAGAGTCGAAGATAAAATACGAGTGAATGAGTGATATGTACTGAGGTGCTAATGTAAATGATAATCGTATAGTGAAAATGCGATGTAATTGAAATTGTATTGAATTTGAAAATTGTATATAGTGAGAGCTCAAATTTGTACTACTCAAAATTGGAATAAAATATTAGTTTGAATACAATTTCTGTTTGAATTTAAATTCTGTGTTATTTATTTTATTTAGCAAATATTTATTTAATTATATGAAAAATAAAATAGTACATTAAAAAATACATTTAAATGAATATATATACATGTTTGTATGTGTGTGTGTGTGTGTGTGTATATATATATGTTTATTATCATCAAACAAAATCATATGCTAGCTTATTCAACAATCTCCCTTTTTGATGATAACAAACATATATTTAAAATTTTGAATTTATTAAATGTATTTGATTATTCAATTTTCTCCCCTATTTGAATGCTCCCTCTCTAAAACAAAGATTCCCCTTCATATATGCATGAAAATAAATAAAAATATGCAAATGAACCTAGAGGCAAATAGAAAATAAAACATTTGACCTTTATTTGCCAAAATTTTAACTTTTCTCTCCCCCTTTTGTTATCAGCAAAAGAGTAATAGTGTTAGAAAAATAGAGATAAAGTGATAGATATTAGTACAACATTAATACCCATTCGAGTATAAATATTAAATTTCAATAAAAAATCAAACAAAAATCATAAATACTCTGTTAGGCGCATATTCCACCTTGGAATGATAAGGATAATGTAAAACCATATAACTTTGCCTATTTGTGGTATATTTTTATCAGGAATTTGAATATCTACTAACCATGCATAACTATTAGTACTTTTAAATGAGATTAGTAGTATTCCTAAAAATTTTTTAAAAATGAATTTAATCTAACCACGCATAACCGTGAGGATTTTTAAATGGGATTAGAATCAACTTGTCTATTTAATTAATCAATTTTGATATGTGTTCCATACATGCATAACCGTTAGGACTTTTAAATGAGCATGAAAGCACATAATCAAAAATTCCCAAGTAATTCATCCATCCATAACCGTGAGGACTTTAAATGAGAGTGAATACTTTGGATGTTTTTATTGCCAAAAATATAATAAATTGAAAAACGAATGATTTCCCATTTGAAATACCACATATTGACATACTATATTGGATTTTGTTGATGATGGTCGTTAGAAATATGATAGCAATAGAGATGGTCATGGAATTTCTACCCAATCAAAAGTTATTATAGTTTTTGTTTAAATTTCTAAAGAAATTTACTAATATATTGTCTCAAGCTATAATATATGATTAATTTCAACACTCATCACCTTTCAATCACTATTTATCTTTTCGATAATCGATAGGGAGTCCAATTAGTTAATTTAGACATTTAGGATCAATTTCAAAAATAATTATAAATCAAATTTTTTAAAATGACTAATTTGAAACAAGATCAACAAAAACTATTTTCTAGAAGGGGTTTTACAAGAAAAATGTCTGCTAATTGAAAATCAGTTGAAATGAAATTTATGTAGATATTTTTCTTGAAAACAATGAAACTACTGAATGGCTCAACATAAATCACATTTCACTATTAATTTTTCTATCGACTAGATTACCGGTGTTATCTGCATCTGAATTTCCCTTTGACTCTCATTAGTTGAGTGTCATAGACTGGACCGTAAAGTTGTAACAAAATACCTTAAAATCATTCTTAACAGGTGTTAAATGAAATTGTGTTGGAAATGAATTAAAACCGTGCATATAAAAAAACATAGCGTTAGAATAAGATAAACAAACATATCCACGTGTATCTTTAGTAATCATCAACCAACATTGTTGTCCAAGCAAATCTATATGAAATAGTTCAAAGACTCTAGAGATACTTATAGTGTTCTCGTCATAAAAATGTAATTTGGCCAACAATTTTGAATAAGTCAGAATCATTATCAGCATTCATTATCACATAACTGGCTGATTTAATTCAGGTTATGGTGCAGATTTTCACATTTAATATATCGTTTAAAATAAATATTCTGTTACCTATTTTACCTTTACAATAATTTTTCGTTATTGCCCATTGTGATTCTGTCACCTTTGTACTTGGCTAAAGAACTTTGATTTGTCGTCCGTCGTGTGCTTGGAACAGACAGAATCCAGTTAGCACCGTTGTTGTTTCTTAGCTTGCCGCCATACCTACATGAGAAAATATTTTTATGACCTATTTGTGTAACGACCCAGAATTTTTAGAAATTAAAATATGAATATTTAATTAATTTTAAATATTAATAAGTGAATTTATAAGTCGAATAAATTTTAATTTGAATTATTGGATTTAATTGAAGAATTTAAATCGATAATTTAATATGTTAAATTATGGAAATAATTGAAAATTGAGTTAAATATGATTGTAAATGATTTTTAAAATTTTATTTTATCATATGGAAGTTAGAACAATATTTTAGAACTTTTAAAATCGAATTAAAAGTTAATTTGTGAAAATTGAATATTTTAATATTTAATAATCGACTGTAAAATAGCCAATTTTTGAACAGTCTCAGAATTGAACGAAACCAGTTTCATTGGATCCGTAATAGTTAGTTATTACCGGATTTCAAATTTCGTGTCAATCGGAGTTATCATTTGATCGCGGCAGCTCGAAACGCATCGATTTATTTTTAATTTAAATTTGACGAGTGAAAATAGCCATTTTTCAAAAAGTCTCGGATTTCGACGAAACCAGTTTCATCGGATCCGTAATGTGATATTATTGTAAGGTTTCAAATTTCAAGTCAATTGGATTTACCGTTTGTCCGTTACAAATTAAAACGCCTAGAAATCGACTTAAATCGGTTTAATTTAAATTGAGCGTTTGCAGCCATAACTCGCACAGATGTCCGAATTAGCTTCCGAAACCTGTTCCATTGTGTCCGGAACGCGGGATAAACCCTAGGAACGTCAGTTTTGGCGCGTAAATCGAAGTTCGGAATTTTCGGATGAATAGTGTCGAACGAAACTCTATAAATATGCACCACCCCTTCAAAATAAAAATAAAAAAAAAAGAAACAAAACCCTAGCAAAAACCGCAGCCGCCACCTAGGTATGAACGGCCAGAAAATCATCAACTTCTCCTCCTCTTTTCTCTTCATCCATCAATCGATTCACGAAATCATCAACATGAAAGTTGTAGAGCGTCTCGAGCTCGTTAGATCCATACGGAGATGATGGCGTGAAGTGGAGCAGGTGGAGGGCAGGATGGCCGCGTCCCCTGGTGGTTGCGCATGCAATTCAAGGCGCCTGGGGTGGCCGAGCTTCAGGTGTACATAGGCGAGGGTAGCTCTCGAGACAAGCTTCAAGATGGCGCTTCCTGATCGAATTATCGTCGAACGTAGCGATCGCAAAATTTAACCCTAGTTCTATGTGTATGGGTTCCTTTTCTCGTGCACGTTACTGGAGATGATGAAGAAAGGAGGAGCGGCCCTGATGTGTTCATAGAAGGATCCAACGGTTTGGATTTTGATAGGTTGAAAATATAAAAGTTATGTTGTAAATTAGTTAATATAAATTCGTGTAAACTTCAAAAATTGATATCTTTTTCATACGAGGTCGAAAACGCACGAAACCAGTTGCGTTGGAATCGTATGGACGAGCACTACGCGATGGAGTTGGTTTGGAGTCGTTTGGAGTTAGTGAGAATTTCGGGTAAAATTAAACGCACGTTTAATTTTATTCGAAATAAATCGCTAAAATAGAATTTAAAATCAAGGTGAGAACTTCTCACTCAATCAAATCAGTTTCGATTTTATTTTAAATAGTTAGATTTAAAATATTTGAATGCATGTTTGAATGTTGATTAATATCTATTGATTGTTAAAATAGACATTATACGCCGTTAGTAAGCGGATGTTATTTATTAAAAACATATACCGCGAATATTTCATAAACAGTGAAATTGGTATTATATATAATATCAATATATATATATTGGCATATGTATATATTGGAGTTATTGATTTCCCGCATTTTTTGTTTAGCGGATGAGACCCTATTACGCCGTTATTAAGCGGATAATATTTAATAAGAACATATACCGCGATAATTTCGTACTGGAACGAAATTGGTATTGTGCTAATGTTTGTGAATGCAGGAAACAGGTTGGAGGGATCCAACTGGATTCCTCAACAGTATTTATTTGATTTCAGATATTTTGATATTTGATGGACTATCATATCGATATATGATGTCGTTGTTGTCGTGATTGACTATTTGGTGTGTAGCATCATTGAACCAAATTTTGGGATTTTAAAATGATTTTAAAGTGATTTTTGAAAATATACTGTATGTTTGGAAATTGATTTATTTTAAATAAATAAACGTTATAATTTTTAAAGTTATAAAAATTATGATTTTTGAGAAAAATAGTTAAAAACTGATTTTTGAGAATATGATGCTAATGATTTTATAAAATAGTTAATCGGGACTTTTGAATTTATTATGAAAAGTTGAAATATAGGATTTATAAAATTTAATTATTTTATGAATCAAAAGGATGAAGTTTTTAAAGGAATTTGAAGACGTTTTAAAAGCATAATATAAATTGAATTATATTAAGAGATTTATAAATGGATATTTATAAATTGAAATATGGACATTATAAAACGAGTTTTTATAAATGTTGGAATGAAGTGAAAATGAAATTCATTAATGAATGAAATTTATAGAATTATATAACGGTGAAGTTATAAATGGAAATTTTATAAACAGTAGGTTTATAAAATTTGTAAAGTTCAAAGGAACGATTTTTGCAAATAAATAAATTATAAGTGTTTGACTTATAATTTGCACTTTTGGTTTATAATTAAAATTATAAATCGAATAAGTTAATACAGAGATTTATAAAAAGGAAGTTTTTATAAATAAATAGAAATGGAATTTATAAACGTTGTTTTATAAATTCGCAAATGACTTATTTTAATAAGAAAATTGTTGAAACCTATTAAAGGAGTTATATTCACATTTTTAAACTGTGAATAATCCTTTGAATTAAAATGTATAAAAGGATGAAATTGTTAACGTAGTATATTCACGTTTTTGAATAGTGAATAAGATGTTAAAGAAATTGTTTTGAATGTGATATTGAAATTGAATTAAAACGATCTAACGAAGTTTTAATTGTGTTGAGATTCGAAACCATATATTTCAACATTTATTGTTGAAATAGACGTTTTCGAGAAATAAAAGGAGATGATGGACTATAACACTGTTGTTATAGTAAATGATTTCCGAAGGAAATGTTTTGTATAGTATTGGGATTTATATATCTATTTAAATTCGAATCCCTATACTAGTGATTTTGGGTTGTTGTAACGATGTTTTACGCAACATTCGTTTTGGCCTAAATAAATATGTTTAAGAGAATGATTTCCTTAAAGGATGAAATATATACTTAATTTCGATTAGAGTATATTAAATATTTTCTAAGTGTTGAAAATAAATAAAATTTGTGAATTACTTATGAATAAATAAGTATGGAAACATTTTCCAATATAAAGTGAATATTAGAGAACTTATCTTTTTGAAGATAAATTGAAATGAATTATTGAAATCATATGCATGGATATTTTGGAATGTAAATTCACTATGGAATTTATAAAAGAAAGTGGAATTTGTTTAAGAATAAATATTTGATTTACTTTTGAAGTGTGAAATTTTATATCTTGTAAAGATATTTTTGGAAAATAAATAATTTAGAAAATTATTTGGAATCTAGTGATGTGTGCATATCCAGTGATAGTTCAATAACCGACTATCAATATTTCCCTTTGAATGGGTAATTGATATGATTTGTTGAATGTGAATGCCACACTTATTTTTAAATAAGCGCTCACTATTCGGGTTAACCGGGAAAGGACCATGGGGTCGTATAACCCATTCCGAATATGTGATACGTCGTTATGAATTGCATTGAAGATCGGTGTTGAAGACCCGGTATTTGCGAGAGCGATAGGATGACCTGTCGATTTACTCTGCACCGAGTTGCTACGGTATAGAGTTCTCCATATGTGATGGTGAATCCGATCAGGATTGTGAATATCCGGATTGCAAGGACTTCTTTGTAAGTGCCTTCGGTTTTGTTCGAGCCCGGAACAGACTTGTATGGATTGTATGTCTGACATTACAAGTTGAGATATAAAGCCGATTTCTTTCAAATATATTTCTGTTGGTGGCGAAGAATTTATTCTTTTAGCTTAACACCCTTCTCTGAGACGTACGAGCTCAGAGGTTATATAGTTGAAGTTATCAGCGATATATTCCCAATTTGGTAATGTGACATGCTGAGTGATGTTGTAAATGATCATTGTGTTGATTATTGTGATATGATCGTTTATTTGATCGTCTATCTTAGTGATCATTGTGTTGATCATTTGTTGACCCAAAGCATGGCTTTGTATAAAGTATGTTTTTGTGGACGTGACTTCGTCGAACCTCACACCCCGGAAATGGTCAAAACAGGAAAGATGCGGCAAGGTTATGAGGGGTAGCACCCTTTAGGGTATGTACATTTCCTTCTGGATAGAGGTGGTATCATGGTATGGAGCCCAGATATTTAACCTATGTGGTTACTACGAATTTATTACTTTGTGGTTGTTGGTTTTCGGGATCCCGTGAGAAAGGTCGTTTACGATCGGGGAATGGCGTGCTCGTGTCAGTAGTTACCCAGTTAGGGGTAACCCGGCCTTGTGTTGGCAGAGTTCCGGTTTGGTTCTCGGGGATGTCTTTCCAGAGGCATTCTCATGTGGCAATGGGAAGTTCCTTGGCCTGACCATTTGTTGGAAATCCAATTCCCAATACGAAACTTGTACGGTATTAGTTGTAGAACCTGCCATTCACTTATGGTGGTCACCACTGTTTGGATGGTAGCTATAGTAGGCATACGATAATGGTCGTATGTTGGCTAAGATTTATATTCTACTTTCGAAATGAATTTTTCCTACACTATACACTAATAATAATATCAAATGTCTTTTTAAATGCGTATCAAGCATCTTTGACTATCATAAGGAGAAATCTCCTCCGATTCTGCGTTTGCATGTGTGTGTGTGCGGGAGGCCTTATGGTAGTCTCATTTTTAAAAGCATTGCGAATTGAAATAAAAATATTCCTCTATTTTGATTTTTAAAGATAAATAAACTGTTTTTAGTTCTCGCACCAGTCACATGACTGACTTGGAGTTTATTGTTTTCCTTCCTAAACTCTGGGTGCCCACCAATTTCCACACGGGCAGTCAAGAGTTAAGGTTTATCAGGATATTCTGGATATTCTGGAGTTGCTGGAGGCAAGATGGATGGCATGGCGTATTACTAGTTTATATAGTATTTCTTTTTCCGCTGCACTGTTTGTTGTTGTTGTTGTACACTCTGATGATATGATGTAATGAAATGTGATGTAATGTAATAACTGATATAGTTCTTTGTTTAAAGATTATTCATTTATTATTATATGTTGTTCCGCTGCGAATTGTGAGATTCTGTTATTGTTCTGTTGTTTTCTGTTCCGTTCTATTTTCTATCTCTTCTCTATTCTATTTTTTCTCTCTTCTCTTTTTCTTCTATTTTAAAATTTTCTATTCTCTCTAATTTAAAATTTTCTATTTCCTTCTTCCCTATCTCTATCTTCTTCTACCTTCTTCTTTCTTACTTTTTCTTTTCTTAAAATCTTTTTAAAACCCCTAAGGGTTCGTATTTTCGTTCATCTTGAATTAAACAAAGGAGATTAGTTGTCTATTCAAGGAGTACGGATTTACGGGTCTTTACAATTTGTTTTTATAGGTCCATGGTTGTTGGTGGCAAATGATTTTGAAAAATATTTTTGAGTAGACCCAAGAGAATTTATATTTTTTCCTTTTGGCACCCAAATTTGTTTGACTTTAAAGGATTCTATATTCGTGCCCTTTGGAACCCAAATTAGAATTGTTTTCATATGTTTAGGTCTATACCAACAATTGTTTTGATTGTGTCCAATTTTTCTACAAATCGTGCACTCGGGTTTGACTTGATTAATTTTGCTTCTAACACGTTCAGATTGATTATACCCGAGTCCTTGTCTAACGGGATTGATAATTTATTCCCTCATAGCATATTTAATGGTCTTTCACTTTTTGAAAATTTTCCTAAAGTCGTAGACAGTTGTTGGACTATTATTTTGAGAGATTCATTTTCATTCAATAATTGTGTGTACTTTTTAATAGAATTTTCTCTCCTGGTATTTTCACTTTCTTTCAAAATCAGAATTTCATTTTCAAGCGATTTAATTTTAATTTCTGATTTTTTAATTTCTTCTTCAAATATTGGACACTTGCCATACTTAGGGCCTTTGGTTTGATAGTTTTTAACCAATTGATCAATTTGTTTGTTTAAATCTATCAAAGTATCTCTTTGTGATTCAATTTTAGCGTATTTCTCCCTAAATCTTTTGAAATAGCCATTTACTTCGTGAAAATATATAAGTAACTCTGAATGAGTAAGTTTTGATACCTCGCTTAGCTCATCATCATCACTATCGGTTATATCACCTCGAAGGCATAGATCTGCTTTTTCACTCTCATTGCGAGTGCTTTTATCATCTTCATCAGAAACTTCTCCTATTTGGTTTCTTTGCTTGGCTGAATCGATTCTGAGGACAATTGGGCTTGATATGACCGGGTTTATTGCAAACGTGACAAATGATCTCCTGTTCTTCTAAGTTGTCTAGTGCTTTGACTATTCAACTTTTTGAATCCCTTTATTAGTAGCGCCAGCTTAGCTACTCCATCATCATCATCATCATCACTTTCCATTGTTCCTTTAAGAGCTATTGATTTCTTTCGAGTATCACTTCTTCTCATTCTTCCTTGAATTTCATTTCTAGCTCATAAGTGGTGAGATTTCCGATGAGTTCTTAACCTTTGATTTGTTTCAAATCCTTTGATTCTTAAGTGGCAACAACTTTTGCTTCAAAATTTCGTCGAAGGGCTTTGAGGATTTTTTGGACTATTTCCAACACTGTGTATGGTTTTTCAAGAGCTTTTAATTTGTATACGATATTGGGAAGTCGTCCATACATCTATTTGACATTTTCTTCCTTGGCCATTGTGAAATTCTCGTATTTGCTACTAAGCATGGCAAGGTGAGATTCCTTGACTTGAGATGTTCCTTTGTGAGTCACTTCACATATGCGCCAGATTTCCTATGCAGTTAGACAATGTGAGACATGATTAAATTCAATTTAATCTAATGAAAAAATAATAGAATTCATAGCTTGAGCATTAGCATTCTGTGGGCTTTTTTCAAGGTCTGTCCATTGATCCATTGGTTTATCTTTATCCTGATTATCCACTACTCTAGTTGGTGTCCTATAACATGTCTCAACTATATTCCAAGCATCAATGGTTTTCAAAAAAAAATTCATTCTATTTTTCCAGTAAGCATATTCACCATTGAACATTGGTGGTCTAACTATGGAATAACCATCAGCAAAAGCATTATTAAAAGAAGCTATTTAAAAAATTTAAAACAAAAAATTGTTTTTGAAAAATCAAATTTTTTTAAAACAAAAATTGGTTTTTTGTTCCTAGCTCTGATACCACTTATAGAATCAATTTCACCCTAGAGGGGGGTGAATAAGGTGATATTATTAATTATAAAAAGTTAATGCGGAAGTATATAAAATAATTATAGCACTGATAATAGCAGAATAATAGCAACATAGATAATAGCAGAATATAAAAACAGAAATAGAACAATATAAATTTACTCAGCTTCGGCAAAACCCTACCTACGTGTTGCCCCTAAGGTTTCCATTAGAAATTAAGTAGTCAGACGCTTACACATGTAAAATCGCGACACCCACTATCGACTAACCTAACTCTACGCTCAAAACCCCGCCACAACTCAGCAATTGAGTAGAAAATTCTCGAACTACACCACCGTAGTTCGTCCCCTAGTCACATGATTAGAAAATTACAAATGATTAAAATAAAAATTACAAATTAAAAAACAATTTTAGAACACAAAACCCTATAATATACTAAGCCCAAATAGAGAATAAAAATTTCGGCCCAATATGTTAAGTGATAAGAACTTATCCTCTGTTTTCTTTTATACTATCGGCCATATTTTCATGGCTAAGTCTTCTTTTCACTTCGTTCCCTTTTGTCCTAAAAAGTTAGGATTTCATGGGAAATTGAATTCGCCGCTTTCTGTTTATCAATCGAATAGATGTTCTAGCATTCCTTGCTTTGTCGATCGTTTTGCTGTTTACCACACTCGATGGCTTCAATTCATCGAGTTCGATATGAAAAATATGGTATGTAATTTGCTTTTTTATTCTTGTTGTTAGCCTTGAACTCGATTTTTTAATGCAATGATGACGACTTGGGATTTTATAGGGATCAATTTCCCTAATTATCGCTCGTATATATTTTATTGCATTTGTCCTTGGCCACTAATTTTCGTTTGGATGCTTGTGATGTTTTTTGACTTCTTCAATTCGTATATTTTCGTTCCTTGAATATCATGGCTTTGATATCTGGTTCCGTTCTTTATGCTGTTGACTTCGGCCATTTGAAATTTGTGATAATTTGAACTTGTTTGATTTTGCCTTGTTCACCATGGCCCTGACTTGATTTGAAACTGCTGTTACATTCACTTGTACATCATGACACTGTTACAGTTTTTGTGTTGCTTATGCCTGTAGCATTTTCGACCTGATAGTGTGATATTAGTCTGGATTGCATTGTGCTTTTTCCATTGTTCATTCGAGTCTGCATCGTGCACCGCATATATATGCATACATGTATGTTCATTTGATGTCAGGTTTTGATGCATTTTTTTTCATGTGTTTTCATTTACTTTGCTTGAAACTATTTGTTATTGTTGTGTATGCCTCTGATGCAGCTTGAAATGATTGTTACTCTGGTCATTGCATTCATACTTCATGTTGTATGGATTTGAGTTAAGTTGCATTTTACTTTGGTTTGTGTACTTGGTTGCATTGTCCACTTCCTGGCATCATCATGTAGTCTGCTTTGGTTCTTGTTGATAGTTTGGGTAGTTCTGTAATCCACTCTGTTGCATACATGTAGTTTGCTTTGTGTGCACTTGATATCTTCACTTATGCATGTCACTTTACATTTTTTTTCACTTGAATCTGGTTTGGAGCTTGTAGTCAGCATTGCAATATGTAACCTCTCTGTTTACTGGTCCTGCACCGACCTTTGTACTTGAGGTGTTGATCCACCATATATGTGTGTGTGCGTATAGGTGCATATATGTATATATGTTTATGTGGTCAGTAGTTGCTCCTTTGTGTGTTGTCCACCTCCTTTTGTACTGGTTTATTGTGTCTTCATGTGTACACATGCATATGGTCGGGTTATCTCGAGTACATTTGTATATATGATGTTGTGATGTAATCGGACTCTTGTTTTACTTGAAATCAAGTCTGGGGTGTTTTGTAAGTCTCCATTTTGATTCCATATGCTCGTCGTCAGGCTTGTTGTAGTTTCTTCTAGTCGTTGTTTGACATTTGAACCTTTGAAGGTTGAGGCTTCACCATTGACTGTTGAGGCTTCATCATTGACTGTTGACATGTGCATTTTGTTGTTGCATATTTTAGTTTTATGCTTTTCTCTGTTGCCTTCTTTCTTGTGTTTGGTCTTGGCCATTCACTTGTTAAGGCTGCTGCTTCGAGCCCCTGTGCATTGAACTTGTATATTTCTTGTATCCTCACTATGATCATTGTTGTTGCATTGTTTCATGTACATTTGAGTCTAGTTCATGCATTCTAAAATTTTGTAGATGTGGGATCTGATTCATTTTTGCATGAGAACTGGTACTTGATAATTTTGTGATGTTTTTATGTTGCACCTGAGTCGAATACGGCTTATAGCTCGGATTTGACCTTGTGCTCATATCGTGACTTTATTTGTATTGCACATGAGTTCAACCCAGGTGTTGGTTGGGTTTGACCTTGTTCTCACATGTCCCTGCCGTTTTGTCTGGTGTATATCGATGTGCACGGTCTTATGGCATGTATAGTGATACACTGTGCATGTCACAAGCTGTTCGTGTATGTTGAATTCAAAATAAATGATGATGAACCACCCAAACAACTGAGGCAAATAATATTTTCTAAATACACATTTTATTTTACACTGCAAAAATATTTCTTTTTCAATTTTACTGCTTCTGTGTTCATTTTGCAGATCGCTCATATGCTAGATTCAATCTGGAATAGAGTCGAAGATAAAATATGAGTGAATGAGTGATATGTAGTGACGTGCTAATGTAAATGATAATTGTATAGTGAAAAATGTGATGTAATTGAAATTGTATTATAATTGAGAATTGTATATAGTGAGAGCTCAAATTTGTACTATTCAAAATTGGAATAAAATTTATGTCTAAATTTAAATTCTATGTTATTTATTTTATTCAGCAAATATTTATTTAATTATATAAAAAATAAAATAGTAAATTAACAAATATATTTAAATGAATATATATATATATGTATGTATGTATATGTTAATTATCATCAAACAAAAATCATATACTAGAATATTCAACAATCTCTCCCTTTTGATGATAACAAACATATATTTAAGATTTTGAATTTATTAAATGTATTTGATTATTCAATTTTCTCCCCCTATTTGTATGCTCCCTCTCCAAAACAAAGCTCCCTCTTCATATATACATGAAAATAAATAAAATATGCAAATGAATCTAGATGCAAGTAGAAAATAAAATATTTGACCTTTATTTGCCAAAATCTTAACTTTTCTCTCCCTTTTTTGTTATCAGCAAAAGAGTAACAGTGTTAGAAAAATAGAGATAAAGTGATAGACATTAATACAACATTAATACCCAATCAAGTATAAATATTAAATTTCAATAAAAAAATCAAACAAAAATTAAAAATACTCTATTAGGAGCATATTCCACTTTGAAATGATAGGGATGATGTAAAACCATATAACTTAGCCTATTTATGGTATATTTATATCAGGATTTTGGATATCTACCAACCATGCATATCCATTAGTACTTTCAAATGAGATTAGTAGTATTCCCAATTTTTTAAAAAATGAATTCAAGTATCTTCTAACCATGTATAACCGTGAGGATTTTTAAATGGGATTAGAATCAACTTGTCTATTTAATTAATTAATTTTGATATGTGTTCCACACATGCATACCATGAGGACTTTGCATGACGACTTTTAAATGAGCATGAAAGTACATAATCAAAAATTCCAAGTAATTCATCCATGCATAACCGTGAGGACTTTTAAATAAGAGTGAATACTTTGGATGTTTTTATTGCTAAAAATATAATAAATTGAAAAGCGAATGATCACCCATTTAAAATACCATATAGTGACATACTACATTGGATTTTATTGAGTGATGGTCTAGATGTTTTTATTGCTAAAAATATAACAAATTGAAAAACGAATGATCTCCCATTTAAAATACCATATAGTGACATACTATATTGGATTTTGTTGAGTGATGGTCTTTACAAAATATGACAGCGGTAGAGATGGTCATGGAATTTCTACGCAATCAAAAGTTATTAGAGTTCTTGTTTAAATTTCTAAAGAAATTTACTAAATGTACTATCCCAAGTTATAATATATGATTAATATCAACAGTCATCACTTTTTCAATCACGTGTATGATGAAATCAAAATAAACGATGATGAAAAACCCAAATAACCGAGTCAAATAATATTTTCAAAAATACACATTTTATTTTACACTGCAAAAATATTTCTTTTTTAATTTTACTGCTTCAGTGTTCCATTTGCATATTTCTCAGATGCTGGATTCAATCTGGAACAGAGTCGAAGATAAAATATGAGTGCATGAGTGATTTGTAGTGAGGTGCTAATGTAAATGATAACTGTATAGTGAAAAATGTGATTTGATTGAAATTGTATTGTAATTGAAAATTATCTATAGTGATAGCTCAAATTTATACTATTCAAAATTGCAAAAAAATAATTGTTTGAATAAAATATCTGTTTGAATTTACATTTTGTGTTATTTATTTTATTCAGCAAATATTTATTTAGTTATGGGAAAAATAAAATAGTACATTAACAAATACATTTAAACAAATATATATATATATATATGTTTATTATCATCAAAAAAAATCATATACTAGCATATTCAACACTGTCTAGAGGCCAACCTCCTCTTTTGCCCATTATTCAGACGCATATTAGTAAATATGCGCTCACAATGCAATAACCAATTCTGAACTTCTACGACCCTCTTCGTTCCCAAAAATGGTCTCCCACCCAAACTGGTGTAATCTCTATTCAGTAAAGCAATATTCCCAACTGGATCCATAGGATTTGCTCCTCCTCCATTTCCAGCAACTCCAGCATCAACAGCACCAGCTTGCATCAAACTGGCTAAGAACTGATACATCGCCCATGTATTTACTGGTGGATTTCCAACACCCACATTGGCTTCAGCAGTTAGATTGCTAGCATTAACCGGTCGACCCGGGTTTCTCTTAATAGTGGGTCGAGAATTTCCATTAGTCGTGGTGCTTCCTCCACTAAGATTTCCTTTCCTTCATCCATATCTCCTTTCTCGTAAATCTGCATACGAGCCTTAGTAAGATACAGAAGAACGGTCTAAGAGAACGGGGTATACATACTTATATATATAACTATATATATCAAATATAGGTCATAGCATTAACCCAAACCCCAATCTTATTATCTGAGTCATTGGATTATGTTTGAAAAACAACTTTTAGCTTTAAGTTTCTTTTAAAGTTTCATAAACCTATGCTCCGATACCAACTTATAATATCCCCCTACTTGGAGGTCCAAAACTAACTACTCTGGATGCTGCATTCATCCATATTTATTAAGCCTTAGCGACCAAATACGACGATATTATATAGATTAATACACAAAACATAAGAATATGAAGAAAAAAATTAAACAGCAAATAAAGTCCACATTCCATCTTAAAATATTTCAAATTGATTACATAAACCCAGTTCGCAGACCACGTTCAAATAACATATATCAAAAAAGTACGCCAAGAGCAACCTATGAAGATGCCCCCTTAGTTGTTTAGAATACATAATAGGGAATTAAACAGATTGCCTTTACAACCAAACATATAGCGGAAATAAAATAACTTTAAATAACTATCTGCCTCATGCACGCCTCCGGAAGCTTTATTCGTCTAAAGAGAAACCTGAAAATCTTTAACTCTCAACCTACTCAAAATCAATTGAGTACCCGAGAGTTTAAGGGGAAAACAAATACTTCGAGTCAGACATAAAGCCTGGTATGAATAATAATTCACCATCTCAAACCATTTGGATATCTAGTGAGATCACGCTGCTTAGCGGAACGGGCTTTCCCCTCACCAGTATCCTAAAACATTTATAAAACCATATATTGTGCTATTGCATCCACAATGGTTAAAACATAGTATTTCAAAACATTATGATGATATGCAAAACAATTAAGTCAATTCTGGATTACCCATCCCCATTCATTCTGACTATCTGTCTCGATTATAGTTTCTAGTGTTACTATTAACCTGTTAAATGCTAAGGACTATCTGTCCAATTACTTAGTTTTCATGGGATCACTAAGAACCTATTGGTAACTCCAATATCTTATTTCTTATCCTAGTTTTCATGAGCTAACTAAGAACCTATTGGCTGACTGCCAATATCTTAATCTGGATATAGTTTTCATGGGTGGACCACAAACTTACTGTCCCCTGCCAGTATCAAGTCATAGTTTTCATGGGATGACTATGAACCGATTAGCCCATGCCAATATCATACAGTTTTCATGGGCTTACTACAAACCTATTGGCCCCTGCCGATATCTTTAATTAAAATTTTAACATCTATTTAGTTATATTCACTATTGGGTCAACCTAACTGGTTATTCTACCATTTCCTCAAAATATAGTTATGGGTTAATAATAGAGTGAATAGCGTTTCAAAATCTTTATTTATGACATGGTTATTACTTTAAATTGAGATTGTGTTTATGTTTTGAAATCAAAAACATCTCTTTCGAAACCTATGGATAGCCTTCTTTCGTAAGCAAAGATCTCTTTTCAAAACATTGAATACATACCTTTCGAAGCACTTAATAAACACTCTCAAAACCTATTATACTTTTCGATGGTATCAAATTATCTTTTAAAAGTATGAAGCTTCAAAACAAATGAAAGTACCCCTTTCCAAAGCATTGTTTTTACTCTTTAAAAATCATTTGGGTCAAATTGGTTACATACGAAAGTATCTCTTTCAAAACCAACATAAATTAGTTTGGGAAAAAATTTATAGTGTCGGAGCCATCTAGTTCGAAAGCAGAATTCTTTAAAAATAAAAACTTCGAAGGTCTGGGTCGAAACCCCATTTCGTCTCCTTTAAAACCCCAACCCCTTTCGAAAGCAATTAAGAAAAAGGTTTGGTTTAAAGTAAAAACAAAGGCAACTCTTCGAAAGCATTATTGGACAATATGATCAAAAGGTAGAGTAGTTGCTATGCTTTGACTAGGTCGAAACCAACCCCTTTCGAAAGCTTTTGTTTAAGGAAAATAGGAATCCCCTCCGAAAGCTAGTACTTTAGTATTAACATGGCAATCTGCTTCGAAAGCTAAACAAACGTCCCTTCGAAAACAAATGGTTCGATTTAGTCAAAAGCTTTTAAATAAAACAAGGCAATTATTTAACTTATGAAAACAAAACAGGATATCGACCCCATCGAAAGCTTACCCTTCGACACCAAGGTTTCCGCCCATCTTCCAATCCATAACATATCTTCCAAGAGATATCATGTGGATTGGTTTCGATGATGATGGTTTCGACTACGATGGGGCAGAACCAAGGGAGTCGAAAGGTATTTTCCATTAAATGCAAAACACCTTTTTTCTTATTAAAGGCTGAATTATGGCAACTTTAAGTAAACTTTTCTTACCAACTTGCTTAGTAGTAAATTTAGATTAGCTGCCATAAACTTTTTAATTTCTTACTTCTAAACCTACTGCATTTACTCAGTCCTAAATAATTAGAATTAAACATTATAACCTTTCCAAATAACTAAATCCGACATTTTGGAAAAAGACCTTTTTTCAAAATAATTTATTTCCCCTAGTACATCAATTGAGAAAAATCCCCAAAAATCATAGAAATTCGAATTAATTATGTAATCAAACATACTATAACTTGAGATCCAATTTCTTCCTAAAATTCACCAAATAAATATTTAACCTAATCGTATAATATTTTCAAGCAATAATTCATAATAAAATTTCCATAGTTTGGAAATTTTTGAAAATCAAAGCCCATCTCCAAAATCATGTTTTATTTAACATAAAAATTTTCCATGGCACTTCAAAGCCAATATCTCACGGTTTTACCCTTAAAACCATATGAATTATATATAGAAGGTAGTAGTTTAAATCAAATAGTTCATAATTTAAGCATATCATCATCATATTTTATTTCATAGAAATGAAATAAAATATAAATCTGAAATCGTATGATTATATAAACCAAAAAAGAGATGGAATAAATTATTATTCACTTTAGATTTGGTAAGGAACTTGAGATTTGTTGTTGATTAATACTTCCTAGCTTGATCTTTGGCTTTAGATTAAAATTCCTCTTTTCTTTCATGGTAATGGCCGGCTTTGATTTAGGTTTTAGATTTTTGCTACTGTGAGAAAAATAAAACATGAATGGACATAGAGGAGAAGTAATATCCATGTATAATTAATTGGCTAGTTTACTAATATGCCCATGTGTTGTTTAGTTAACCTTTAAACCAAATTAAAGCCCGATTACTTTGTTAATAGCACAGCCCTAGTTGTTATTTAATCAAATCTCAGTCTCCTTATCATTATTATTCTATTTAATTTATCTAATTAAATCTTCTAAATAATGTTGTCAAAAATTAGGGAAGTTACACTTTCCCACGACCACTATGGAATGTCCAATGGCTGCAAATATCTTCTAGGATCCTTCTGCTCCGCCTTCACCCTCTGGCAAGTCATACACTTAGCTACACACTCCACCACTGCTTCTTCATCCCATACCAAAGGAAAACTCTTCTCATATCTTGGTACATCTTATCTCCATCGGGATGAATGTCATCCTAGAGCAGTGAGATTCCGCCAATACTACATCCACCAAGTCCATACAATAAGGAACACACAGCCTACCATCTCTCCTCAACCAACCTCTCAAGTTTATGGCGTAATGCCTATAATGACCCAATGACTCCCCTCTGCCTAATCTATCCAAAAAGGTCTTCCATCTCACTATCCTCTCTCTACCAAGTTCCAATCCATTCCCTCAAGGTCGGCTGAACATCTAAGGCTGCTAACAATCTAGGGGTAATATCGAACGATGGCCTAAAGTCAGAGGTTGAAATGTACTTCAAATGTTTCCATTCTAAAAATAAAGGACTCAATGTATCTCTCTATTTACTTAATGCATTTGCTACAACATTCCCTTTGCTCGGGGTATAAGAAATCTCAAAATCATATAAGGCTAAGAAATCTATCCATCTCTGTTGCCTCAAGTTCAAGTCCTTTTGGGAGAACAAATACTTTAAGGACTTATGGTCGGTAAAAAGCTCAAATCTCTCACTCAGAAGATAATGTCTTAAAGACTTAAGAACAAAGACTATAGTTATGAACTCATGATCATGCATCGGGTAGTTTCTCTCATGAGTCTTCAACTACATACTAGCATATCATATCGCTTTACCCTCCTGCATCAACAGTGCTCCTAGCCCCGGATCACAAGCATTAGTATAAAACATAAAAGATTTACTCCCATTAGGTAACACCAATATAGGCGTACTAGTTAAAGCCTCCTTTAATTTAACGAGAACATCCTCACACTTTGCATCCCATGCAAAAGCTAGATTCTTCTTCTTGATGTGAGTCAATAGGGTGGATATCTTAGCGAAGTCCTTAGTGAACTTCCTATAATAACCCACAAGACTAAGAAACCTCCTCACTTCTGTGGCATCCTTCAGGACATGCCAATCCTGCACTACCGCCATCTTACTAGGATCCACAGCCAACCCACTCTTTGAAACAATGTACCCCACAAGGTGAACCTCATCTCTACAAAAGTGGTACTTACAAAAGTAAGCCTTAAGCTTATAGGCTCGTAGGGTCCTAAGTACCTCCTCTAAATGAAAAGCATGCTCCTACCTACTCCTTGGGTATACCAAGATGTCATCTACAAATCTGCCACAAACTTATTCAGCAACTCCTTAAACACTCGGCTTATAAAATCAATAAAATAAGTGGGAGCATTGGTTAGTCCTAAAGGCATGACTAACCACTCATAGAACCCATTGGAAGTCCTAAATTCGGTCTTTGAATACTATCCTTAGCTACTCTCAATTGATGGAAACCTATGGCTAAGTCTAACTAGGAAAACACTCTCGCTCCAACCAACTGGTCGAAGAGATCATCTATGCGGGGAAAATGATAGCGATTCTTCTTCGTGGGATTATTCAGCTCCTAGTAATCAGTGAAGAGTCTAAGGGAACCATCCCCCTTGGTGGCAAAGACGACTGGTGTCCCCACTCAGAAATACTCCATCTAATGAAGCCCTTCTCTAACAACTCATTCACCTGCTTATTCAATCGCATCGTTCCCTTAGAGCCATGTGCCTCAAAGGAAAAGGAACTGGTCAAGCATTCTCTACAAGATAAATCCTAAACTCGGTCCTTAGAAAATACATCTGGAAAATCTTAAACTATTGGGATAGAAACAAGCTCACCAGTGATAGGTCTAGGGAGTAATGGTAGGTCTAGGGAGTAAAGGTAGCTCAACCTAACTAATCCTCACAGATCGTAGAAAACCTCTAAGCTACATCCACTATAAGTGCTCAATCTAAGGTCTTCCTATCACAGTTCAGTATGACCCCATATATGGACTCCAATCCATGCCTACTATCATCCCAAAACTATAGAATCGCAGTACGTAGGCATTACACTCAAACTCGACCCCTAGAATCATCAACCTCAAATCTCGACATACCATAAACAAATAAGTCAATCCCTCTACGGGATTTGACACAACTATAGGGTCTGCTACAATACTAGTGTCTAAGTGTAAGTCATCAACAAATCTGCTAGAGATTAAAGAATGAGAAGCCCCGCTAATCAAATAAAGGATGAATGGAAAGACCATAAAGAGATAACACACCTTCAATCACCATCTTCATCCCTTTATCTAGTATCGGCTAGACATTGGAAGTTTGAACGGCCTCCACGGCATATGCCTGTACCACCTGAGTTGAAGCCAAAGAAGCAAATGAAGCAACTTTAAGTGGTGTGGGACAATTCCTCTTAATGTGCCCAACCTGATCACAATTGAAGCTCTTCGGCACCAGTAACGAGCAATCCTTAAAAAAGATGTCCTGTCTTCCCACACCTATGACACTTCAACTCCTTCTTCTAAATCTTCCCTTTAGGTGGAGGTCTATCCTTCTTCTTCCCCTTTGGAAAGTTATTCACTTGGGTCTTTGGAGCCTCTTCCACTTTCTTAACAACAGAAGTAAGCAATGTCATCTCAACCAGACCCTCTTAAGTAACTCCCATAGGAATATAGCTCATTGCTAAGTCCTGTAGTGGTTGATTCAAACCCTTAGCACACTTAAGAGCCTCTTGTGCAGGGTATTGATCAACTCCACTCCAAACCTCGCAAGCTCATTAAACTGATTAACATATTCTTTAACTAACAAATCACCCTGCTTCAAATTTATAAACTTACTTAATGTAACTCCCTCATTAGCCTATGACAAGAACTTTATCTCAAACCTCTGCATAAACTCCCTCCAAGTCACAGTACTACCATCAGTCTCCGCTCAAAAACCTCCCACCAATTGAGAGACTCTCCCTGTAGCTGCTAGGTAGTAAGCTGCCTCCTAACCTCATCTGCTAAACCCATAAGTCAAAATATCCGCTCAAAGCTGTGGATCCAAGCTTTAGCATCGATAAAGTCTCAGTGCCCAAGAACGACTTGCTACCCAAGTTGGAAAAGTCCTTGCATAGCTTAGTAGATTCACGAGCGACAGGTTGGTGGACAGGGAACCTACCGGCCGCCATCTCCGCAGGCTCTCTAGTCATATGCTCAACTAGTCCCCTAACCTATAAATAACGATGGAACCGAATGGGCATTTCATACCCAAAAATATCAGGGATGTTAGTAGAGCCAGATCTTGTGGCATCAACCATCTCTATTTGTAAATAGTAAGTATGTAGATATTTTCAATGAGAGCTCAAACAAGAGTAAAGATAAAGGACAACATAGGAAAGAATTGTAATAAGCACAGACATGATTTTGATAGATCTTGATGAATTTGTTTCATAAATACTTTATATATATATATATAGTTATACCTTGGAAATCCATTTTGAAAACAATTTCAAAAATCATTTTTCTTTTCAAAACCATATATATTTACATACACACAGGTCAAATATGCTCCTATCCTAAGAAATATTAAATCTAGGCTATGATACCACACGTGACAAACTGCATCCCTTAACATGCCAACACCGTCATATCAAGAAACATGGATCATCGATTTAGGGTAAAAGCAGTACGATAGAGACTAAGATGTCAAAGAAGAAATAGTCTATCTAATCCAAATGTCATCACGGTGGAAACATTATACCATATATAAGGATAGCCTCATAAAACAGTAGTAAAATTTGAAAGCATCAAAATATCCATATCTCAAAATATCATAATATCGTAGTCTCGGAAAACCATCAGTACATGTCAACATTAAAGTATCATAAAAATAATCCCTCACAATCTAAGTACTGGAAGAGCAAATGTACTAATAGAAAACATATGATAAGGATAAAATAGAAGTAAACTCCAGGAACGATAATCCAAAGGCAGCAATGAATCCATCAACGGCGGATCTATTCACATGTAGTTGGGGAAAAATGGAATGCATTAGACATACGTCTGGTGAATGAGAACAAAACTAACGAGGAAATTAAATACAACTGGCTCCAAGTCTACTCTAGGTAATATAAAGTGCGTGTACAGTGTCTGTGCACCTAAGTTCACATACCAAAGGTCAATAGCCTAACATCTTGGGAATAATAACAGATCGAACCTCATCGAAAGATTGTCAAGTTTTGGGGATCTTCTACCCCACTACAACTCACACTAGGCCTGGAGAGTAAGAATAGGCTTGTAAACTCACATAGTGACTCATCGTATGCCCTCATGCCTAAACCCTCAATCTTAGTGTCAAAATACCTTTTATGTACCCTAGGAGTTACTGCACCTAATTCCTGCTGGTACTGGACACCACCTAGCTTTTAGCATCTACACCCGTATTGGCCTACGGGAATGTCCATAATTGGCACAGTCTCCGATCCCAACACCCCGACTAGCGACCAGTAATCCAATCCTAACATCTCGACTAACGATCGGTAATCCGATCCTAACACTTGTACGCACCTTTTGTAACATAAGTTTCACATCCCAACGACACTCTATAACCTACTCTATTATATGGAAACATGAATTAAATCTGCCACCTCAAATAGGAAAATATAAATGTGTCTACGCTAATCATGAAATTTAGTGAACAACAAGGTTCATACACTTGTGAGCTAAAGGCCCCAAACACCTACTAAGTCCAAATTGACTTATAACAGTCAACCTACGTTAGTCTTAGGTCGATTGCCTACAATCCTGACATCTTTCAATTTACCTGTTCTAAGAAAATTAATCCATTTCATTCAATTATCGGTCTTAATCCATTTAATTTTTATTTCAATTGGTCTACTCTATTTGTCCATTTTTATTACATTGTTCACAATATTTACATTATTCTAATTGGAAAATTGTAAGTGTCAAATCAAATTCTGACATATGATTTATGGTTTTACAACTTACATATATTGTTTACACTTAGATAAAAAGATCCATTATTCTAGATTCTCAATTTAACAATTTAACGGATTAATCTCAAAATTAATAGTCAAATCAACATAGGGTAGAAATTAATATCAATTAATTTAATTAACTTATTAAATATATGCCCACTCACCTCTATCCTAAGCTTTAGGTTTGCCTCTGACGCCATAAGCTTTCTCCCCTAAATTTGCTTAGGCCTTTCCTTCAATTGCTCGATCTCCTTTTACTTTTATTCTGGTTGAGATTTAGAAAAGAATTGGGGTTTAGAAAATTATTCGGGAAATTAAGGTTTGGGGTTTTATTTTGGCAGAGCTTCGCTGTAATGGAGAGAATTAGGTTTTAGGTTAAACCTATATTAGACAACACCTCAACTTACTACTGTCAGATCCCAGTCCAATATCAACTCATCCGTCGTTAGAAACTATGGCCAGCATGCAACAATCTCACATGCGCGAAACGAACCTACTCCAGTTTACGACCCTACGATTGACACAGGTTTGGGTCGACCGCCTTAGGGGCTAGGTCGACTGTTCTAGGGGCTAGGCCGACCGCCCTCGATTAACCTAGGTCCAATGTGGGTTGACCTAGCCCTTAATCGAGTATGTGTTTGTGTTTGTGTATGTACGTACGTATGTATGTATATTTCTTATTTATTCAAACCTTAATAACTTTTTTATTTTAGCCCGGATTTCAACAAGTTATATACGAAATTGTCCAGAAAAGTGCTACAGACACAATGGTGCAAGTCTCATAGTCAAATTCGGACATTTGTAAAATTATCCTTTTAGGTTCATTCTTATCTTTTAATTATATTTCCTTATTTATATCCGAAAAAATCCTGGGGTGTTATAATGGTATATACACCCAAATCTAAAAATTACAAATCAATCCCTAAAATTTGTTAAAGTAGAAGTTGATTCCAGATTTTGGATAATTGAGTGGTGAATTATTAATATATATTTGGATTGCCCTAATTTGATTTGGAATGTGAATTTCTATGTTCTAATTTATTAGGAGCATCGTGTGTATGATTTTGCTGTACCTTTTTCCATGTAATTTCCATAAATCATCTAATTCCATAATTATTTACAAAAATGCACTGTTTGAAACAATAATTAATATACCAAAAATGAAAGAGATGTTTTTGTTCGTAGTTTGCACTGTCTATTTCAATAAAACAAAAGAGTTAATTCCTTGTAATTTCAAATGGACTAAGAGTGTCATAGTTGGGTAATTTATGAAAAGTTATAACGGTAATCCTTTTTGGAAAGGATAACTCTAATATATTAAAATGTTGAAATAAATTTTCCTTATATATTGAAAAATAGTATAAGTTCTATAATTCCTAAGCATAGGAATCAATGAGTTAGAGAATGGAATATATATATACACACACACACGTATAATTGCTCCTCTCGATTATATACGTATGTATATACTGTAATATATGTTGATATTCATATTAGTTATAGTTAGGATAACTAGTTATTAATGGCGTAGGAAACCATAGGACTAGGAGGTTGAAACGGAAAAGAGATAATGACCCTAAAATTAATAGGGAAATCAATATGCAGTTAATAAGGAGTTATGGAAATTAAATGGGGACATAAATGCATCTAATAAGACCGTTAAATGATTTATTATAGCATTTATGAGGAAATGGAATAGGCATAATAAGTTGAATTAGACCAAATAAGTAAATATCGTTAATGATTGTCCAAATAAAATAACTCCTTTTTATAGATATTGACATTTGGGGGACATAAGAGAGAGATAGAATATATACGTAACAAGGGTGTAAGATGCGAATAAAATAATATGAGGTAGTATAATTTTCATGGTAGGAAATTTTATAGCCTTAATAATACGCTTAGGATGAGTGGGAATTAATTGGCCTAGCCCAATATTTAGGTCTAGGATAATCGATTTTGTTTAGTAAGGGTGAGATGTGAGGTCAGCAGAGTTACACAACAGAAGTCTTCCCTTCACTTAGAGGCAACCAACGGTTGTGTACTTACTAATGATGTGGTACATCTCCAACCATAGGACCCATAGAGAGGGATATAAGTTTGCATATAGGTTGGGGGAAATATACCAAGAGTTATTATTGGATTTCAAGTATTGAATGACTCGATACATTTAGGGATGTCAATGGGTTTACTTCAAGGTTAAAGGTATTAAATGACCATTAGGTCTACCTCCTTCCTATTTAAGAAGGCTTAAATAACCTACGATGGTATTTAATAGAGAAATGGGGTCTGCTTTAATTCTAACCAAATGTACTAAATAAGAATGGACATTTTCCTTGACTTGCATTAAATTAGTCTAAATCAGATTTCGAATGAGGGAGGTTAGGGGGCTATGTCAATATTGTTGTTGTACCAGTATTCAGCAGTAGGGCTGGCACATAAGCTATGACCACTAGTAGTCCCGAGCGATCATTAGAAAAGACTTGGGTTATGCCCTGATGGATTTCGCTTCCTACTAGTGTAGAATCCTATAGGATATGCGAAGACCTTATTATTTAATTAGTTGTTTGTTTGGTGGAGGTGGGATAGTTAACCCTTAGATAAGTCTTTGAAATGCATTAATAGTTCAACAATTAAATTATAAAGTCGTAACTAGGGGTCATTATTATTTGTAGCTAGAACTGACTGACTAATGGTTACGTTACGAAGGGCCCACTTCAGGGTTGAGGAATTAAATGGCCGATGGGTATGCATACTCCCTATTTAAGAAGTATTAAGTGGTTGGGGCTGTCTTTTGTATGGTACAACGTTTACATATATATGTATAAAGGCATACATACATGCATATATATATATAATTATATAGTTATACCTCGGAGAAAGTAAGATATATCATATGTGTAGATGGAATTACATGGAATAGCCATAAATTATGGATGTAACACTTAAATATAAACTAATCGGCATAAATTAGTGTTATAGATAAAGTATGTAATTTTTCATTCACCAGAACGTTGTTCTGACCCCCTTCCCATTACAACCCATAGGATACTAAAGGAATAATATTGATTTCAAGGTAGTAACCTTGGTCGGCCTATATGTTCTATTATATTTTTCAATTCTGCTATGAGTTTATGTAGATAACTCTCTAATATATTTATATGTATTACAGGTTACCAAAACCAACGATTTGTATTCTAACATACATGGGTTTAGATTTAGCCAAAATTTAGGCCCATTAAGAAGCAAGTTGTGACATTTGGTATCAGAGCTTAGATTAGTCGATCATAGGAATTTAGATACCTTAAGAGAACGTATTTGTATTATTACCTAAAATTATATATGTATATATATTTTGCCAAACTCTATGAATTCCAACTATAGAAGTAGTTCTGACCATATTGTAAAAAGATGGATGAGGCAAATATGAGTTGGAACAATGAATAGAGTTAAATTTATACACCTACCCCTTTTACCGCATAGAGTGCAAGCCATACAACAAGGCATTGACCAAGAAGTGCATAAGCTCGACATACAGATGGACCCCAGAAGCCAAATGGTACTTGACTCCTTTGTTAGGCCTAGGCTCCCTTATGACTGTGGACTCCAATGGATTGCCGATCAAAGATGCATATGTCATCCAAACAAATGGGATGAAAGTGTCAATACGTTGTAAGCTTTTGGAATTAAGATATAAAGAAGGATTGAGCATGTTCCCATAAAAGGTGTTAATTAATCACTATAAGAGGATAGTCTGATTTTTAGTATATACTCTTTATAAGAAGAGGTTAAGAGTAAAGGGAAAAAAATAAAATCCCAAGAGAAAGGATGAATAAAAGTCCATTTCCCAAGTTTGACCCCATGTGAAGGAATTTAAAAAAAAAATTGAACATTTCATGAAATGTTTTGAATGGTTGTCAAAGGATTTATTTTAATAAAGTACCCTACCATTGAAAAGTTAGTTTTGAAAAAGCAAGAAAATTTTGAAGTTTTAAAGGGCTATTTAGATATTTCTAGTGAAGTTTAAAAAGTGGATAGGTCAAAAAATTTTGATTTAAAGGTTTTTAATAAAAGGATTTTTCATTTTTATAAATGGAAAATAGAGCATAGGTTTGGCTTGATTATTTTTTCTATTTTTGTAAATCTGGAAATTATTTTTTAAAATTCTTTCTAAAGAGTAGATAAAGGGAAGTGGTACTTGATTGAAATGGGGTAAAGAGAATAGAAGGATAAGAATGCCTGATAATGAAGACAGGAGGAACTCCCATATGAGGAAAATATGAAGAAAAACAGCTAAAATATATTTCTACGTATCTCGTTCTCTGTTAATGGGGAAAAAGCCCAATGACTAAAGCAGAAGTCGAACGTACTGCATTGGTTCAATGGAGAAAATAATAAAAAGGAAAATAACAATGTAAGGAGAAGTCACTTGAAGTCAATTTGTGTAGGAGAAAATTTCAATAGTAGCATATTAGGAAATTTAAATTTGAACGATGATAGGTACTTAGGTTAGTACTCTAGTTAGGAAAGATAAAGGAAATTAGAGGCTAAGCATGGGAAAATGGATAATTTCTATGAATATGTGCGATAATTGTTCATATCATTTAGAAGCTTCACTTATGTGCTATTAGAATCTCCTTTAAGGTTGAAAGCGAAAATACCTTAGCGGAGATAGCATTAGTAGGAAAATAATAGGGAGGTATTCTTGTCTACTCTAATGTTTATTTGTTTAAAGTTATAGAAGATGTTTTTGAAAAATGGTTTAGTATAGAAAATGAGTTTTTAAATGCAAACATGATAATTATCCTACCTCTGAAGAGGTAAATCTCTATTGTAGAAAGTCATTGAAAATTGAAAGTCAATTAGAATGGGGAAATTTTCATGGCTCCTTTTGGAAGCCAAGCTATTTTGAAAAAGATTTATAAATTTATATTTTCAAAGATAAAAGTTTTGGATTAAGTATTTCATGACTGTGAAGTTTTATTTTTAAAAGAGTTGTGGGAAACTAAACCAATTTTTGATATATAGTATATAAGGATGACTACTTAACTAAGATAGGGCAAGGTCAAGGCTATGAACAAAACAGCTACGAATGTTCGTAGGGTAGTTACAAAAAAAAATTCCATTAAATATAAGGAATATTGATATGAACCTAAGATCGTTTTATTAGACGTGTTAAAGCCATAAGAAGAATCCTCAAAGGAATGTAGAATGGTATCAAAGTACAATTTTGCGATCCTCGGGCATACTCACATAAAATATTAAGGATAAAGAAAGAAAATACCAAAGTTTTTGAAAATTATCAAGATATTTTGAATGTAAGAAGATAGCAGTATGTTGGAGAACAGAGTAATGAGATGGCAAACACACATAAAGGATGTTCGTTGATTCAAGGTTAAAAAAAGGTAAGATAAGTAGTATAAAAAATATTCCACCAAGCCAACATTCTCATGAGTTATTCTAAATGTACATAATTTATATTGCTTACCTACTGTAATATGGGAATGCACAATTTATACCATAGTCGGGTGTAATAGCCAAAGTAACGGATGGACCTTATTTATTAGAAGCCATGATGATGAGTTAAGACATGTGAGTTATAGTGATTGGCATACTAGAAATCTCAATATTAATTCAATAAGAAGCGATAGGGCCACAATATCATTGACATCAATTGATGTTAAAAGGCAGCTTCCAACAATTATTATTTTTAGGTTATTTGGGTTGTAATTGCTATTTGTCTCCCTTCGAGTATTGCAAAAGCGTACGATATGATATGAGATATGCTCCTATTTTATCACCACATTGATTTTTGGGATGATCTTTGACCACTATATATATTGGAAAATAGTGTAGATAAGGAGATCTCATAAGGACACTTAACTAGTGATAAAATGTAGTTAAAGCTGGCAGTTTATGATATAGGTTAGGAACTAAATTAACCATTATAAAGATTTAGTCCCAAAAATTTTAGAATTTTAGAAAAAATAAATTTTAGCATGCGAAGGACTTGGAAAGATTGTTGCAAAATCACGGATCACTATCCATATGCCTTCAATTCTAAAATTTACAAATATGCTTGTGTGTTATATGTTGTTTTAAAGTAAAAGGAATGGTTTCCCCAAATCTAAGATTAAATACACAATGCTAGGGTCAATCATACGCATTAACTCATTAACCGAGCCTCGATTACATTAAGATATGGCTTGATTTGTTTTTAAGGATGGAGAGGGAAAGTTTTTTAAAAGTTGTGTCTAAACATTTTGAAAGGATTGCGTCCAAATGCTTTTGAAAAGTTGTGTTAAGTGCTTCTGAAAATTATGTTTGATTTTTTTTTAAAGAATTAATTTTCAAACTATTTTGCAAGTTTGATTGAAAGGGGAAAAAATATTTTTGATGGAAATGAAAATTTCTAATTTTCTAAGGCCACATGCTTAACGTAAGGAGGGTCGATGTGTTAGTAAATATGAATTTTACGATATGTCAATGGTGGAAGTATACAAAACATAGGGTATAACAGGGGGGAAAACTATTTTAGCTTAGGAATTCCTATTTCTATACCTTGTTGATAGTGAACAAAACTTGCATATAGAATAATTTTGTTTGAACATTCAAAAATAGACCAACTTATGTAAATATTGTAACGTCATTGGTGGAGAGTCTTCTCCTTGGATTGCAGGAATGGCCTATTGAGCAGCTATGATTTGAGGTTGTTTTGAACATCCAACGATGCTACTTAGGAGGCATAGATCGGTGATTTGTTTCGTCCATTCACATCTAAGCCGTTTATTAACTTGTCGCCTGCTTCGGCAGTTGGTTCTTGTTATATTAAGCTTAAGATTTGAGCCTTTGACATATTGGCAGGATTTTTCCTACGGCCTGCCAACATATCCTTTCGATACAAGATGACTTTATCGGTTTTATGTGAATAGCTGGTGTAATCTCTCTTTATACACATAGTTTGTTGATTCGAGACTTACTTAGGAAGATAACCGCTACTCTAGTTCTTGAGATATTTAGGTGTAACACATGCCCCTCAAACTTTACTTCATATATTAGGTATGGAGTGAACTTTGATGTAGGTGAGTGCAATTTATTTTCCTCGATTATCTTTTGTGTTTGTTCTACATTATATGTATAAAGGGGAAGTACAATATTGATCCGAGTAGAGTGACTTGAATATCGAAATGAGAAATCTCAACTTGGGTTAGAAAATTGGACTATCTTGCTCGAAATCAAATTTTAAATTTAGGCCGGAAGATATAGTCTTCGTCGGACCATGATGTCTATATTTTTGAAATCATACTTGTCACTTGGTGAAATTTTTTTGAACATCGAGAGACAAAATCTAATTTGGGACCACGAGGTCAAAAGTTTTGGAATCATGCTTGTAACTTGAAGCCATCTATGCTAAGTGATAAGCAAAATTATTTGAACACTGAGAGGTGAAATCAAATTTGGGACCGTGAGGTCAAAGTTTCTAAAAGCATGCTTGTCACTCGAAGCCATCTAAGTAAGTGATAACCGAAATTGTTTGAACACCTAGAGGCAAAATCTAATTTAGGACCGTAAGGTCAAAGTTTTTGAAATAATACTTGTCTCTAAAATCCATTTAGGCTAAATGATAAGTGGAATTATTTGAGTGTCGAGTGGTGAAATCTAATTTGGGACCGTGAGATCAAAGTTTTTGAAATCGTGTCTATCACTTGAAGCCATTTAGACTAAGTGATAAGCAAAAAAAATGAACGCCAAGAGGTGAAATCAAATTTGGGATTGTGAGATTAAAGTTTTGAAAATCGTGCCAGTCGCTTGAAGCCATCTAAGCTAAGCTTAAGAGAAATTGTTTTTGAGCCAAAAGGCAATGGATAAACTGGACCATAAGGTCAAGGAGGTATTTTCCTTGCAAGGGAAGCCTAGAACTGATTGTGAAAGGAAGGGTCCTGATCTTGCATTAAATGCCCATGACAATTGTCACGATTCTATTTGACTCTCTAGAAAAGTGTCTTCCTTTTGTCTATCCAAATACGATTTGCATTTTGATACTACCATACTTAATCTACGGTTAAGATTTTACTAACTAGGTTATCTCCACCATTGGTTCTGGGATTTAGTTAAACTCTTTTCTTTTTCTCTTTTATCTTACTCATATTATCAACAGCTGTGCTCACAATTAAAGCTTAGAAATCTTCTCAAATTACTACGAATTCTCGACTCAAACACTAAGCTCTTGATCTTTTCTATAATTTTATTGGTATTCTTTACCGCTATCAATATTTGCAAGCATTTTTCTATTTTGAAGTTATAAAAGATTCTATTTTGATTATTACCATGATACCAGTGTTTGATTTTGATTTGAGATATCATTCGATTGGCCAAATCATGACCCTTATTATCTGTAGATTACGATTTTGTCTCCAAGTCGAATATTTTATTAACTGGGTCGATAAGTGCTTTATCGATGAATTGGTTATTTGGAGGAATTTTGAACTTGGGCTGAAAGATCTAATTTTAGGTCCAATTCACCTTTAGAACTATAATACTTTAAGCCCTTCTAGTAGAGATTTAGGAATTCTTATTGAGTTGTTAGCTTAACATTTGTCTTTTCTAGACCCTTTGATGGATAAACCAGTGACTAATCAAAAGGATCTAGAGAACTTGATTGAAAGCTATGGAGTTGAGGGAGTAGAGGTCAGGGCTCCAAGTCTAATTGAATACTGGAGTGAACCCCCAGAAGGGTTCTTCACTTGGACACTAGAGCACCTTGCAAACGGAATATAGCTTCCCCTTGCCCCTTTACTTGTCGACATTCTTGAATTTTATGAACTTAATCCAATCTAACTTAGGTCATCTCATATAGTACACTATCCGCTTTAGCAAGCTTACACTAGAAGAAAGGGTACCAAAGCATGACCACTTCCGAGATTCACTATTTGTACAATTTTCATAGTTCACCCAGTAAGTCACTAGTTCCCCTATATTTTCTTCGATTCTGGAAGAAAATGCCTCTGATCAAACCACTTAGAAAAGTAATGGCTTTCCATTGGTTTCATGTAAGAACAGACAATCCCTGAATTATTATTAAGCTATCAGAGACTTGTAAGTTTTCAAACCCTTTTCATCTAAAATTCTCTTGCTTCTAAACTTTGTTCATACCATTCTATAATATCTTTTCCCTTTTGAATCCCTCGGCTAAACTTGAGAGGGATAGTACCACGACCCTTAAGGATTTTTATGATGCTAGGTATGAGGAAATGATAAAAATCCCAAAGGGGTAAAGACTTAAGCCCATAATCCTTACCGAGGCCAATCTCAAGGCTCGTAGGCTACGATCATCTTTTGCTAAGTACTATGGATACGATCCCCCCTCATCCAAAATTATACTCTTGAAAATAGTTGTTTTGTGCATTCTGAAGAGCTCACCCATTCTGACCCCAAAAATATATAGATCGAAAGACAATATGCTTCTCTCAATGTTAGACCTCGATTTTAGATATATTACAACACGTGCTCTCGGACGTAACTTTCATGAAATATAAACTTTCTCACCCAACCTATTTTATCTTTTTATATGAATGTGGCTTCTAATGATGTGCTCTAAACATGTGAGTAGTTATTGAACAAACTATCTTCTCTCATTCCTAGTCGGTCGACTAGCTTTAAAGGATCCGTCTGAAGTTAAGAAACAAAGGAAAGATAAGAATATCCTTTCTGCTAAAGCCATGCCTACCCCCAGGCATCCTTGCTTTAACTCATTCTCCGAGGGATCAGGTGAACCGGGTAGTTGAGGTAACTTGTTCTGCTTTGAACCCCATTTATCCAAGATTTTAGCGAACTCTTGAGTGGAATTAGATGATGATATAGGCAGCTTCAGGAGGATGATGGGTGTGGGGATGGAGGATAATCTTAGGGTATAAATCTTCTTTTTACTAATGAAATATCTATCTCTTTAGATTTCATATGCACCTCCTTTCTTCGGGTTTTAGCTGACTTCTTGGTTTTGCACCAAAGGTTACAAAAGCTGGAGGGAGAATTGGAAAAGGTTGAGACTATTAAAAAACAATTTGTAGAATTCAAGGAGAAGGCTGAGAAGGATGCTCAGGCCAAAAGGGAAAAGAATCTTTTGTAACTGAAGGCATCGGAGACTAAAATCGCGATTTAGACAGAGCTTTAAAAGATCAAGAAGCCGAGCATCAAGAGACTAAAGATGAATTAGTGGTAGCCAAGGAGAAGAACATGAGCCTGGTTACTAAGGAAGAGGCTAAAATAATAGCTACAATCGAAGCCTTTAAAATTCTTTACAATGCATATGAATATAACTGAGATAATGGCATGATACTTTCTATAGGTTTTAATCCTAATGGCAAGAAGATTAAGGAGAACTTCTCCTAGAAATATGAAAAAACACGAGTTTTATATGTGTAGGGCCCTTGGTACCGGTAAAGGAGAATGCTGATGGAGGAGAGGTACACCATCATTTTGAACCTCAGAAATCCTTTACCAATGATGTTTAAATTTTTGATTTGTAATTATTCTAGTACATCTTCTTTATACTTTTTCTTGTGGTGGTTGACGATTATGGTGGTAGTTTTTATTTGGTGTTAGATTTATGATGAACTATTTCTTTAGTGCTTTCCTCCCGTACATTCAAAGTACTTTTCTCTTTAACTATATTTAAATAGAAAAGGTAGAATTTCACCTCTCAGTATGAAATATTATGGAAGAGGAGCCAAATTAGAAACTTAGGATTGCTGGCAAATATAAGCAACCTTAAAACCCAACTAAAATCCTATAGATTAAGAAATGTAGACTTGTCTAATAAGATCGAGGAGGTACAGGACACATGACCAAACCTATACCAAATCACTTAAGTCCCTCATACTTAGGAGTTCTAGGTTAACTAACCAAAACATGGATCTTAGCGGTCGATTAAAACTTGCATTAGATGATCGAGACGAGGTCTTTCAAGAGTTTTCCTTACTCTCTAAACTGCATCTAGGAGACCTCAGTCGAAGAACAAAAGATTACCTTTCCTCGGAAGATTTTATGATCTAAATCTAGCTATCATGCCGGAGGCTCTTCCTGATTACCAGAGTGTAACTCGATCTCCCTTAGTTATTACCGAGGGAAAGACTCCTGAAAGTGAACCTATTTCAAAATGTATTCCCCAATGTATTCTGGAAGCTGATCTTAGGCAGCCTCCAATAGATTCTTCTCCTTTGGAACTTTCTATACCGACGGGTGGTTTAGGAAGGACATCTCTTTCTTCAATATGGCCAGACCCTTAACGTCTCTTGCTAATACTAGGAGTATAGGCTTGATGATTATTTTAAATACTAAGGAGAAATTTTCTTATCCTAAAGGACCATGAATTCTATGCCTTTTATTTTTCACTGTCCGTATAAATTTTCTAGGGGATGAAATAGAATTATTTTTATGATGATCTATCTTTTTTCTGTTTTGATTTGAATCTCTTTTTAAGGGCAATCATGACCCAGCTGCTTAAGATTAGAAAGAGATTGTGCCTCCGTGCAACGGAGTCTTGATGATAAGATAACCAAGCTGATGAAATATAACCATGATCTCCATATCAACATTCATGCCATTATGGAAGACAATGAATCCTTAAAACAAACTCTTGAGGAGCTATCCAAGAAGACATCTGCCATCTCGGAGGCAGTGCCGACTATCGGTCAGGCTTTAGAATCGGTTATTTTAAGACTATGGAGTTTGCATTCATTCTTAGACAGTAGTTGGATGAAGCTCACCGAGAGCTTTCAGCAATCAAACTGCAAGAACTTGAAATAGAAAATAAATGTACCAACAAAGTCACGGTTGTGCCCCGTCCACTCGTGGAAGAGATAATGGTGGAGGTTGTGTTGCTATGAAGCTTCCTTCCTCTTATAGGACTACGGTTGTTTCTACCGGGTCTGGTTCCTAACCTTTTCAACCTAAGAAGAGTTCTCCTTTGGTTCGGGTGCATGTTACATCAATCATTCTTGTTTGTACCAGGGATGGTCGAAGAATTTCATTTAGGAAATTTAGAAAGGAATGAGTATTTATGACATATGATAGAATGGAAAAGCATTTCAAATCCTTCATGGAGGAAGCTGTAAAGGAGGCCAAAACTAGGGTTAAAAATATGTATGAAGGCTTGGAGGACATCCCCCCATCCCCCCTCCCCCCCCCCCTCCCCCCTCCCCGTTTTTTATTCATAATGTACTAATAGTCACTTGGATAATCTCTCTATAATGTTGAGGACCGTTTGTCCTTAGATTGACTTGTTCTTTCAACTCAGGTCATCTTGCTTGCCTTTTTTTCCTATTTCTGCCTCGGGGTTCTTCTTGTCCCTTGGCATCTTACCATACTAATATCTTTGGTGCCTATACTTAATAGTTTGATGACATCCATAGGGCCCTGATTGGGATTCTTATCTAATGCTCATTCTAACTTAGGAACTCTCCTCCTAAGGCTATAACCTTATTGGGAATTTATATGATTCCAAACTTATGCATGATAGTTCTTGATCGTGGCTTACTATTATTGGGAATCTACCCAATATTCTAGTATAACTAAGAATCCACCCAATGCATGATAGTTCTTGACCATGGCTCACTATCATCGGGAATCTACCTAATATTCTAATCTAACTAGGAATCTACCCAATGCATGGTACTTCTTGATATGGCTCGTTATCATTAGAAATCTACCCAACATCCTAATCAAATTGGAAATCTAACCAACATTCTAATCTAATACCCAATGCAAGGTATTTCGTGACCATGACTCACTACCAACATGCATTCTACTTTTCGATGTCTTTTTATACCAAGGTGATATGGCCTTATACTTTGTAGTGCACCAATGTACAGGTGCTCTTATGGCAAGGTCTACCAACTCATCATTTGTCCAAATCTACAGCCACTTTTGGTGGACGTCGGCCATCTATAACCACTTTTTGCAAATGTCGACCACCTACAACCACTTTTGGTATGTGTCGTCTGTCTACAACCACTTTTGGAGGGTATCAACCATCAAAAAGTATTTTAAGTTAATGGTCATATAGGATGCTAGTTGTAACTTGGTAAAAGGAAATATGAATCCTCAAAAGGAGTTCTTTCAAACTATTTTGTAAAATACTTTTGAAATCGCACGGTTTATAAATCAAATTATTCGATGGAAGGTTTGATCCGAGTTTGAGAAGGAAAACTGTTGATAGAGTTAGTATTTTTTAAAAAGCAAAACTCTTCATTGATCTTGTTAAATCAATGTAAGAGTTTTAGTCCTTAATTCTAAATGCAAGTATGATATGCATAAGGAGAGAGGACATATCAAAAGAGATACCACAGATGCCAAGACTTGAATGCACCCTCCGAGTAAAGACTCGGTAAATAGGGCTATGCCGAAGTAGAATGCATCGGAAAAAAGCTAAGATTTTCTGATTAGACTTCAAGAAATCTGAGACCGTGAGGTGCCCCTTAAAGTTAAAACTTTTGCGGAAGAGGTTATAATCGAGAAGAGCATATTAATAAAATTGATATCTTCCATTTGACCGTGGGAATTCAATTTATAAAAAGGATTCTTCTTGCAACTTCATCTTTGTAGAAAAGAATCATATGCATTCATTTGGCAAGAGTTACATGGAATTCTCATTGAGTCGTAGAAACAGAACAAAGTAAATAATTCCGAAATAAGATATTCATACAAATGTTCAATAAATTTGGTTAACTTCCATTTCTATATGAATTTCTCGACCACTTAGGAAAGCTTTCGGCATCCATCCGTATTGTGCACATTTGTTGAATGATAGATACAATGCTTCTCACACTTCAAGTTTTCTTTCTTTGATGGTGCATAATCTAGGTAAGAGAAGTCATCACGAGTTTCCAGGAATATCCAAGATAAGCTTTGGTTGAGTAGATTAAGAACTTTGTCTCGTTTTATTTCTTCTGGGAGTGGAGAGTAGAGTTAGCTAGGAAAGCTCTTTTAGTAGGACGATATGGACTATTACTTGTCATTACTATGATAATCAAGTCCCTGATTTTATTTGCCATGGAGTTGATCAGACTCTTGGAGAGACTCCTAAAAATGCTTTGAAAGTTGTCTGATCACGATAGCTTGAAGTTCACAGACGGGATCATAATCATGGTCTCAGTTTTTTTCGAGACAAAAGTATCCAAACGCTCCTTATTTTCTTCTTTGATGAGCTAGATGTGGAGGTTGAGTGGTAACTCTAGGATTGGTTCCTCATTTTCAAAGTTAGTCATCGTTGGAGAGATGATGTCCCTAGATTTTCCAAAATAGAACAAGTTATGGAGATTCGAGGGGTCCTCCTAGCATCAAAAATGTTAGTGCAAAATTTTATCTACACCACCACCTCAAAATCCAAAGGGCTAGGTTTGAAAGATGATTGGATTATTGAACCTGTTAACTGGGATTTTAACCTAGCAGAGATCAATAAAACTTAGAACGTCAAAATGAAGACAAAACGACTTAATATCTTGGAAGCACACCTAGATTGGCTAATAAAACAACTTAGAGAAAAATCAACTCAAATGGACCAAGTATGGGATGTCGGCATCAACTTGAAGAGGTCGATGGAGACATCTTACACTCCCTCATTTCTTCACCAAACTTTGCAGAGGTACTTCCCTACCTATTTCATGTGTGCCCAAGTAATATCAAAGAAATCTAATCAACTGATTACCAAGATTGAAGAGTTAGCAATCAGAATGGAAGGATAAACCAAGTGATGAAGGAACCATTACCAATATCGACCAAATATCCAAACAAACTACATGGAACATCTCTAGATCAAGTAGCAAGACAAGTGCAAAAGAGCTCGATCTCTCTGGAGTTAACTATAAAGGTCGGTACTGAAATGAGAACGCAGTACCGACATCTCTTGTTAATCCAGATGAAGTCGAGATTTTGCACACTCTTCTGGGACAACTTCTATGTTCTGCTCCAACTCTCTGTTTGGTCCAATGTGATTTCTACAACTATAAATACAAGCCATAGAGTAACTTAGGTCAAATCTGGATTTTGCTATCACTATGCGGAATCTCCATCGATTCTTCAACTCCTATCTCTACATCACAGTCACCAAGGCTGCAATTATAGACATTCCTAGAATTTAGAACTTGTCTAACCTATGTACTTGTGACTAATTCTTTCTCTATCTTTTTGTAATCATATTCTATCAAGATCAAACTAATAAGAAACTTGTAAAGTTAATGTAGGCTTAGTTAACAGCGAAGCAACTATAAAAATCTCCAAGTCACGTTTATTTTTCAGTTATTTTCTATTATATTTGCTCCGTTCTAGCAGGGCTGGTGCTTTCACATCATACTCCATGATGTTGATCCATTTTTTAGGTTAACATTTTGGTACCTTCACTGAGAAATAGTGAACCCAGGCTTAGATCTAACTCTCTACTTTGGATCGGATAGGTCCAGAAATTAGATCTACAAATCCTACTTACAAAATAATTTGAAGACTTACTATTGAAAATCAATGGCGGGAAGAAAGAGAACAACTTCTGGGAGATTTACCAGTGCAACAATTTGTAGTGACGGACCAAGCTGCCAGCAGGTTGAAGTCAACAACACCACCAACTTTTCAAGTAGAGTTAGTACTAAAAATCAAGCACCATAATCTTTTACCCCTCATGAATTTGTGACGAAAGGAGAATTTAACCGGATGGTTGATCAACTTAACCAAAAGATGGCTGATAGCCAAAAAGCTCTTATGGACAAGATAGATGATTTGCTAACGCTACAACCACCAACTACTCCGAGGACTAAGCCATAAACTACAAAAGCTATAAAAAAGGAAAATTCCTCCATCTCAGGCTTGAATAGGAGGGATAGCAAGCAGAAGCAAAAGGAAATAGCTGGTGTAGTGACTGGAATTGTTAATGATGGTAATGGAAGTACGCCTCCTGCCGAAGGACAACCTATCGCAAACCCCAACCTTCGATCAAAGGATTCATAAGAGAATATTGTAATGCCTCTCTCTGATTCTGAAGATAACATGCAACTCGATGCTAAAGGACTGGAATTGAGTGCTGCCTTAGGCAGGCAAAATGCCGGAAAAGAAGTTCAAACTGTCGCTATAAAGCCAACCGTGCACCAATGGAAGTCTGTAGGAGTAGTTCTCTCATAGAATGGAGAACCTACACTTTAATTGGCAAACCAACGTCGTTTGTGGAGTCAAATTCTTGGGGTAGCCCTTGAAAGTCGACCTGTGGACTGCCAGACTAGTAAGGAATTCGTTATGGACATGGTTAAATGCTTGGTGGAAGAATGTAAGGGTAGGAAGGACAATGACTGGAGTTCTGCACCAAGTCGAACTCCATTTACAAAAAACATTTTAAGGGAGGAACACCCCTAAAAGTTTACAATGCCCACTAAGCATTCTTACAACGGGACAACGGACCCCAAAAAACACTTGTACAAGTACAATTGGCACATGGATAGAGCTAGGGCAACAGATGTAGTCCGTTATAGATGTTTCCCTATCTTCCTAGAAGGTGTTCCGTCTATGTGGTTTACCAGATCCTTACCAAGATCTGTTTCTACATATGACGAGTTAGCAAGGAAATTCTTGGAATAGTTTAGGCTTCAAATGGAACAGCCAAAAGATATGAGGTGTTTGTATGGCCTTTTACAGGGACCAAACGAGTTATTAAAAATCTTTATGAACTAGTTTAATATTGTGGTTATAGAAGTTAGAAATCCTAATGAAGTTATGGTATTTATAGCTTTAGTCCGAGCTATCCATGTGGTCACAGACTTTGAAAGATGGATTAAGATGAAACAACCAACCACCATGAAGCAGTTCAACTGGAAGGCAAGTCGGTACCTGAGATTGGAAGAGCCGTATGAAATTTAGGGCAAGACTGCCTGTATGCAACCAAAGGAGATGGTTCATAGCAATTTAGCAATCCATCAGGGTGGAAACAATTCTAGAGCCACAACAGGAATTGTAGGGAAAGATGGAAATCAGAAGTGGAAATACCAAAACACTAGTAAGCATGATGGGAATGGAAAGTGAATTAGGAACATGAGGCCCGAGTATATGTCATTGAATGATAGCCTAGATAACATCTACCTTCCAACTCAGGGAACCTAGCGATACGGCAAGCCTCCTAGGAATGAAGAATCTGAACGATAGAAGCAATCAGGGAAGCCACTTCCATGAGATCAACGGGCATAACGCGAATGACTACAATCTGAAAGATATAATTGAGGAATTGAGTAGGAATAAAGGCTCCAGCAGTAAGTGAAGAAATTGCAAAACTCTGACCAACATGTTGGACCTCAAGTTCTAAGGACGTAAGGGAACCAACCTAGACCCGTGGAGATGGATCCAAATCGAGGAAATAGAGACTAGTTATTAGCACTATTTTTGAAGGACCTCACCTAGCATAGAAGAGTTGGGGGAAGATGGAGCAATACACAAGTTCACTAAAGCAAGCTCTGAAAGAAACTTGCTTTGCAATTGAGGATAGTGCCCTAGCCAAGAAGCAAAGGACACTGAATGATGATATTGTGTTCCGAAACCAAGACACAAAAGGAGTAGAAGTGCCGACTCTCGACCCGATAGTGGTAACCATCGAAATCAGGCTAGTAGTTATATGTTGAGTCTTGGGGATAACAAAAATCCTATCAAAATCTTATTTTGACATACATCCGATCAGATGAAGATTATCATGAAGGATGTATCTACTTACCGAATGAAAATCCTGGGCTTTATTAGAGAACCAAGATAGCCTGTCGGGACGATTGACTTGCCTATCGAGCTTGAAGAAGGAAAATTAAGGGTAGTCCTTAACCTAACCTTCGTGATCATGGATGAAATGTCAGCTTACAATGCTTTCTTGGGTCGACTGGCACTTGTTGATTTTTGGATTTCTTTGGCTTCATGGTGCCTTACCATGAAATTCCCAATGGAGAATGGACTCGGAGTTATAAAGGGAGATCAAAGCATCGCTAGAGAATGTTATGTTGCCGAGTTATGTGAATCAAAATGGAAGGAAAAGGGAAAGAATGTGGGGAAGTGTCTCCACATTCGCAAACCGTCAGCATAGAAATTACAAAACTGCCCTAGCTCGGAGACCATAGTCATTTCAAAAAGGTTTTGGACCATAGGAAGAAGAGTACAAGGAAGGAATATGCAACACCAGTAGAGATTACGGTGTCAATCCTTGTCAACATCAATGACCCAACTCAATTCATAAAAATAGGGTCACAACTTAGGATCAAAATGCAACAACAATTAATAAAATTTCCTCTCACCAAACTGGACGCGTTTGATTGGATGCATTCCGTTATGTGTGGGATATCATCGGAGGTTGTGTGTCACACACTCAATATTGATCCTATGTATGATCTAGTGATTTAGAAGAGACATAGCCTGGGTTTTGAGCGATCTGTTGCGCTAAAGGAAGAAGTGGTTAAGTTGTTGGCTAACGGCTTTATCCGTGCCACAAACTATCCTGAGTGGGTGCCAAATCCAGTTCTAGTTAAGAAGTCCAATGCGAAGTGGAGAAATTTTGTTGATTACTCAAACCTAAACAAAGCCTATCCAAAGGACAGCTTCATGTTACCCAAAATCGACCAGCTTGAAGACGGGACTGCAGGCCACGAACTACTCTCATTCATGGTTCCTTCTTGGCATACAACCAGATTGTGATGCATGAACCCGATCAGGAAAACACCAACTGCATCACCGACCTCAAATTGTATTATTATCGAGTAATGCCATTTGGCTTGAAGAATACTGATGCAACCTACCAATGGTTGGGGAGTACAATGTTCAAGGATCGGATCGGACGAATGATGGAGTTTATATAGATGAAATGCTAGTCAAGGTCATGTGTATAAGGAAATCACTTGGACAACCTCTCAGAAATGTTAGAGATTCTCCAAAAGTATGGAATGAAGCTTAACCTGCTAAAATATTCTTTCAACGTGGCTTCAAGGAAATTTCTAGGTTTCATCATGAATGTTAGGGGCGTTGAAGCTAATCCTAAGCAAATAACCACCCTATAGAGTATCACAACCCCTACGACCAAAAAGGAACTTCAAAGTTTGAATGGAAAGGTCACAGCATTGAGCTGATTTGTTTCCAAAGCAACAGGAAAGTGTATACCGTTCTTCGACGCATTGAAGTAGTGAGAAAAATTTCGAATGGAATGTGGCCTGCCAAACTGCTTTTAAGGAATTATTGCAACACATGGAGACCCCAGTTTTATCAAAACCAATGGATGGGGAAGTCCTATTCATCTACATAATAGTGTCAAGTCGTGCTCTAAGCGCAGCACTAGTATGCGAGGAAGCTAGAATTCAACGGCCCATTTATTACAACGGTAAGCTATTCATTGAAGAACTATCCAAAGTTGGAAAAACTAGCCTAGTGCAAATTGTTCGCGTTAAGGAAGTTGCACTTATACTTCCAGGCTCACCCAATCAAAGTGTTAATGGATCAACCTTTGAAGCAGGTGATGTACCATCCAGAGATATCGAAATGAAGCTCTTAAATGGAAGATTGAGTTGAGTCGGTAAGACGTCACTTATCACCTCCAAAGGGCAATTAATGGACAGGCATTGGAAAGTTTCGTTGTCAAGTTCAAAATACGAGATGACGCAGAAGAAAACACTCCATAAGTAGTGTCACAGTAGAAACTATTTTTCGATGGTGCATCAAATGATTTCAGCTCAGGAGCGAGAGTTGTTTTTGAAACTCCCGAAGGACATCCTGTTTGCTACGCTCTAAGGTTGGAGTTATCTACTACTAACAACAAGGTGGAGTATGAGGCATTAATGGCAGGATTGAAAATTGTAAAGGAATTAGGAATAAGGGATGTGCACATCTACAGCGACTCTCATCCAGTTGTCTATTAGGTGAAAGGGGAAGATCAGGATTAGGGGCCAAACCTTACCCCTTATCTGTCAAAGGCATGGGAATTAATGGACAACATTGAACACTATATCATAAGTCATATTTCGAGCAAACAAAATATTAAAGTAGATTACCTAGATAAACTAGCCAGTTATGGAGAAGTATAATCGATGGGGCTGATTCCAGTTGAGACACTGATGGCTCCTTGCATAAATCAGATGGACGTCGATTGGATTCTAGAAACTACAGAGGAAGTGGAATTATGGATGACACCGAGCAAAGACTATTTTCTTAGAGGGACACTCCCTAGGGATTAAAATGAACGGAAAAAGCTTCTTCGAAAGGCGCCACGCTTCATACTACAAGACGGAGTGATCCATAGGAGGGGATTCTCCACCTCTTTACTCCAATGTGTAACATCAGTGAAGCCAAGAGGATCCTCCGAGAAGTTCATGAAGGCAGCTGCAGAGACCACATCCGGGGGCAGACATTAGCAAAGAAGGTCCTCTGTTATGGATATTTCTAGCCATTAGTCAACCGAGATGCAATAGACAATGCTAGATGTTGCGATCAGTGCCAGAGATTTGCCAAAGTTACGAGATCCCCGTCCATAAAGCTAATACAAACGTTCAACTCATGGCCATTTGCAATCTGAGCGATCGATCCAATTGGCATATTACCAATAACCAAAGGAGGAACCAAATATGCTATTGTCGTAGCTGATTACTTCACCAAATGGGCTGAAGTGGAATCGCTAGCCACCATCACTATTAAGAAAGTAATTAACTTTGTTACTAAAAATAATATTTGCAGGTTCGGAGTACAACAGAAAATCATGACAGATAATGGAACTCAGTTCGAGAGTGCCAAATTAAAGAAATTCTACGAGCGTTTCCGGATTGAGAAGAGCTTCTTCGAGGTGGCACACCTACAAGCAAATGGACAAGTATAGGCAGTGAACAAAATCATCAAATCCACCGTTAAGAAACGGTTGACAAAAGCTAAAGGAAATTAGGTTGATGAACTTCCTGTTGCACTATGAGCTTATAGAACGACTCATAAATCGATGACCGGGTACTCACCCTTCGCCTTGGCATACGGTTCGGAAACAGTGGTTCCAGTGGAACTGGCAGTCCCCACTCATCATAGACGACACATCAACCAAAGTGAGAATGAGTAGCTCATGCTCAAATAACTTGGTCAAATAGATGAGAAGCGGGAAGAAGCTGAGCTAAGGGCTGCTACTCATCAAAAGAGAGTGGTACGACACTCCAATGCCAAATTTCACAACAGCACCTTTAAAGTGGGACATCTCGTCCTGAAAAAAATCTACCTTGGTAGGGGGGAACTTGGCCCAAACTGGAAAGGACCCTATGTTATCGGCCAGAAATTTGGAGATGGAACTTTCAAGCTCATAATAGTCGATGGAATCCAGATTCCCCGGGCTTAGAACAGCGATTCGCTATGGCACTATTTTGCTTGAATTTCTATCTACGTATTTCCTATTTCTCCAAATAAGCCACCTAGGAATAGTAGGGGCATTGTGAATAGGCAAGGTTTGCCTTTCTCTTTATTTTATCAATAAAGTTATTTCGCTTCTTGAACCAATAGAACCGCATTCATATAAGCAACCTGCTGAGTCAACGCGGTCGAATTGACTCAAAAATAATTCACTCACTACTAGGATCAATGGAACCGCATCCAAGCATGCTTCACCCACATGCTTCTTGAACTGATGGAAGTACATTCAAGTGACCCATCGAGTCGATGGAAGCAAATCGACTCAAACCACCGAATCGATGGGGAAAATCGATCCCGCCCCTTTGAGAACCGATGCTTCTCTGACAACATCAGGAAGGCCCAAACCCTTGCGTACATCCATAAATCGTGCCTCACTTCTTGGGCCAATGGAACCGCGACTAAGTAATCACCCATTTCCTTAGTTACTCGAAGTATGCCTAAATCCTTTGTTTCTTGGACCAATGGAACTACTTCCAAGCAAGCATCCACTCCTTTTTCGCTTGAACCAATGGAATCGTGTACATGCATACTCAAAATCATCGTTATTACCCCGGTAATATCATTAGTTTGTCAAAACCTCCTAAGTACCCATGTTGCTCCGACAGTATCGGAAAATTTATCGGTTATAGGATTGGCAGAAATCAATCCCTGCCATCGAAACTCAACATCACTCGGATATTAGCAACGTTGAAGGAAAATCCAAGGAATTGAACTGTCCACGGGTCTCAAGGAATAGAGGTTGATGTATGCATAGAACCTCAATGCCAAACTCAGAACAAATTGTCACGATCAGATTTTTTCTATGACTCAACAAATATTATAGGCAAGACAATTAAAGCCGAGGAATTGAGTTTTCTCCATGATCACATGTAGTCCATCCTAAGTAAATTTCATCCTTGAACGAACAAACCACAACTTGATTGCCCATTACCGAACTAAAATTGTCCAAGATCTCAACCAATTTGCCACCATCATCACTTAGGATCCATTGTTACCCACCTTATGATCAGATTACGCGTGAATTCGGCCTAGGCTTCCAATTTGTACCAGATCCGAGAATCATAAGCAGCGAGCTCGATGGCAGCGGTTGTCCCAGGTGGAGGCGAATTGCTGGAGGAAGCATTGGAAGGTGATGGTCCAACGGTAGTAGATCGGTGGTGAAGTCGAAGTGGCAACGTCGACTCAGCGCTTGAGGAACTCAGTGGTAGGGTTTGATAAATTGGAAAGTGTAGGATCTAGATTAACCCTAGAGGGGGTGTGAATAGGGTTATAGCAAATTTTCTCGAATTAAACACAAAAACAAACTGCAGAGAAATAAATATGTTGAAAAGTAAATCACACACAAAATTTACCCAGCTGCGGCAACCCCTGCCTACTACTGCATTCCTAGATTTCTATTAGAATTAAACATTCTTCCGCTTACAAACACTCTAACAGACTCGCACACCCTGCTACCGCCTATAGAGTTTTGCAAACTCGCACAATCTGCTCGATGTACTAATTCTAACTAGACAATCTGACACTACCTAAAACCTAGGTGGTGATTTACCAAGACTTGATTCGAAAAGAACAGATAAAAAAAACTAATAAACAAAAAACCCCTTTTAATAAAATAAACCCAAAAGAAAACTTTATAAAAAAGGGGAAAACTCTTTTAACAATAGGCCGGCCCTATTTCGTCTTTTCTTTCCGTTGGCCCGTTCCTTTTCTTTTGCTATTGAAAAATTGCGGCCTTGTTGTATCTTCGTTCCCTTGCGAAAATTAGGGCTTCGTTCCTTTGCGAAAATTAGGGCTTTCTTCAAATATGATTTCTCTGGTTTGTGTTGCTCTTTGCTCGCTGCTTCTCTGATGATCGATTCTCTGGCTGCTTTGCTTGCGCTCGTTCGTAGCTGCTCCTTTGATCGAGTTCGATAGATTATGGTATGTAAACTTGTTGCTAGTTTAATTGCTTGAATTATCAATTGTTCTTGTTGCACACTCGATGCCGATGATGAATTTTTTGGGTGAATATTTATATGGATTCTGAGACCCTATAATTCGTTCATATTCATTTACGTGACTTCATCACTTTCCTAATTCCTGATTTCTTGATATCTGTGACTTGATGCGCACGGCTTTGTTTTTGAAGCGTTTGATTTTTTCATGGTTGATATGGCAGAAACTTTCCTCTTTTAATTTTTGACTTTTTCAAAGATACGCACTTGAATTTTATACTGCGTTGATTTCTGACTTAATTAAAATTCGACTTGTTTAACATCTTGATTGTCACGGCTTCGGCCATCTTTGTGTTCATCCCTGTAGCATTGATTTTCACGACATTGATTTTCTGGCCCCTGTGAGCTTCGTCTCTGGCCATCTTTTCTGGTTGGTTTAACCTGAACTTCACTTGAGCATTGATACTGTGAATTCATTGTACTTCATTTAGCTGGACTTGTGATGTTGCTCTGTCTTTGTGCATTTCACTGCGTTCATTTGAGTTGTTGCATTTATTGGTCATTCTGTTCACCTGCATGTAGTTGGTTGTTTGTATGTTGGCAACTTGTATTTGTGCTGCCTGTTTCATTAAGCTTGTGCATTGTTTTGTCTCTGATCTTTTGGTCATGTTGCCTTCGGTTGCTTGTATACATGTTTCATGCATTATTGATACTACGTTGTGATCTTCCTTTCTCTGGCACATTAGTATAACTGTTCAGTTTCACAGTTGCTTCATTCTGCACACTGCTATTTGTCTATAGCCTTTGTTGAGTCTTTGTGGTCTTCACTTGCACACTCCATACTTTGTAGTGTCTGGTATTCTTGTACAACTTCATTGTGGTCTTGTGGCAATTGCTATGCCGTTACTTACTGTGGCATTCATGTTGTTTGCAACTGGTTTGGACCAGATTTTGTTTTAGCATACTCATTACTGCAATACTCTTTGTCACTGCTGGAGTTGTTGTACTTGTGGTCTTGCATTTGGTTTATTGATGTTGCATTCATGTCTGCTTTGTATCACTGCAAAATTCTTGTTGCACTTTGGGTTGTATTTACACCACTTTCTGTTGCATTCATGTACACTGCATAGTGGTCTCTGTTGCATTTTTGTCTTGCATTTGGTTTCATGATGTATTTGCTGTTGCAGTCTCTTGTGGTTTCAAATTAGTTCCATTTTCATTGACTTTCTGTTGCAAGTGCTTCATGATGATTGCATTATATTGTGATATTTTGATCTTGAGATGTTTCACTCAGGTCTGCATTATGTATATTCATGATGCTTTGATTTTGGTTGTTGCAGTCCTATATATGATGTTTGTTGCTGTTGCAGTTTCCGTATCTTGTGCTCGAGCTTACATGCTTCATGTTGTCACTATATCATGTTCGATACAGTTTGCATTTAAGTTGTTTGGTTGACGCACTTGAACTATACATTCGAGTCTGCACTCATCTTTACCACTGAACTATTTACTGACTTGATTCTGGTTTGAGGCTGTGCATTAACCTTGAGTTGAACCCAGTTTTAAAAACTCGGGTTTGACCTTGTGCTGATGACGAGATTTCATTTATATTGCACCTGAGTTGAACTGTCTTTATATTTAGGTTTGACCTTGTGCACACCTGTCCCTGTAAATCGATCAAGTGTATATCGATGTGCATGGCCTTGTGGCATGTACAGTGATACACTATGCATGTCACATTGTTCGTGTATGATGACGAACAACCCAAATAACTGAGGCAAATCATACTTTAAAAAACATATTTCATTTTATATTGCAAAAATATTTCTTTTTCAATTTTACTGCGTTAGTGAATAATTTTTGCAGATTGCTCAGATGTTGGAATCTGACTGGAATAAAGTTGAAGATAAACTACGAGTGTGGGTGATATGTAGTGAGGAATTTATGTATATTGAATTGTACTATTCAAAATTGTAATAAATATTTGTTTGAATAAAATTTCTGTTTGGATTCAAATTCTGTGTAATTTATTTTATTCAACAAATATTTATTTAATCTATGAAAGATAAAATAGTACATTAACAAATACATTTAAATGAATATATATATATATATGTTTATTATCATCAAACAAAATCATATAAGCGCATATTCAACAATCTCCCCCTTTTGATGATAACAAACATATATTTAAGATTTTGACTGTGTTAAATGTATTTGATCAATGATATACACTAATTGCTCCCCCTATTTAAATGCTTCCTCTCTACACGATGCTCCCCCTACATATATGCATACATATAGAAATATATACAAATGAGCCTAGATGCAAATGGAAAATTATTTGACCTTTGCTTGATTTTATTTGACAAAATCTTAACTTTTCTCTCTCCCTTTTATTATCAGCAAAAGAATAATAGTGTTAGAGAAAAATAGAGATAAAGTGATCAATATTAATCTAAGATTAAACTCAAATTGAATATAAATATTAAACTTCAATAAAAATCAAACAAAAATCATAACTACCCTTGTTAGGCGCATATTCCACTTTTAGAAATAATGGAAATGATGTTCTCATATAAAATCATACAGTTGTATCTACTTATGGTACATTTATATCAGGAATTTGAATATCTACTAATCATGCATAACCGTTAGGACTTTTAAATGAGATTAGTAGTATTCCAAATTAATTTTAAAAATGAATTCAAGTATCTTCTAACCACGCATAACCGTGAGGACTTTTAAATGGGATTAGAATCAACTTGTCTATTTAATCAATTAATTTTGATAAGCGTTCCATACATACATAACCGTGAGGACTTTTAAATGAGCATGAAAGCACATAATCAAAAATCCAAGTAATTCACCCATGCATAACCGTGAGGACTTTTAAATGAGAGTGAATACTTTGGATATTTATTTATTTTTACAAAAAAAATGTGAAATGAAAAACAAATGATCCCTGATTATAGTACCACATATCGACAAACTATATTTAAGATTTCATAAACAATGATCGATAGAAATATGATAGATATAAAAATGGTCATGGAATCTTTACCCAACAAAAAGTGTTATAACTCTTGTTTGAATTCCTAAAGAAATTTTCCAATTATACTGTCTTGAGTAATGTATGTTAAATATCAACACTTATCACCTTCTCAATCACTATTTATCTTTTTGATAATTAGTAGGGAGTCGGATTAGTCAAAATTTGTCATTTAAAATCAAATAAAAATGACTAATCTGAAAATATGGTCAAAATGATTTTCTCGAAGGGGTTATATGAGAAAAAAAATCTGCTATTTGAAAATTATTTGTAATGAAAAATATGCAGATATTTTCTTTGAAAAACGATGCATTTACTAAATGTCTCACCATAAATCACGTTCAACTAGAAGTTTTCTGTCAACTAGATTACCAGTATGATCTGCATCTAAATTTCTCTTTCACTCCAAAATATCACTAACTAAATTTGATAGACCAGATCATGAAGTGTGCATAAAAATTCAAACTCAATTTTTCACAGCATTTCAAATGACATTCTCTTGAATTTGGATTGAAGCCATGTAAATAATCAGAAAACCGTGAATATAGAGTTAGCCGTAACCAAAAATATTATCATCCAACAAAACACTATTTTTAATCCAAACTAATATATATGAAGTAAATCCAAGAATCTAGAGAATTTTATAGTGTTTTGGCATAAGAATGTAATTTGGCCAACTATGTTGAATAAGTCAGAATCATCATATTTTCATCATCTCATTATTGGCTGATTTAATTCAGAATACGGTGCAGATTATCACATTTAATATATAGTTCAAAACATACCATTACCTGTTTTACTTTTACGATATTTTTTCGTTGTTGTCTATTGTGATTCTGTCACCTTTATACTAGGCTAAGGAACTTTGCTTCATTGCTCGGTGTGCTTTTGGAACAGCCAGAATCCAAGTAGCACTATTGTTGTTTCTTAGCCTGCCACCACACCTACACGGAAAAAGATTTATGTGACCTACTTGTTTTTATAGGTCCATAGTTGTTAGTGGCAGAATATTTTGAAAAATAATTTTGTGGAGACCCAAAACTATTTATAATTGCTCCCTTCGGCACCCAAATTTGTTTTACTTTGAGAGATTTTATATTTGTGCCTTTTGGAACCCAAATTGGTATAGTTTTCACTTGTTTGGGTCTATACCAACAATTATTGTGATTGTGTCCATATTTTCTACAAATTATGCACATTGAATTTTCTTGATTAATCTTGTTTTCAACAATTTTAGATTGATTATATCCAAGCCCTTTTCTATCCGTGTTACCAGTTTGCTTTCCTAATAGCATATTCAACGATTTTTCACTTTTTGAAAATTTATCTAAAGTCGTTGACAATTGTTGGACTTGTGTTTTGAGAAATTCATTTTCGTTTAACAATTGTGTGCACTTTTTAATAGAATTCTCTCTCCTAGTATTTTCACTCTCTTTCAAAATCAAAATTTCATTTTCAAGCGATTTTATATTGATTTCTGATTTTTTAATTTCGTTTTCAAATGTTGGACACTTATCACACTTAGGGATCCTACTTTGATAGGTTTTAACTAATTGGTCAAGCTGTTCATTTAATTCTATCAAAGTAACTTTTTGTGATTCAAGTTTAGCATATTTCTCCCTAAGACGTTCAAAACAGCCATTTACTTCGTGGAAATAAATAAGTAGTTCAGAGTGAGTGAGTTTTGATACCTCACTTGGCTCATCATCGTCACTATTAGTTATATTTCCATGAAGGCACATATCTGTTTTCTCACTCTTACTGCTAGAACTTTGATTATCTTTATCACTTGTATTCCACGTGGCTGTAGTATTTTTCCGTTTTGCTTTCTTTTCAAAATCTCGTTGAAATCGGAGATAATTGGGCTTGATATTACCGGGTTTGTTGCAAATGATCCCGTGTTCTTCTGAGTTGTCTAGTGCCTTTATTATTCTGCTTTTTAATTTTTGATTTAGAGCTGGATTTCCATATTTGTGGTTCCACCTTTTGAATTTCTTCATTTTTAACGCCAGCTCAGCTGCTCCATCATCATCCTCATCACAACTGTTTTTACAAATCCTGTTAAGCACATTTCTTCAACTGAGTTGGTTGTGGAGGATTTCTCATTGCTGTTGACTTTTGCACCATATATTGCATCGAAAGTATTCCATATTTCCTGTGCATTTTCACAATGATAAATTCTATTAAATTCAGTCTTATCAAGAGCATAGATCAAAGCATTCATGGCTTTAGCATTTGTAGTTTTTAATTTCTATCGTTAGCATCCCACCTATCCCTATGTTTAGGAATCTCAGTATCACCAACAGTTATAGTGGGAGATTTATAGCCAGTTTCAATAATGTCCCAAACATCATAATCAATAGAACTAAGATAAATTCCCATCCTAACTTTCCAATAAGCATAATCATTCCCATTAAACATGGGTGGCCTAGCAATAGATTGCCCCTCAGAAAAAACATTATTTGGTGGATTCATGACTCTAGAGTTAAAGAAAAATACCGTGCTCTGATACCACTTGTAGAATCTAGATTAACCCTAGAGGGGGGGTGAATAGGGTTATAGCAAATTTTCTCGAATTAAACACAAAAACAAACTGCAGAGAAATAAATATGCTGAAAAGTAAATCACACACAAAATTTACCCAGCTTCGGCAACCCCTGACTACTACTGCATTCCCAGATTTCTATTAGAATTAAGTCTCCCTCTTACAAACACTCTAACAGACTTGCACACCCTGCTACCGCCTATAGAGTTTTGCAAACTCGCATACCCTGCTCACTGTACTAATTCTAACTAGACAATCTGACACTACCTAAAACCTAGGTGGTGATTTACCAAGACTTGATTCGAAAAGAACAGATAAAAAAACTAATAAACAAAAAACCCCTTTTAATAAAATAAACCCAAAAGAAAACTTTATAAAAAAGGGGAAAACTCTTTTAACAATAGGCCGGCCCTATTTCATCTTTTCTTTCCTTTGGCCCGTTCCTTTTCTTTTGCTATTGAAAAATTGTGGCCTTGTTGTATCTTCGTTCCCTTGCGAAAATTAGGGCTTCGTTCCCTTGCGAAAATTAGGGCTTTCTTCAAATATGATTTCTCTGGTTTGTGTTGCTCTTTGCTCGCTTCTTCTCTGATGATCGATTCTCTGGTTGCTTTGTTTGCGCTCGTTCGCAGCTGCTCCTTTGATCGAGTTCGATAGATTGTGGTATGTAAACTTGTTGCTAGTTTAATTGCTTGAATTATCAATTGTTCTTGTTGTGCACTCGATGTCGATGATGAATTTTTTGGGTGAATATTTATATGGATTCTGAGACCCTTTAATTCGTTCGTATTCATTTACGTGACTTCATCACTTTCCTAATTCTTGCTTTCCTGATATCTGTGACTTGATGCGCACGGCTTTTTTTTGAAGCGTTTGATTTTTTCTTGGTTGATACGGCAGAAACTTTCCTCTTTTAATTTTGTGACTTTTTCAAAGATACGCACTTGAATTTTATACTGCGTTGATTTTTGACTTAATTAAAATTCGACCTGTTTAACATCTTGATTGTCACAGCTTCGGCCATCTTTGTGTTCATCCCTGTAGCATTGATTTTCACGGCATTGATTTTCTGGCTCCTGTGAGCTTCGTCTCTGGCCATCTTTTCTGGTTGGTTTAACCTGAACTTCACTTGAGCATTGATACTGTGAATTCATTGTACTTCATTTAGCTGGACTTGTGATGTTGCTCTGTCTTTGTGCATTTCACTGCGTTCATTTGAGTTGTTGCATTTATTGGTCATTCTGTTCACCTGCATGTAGTTGGTTGTTTGTATATTGGCAACTTGTATTTGTGCTGCCTGTTTCATTAAGCTTGTGCATTGTTTTGTCTCTGATCTTTTGGTCATGTTGCCTTCGGTTGCTTGTATACATGTTTCATGCATTATTGATACTACGTTGTGATCTTCCTTTCTCTGGCACATTAGTATAACTGTTCAGTTTCACAGTTGCTTCATTCTGCACACTGCTATTTGTCTATAGCCTTTGTTGAGTCTTTGTGGTCTTCACTTGCACACTCCATACTTTGTAGTGTCTGGTATTCTTGTACAACTTCATTGTGGTCTTGTGGCAATTGCTATGCCGTTACTTACTGTGGCATTCATGTTGTTTGCAACTGGTTTGGACCAGATTTTGTTTTAGCATACTCATTACTGCAATACTCTTTGTCACTGCTGGAGTTGTTGTACTTGTGGTCTTGCATTTGGTTTATTGATGTTGCATTCATGTCTGCTTTGTATCACTGCAAAATTCTTGTTGCACTTTGGGTTGTATTTACACCACTTTCTGTTGCATTCATGTACACTGCATAGTGGTCTCTGTTGCATTTTTGTCTTGCATTTGGTTTCATGATGTATTTGCTGTTGCAGTCTCTTGTGGTTTCAAATTAGTTCCATTTTCATTGACTTTCTGTTGCAAGTGCTTCATGATGATTGCATTATATTGTGATATTTTGATCTTGAGATGTTTCACTCAGGTCTGCATTATGTATATTCATGATGCTTTGATTTTGGTTGTTGCAGTCCTATATATGATGTTTGTTGCTGTTGCAGTTTCCATATCTTGTGCTCAAGCTTACATGCTTCATGTTGTCACTATATCATGTTCGATACAGTTTGCATTTCAGTTGTTTGGTTGACGCACTTGAACTATACATTCGAGTCTGCACTCATCTTTACCACTGAACTATTTACTGACTTGATTCTGGTTTGAGGCTGTGCATTAACCTTGAGTTGAACCCAGTTTTAAAAACTCGGGTTTGACCTTGTGCTGATGATGAGATTTCATTTATATTGCACCTGAGTTGAACCTGTCTTTATATTTGGGTTTGACCTTGTGCACACCTGTCCCTGTAAATCGATCAAGTGTATATCGATGTGCATGGCCTTGTGGCATGTACAGTGATACACTGTGCATGTCACATTGTTCGTGTATGATGAATTCAAATATGAATGATGACGAACAACCCAAATAACTGAGGCAAATCATATTTTAAAAAACTTATTTCATTTTATATTGCAAAAATAATTCTTTCTCAATTTTACTGCATTAGTGAATAATTTTTGCAGATTGCTCAGATGCTGGAATCTAACTGGAATAAAGTTGAAGATAAACTATGAGTGTGAGTGATATGTAGTGAGGAATTTATGTATATTGAATTGTGATGTAATTAGAATCAAAATTGTATATGTATAGTGGGAGCTTGAAATTGTACTATTCAAAATTGTAATAAATATTTGTTTAAATAAAATTTCTGTTTGAATTCAAATTCTGTGTAATTTATTTTATTCAACAAATATTTATTTAATCTATGAAAAATAAAATAGTACATTAACAAATACATTTAAATGAATATATATATGTTTATTATCATCAAACAAAATCATATAAGCGCATATTCAATGGAAAGCAATGATGAGAAGTGAGAAAGTTTATAGGGTAAAAGCGGTCATCAAAGAAAAAATGGAAGTTTTTCTTAAGTACAAATGTCGATGCCAATATGAGAAGTCGGTACTGACATCCCATATTACGTCCAAAATCCATCAAACTTTCCACACTAAGCTAATTCGACAATACAAAGTTGCTTGCGAGTTCCAATATCCAAGTTATGTAGATAACATTGAGAATAGAAGTTCCAGTCCAAGTTGAAGCGAACAGTGAATAAAAATCGATCAATTAGAGATAAATAAAAGCAACTTCTCGAGACTGCACTTAAGCATTCAACTGAAATTCATAGAATAGCAATCCGAGAATTGTCTGGTTCCAGAGCGCACTTCATTTTCGACGTAAGCATAATCTGGAAGGCAAATGTTAACTAGCTTGTTAACTAAGCAGGGATCAATAGAAGTTATAATGTCAACAAGAAGACAAAATGACTTGAAATCTTGAAAGCACACCTAGATAGGCTGATAAAACAACTCAGAGAAAAATCAACTCAAATGAACCAAGTAAGGGAAATTGGTACCAACTTGAAGAGGTCGGTGGAGACATCTCACACTCCCACATTTCTTCACTAAACTTTGTTGAGGTACTTCCCTGCCTATTTCATGTGTGTTCAAGCAATATCAAAGAACTCTAATCAGTTGAATACCAAGATTGAAGAGTTAGCAGTCAGAACAGCAGGATAAACCAAGTGATGAAGGAACCATTGCCAATATCGACCAAATATCTAAACAAACTACATGGAACATCTCTAGATCAAGTAGCAAAAGAGCTCAATCTCTCTGGAGTTAACCACAGAGGTCGGTACTGACATGAGAACTCGGTACCGACATCTCTAGTTAATCCAAATGAAGTCGAGATTTCACACTCTTCTGGGCCGACTTCTATGTTCTGCTCTAACTCTTCGTTTGTCCCAATGCGATTGCTACCTCTATAAATACAATTCGTAGATCAAATTAGATTGGATCCGGATTCAGTTATCACTACACGGGATCTCCATCTATTCTTCAACTTCTATCTCTACATCACAGTCACCAAGGCAGCAACTATATACATTCTTAGGACTTAGAACTTGTCTAGCCTCTGTACTTGTGACTAATTCTCTCTCTACCTATTTGTAATCATATTCTGTCAAGATCAAACTAATAAGCAAAGTTATAAAGTGGAGGTAGGCTTAGTTAATAGCCGAACCAGTATAAAAATCTCTATGTCTCATTTATTTTTCAGTTATTTTCTATTACATTTGCTCTGTTCTAACAGGCTGGTGCTTTCACATCATACTCCAAGATGTTGATTCATTTTTTAGGTTAACAGAATCTGACAGAGAGATTACCGAGTTGTGATGCAATCAAGCTTAAGTTACAAGATTATGAACCATAGAGTCATAATATCAAATGCAAAGAAGGTAAAGTACATAAAGTAAATAACATCGAGACTTTTATAATGGTTTGGACCGAAAGTCCCTACGTCCATTATCCTTTCCTTATTTATTCACTCTTATCTAGCTAAGAGGTTTATTACATTGAGTCTATATATATATATATATATATATATATATATATATATATATATATATCCCCACCATTAATCAGTTTGTAAAGATAGCTCTAATATGGGAAAGTACAATATGATTTGATCTCTTAATTTTTTAGTGCCTGAAGATCCTTGCACCTTAGGATTTCCGCCTATTTATAGCCAGTATGTCGTAAAGACATGGGTGGAGAGCCTTCTCCTTGGATTGCTGGAGTGACCTATTGAGCGGCTATGATTTGAGCATGTTTTGAACATCTAACGATGCTATTTAGGAGGTGCAGATTGGTGATTTGTTTCCCACACAAATGGCCTATTCACATCTGACCCATTTGTCATCTTGTCGCTTGCTTCGGCTATTGATTTTTATTACATTAAGCTGAAGCTTCAGGCCTTGGACATATTGGCGAGCTTTGTCTTCGTCCTGCCAACTTATCCTTTGGATACAAGCCTACTTTTTTCGTTTTATATATCTAGGTGGTGTAATCTCTCCTTATACACATAGTTTGTTGACTTGAGACTTACTTAGGAAGATGGTCGCTACTCTTGTTGTTGAGATATTTAGGTGTAACAACATATCCCTTACGAATTCTACATCAGTAGGAAGTGTAATAGGTATAGGTTTAACCCAAGTCTTTGCTAATTGATCGCTTAGGACCGATTGTGGTTCCGTCCTATGCTTAGCCTTACTAAACAAATACCGGTTTACCAAATAATGCTCACATAGCGTTGACCACCATTCTAAAAATCCTGTCTAGATTTTTCCTATTGCAAATCAAGGAAAATATCTACGACCAGTTACTTAATACCTCTAGTTTGGAATTGAAGCAGACCCTACAGCCATTTACTACCTTAAATCTAAGGCAAACCCCTTAATATATTTTCCCACCCTATACACGAACATATTTCCCCATGCGTCTTATAGTTGGATATGTCTCATATCAGTAGTACGTGTATACAACTGTTGGTAGCCCCTTATGGAGGGCAGACTTCTGTTGAGTAACTCTACTGACCTCGCATCCTAATCTATACTAAGTCATGTCACTTATAATTAATCTAAATACCAAGTTAGGCCCACTACCGCAAACGTATTATTAAGGCCATATTATTTCAGCTATGGAAATTATTATGCCTCTTAACTTTATTATTTATTCATTTAAATACTTTTCATTGCTTCTTCTTCTATAAGTTTACTGTCTTTATTTCTCCTTTCCATCAATGTTATTAAATTCATTAAGTGGTTTACTACCCATATTGATTTGATTAGGTGAGTTCCCTTCTACTCTTTAATTTATTACATAATTCATATTTAGTGTATTATTTATAATGAATATGATAACACACAATTAATTGCACACTACCATATGTATATATTTAATTATGTTATACTAGACGTTCATTTATTTATCTCTTAAGCTTATACTTTATTCTTATACACACACAAATATATGTATATATATAATTGGTAAACTAGATTATTTATATTTCTAGTTATAAATTTTTAGTTTATCGGGATATTCATATTGCAACACACACACATATGTGTATGTGTGTGTTTGTGTGTGCATGTTTGTATTTGTGTGTGTAAACTATATATTTAAGGGATTCTCGGATATACACTTATGTGTAACTTCCATAAATATTTATTTCAACATTTTAATGCATTGGAATAGTGTCTCTCCGAAGAAGGGAATGTTACTATTGAAATTTTCCATGAATTACCAAGAGTGAGATTGTGATGTGTCTGTAATTATAAAGAATTATCTCTTTTTATTTTTTTATTGAAATAGGCTGTGCAAATTATGGAAAAACATCTCTATTTTGCACATCTCTTTCATTTGAATATTAATATTCCATATTATTTCAAACGATGCATTTTTTATATGTTATGTGAGGTTGGACAATTTATGGAAATTCCCATGGAGATTTTACAATTCCAATGAAATAAAAATATAGAAATTAAAATCCCAAATCAAATTAAAGCAACTACAATTAATGATTATGAAGCTTAACCATTTATAATCCAAATGAAAAAATCTTGAACTAGTATACAATTCTATTAACATTAGGTTTCATAAGTTTTACGGATTATTCTCCCTAACTTCTAGATCTATGATATATACGTATCATTTCATCAAGGTTAAATGACTTCTGGCCAAGGATTCCAATTTAGATTTATTTATTTAAGCCTACATTCTAATGGTTGTCACACAGACATAATGACAAAAATAGAATTTTTAATGAAATAAACTTAGTATTATGTAAGTTACATAATTTTTGACACACCTTATTGCTTCCAAATCCCCAATTCCAATCCTGTTCTTCTTACTGGACTCCTTTTTCCTTTCCGATCAAAGTATGTATAAAAAGATATATGCATACTTATTAGAATTACAGATCTGAGAATAGATTTAGTCAAGGGAGTTTAAATTTTTAATTATTGAATTTACCTTTTTAGGTAGAACTCAATTCACTCCTTTTCTTCTCTTTTTATTTTTTGTTCTTCTCCAACACAATCGCGCGCGCGCTTTTATAATTTCTAGAATTAGTGAAGATAGAAAAATTGAAGAGCTTCGTCCATCTGTTCAAAAAATAAGAGAAGAAAAGTGAGGAAGTAAGATTGTATTTATAAGCATTCAAGTCAATTTGTCTATTGAATTATTTTTTATTAAATCTGGGTCGTTCAAACCAAGGTCGAAGCACGCCAGCCCTAACCCAACCGGTTCGACCGGTCGATTGGAGCATTCGACTGGGCCTATGACCAGTGGGCCTGGGTTGTTTATTTCCCCGTTATCATTTTTAATGTATATAAATTTTTGTTTCCTTATTTCTATTTTAAATTATTTTCGATTTGAAATTTTCAAATGTCGTTAACATCTCCGTTTCAACTCCGATCGCGAATCTTCTTATATTAAAGTTGCTTAAAAAATTGCCACAAACACAATAGCGTAAGTTTTATGGCCAAATTCTGACATTTTCTCAAATCCCAATTTTTAGCCTTATAAATTTACTTATTATTTCTTTTAATTAACTACTATTTATTTTACGAGGTGTTACATCCATGTCGCTGAACAAGTCTTTGAGGTGCTCCATAGCATCCTTTGTGACATGAGAAAATGGTAATCTTAGAAGATGCAAAATCCAAACTCCTTAACTGAGGCATAAAGGAGTTGAAAAACAAACTCTCTAATGTCGAAAAATGTTTATAAACCGCTTCGACTGCCTTCGACAAGAAGCTTGATAAGCAAACCGATTCTGAATACAAAGCATCTTGGATCTTTAGAATACCCATGAAGAGGAGATCTCGAAACTTAGGCCTTGAAACTTAGGCCTGAGATGGTCTCCAAAGCTAAAATACTGCCTCCATCAGAAACCATCGATGTCCTCTTCTCTTCCTACTACCTGGTTCTTGATGTTGGAATGACTTAAGTTTCTTTTTTCTTACAGAAAATGTAGAGTCGATCTGCACCTATTTTACTATGAAGTGTGAAAAGGAATATAAGAAGAAGACCAGTGTAAGCTCTTTTAACCAAGTTGCTCCTCAACCAAGCCTCCCTCCATACACCGTGAGGGGGTAATGGAGCTAATACAATGGGAAAAGACCACCTGGTAAAGCCTTGAAATCCATCACCTATTTTGTAACACTTTTTAATTTTGTACTAAGTTATCTTCATCTATAAAACTACCTTTTGTTCAACTATTATTTAATTATGTACTTATACTAGTTTTTCTCCACACTGAAACAAGCAATTCATTACTGGATAAGACTCATGCTCGTGTTTTACTAAATCGAAGTGAAGCTAAATGTACTCGGGTTTTAAAGACACTTCTTATATCAAACGTGGAATTCACGCTAGTAAATTTTGTAACATATAATTAACAGACCAAGCATCCGAAGTTAAAGACCATAATAGATAATGTGCTCAATTAATTCAAATAACTTAACTTAAAATATAATAGGCTAAGCAACTAATTTATTACTCTTTTGGATAAAGTTAAAATTATTTCTCAAGGTCATAAAAGTATTTATCAAGAACTTCTATTGCTTTCCTTGTATTTTCCTAATGACGAGTCTCTTGGAAAAAATCGCCTAAAGTTTTTTTTTAAGACTGTATGGGGGTTTGGAAGTTGTCATATCACTTCAGCGTTAGCCAAGGTTATCCTTACAAGTAAAAGTCATTCTCCAATAACCGAAGTAACATGGAGGTTAATTATTAATCTTAATCATATACCTTTAGTTGTGGTTGTTGTGGTTGTGGTTGTGGTTATGCCGCCTAGGTCTAGGGGTACTTCCTCGTCTTCATCATGACTCTCTCTGCTTCTAACTTATCTCGAGTAAAGATAACAGATATTTCCACGTACCGAAGATCAAAAACTTTTTCAAGCTTTCCTCGGTCTTTTAGGATTATCTTAAATAGCAACAAGCAGTGAACTTTTGTGCTTAGAAAATTTTAAGCGTATAATTAATTATTGCTTTATGTAATATCTACTCATCAATAAAAGTCCTATTAGTTTTTATATATATATATATATATATATATAGTACTGTCAAAAACATTAAGAAAACGCAACTACATAAATAAAAGACGCATACAACTATAGCGTTAAGTGTATAAAGTTGCTAGAGAAATTAAGGCAATATAAGGAAAAGTCAATCAACTTTGGTCAGCCTTAAATGCAAGCAACTATGGCATGCGGTTAATAATTAAATATGTTGAATTAAGAGCTTCACTTCATAGCCTACATGATCAAATTAGGTCGTACCACTAGGTGGTCCTTGCAAATGATCAATCTTAGTACAACTCATTTCAAAGTTACTAGACACTAACATATTTTTGCCAAGTGAGCTGGATAAAGCTCGAGAGCAACAACGTATAGGTAAAATACTAGAAAGAAGCATTGAAGCCAAAGCAAAAGGTGTAATTGTGGCTGCCATCCCCAAGACTTCCGATGACATAGAAGGAGGAAGAGGAAGAAAAATAGATAGAGGTAAGGGTTCAACATCTCCATCCATGTCTAAAACCATAATCCATAACCATCTTTGTTAAAACCTAGGGCTATGGATCGAACAATATTGTCAAGCGATGTTTAAATATATAAACTGTAATAGAATATTACTTTGACAACCGAGCAATAAAATATAAATAAAATAAATAACTTAAAATAAGCACACAGTGATTTTTATAATGATTCAACCTTTCGTCCTAAATCCAGCCTAAAGCTCTCTTTGGAATTTCACTATTAGCCCTGACTTAACATAGAGGAAGAAGTATCAACATGCTCTACCTGAGCAAGCTCTCCAGACTACCCTTGTCCATCCGACTTCTTTGATTTTCTACAGTTTACTTCTTAGCTAGCCGACCCCTAGACTTTCCCTTGACGACTTCTCGGACTTTCAATAATAAGTAAAATACAATGTTTGACTCAAGTGTGTCTTGATACAATGATTTGTCAACATTTCTGTACAACATTCTTATAACCGTCATAAATGATATTACATGGAGGTGCAGAGACTTGTAAAGCTAGGCGATCAGGTTCTCAACGCATTATGTGAAATGTAATTTGGTTCAAGTTATTCGATCAAAACTATATTATAGAATGAATGACCAGAGCACAAAATGGTATAGAACAACAAATAAGAGCAATCAGAGAATAAGCGAATGAAGATCTAAATTATGTTCAGAATTATTGTGTTTTGCTATGGGAAATGATAAGGTTTATAGTTATTGTAAAGACGTTGTGGAACGGTTGCAGCACATCGGAAAATGAGGAGAAATGGAGTTTGGAGCGAAGAGAAACGACTTCACGACGAAGAGGCCCAACAGGAAGAAGAAAAATATCAAAACAATTACATCCAAGCTCCTTAACCAGTTCGCTTGTTGGTCTAATCGATTGACCAGTTATACAACCAGTTGAATGTTTGTAGATAGGCAGTTAATCGGTTGCAGGGGCTCTATGTCAATCTATCCCTTGTTTCACCTTGTTTTCTTGCCTTTTTCGCCCATATTTCGCTCTTTATTTGTTCTAATAAATTCAATAAAAATATCTTTAAAATTGTATAACATATTTCGGATGACATGGCGAAGTTTGAAGTAGTTTGGAAATCGTTCATCCAATTTTAACAAAACCACACACTAAAGAACTCGATATAAAAACATACTTTTCATTTCAGCTTTGTCGATCCGTGTTCGAGTATATCAAAATATTTACTTAAGAACAACAAACCATCACCGTATGTTACGGGACAAGTAACCACCACATATTCAGTAAAATCATACCAAAAAATAAAACAAGCGACAAAGCGTTGCTGAATTAATTCCAAACCCTAATAAGCAATGGTCCATGACCGAATAAACAGATGTTAAACTCTAATCAACTAGCATGTGCAGAAAAATTTAAGCAGTATCGAATTCAACAAAATTAAGCACCTATCGCTCAATGAAAATGATGCGCCTACGTCTATTTCCACCTTCCACACTTTCTTGTGTTTCAACTATTTTGTTATCCAGATGGAACCATCCATCTGCATCATAAAATCTTCCATTGGTTAAAGAGCCACCGAAAATGAAGATGAAGGAGCCAATGAAGGTTGGCAAGGGTATTTAGGGTTTTGGAAAATGATAAGACTAAGAAAGTTATTATATTTTGGGTTTAAAAGGTACTCTAATTCAAAAAATATCATTTATGGTACGAGACAATATACTATTTTGAAATATTAAATGATGCTGAAGAGTTGTTAAACTATTCAAAAAGCAGTTGTAAGAATATAATACGCTATAAGTTTTGATTAAAGCATAATTCAATTTTTACAAGAACAGTGCTGTGAATAACAAGCGTCACTCACTGTACATATAGTACTCAGCACTTGATAAAAAGCTTTCCGCCCAACACCTCTTTCTCCTGGGCAAATTAATAGACAGCCCACAACCTATATCACGCATGAAGCACGAAATAGTTTTTTTAGAAAAGAAAAAAAAATACTTATAATTTTTTTTTTCCTTTGTTTTTTCTGTCTTCCAAATATTTTCCACGCTCCCAAGGTACAAATGCCATTAGCTTTTATAGTCCAATGAAGGTCCCCATTATGCACTTAGCTTTACTGGATTAGACTAGCAAATATAGCGATGAGCAATGGGCGTTTTCCAAGGCACGTCATGAATTCATCTCTGCCGATTAGGCCATCATCATCAACATCAAAAAAACTGAATAATCGTTGCACCTTCAAAAGAAACTTACATGTTAGCTACAGCAAGTAATCAATGAAAATAAGAAACAAACTTTCCAAGAAACAAGCTTACAGTTTCATTGCACGTACATGGCACACTTAATCGAACCGTGTCAGCAAACTAAACACAAAAGAAAAGTGGGTACCTAAAGACGCAAAGTAAAGGAAAATCCTAACCAAATGGTAGCTGAATATACCTGATTGAGAGAGATATGATCGCCCGAACCGCTGCATTTATTAAAAGCAGTATCACAAGCGTTCCAAAATGATGGCTGCTTTCTCACATTTGCTGATCCAAGCAAGAACTGCCAGTGACAATGCTTACATTAACAAGAGGAACGTAAGAAAATAAAAAAGAAGGTAGTTCAACAAATTTACTGCTTCATGTAGATGTATGGAGCTCATCTTCAGACAAAACAAAACCATCTTTTACAAAAATAAACGTACATATAACTGCTGCTATTGTGATACTGAAAATATTACCTGACGAAACGTGATAGATCCTTTCTTTTCCACATCCAAATAACCAAAAATCTGTTAGAAGCAGTATTAAATGGTGTTGCGGTTAGCCAGGCAAATGCAGGTATTTATGAATTTGAGATACTTTGGTTGGAGCCATCATATATATATAAATAAAAAACTTTTCTAGTATTGGGATTTATACAAACCAACAAAGACAATACAAGATTTTATTTTTGATTTTACTTTTTCACATTATAGGTCAGATAAAATGAGAAAGCAGCAGCACGACAAGGTATAAATACTTTACCAGGTTTGCAAGTCGTATGTAACACACAAAAATGTGCAAATGTTAAAAGACAGAACAGAATATTTAGGAAGATAACTGACCTTTTCGGTAAGATGGCAATTCCCTATACCATAATTAGACAGGAAGCCATGGGTATCAACACGTCCACTGCAACCAAAATTTAGTGATCAAACATTGCAAAACTTAATATATACTTTTGTATTAGACGCTAAGAGAAGTCGACAAATTTCTTAGGTGTGCCTCTCAACATTAAGTCGAGTGGTAGTGGTTCCTTGACGTAACAATGTATATGGTGGTTGGAATCAGCAAATATGAAAATGGTCAAACTTTGGTCAACTGCAAACGATGAATGATAGAGCTCAATCGGGCGCGAAAAGTTGTGAATTCTAATGAAGGGACAACTGATGGTGGTTGGAGCAGACGCATATGATTGTGGATGTAGAGATCAACGATCAAGAGTTGACCAAAGTTAGAGTTGAATGTTTACTACAGAAACATGAAAAAAATATAAATAATTGAAGAGACCTCTTAAGGATTACATCCCGGAAAGAGAGATGTGTATCAAATTCCACTTTCCAAATTATGAAAAACAAATTTTGATTCAGTCATATCGAATTTTATATCATATTTAGCACAATAACTATTTTTAACTTCAATTATATGTTAACGAAATTTTGAAAATAATAGATAGGTTGTATTAAATTTTATATCACAAAAATAAGTCGACTAGAAAACTATTGTTGTTATTTATTTTTGTCAATTTTATTCAATATCAAAATTGATTAAAATAAAATAAAAATTAGGATATTAAAAAATTGTAAAAATTAGTTTCTTCATAAAATGCAAAAAGAATGTTCGAAGAAACGTATTAAAAGGAAATTTCATATTAAGACGGTCGAGAAGCTCTATGCAAAAAACATGAAGAATCCAGGAAAGCATAAAGAAATTTAACATGTGAGAAATTTAGAATACCACATCATCATAGATAAAAGTTATTTATACTTTATTAAAAAGATTTTCGGTTTCAATTCAACTTTAGAAAATGATTTAAGTAACATTATTTTGTGTAAATAGATAAAAGGCCGCCTGAAGCACCTGTACGCGTTGGAATCATAAGCCTCGTCGTATGCTCAAAGAGAAGTAGAGGTCGATCAAGGTTGACATGGGAGGAAGTGGTAAAAAAAGACTTGAGGGATTGGAATACATCCGAAGAGCTGGTAACGGATAGGAGCACGCGAAAGTTAGCGATTCACGTAGTATAACCATGAGCGCTATGGGTTTTAGATTATAGGACCACGGAAAAGAAGCCTAAAACATAGCGTTTGGTCTTTGATCGATATTACTATCAGCACCATTATTACTATTTATACTATTATCATCATTTTTTTTGTTTATTTTTTTGTTTATGTTGATACATACATATGGATTTTTATCTTTATTTTTACTTTACTTAGTTATTATTATTATTAATTTACTTATTTGACTTTATTTTTACTTTACTTAGTTATTTTATTATTGTCATTATTATTAATTTAAATTAGCTTTGTCATTTAGTTTTGGATTTCATCTCTAGCTGACCCTAACTTGTTTGGAAATAACGGTTTTGTTGTTGTTGTATATAAAAGAATATAAACAAAAATTTATTTAAAATGCAAATTTTTTTAAACAGCATAACAAGAAGAAAGGTGAAAATAAAAACTATTGATGAGTTTAGAGTGACAAATAAAAATCAAGGTTCAAATTTTCATTTTCTAGTACCGTTTTGGTCATTTGGTATATTTAAATTTTGGGTTCCGTTTCGAAAATTCCGAAAATTCCGTTTCAGTTCCGGTTTCGGACATTTTGCCCTCTGAAACTTGTCTCTATACAACAAAATAGTTAAACATTAAAAAAAATTATAATTGTGATTTTTTTTTCGATTTGGTTTTATTTTACTAAATTTTGAAATAATTCTAGATATGTTGAACAGCAAGCCCAAGTCCAAATTTATCGAGTACAAAAGTTAAATGATATGCATGAAATAAAATAAAATAAAAAAGTAAGGCTCAAGAGTTTAAACAGCTGGCCCAAAGCAAAGACATTTTAAACTCTTTCTTCCTCTTTTTCCTAACCCTAAAACATGAGGTGAAACCCAAATAGAAAATGAAAATAACACATCTTCCTCTTCCCTATCAATGACGCACCCATCTCTCGATGCTGCCTCTCTTTACCTCTCTCCCTATGTACCACGGGTATTTTCAGATATTACTTACAAATCCCTTTTTTTCCAATTGCCATGTCCAGAATGGATACCTAGGCAAATTCCAGTCTGGTCATCATCCGAACTGGACCGGAATGGACGGAACTCCAACGTACCGGCCAGAACTTCGAACCATGGGAAAAATTTAAAGAGCTGAGAAGAGCATCTCTATTATTAATAAAAAGAACGAATTCCATAGTGATTAAAGTGTCTCTTTGAAGCAACAAAAATACCGTAACTTGCTCACTTCATCTTTATCTATGTTAATTACAACCAATAATATAAATTAGAATAAGTTAGTTGCACTTCACTTATCATTAATCAATTTTATATGGACTTTACAATTGTTTGTATTTTTTAAGGTAACTAATTACTTTTCACAAAGGTTGTCACCAATTTTTCCAATATATTTATAATTTTAAAAATTATATATGTGAACCAAACTAAACTATAAATGAATTTATGTACTATGATATTAGGTTTAATATTTCAAAAGTAATTTATAATTCAAATGACATAAGATAACTGATATGCATTTACCCAGATTGTGTCCATAGTTGTGAAAGGCCTGCCATGACGCAACTCACGATGCAACATTAGGACCTTTCGTTCCTATTGTGCAATACAACCAAATGGTTCAAATGGCATACAAAGCGCACGTGGTACGATGCATCTTTTTTTATTTTCGACCGTTTTTTTCCGAAATTTGTTTTTTGTTCCTTTTTCATGATATAAAAATACATAATACTTAATATTTACTAAATAAGTCTTGTCATATTGTTTCTTCTTCCACGTTGCAGTAAGTCAAAAACATATTCCCAAACTCTGCAAATGAAAACTAATGCATGTAGTAATTTATTACTTTGAGAAAGTAAAAAAAAAATTCTAAGCAATATTCTCGAAAGAAGTCTGTAATTTATTGTTTTATCATGTAATAGGAATATATTATATTATCTTGAGATTTGTTATTTTCCATATATTGTGAAAGGTCTAAACCAACAAATCATAGTCTTAATGAAAGCATCTCTATTAAAATTTATCAACATGAGACACAGAGACAAATAGAATAATTTATATAATTTTACTCATATGATGTTACACATCTTTATTTCCAAATTTGTTTATATCCAGACAAACTATCATAAGGTTCAATCTATAGTACTTTCAAGTTGGATAAATATAACAGATAATTATAACACAATTATAGCATAAAATGAGCCATACAAAATAAACGAAATAACACAATATAAATTATAAAATGTATCACTCCTGTTTCATAAATTTGTAATGTGTAATAAAATTATTTCTAATATATGCATGGTTATTTAGAATGAAACATGACGCATCCACTATTGTGTGCGTTAAGGCTTTATGGCTTTGTGCTTCATGCGCCGTAAAGAACATTGATGTTGATTTACTAGTCTAGATTAAAAGGAATTTAGAATGTCACATCCAATGATGAGGCCGAACCAAAAGATTAGGGTATTTACACATACAGATTTATATCTATCTTCAAATGATTTTTAATAGAGCTGGGATCAATAGCACCCTTTATTTAGCATTATTTTGTAGCATTCAATATCAACCACAATTTTCTATTTAAATATTTGTTCATCTTTCTCCCGTCACATAGACCGAATATTTAAATATAAACTTGTGGCTGATATCATGGGCAACAAATGGTGCTAAATAAAGGGTGTTGTTGATTCTAGCTCTTTATAATATCTATTTTGATTAACATTCACCTGAAGAAATACAAAACAAATGGTTAATGATTCATATGTTTATTTTTCTAATTATGTTCACATAAATTGTCAAAAAAGGCACATAAATATAAAGCGTCCTGAAATAAATATGCAAAACAAAAACAAGTCGTAGATGTTAATTACTAATGTTTAATAGAGTGAAAGAAAAGATGGCTAGCCCCCACTGATCATCTTAAATATGTTTTCAGATTAAGTCATAGAGACATTTCCTTCGCCGTCTCCATCTCATTCTTCCTCTTATCTTCTTTCCCAAAATTAAAACCTTTTCGATTCTGTTCTTTTCTCCAAAAATCCCAGTAGGCACACTTTTCCACCTCATGTACAACCAAGGCCTGCATCTCCGCCGCCAATCATATCATCATAGATATGGGTTCTACTTCATATATAAGTATATGAGAAACTTTAGGATTCATTTCTAACACACAAAACTATTGATTATCACTAGTATAGTAGGCATGTCAACACCTGCAGATGAAACCAGAGAGTACTTGTATCCACAACCATATATGAAAATTTATGTTGGATACCCATGACTACTTTTTGAACTTGATCAGATTTGAAACAATTTTTTTACAAAGAAGTTAATGGTACGTCCCTAGTATCTCGAATTCTAACAACTAGAACACACAATTTCAATCGTGTCTGCAAAATAACTACACATCTAAATCAGTGACTCCATGAACTGACATGCATAGTCCTACAAACATATACTGCTACTAAAATGGGAGGATATATCATATACGATTTACCAATGTTTGTCGTTTCAACAGACACCAAAGTTACATGCATACTTTTTCAAAATTTTATATTCTATAGCATTTCTACATCACGTGCACGTGTGTGCACATCCTGCATGTCATATTCTATGATAGATAGAAATTGAATGGTTGAAAATAACCTTGAATCCGGGCTCATCTCACAAAATTCTTCCAAAATAAACAAGGAGTCGGTTGTGCTTATGTTGAATGTCTGCAGTAAAAACATACAAGTAAACTTCATTAATTTGTCAGTATCGCACAACAAAAATGTTTGAAAATTCATTTATGAAGGTGTTGGCATATGCATTCAAAAAATGATTTATTTTTAAATAGGTTGTACATGTATTACTGAAAATGATTTCAAAACCGATGCTTCAGTATGTATGAACCTATATTTTACTATGCAGTTTTGTGTTGATGGATACCTTATCATCATTGCTGAGACATCTAAGAATATCTAACAATATATGTGAAGGAAACAACTTACAGTAACTATAGTTGATAAATTAATCAAATTAAAGGATTCTTCGAAAATAAATTGGACTCACACTTTCAGCAGATGCCATCTCTACCAAATAATTCGCACAGTTTTCCTGCAAAACAATTATGTAATAAAACAAAATTACGATGAAATATAAAGCATATCATTTAATACGACCCAAACATGAATGAAATATTTGCTGAAGCTTTTGGAATATGAAAAGAAAAATACAGCATGGTGCACTCTTACTCCAATAAGTTGTGCCGCTTTTGTGAGTAGCATCAGATCGCCATAGGAGTACTGTGTCTGAACTACATTAAGTGCATGAGCCATAGCACAGCTTGTCTGCGGATGAAATATGACCAAGAAGAAAAAAAATTAAGACACATAAAGATGATAGCTCCATTGAGGTTGATTAGAACAACAATGGTTATGATGAAGTTATATGGGAATAAATTTAACATACTGCAATGATATGTACATTTGAATATATGTTTTGCAGATAATAACAATATCAGGACTGAGATACAGAATACTCCTCAAGCAGATAAGGAAGGTGATGGAAGGTGATCATTATATTCCTCATGCAAAATGGAATTTAAACCCCCGAACATCAAATCGGCAGATATTCAAACATTGGAACAAAATTAAAACACAGCACACAACAGATGATGTATATATTTGAAGATATGTTTTGTGGAAAATAACATTATTACACATAATACTCGCAAATCAGATAATTAGGGTGAAGGAAGGTGATCGTAATATTACTTATAAAAATATTTTGAGTATATTTGCTGAATTTTAGTAAATATATCATCCTAGTGATTTTGTTGTAATTGTATTTTTATAAGGGACTATCTAACAAAATCACTACAATTAGTGCGTGAACATAATGCTATGTTGGAATGTTCAACAAAACATGAATCTTATTTAATTGGAAAGGTACATTTTATCTTTTATTAGTTTATGTTTCTTTGAAATATGTACATGATTACTTATGAAACTTTCTCATACCTTATTTATTTAGAAATTTGAGTTGATTGTTATCTCACTCCTAATTTATAGCTATTTTTCTCTCTTTCCCTTTTGAAGTGTATTGGCATTTTGTTTTGAATATAATTTATTCCAATTTGTTCTCCTTATTTTACTATGTATTAAAAATTAGTTTTATTTATATTCACATTCAAATTTAAGATACTCATGGAAGTTCATGTAAATACAAAATATGTAACACCAAAGGCAACTATTATAGAATACAATTATTGTAGAAAATTTGCAAAATAATGATGTAAGAATTATATATTTCGAAATGATTTTGAAATTATTCAAGTTCAATATTTTAAATTTTGTACAATTAAAGAGAAATTTATAAAATTAACATTAGAAAGAAAATATAAACATTTCCATAAATAGTTTCAGCTTTCTATTTCTAAAAAATAAAACGAAGTCTGCATATATCAAAATTATTTTCAAAAGGTAATAAGATCAACTAACCGTAAATAGTTTTTAGTAAGAAAAATACTGCTTCTGAAGTCAAGGGGTTAAATAAACTACACACACATGCACGTACACACACACAAAAACATATAACCATGAAGATTTTATATATATATATATATATATATATATATATATATATGGTGGAACTCAGTGCACGAGGCTTCCGCACGATAGCGGGCTCTGGAAGGTCGATTATACGCAGCCTTTACATCGCTTTGCGAAGAGGCTGTTTCCGGACTCGAACCCTTGACGCCCATATAACCAGTCGGGTGACCTTACCATTGCACCAAGACTCCACATCAATCATGAAGAATATATATATTTAAATATTTAAATATTTAAATATATATATCTCGTGATATTAAGATGAAGGCAGAGAGTTAAATACATGAAATATTAAGTGTATGTTTGTAAACAACACGTTGAAGAATATACATATAAAATATGATCTTGCAGTTTAAGATTATAAATAAATAAATAAATAGAAAATCTATGGGGGGAAAATATGGTTTTGATCAAAGTTGGGATTCGAAGTCGTGATCTTCTATAAAAAATTGTACTCTTATTGGGAGCAGAATTTGAACTTGTGAATTTTTGTTAAAAGCAGTATTCGAACTCCTAAATTCATTTGTAATTTTTGGAAGTTCATGTCTGCACCAAAAAAGTGTGATGACAAAGATATTACAATTATTAATAAAGATACGTGAGTATGGCTTACAATATAAAAGTACTTTTAGACGGGATCATAAATTACAACATGCAGCAAGGATAGAACTATCTTCCTACCTAATGATATATAGAATGAAGCAAGATAAATAATGACTACATGGTAAATAAATAAATATAACTAAAAAGAAGGCCCTTACTCACCCGCTCAGAAAATTGAACGGCAGTCTCTTGTTTACCCTCTAGAGGCACAATAACAGGCAGGTACTCAACCTATCAAGTAGTAGAACAAAAAAGTACAATAAATAATTGGCGTAAATGAGTTGTATAAGGAAAGTTGGCCCAAAGAATGGTGTTCATGACTGGAAATTTTTGTGGACAAATTTAAAGGGAAGCTATACATGTTTATAGAAGAATCTAGAGTAAACTGGAGATCTATGCTTGTGCTACTAGAACAATGAGGTCAATGAAGAAAATCACCAATCAAGCCGTTCATATAAGAGGTTCCCACTCCAGCTTAAATTTCAGCTCGGTTTGAGTAATAAAGCTATGCTAGGAGGCCCAGGACCAGTGATACAAGATTTGGTTTGTATTATTTCCAGAACAAAGGTTCTGTCATTATGACCAATTTTTTAACAAAGGAGAAATGATCAATACTCTAGTTCAAATGTTTTCCGATGTAGGAAATGGGTGTCCCATAATGAAACTATGTAAAGAAATCAGTCTCGAAACAACCAAAATTTAAGCTGCATGATTTTTGTAGAGAACATGTATCATGCTAAATGAAATTACAGTGATTATTGTACCTCCATGAAATTGTGGAACTGCGTGAACATTCTGAACATGAGCTTTCCCAACGAAATGTTACCCCTAAATAAGAGCCCAACTAAATACGTTAGATAACTAAAAAGACATCTAAACCACATGTAAATCAAGTTGTATTCTAACCATGATTGGTCAAAATGAACATGTGGATAACGCACAACAACAGGTTGAACGGGAAAGCCAGGAATAAATGCACCAAGTTGAAAAGTAATAAGAGATTTTCCATTTGTTGTAGTACCTTCAGGAAACAACAAGACACGCGGATAGCTGTCGCATGCAGCCTTTCTCTGAATTGACATCCTTAAAAGTATGATTTTGTATCAAATAGTCAACTAATTAAGTTTTAGAAAATTGCTATCATACATATGTTCTAATAAACAATATCATGAAGGCATGTATAAAATGTACAAAATTTTGATGTTTCCGTTGACACAGCAATTTTCCTACTTATACTAGTAACCAAAAATGCTAGAGAGCCCGAATTACGGGAAGAAAAAGAGTGCTTGTGATGAATTACAAATTTAAATCCAACCCCCTACTTTCTTCTGTTCAATAACCCGTACCTAAAAATTGTCCTTTATAGAATCTCTACTGCTCGCATAAGCTCACATGGAGCGCCGAGATAAATCTGTATATTTTACTGTGATTTAAACTTAATAGGGCCAATCTCCGCTACTAATAAAGGAATGAGTTGTATAAGTTTCACTGGTGTATGGTGTATGGTGGAGCATCGTTTCAACAGCTGACAAAGTTACTTTAAGCACCTTTGAACTTTTCCTATTCTATAGAATCTCTACATCACCTGCATCTATATGCATATCATGTGTGTCAAGCTCCCGTAGTGTATAACAACAATATTCATCAGTGATGCAAACAAAACATTTTTTTTTTTTTGAAAATGATGATGCAAACAAAACATTCTTATACCTTTATTTCATTCACAGCTTGCTTCCTAGATGCTGGGGAGAACCTGTCAACATATATAACCTGTAAACAATCATAAACTAATGTCAAACCAACTTCCTCTATACATCAATCATCAATCCTTCTTCCAATAAAAAAATAATCTATACCTGCATTGCTCTGATAATAGTTCCAACAAACGGCAATGAATCATGTGATTCCGAGGCAACAATGGTCGGAAACATCTCATAAAAAAAGAAAATTGGCTCCACATAGGAAATATGATTTGAAACGACTATAGGCGCAGTTTCCCTCTTTGCTGGCTTTCCAATTCTTCTTATCCAATGATACCTAAATGCAGCACAAACAAATTTTACTGATTTTCAAAACATTCCTGCTATTATCTTAGACTTCATAATGTATCAAATCAAAAACAAAACTATGACACCCGTACCCAAAAGAAAATAAAATGCATCTAGTGCATATCCTAGTAATCCACATGATACGAGACCGCCACTTAGGCATAGGGCTCTGCTTATCTTTCCATCCTTCTACAGCTAATTTAGTAGCTATATAACCGAAAGCAAGCGACAATCCGAAAATTGCTAATCTGATTAGAGCAACTGGTATAATTATTATTATTTTGACACACTCGTATAATCCGTTTACATCTGGAGTATGATTTCTGAACGGATCGATCGAGGACAACTTCGGCAATGAGAATTCCGATCCTAACCCCAGGAAATCGAACGGGTTGCTCCTGCTAACGACGGTGTTCGAGTCGCCATTACTTTGAGCGATGTCGATGACTACATCTGCTTCTCCGTTAGAACTGTTGATGTTGTTGTTTGTACTTTTTGGAAGGAGAGGTGATTTTAGATCTGAAGAAGAATTGTCTCTGCTTCTTGACACTGCCATTAAAATATACAAATTAATCAGACTGACAAGCAAGGCAAGATATCAAGAAGAGTGATTTGAATGGAACAAAATTGAAGTGAACGGTAATAGAATAAGGAAAGTCTGTAGCCTATTATTTGTACTCGCAAATATGACGAGCATTGTTGTACCTTTCGGTTTACATCACTAAGGTGCCTCGCACTAAGTTGGGCTAAGCTCCATAGATTGCCATCCCGGTGGAGTGAGGAGACCCTGTTTTCAAATTGAACATCCAATGAATTTTTTTCAAGAGCGGACATTGTTTTGTTTGTCATTTTTAGTTTTAGATTTTCATCCATACAAAAATGCGCAACATATATGTATATTGTTGAAAACGATCAATTTAAAATTAACATACAAAATTGAAAACAATTTTTTATTATTTTCGTGTTTTGAAAAATAAAACAAGCACGAGAAACAATCCATCCTTTCGTCGCCCTTCTATCTCATCCGTAATCTCTCCATTTCTTTGCATCACCCGTCATCACTTCACTCCTTTCATATTTAACATACTATTTGAAAACAGAAAATCCAAATTTCGTTTTAAATAAAACACCACTAAGTTTTACGATTTTGCAAAAATACGCAGTGTAACAGTAGACTCTACGGCTCTAATTAACATTTTTATAAAACAAATAATTATCATGTAATTTATAAATTTTTATTTTACAAAATTTAAAGTGAACCGCAAATATTTGCATTTTAAAATGCAAATACTTGCAACGTAGCCTATTAGGGTTTTCTTGTATTTGAAACTTGAAACGACGGTTTAAAATTGAAAGAGTCTCAAATCGTTTAAATTTTATGGATGTGTATAAATATGAATTAGTAGACAGTAACATGGAGGATTTCTTTTATTATAATAAATATGCGTCAACTCATGTGTGTATGTCACATGTTGGAGATAGGGTGCTTAGTCTGACCACTATTACACAGCATAGAGGACAAATATGTATAGTGTAGAATGCATATTTTCGCTGAAAATAATAATAGAGATTTTTCATGAAACCGGCTTTTGACGGGAGACGGAAGTGCGTTTTAAAACTTATGAAAGGTTTTTGAAAAAACATCAATTTTTCCTTTTTTTACTAAAATAATATAAAGTAAAGTAAAATAAGAACAAGAAAAAATTATATGATCTTCCTCTAGTTTTTTTTCACTACTTTACACTTCTTCGCTTTTAACTACAAAAACTAAAAACTGTTAAGAATCGTTAACAAAAATATAATGAAATCAAGTTTAAAACCGTAACATGTGATGGTTGGAATAATGTAAGAAAAAAACTGTAACAACGAAGAACAATATTCCAATCACTTAATGTTATGGTTAAGCCAAAACATGTTCTACGTGCAAAATTTAAAGCCTTTTTATTTGTGTGTTACTCAATTTTTTCACTATTAAGACGGCGGACTAATCAAGATATCTTAGCCTAGCCCAGTCTGATCTATGCCTTTTGAGTCCAAGTCAGCTCACAAGCCAGCCACAGTTGGAGCTAGATCGATTGGGTTTTCTGTTTATGGCGATAACTCGAATTCAGCCTAGGACCGCAACGGCTCCTCAACTCAATTGCACTTCAAGCTTTCTACTGGCGAAGCCTCCTATGCAGTAACCCATGACTAGCTCGTGCGTCAAGACGCGCAAGTCCGACTTAGCTCATCTCTCATTAACTGACTGAATCTCTCTCTTCGGGCTACTTATAATCCGACTTCAGGTCAGTTCGCTTGCTTAAGCATCTCTCCCTCGACCATCTCCCAATCTGCATAGTTTGAGACTGTCGCGAGGGTGGTATGTCATCGATCCAGCTTTGATGCGTCACTTGCGACCAGCCCTTCGCCTCGTCTCAGTCGGCTCGAACCCTTAGCTTTTGCCAAGTCCCCGTCGCCTTTATTACAACGACCCGCTTTTATGATCCTTAGAAATCGATGCTAATACATTCACGGTATTCACGAGCCGAACATCCAATTATCAGAAAAACAGATCGTTAGGGTGAAAGAAAAGGATAGAATAGAATCTAATAATGTAACGGGTTATATATAATATACAATAGGTCTTTATAAAAAGAAAAGAACTTTAGTATACATGCCATTATCAAAGCAAAACTAACATATCATCGGCTTGTACAGTTATAACGACATGTTCTTACAATTACTAATAAATATAGACAAGAACAAACAACGAAAGATAAATACGGGAACACGTCTTGGAGGACCCAGCTGGTCTCTTGAAGCTCCAAGTATCCACTTAAATTTGAAAAATATGCTCAGACTGACCCGAACATTATAAGAAAATAACGCCTAGATCAAAACCAGCGTGAGAAAACTCAAATCGAATCATATTGATTATATATATAAATATATGTATGTATGTATGTATATGTATATGTATACACACAGCTTTGAAAATAAAGGTATCTCGTAAGATCGTGTTGCACATAAATACAGATGGGTTTTTACCTTACGATCACCAAACTATTTTTATTAAAAAAATCTAGTGATGTTATAACAATATTTAGGGGTGGAAAATAAATATAAAACATATCTGGAATGGTTACCCATAATGACATTCAACAGTACTAGGTTCTATAACTAAAACCGTAGGGAATGTATTGAAGATTAGATTCCAACATGGCAAGGTAAGAGACTACCTTCCATACAGTACACCTTTATATATTATGTACCCAAGGCCACACATGGATCCCTTCCAAAACAGAGTCGGCCTACCTGTAATGACCTAGAATTTTGATCAATTGATATTGGAATATTTAATTGAATTTAAATATTGAAAAGTTAAATTTATAAGTTAAATAACTCTAATTTCAAAAATAGCAATTTATTTGATAATTTAAGTGTTGAATTAAATATTTGAAAATATTTAAAATAATTGAATCTTAAATTTGAAATGAATGGAAATAACTTCGAAAGCTGATTTAAATTCTATTTAAATAAGAATGAAGGTAGTAAACTTTTAAAAGTGAATTAAAAGTTAATAAACTAGTTTTTATAATAACTCGTTTGATTAATGGGTGAAAATAGCCTTCCGGGGCACCGTCTTGGATTTCGACGAAACCAGTTCCATTGGATCCATAATGGTAGGTTATAATGTGCTGACGAATTTCATGGCAATTGGAACCGTTTGGGCGTGCGAGATCGAAATGTGTAAAAATTTATTTCATAAAATATATATGATATATGGGTTTGAAAAGCTATCTTCTCTATATAATCGGATTAGGTCCCAAGACTAGTTTTATTGTGTTCGGAATAAGGGTATTACATATAAAACGCTAGGTAGCAAGCCTCGTTTGGAGTTCAAAATTTTAATGTGTTAATAGTGTTTTGAAATTTTTCCATAAAAGGATCTAAAGTCTCAACATTTGCTAAAATCCTAGAGAGAATTAAATTGTAGCCACCATTACCACCTTTTCTCATCCAACGTCTACGAAAGCTCCGGCCACCATGGCCACTTTTAGATGAAACTTCCTACATGAAAGTCATAGCCCTCCTCACCACAAATAAATCCATATGATCTGATCATCAATCAGAGCACTGTGGTGACCAAAATAGGGCTGCGTTCATGGCGGAAGGTTGGGAAAATTTTCGGCTATCGATAGCGAGTGTGGGTGGCACGGGCATGGACGATGGATGGAGCGTGGATGGGTAAAGTCGCGGCAAGGTGGGTGAATGACAACGGCAACGTTGATAGGCCTTTTAATGGATCCTTTCGGATGCGGATAGTGTCATGTCCGCATCCAATATCATTTTTGGATATTGGATATTCGCATTCACGGATATAGACGGATATCGGATAATTATCTTACCCGCTAATGACCAATAAATCAAGAATTGTAAAAGAAAAATTTTAGTTTAACATAAATATTTTTCAATCCCATTGATTATAAAAGTGTTAAAACTTAACAAATACGATGACAATAAATAGTTTTAAGCAGTTAATAAGCATTAAATGCATATAATATAAACTACCAACTTAACAAAATAATAAATGAATATCTTTCACTACACCAAAATGCACATGATTTGAAATATAATTTTGACAATAACCGGATGGATAATTTTCAGATGCCAATGTATCCGTATCCGCATCATTTTTTTGGATATCAAATATTTATTCGCTTTCGGATGCGAATGTGGATGGATTTCAGATTTTTCGGATATCCATTGACCGCCCTAAACATTGAGGCAAAATCGTGATTATATTGGGTTCGAGTTCGCGCATGCAGGAGAACGAGAGGGAAAGGGTAATTTGTTTTTTTAATTAATTAATTAAAAGTTAATTATAATTTAATTGTTTAAACTATTTATAAATCCGTAACTTTTCCATACGAGATCCAAATCAAACACGACAAGGTGCGATCGTATCGACGAATTCTACGCTATGGAGTTGGATTAGATGGATATGAAGCTAGTAGGAATTTGGGTTAAAATTGAACATCTATTCGATTTTAATTCAAACCGGAGCGCTTTGGCGACTACTGAAATCAAAGCGAGTTACGCATCCTTTTGGTGAACCAGAAGTGTTATATAGTTGAAAATAAATTGTTGATTTGATGTTTGAATAATTTACTATTTTATTAGTTGGTTTGGATATATTCCTGCCCCTAGAGCGAATGAGACCCTATTACATTCTCATGTAAGAGCGGATTACCATTTGTATACGATCCTACCTCGAAGCAGTTGATTTTTATATTTTATGATTATATACTATATGTGATGTAGGGGACAAGTTGGAGGGATCCAACTAGATTCCTCACACTTTTGATTTTATTTTCATATATATTCGATATATGATGTGTTGGGGGCCATAATCGATGACATGAATGTTTTTTTCTCTATTTAGTGCTATGGTAACACTAGGCCATATTTTTAGTATTTTGAAATACTATAAAATGAAGATTTAGTTTCTAAAATGATTTTAAGTGATTTCAAATGAATATATTTTAATATTTATTCTCGAAATTTATTTAAAGAAGGAGTTTATTTTAATATAAAAAACATTATTTTTAGATATTATAAATTAATAGTTTATGAATATTTTAAATAGAGATTTTTGAACAATAAAATAAAGATTTTTAAAATATTAAAAATAAATTTGTCTTTTATAATAAAGGAATATGGTTTTAAAAAGGAGATAGAAATACTTGGTATAACTATATATATTAATCGTTTTATATAAAGTGATATATGTGTGTGTGTATACATATATTAAGATTTATTTTTAAATATGGAAAATTATAAAGGTGACAATGTATAAATGTGGCATTTTATAAATAAAATGAAGATTTTCAACATCATATTTTTATTAATAAAATGATAAATTTATAAACGATGTTTATAAATAAAATGAAACCATTATCATTGGATAGATTAGGAAAATAAATCAAATTGTGGATTTATGATAATATGTGGGATGCTATTTTAGAAAAATAGTTGATTCTATTTTGGGAATTGAAAATGAGGATAGATTCGAAGATGTTAAACGGTATGTTATAAAATGGAAAGAGATTTATAACTATAGTTTATAAATATAGAAATGATTGTGTTGAAAATTTAAGAATGGATTTTATCGAGGAAATATATTTATGTTTTAAAAGTTGTTTATTTATATTAATATTATTTTAAAGTTGTTTATCAATATTTTAATATTTTGGAAAGCTAATTATTGAAAACGAGTGGTGTGGCACGCGCTTCACGCGTGATGGTAGCATGCACTTAGCATGTGGATTGTTTTTTTACAAATTGTATATGTTTAACTCGTTCGAAAAATATGATTTGCACAAATATTTAACCATATTTTTGCGTTGAAATGATATGCGGTTAGTTCAAATTTTACTTTCTAAATTGCAACATCTAATTTTTGTTAGTTTGAATTTTTATTTCTATTATTAATTAATAAAGAATGAATTTAATTTTTTTATTAGTTTGAATTTTTATTTTTGTACTCATTAATATTTTTTATTTCTATTACTAATTAATAAAAAACAACTTTGAAAATAATAATTTGTTAGACCCTATTTTTAGGTGATTTTAAGATTTCGATAATATCCATAGAGGGCCGTTTTGAATTGGTAAAGATAATTCTCTGTTAAATCCTATTTTTAAGTGATATTGATATTTAATAATATTTATAGAAAGGCATATTTGGTAGTTCATGTTGATATTCAAAAAGTGCGACACCAAAGATATTGCAACTATTAATAAAGATATTAATATGGTTTGAAATTAATTATAATTATTTATCAATAAGGTTTGGAGATTAATTAGTATTATTTATAATAATGTTGAAGATAAATTATTATTGCTTTATTAAGAATGTTTTCAAATTATTAATTATTATTTTAAAAATGTTTTGAAATTATTTTTACTTATTTATAATGTTTATTACTATTAAATCGTGTTTTAAATTGAATAATTAGAATTTATTTATAAATGTTGTCGAGGTTTATAAATAGGATTTTATAAAGAGATATGGGTTTTATCGGAGGAATCATATAACATGGTTTGGAAAACTTAAAGAAAGGTTATTTAAAGGGTAAAAGAGCTATATAAATGGTTTTAGATATTTATAAAAAAGAAATATAAATGGGTTTGTGGATTTATAAAAGTAGCTTATAAATGGTTTTATGGATTTATGAAGGGTTTATAAATGGTTTTACAAATGTCAAAAAGGGGGTTTATAAAGGATTTCAGAAATAAATAAATGAGGTTATAAACAGGTTTTAGAGATTTATAAAGGAGTTTATAAATGTGCTCAAAAACTGTGTCAAAAGGAAATCTTTCTCTGTTTTGTGAATATACTTATAACGTTGAGATAAGCGTATAGATATTTTTCAAGTATTGAAAATATGAGGTAGTGAATGAATCTGTAAAAGTATTTTGGTACAATTATTTACATAGTGATTTTAGTTAATGAAAATATTTATTTTAAAGAGGCTAGTAGTTACTTATGTGCCTAAACAACGTTGGTTTTCCCTATGGAATAAATCCCTGATTTTGATGTGTGTTTATCGATAGTTATATAACCGACTACCAAATTTGGACCCAAAATGTAACTTTGGAAATATCTAGGAGTAAAGAGCTATATGGCATAGTCATCTCCAATGATGTTATACTATACGTATAAATCTCATTTCATTCTCCTAGGACAATGATAAGGAAATCCATCCACTAACGGTTAGGAGGTGATCTCCTCTCTTATCTTTGGCTGTTTATTTCCTAAAGAACCGGGGTTGAGTTTACCGGAAACTATCGAATGTTGTTTCGAAGAGATCGGGATTGGATATGTTATCCGAAAACCACTTGGATCCAACTCAAGCATTTTGAAGTGAAGACATCTTAAAGATGATGAAATTAAAGATGGAGCTTTCAAGTGTTTCGTTCAGTCTCAGATTGAACTTGTCTGGATAAATGCTGGTATTGTATTGTTGCCTGGAGGGCAGTCTAAGCATTCTAAGTGGGAAGTGCTATATAAAAGGTAAAATGTAGTCTCAAGCCTCATCAAACAGGAATAACTAAAATAGAGGAGATGCAGCTGGGCTAAGTGGATCTCTCCTAAGTAGGGTATGATCAACCCAATCTAGAGTTGATGTTAGGGGACCATTAACGGAGGGATCATTATATTCAGTACTACCAATCAAGTGGGAGGCCGATTCTGTGTTGGTAGGGGATCTTGGCGAGGTCCTCGGTGTTATTTTGTCGAAAGATGCACAGTGATGGGCGATACCCCAGTAGTCCAGTCGTTGTATGGAATCTATTCTCCAATACAAGCTTTTACGGTGTTGGTTGTATACCTATTATGCTGGAAGGTGATTAATGTAACAATTTCGACTATGATTAATAAGTTTTGTATCTTAGATGCTATTATAATATTAGAGAATTTCATATGAAATATTTTGGTTATCGTAATGTAAAAACTCATCTGTGTTTATGTGCGACGTGGTTGTAACATCCCCTATCTTAAGGCCCGAAACTAAGCGCTATAGAGCTGCAGTCATCCATAGTATTAACTTTCGGTGACAAAAATACGTAATATTTATGGTATTTACAATATCATAAGCATATGAATGTGAAATAAAATCAACACAGATTTCAAAACAACTTTTTTGATTACATTTCAAATCAATATTTCATATTCAGATACATAATCCCAAAACGATTTCTAGATTTTAATCAAATATAATTATTACAAATTACGCCAAGATGGACATACGAAGATGCCCCCTCGGATGATCAAAATACTAGATAGACATGTCTGTCATAAATACATTGCAGTGGAAATAAAACTAAATAGCTCCTACATAGCTAACATTGCTTCATGCACGTTTTTGGAAGCTTATTCGTCTAATCTACTAAACCTCAAAAACCTTAACTCTCAACCTACTCAAATTAAATTTTGAGCACCCGAGAGTTTAAGAGGAAAACATAAACTTCAAGTCAGACATAAAGCCTAGTGTAAATATCATTATTACATCTCGGTTCGCTGATATTAAGTGAGACCATACAGCGGAACAGGTCTCCCCTCACTAATATCTTCTTTTAAAAGGCGTATCTTTTTGCAAATCAATTCCTGCAATCAAACATGTTATAGTAATTAAAGAAAATACGTATATGCACAAAAATCAGGAAACCAATGGACTCCCTATCCACGCTATAGTTTTATCAGGCCAACTATTTACCATTGACTGACTCGGCCCTACCAGACATAATCTATATTCTGTTAGACACACTATCGGGTTGACTTTCGTTAACTTTCTTTTTTTTCTAGGGTCAACTGAACCTAATGGTTTTGTGGGCTCACCAATAACCTACCATTACTCTGTATATTCCCTTCTACGTGTAACTTCAATTTAGTCCCACATGTGATAATTCCCTACACACTAGAATTTTGGACTTATTTTAGCTAAGGGCTAATAGCTAAAATATAGGGCGCGACCCTACACCAGCCTTATTTGGTCTTCCAATATTTGAGTGACAAACTTAGGGTTAACTACCATATTCATGTTTCATTTCCTGCCTTAGGGATAAATACCCTATTAAAACTTCATTTCCTTGTAAATAATCTTTACCCCTGAAATCATACCTTTATAAAACAAGGAAATCATATACTTTGCTTTACTTAAAACACACATGCCATGATATATACACACACACACACACACACACACACACACACACACACACTTTACATAAAATAGTGTTGATGAAACCTTATCATGGGATTATCTATCCCTTCCAAGTAAGTAATAACCCTTTTTAACTTAAAAGATTTTAGACCATGAAGCCAAATACAATACCTTCGAAACCTCTGTTTAAACCTTAAACAATGCCTTTTGAAATCATTGAGAACAACCCTTTTGAAAGCTTTACTAAAACCTTAGACATTCTCTTTTAAACCATTTAAACTTGCTTTTCGAAAGCATTGGAAACCCTCCACTCAAATACTCAAAATAAACCCTTCAAAACATTCCCCTTCGAAACCCATATAGCATTGAAATTCTTCACTTACATACCTTTCATTAGTATTGGGTTAAAGTAAAAGTATACGGAAACTAGCTTCGAAACCATTTAAAATCATTCCTTTCGAAACCTTTTGGGCTTAACTTTTAACATAACTAAGGGTCATAAAAGAATACAGGCTAAAGCATTACTTTCAAAAGCTTATATCCCAAGTAAAAGAAAGAGGATGATTTCGAAACCAACCTCTTCAAAACCATCGCCTTCGAAACCATTTTAAAAGTAATTAAACTACCCTTTCGAAAGCACTGTGAAGACAGCTTCAGAGTATAAAGGCGAAAGCATCCTGACGAAAGTAATGATCCGAAAGGTTTGAATGCAGCAGCATGGGTTTTGTCCTTTTGAAAACTTCTTTTACAACATAAAGGAGGCAACTCATTCGAAAGCACTTTTATAAAAACAAAGCAAGTTGATTAAGTCGAAAGGTGATTCTAATCCTTTCGAAAGCATCATTTACCAACGAAAATATTTTAAAGTTAATAAGAGTGCCTTCTAACCCTTCGAATGCATGGTTTCGACGCTATACCTTCCGCCTTTATCCAATTCACTATGTATCAATTGTTTGATACTATGTGCATTGGTTTCGACTTGGCAATGGGTGAAGGTATGGTGTCGAAAACTACTGGTAGAGGTGATGAAGCAATAAATTTAAGAAAAACCGATTTTTAGCTTTTTAAAGTGATTTATTTCCAACTAACTTTCCTTATTTGTTAACATATAATTGGTTGTCAATTCTTTTTCAAAATATTTTTCTAAAAGTGCTGCCGAATTTAGATATTATCAAATTAAAACATATAATAATTAAGCCATTCTCTTTGGATAAACTTTTAAGTCCCTTAACTTAAATAATTTTTCATCCATAATAAAATACTTAGGAAAATTCCCCAAAAATCACCATAATTCACTTTTTATATACTTTCTAACATATTTAAATTTCATACCCAAAACCAATATATAATTGTCGAAAATAATTTTAAACCTAATTTTAGCTATTTTCTTTCATAGAAAATTCATAACAAATCCACAATTACTTAAAAAATTATAAAACTTGAAACCTACTTGTAAAATAATGTTCTTGATCATATATCAAAACCACACATCATTTGGATGTCATTTACTAGGTTTTCCAAATCTAAACTCATCGTAAAATCTATATGAAGCATCATAAATCATCAATTGGCATATATATATATATATATGTATGTATGTATGTATGTATGTATGTATGTATATGTATATATTTAAACAATCATGTCATGGCATATTACTTGAAAAACAAATTCGGATCTAACTGGAAATCGAAATAAAAAAATGAGATGTAAAATCATTATTTGCCTTAGCTTGGTGTTAAGAAGGTTGAGATTTATCTTTTGATTGATTTGCTTAAGCTTCCTACTTGAATCTTAGCTTTTCTTCTTCTTGATTTTCTTAATGGCGGTCGGCCGAACTTACAAGGGTTTTAGTTCTGTTCACAATTGTAAAAACGAACAAAGAATGAAGGTAAGAAGGGTTTAGGGTATAAGAACATAGCCTATTCCTATTTTTACCCTTATCATATTCCCTCTACTTACTTAATTTTAATTTTCTTTTGCTTATTTATAAAGGCACGGCTCCCTTATTGATTAACAAATCTCAATCCGTTAACCATCTACATTGTTTCATTTAAGTTATTTAATTAAATGTTCTAAATAATGTTAGTCAAAATTAGGGTAATTACAGAATCCTCTCCTTAAAGAATTTCTTCCTCGAAATTACGATAAGTTACTCATAACAATCAAACATAAAGATAAAACATATCATGAAACAAGTCAGGATAAGTATCTCTAATCCTGCTCTCGGTTTCCCAAATATAGTCTCTCTCATCATCACTCCACTGGACTTTGACTAATCGACTATATTTTCCTTAGTCTCTTCTCATCTCTCGCGACTATACGAATTGGTTTTTTAATTATAGTCATATCCGGTTCCACTACTAAATCATCTAACACAGTCGGTGCAGTAGTAGTTTCTGGATCTTGAATACACTTCCTTAGATTAAAAACATGAAAAACATTTTGGACGCCGGCCAAAATATTCGGTAACTCTACTCTATATCTAGGTTTTCCGATCCTTTCTACAAGGAAATGGTCCAACAAATCTTAGTGTTAATTTTCCTTATTTTCCAAATCTGATTACACCTTTTATCTATGACGTCTTAAAGAAAACATGATCTCCAATCGAGAACTCTAAGTCTTTCCATCTTTTATCAGCATAACTCTTCTGCCTAGACTGAGCTTCCTTCATTCTAGCTCGAATTAGCTCAATCTTTTATGCAGTTTCTCTATCCAAATCTAGACCAAGAACTAACCTATCCCGGTCTCTATCCAACAAACGGGGGATTTGCATGGCCTTCCATACAAAGCTTCAAATAGTGTCATCCTTATACTAGTCTGGTAGCTATTGTTATACGAAAACTCAACTAAGTGTAGGTGGTCTTTCCATAATCCTCCTAAGTCTGGTACACAAGCTCTTAACAAATCCTCTAAGATTTTGTTAACTCTTTATGTTTGTCTATCTATTTGTGGATGGTAAGCGGTACTCATCTTGAGCTTGGTACCCAAAGTCTCCTGTAGACTTTTCCAGAACTCGCTAGTGAATAAGGAATCTCTATCACTTACTATACTACCAAGAATTCCATGCAGTCTAACTACATTCTTCAGGAATAATTTAGCCAAAATAGGTGCTATCTTAGTTGACTTAACTAGAATGAAATGGGCACTCTTGATCAACTGTCCACTATGACCCATATACTTTCATTTCCTCGATTTGACGTTGGCAATCCATCTATAAAATCCATTGAGATAGAATATCATTCTCAAACTGGATCATCCAAAGGTTGGGGTAACACACTTGGTTTTTGATGTTCGGCTTTTACGTGTCGATAGTTCAAACATTGCTTCACCCATAATCTTACATCTCTCTTTTTACCTTCCTAGAAGAAACTTCTTTTCGTGTCCTGATACATCTTAGTTCTTTCCAGATGAATGGTGAACTTTGAATGATGGCATTCTCCAAAAACTTTCTTCCTAATATTTCCCGCATTCGAAACATATGGTCTTCCTTTCTTCCGCAGCCACCCATTTTGGTCAAGAATAAAATCTTTCAAATCATCGCTCTTTATCCCATTCCTTAGTTTTTTGATCTGTTCAGCTAATAATGTATCCTCCCTGAAATGACCCGTCTTTCACTCCACAGAAAGATGAATCATTAGTAAGAAAGAAAGGGATAGAAAAGAGAAAGATAGAGAAGAAAGAAAGAAAGAATATCAGAATTTCAATAGCGGAACGAATAAATTAAATTAATCATATAAGATATTACATAGTATACAACATCTATCAGAATTACACAACTTTATATCACAAATTAGACAGTTATAAACACCTGTCTAACATACAACTCAAGATACAACACAATATTAACACAGAGATCAACACAGCGGAATCACTATGTATCTACACGCTAAAGCCTCATGCTCCATATCTCCTCCAGAATTCGTCAAAGCCAAACCTGAATCCCTTGGTTGCTCGTAAAAATTTGAGTAGCCAAGAGTTTAAGAAAAACAGAAATAAACTCCGGGTCAGACATGGGTCTGGTGTGAGTAAATGGGTTAAAGTTTGTTTAACTTTGAAAAACTTTGAAAGAAAAGGTATCTCATAAGACTTCCCGCCCATAAACACGAAAAAGTTTTTACCTTACGATAACCAAAACATTTGATAGGAAATCCAGTTATATTATAATAGGGTCTAGGGTTTTCAAGTAAAATATAGAAATAGCTGGAATGCTTACATCTCACGTTCCAACATAGTTGGGCACAATCAATACGTACGACACTTATTGGAGATTGGATTCCATACAATGACAGGGCTACTGGGGTACCTACCGTCACAGTACGTGGCCTAGATCACCGTACCGAGGATCCCTCTCGATCCCCTACAACACAAAGCCGGAACCATCCCTTACTGGATAGTCCCGAACAAGACAACCCCGCAGTTGTTTCGAACCAACTGCCCACACAGCCGAATGAAAAGGAACCTCTAGACAGGGGTAAATCTCGTCCTACTTGGGTGCTACCCACTTAACCTTACTGCACCTCCCCTGTTTTAGCCATTCTCGGTTGATGAGGCTTGAGGCTACGATTACTTTATAGAACACATCTATCTTAGAATGCTCATCGTCCTCCCGACGATGTTCTGAAAGCATTCAATCCATACAAGTTCATTCCAGGTTCGAACCAAACCAAAAGCACTATCTCGCTACAATCATTTTTGAATCACTCTCAGAGTTAACGACAATAGCCCTTGCACTCTGAATCTTCATCTCGAATCTGAAAGTACTACTCCCGTTAAACTCGTATTGGAATCACCCTTGGAGTTTTAACGATGAATAGCCCTTACACCGTGAGTCTTCATTTTTCACTTGAGATTCATGACCTAACGTTTAATTTGGATCGATGTGGTCTTCGGAATTCCAATTTTGGAAATCCGATCCAGGTCTCATCGAAATCCAAAACGCCGTCTTTTAAAGCCAAGTTGTTTTAAAGTTAAAACAATTTGATTCATTATCTATATTCACACAGATAGATAATCCACAATATCACAAATAGATAATCCATATCATCGCAATTCAACCAAAGCACCCAATATCACAAATCGGCACACATCTCATATCAAAGATAAACAATTCAAGGCTTTCAATAACATTCAGCCATTCATAAGCAAAGATCTATTAATCACGCTATTTATAATTAATTTAAAATGAATTAAATTAATTATTTCACCTCCAATTAATTTAAAATAAAATAAACTAAATAATTTCATCACTATAAATCTTGCTTATTTAACCATTCATTAATTACAAATCAATTAATTAACCATCCTTTAAGTATTCATCTTAATTAATCACCCTTGATTAATCATTCTCTAATTAATTTAAGTAATTAGCCTTAATTAATTTACACAAATTAATTATCCACAAACAATTACAGTAATTAACCTTTAACTACTTCATTAATTAATTAACTATAATTACTTATATTAATTCTTAATTAATTACATTAATTAATTATCCTAAAATCACTTATATAGATTAATTATTCTTTAATTAATCAACCCTTAATTACTTTTATTAATTATATTAATTAATGATCCCTTAATTGCTTCTTTAAATTAATTATTAATCTTATTTAATAATTAATCTTAAATTAATTGCATTCATTAATCAGCTTGATTAATCATATTTAGTAACTAACTACCCTTAATTAATTACATTACTTAATTAACTTCTATATAAATTTTATTAATTGATTCTTAAATTAATTACACAAAGTAATTAATTCTTAATTACTTCCACTAAGTAATTAACCTTCTTATTAGTTACACAAAGTAATTAAACCAAAACTACTTCTATTCTTCAATTAATTACATCCGATAATTACTCATTAATTACTTCACTAAGTAATTACACTTATCAATTTCATTTAGTATTTATACTTAATCAATCCTTAAATGATTATCTTTAATTAATTAACAAATTAATTAACTTAAATTATTCACATCCATTGTATTAATTACAATTGGGTAATTCATCCCTTAATTACCTTGTAACCAATTAATTAATCTTTAATTACAAATTGATTATTCTTTAACTATTAATTAATAAACCTTAATTATTAATTAATATCCCTTAATAACGAATTAATCAATCATTAATTACCAGTTAATTAATTCTTAATAACAGCTAATTATCCTTCAATAAATCTTTAATTATGGATTAATTATCTCTTAATTATTAATTAATAAAACTTAGTTATTAATTAATAAATAAACTTAATTTAGCACTTCTTAATTACCAATTAATTAACCTCTAATTGTTTGATTAAGTAATTTCTAATTATAAATTAATTAATTTCTAATCATTAAATAATCAATCATAATCATTAATTAATTAAATTAATTAATTATTCTTAATTAATTACTTAATTATTCCTTTATCCTTAATTGATTAAATAAATTAATTAAACTTAAATTTCTTAATTAACTTAATTAATCTCAAATCGTTAAAACTTTAATTATGTTAAGATAAAACATCATCTTATATAATGTGTTAATTATCATTAACACCTTAAACATTTAGCTTTTAAAGATTATCTTCCTTTATTAAATCTTTTTAATTAAGATTTTAAAATAAGTTAAAAATTTACTTAACAATTTCAAATTAAACACTTTCCAAAATTTTCTCAAATAAATTATTCACGAACATTTATTTTTATAAAGAATAGATTTTAAAAACAAGATTCATTTCAAAATTTAAAACTTCTTTTTATAGAAACTTTTAAAAACTTTTGGAAACTGTTTTTAATCTTACTTCGGGTCTAACCCGAACATTACCCGAGAGCCACTCCGGGTTCTTCTCCATTCCCACCCTTTTTTTAAAACTTAGTTAAATTTTAAGTTTAAAAATCTGGACTCGAAACTCACTCGAACTACTCGAGTCACCTCCCTCAATCACTCGAGCCTTACTTCGAGTCAAATCCTGCCCAAAACCCAGACATACCAGAAACCTCTGTGCACCTTGCACCATCCACGGTGAGGCTCCGACCATCGCCTACACTTCCCACACGTCCACGATCGCCTGCATATTCGATCCAAACACCCCAATCTCAATCACAAGCCTACAAACGAAATGAAGCTATTCAGCAGATACTGGAACCAGAAACATCACCAGAAAACGTCTCGAACCTCACATCTCTGATCCCTGGACATCATGCCACCACGTCCTTAGCTTTGTCAGACAACCACGCCACTATTCCCAGAGTTTCGTGCCACTCGATGCAACATAGATGACGCCGTCCTCCAGATTCCGACCACAACCCAATTTAGGGTTTAAAACGAAATCGATCAACCCCCAATGCCATGGTGGTTTAACCACCTTCCAGACATTTTTGCCGAACACTCCTACACCCCGACCTCCTCAAGTCGAAGCCCCGACCACCAGAGATGCTCTAACTACCAGAAAATCCTAAAAACCCAATTTCTGGTTAATCCAGAATAACACATTCAATCCAAAACTAAAAATTCTGATTTATCTCTTAAAATTCATGATTTAAGACAAGGATTCATGTCATAAAAGAAAAACAAAAGATTGCAGAGTTTGAATTTTAACATATATCAAAAATTATTACTGTCATTTTCTTTTCCAGGTGATATTCAAACTTTCTTGCTTAATTATAATTTCAAAGCTTTGATTAGGTTTAAACAAACAATTCTTATTTGAATTCCAAAATCTGATGAGGAGCAAATGAAAAGATTTTGAATTTTGATCAATCTTTAAACTCTGAACTATAAACAGAGATATACTCAGGCAACCAAACATACACACTTCAATCAGATGCATATATACAGAGATTATACTTATACATACATATGCAAAGCACTCTCCAACATAGAAATTCACATACAACAACTTTCATTTACTTAATCTTTTTTATGTTAATGTTTACTCACCTTTTTGAATGTTGAACAAAGTGTTAAAAAGGCTTTGATTTGAAACAGAGAAGCTTTGATTTCTTGAAAACAGGAAAGCTTGCTTTGAAAACTAAAATGCTTTGAAAACTTGAAAGCTTGAAACTAGAAATCCTATTAACTTTGATTTTTCTTCAAATTTTCTTGCTTGAACCCTTGAAAATGTTACAGGCTTGAAGATAAATGGTTACAGACTTGATTTTGAAACAGAAAAATGTTTGCAGGATATTTGAACTTGAGTTTGAGCTTTTGAAAATGATTACAGGTTTGAGGATATATGGTTATAAGTTTTGTTTATAGGGCTTAATATGTTTTGAGGGATGTTTACAGGCTTTTGTGTAAAAATGGTTATAGGGTTTTTGGAAAAACATCACAGATTTGGTTTTGAACTTGTAAAATGTTTTACAGGGCATTGATTTAGTTTGAGAGATGGTTTCAGGCTGTAGATTCTTGCGGATTTCTGGATTTTTGAAAATAGTTTATAGGTTTGAGTTTTCTTGCATTGAAAATGAAAAGATAAGGAAAGAAAAAGAAGAGAAGGGAGATGGATGTTTATATAGAGTAAATTAGAATTTACTAAAATCAAAGAAAATGAAAAAAATAAAAGAATGACACTTGTTATCACAACTTACATTTGTCATCTACAATTATTAATCACCTAACACATGTATTTAAAGAGACTTATATATCAACACTTGTGATTATTCATCTTTATATTATTCAAAATGATTTAAAAAGCTTTTATAATTAATTTCCCTAATTAATTAGCACTTTTAAATAAATATGTACTTTTCTAAATTTATATAAACAAAATCCTTTAAAGAATTAAAAATAAATCTAATTGTATTCTAAATAAAATCATATATAAGATATCTAATCCATTTTTAAATGATAATATAAAACTTTTGTATTTATTTACTATTAAATAAACACTTCCTAAATTTATATAAATAAATTTCTTTTAAAGAAAATATTATAAAACAAATCTTATTTTAAATAAAAACCATGTTCATTTATTTTATATCCATATAATTTTTTCAAAATAATTATCTTTAACAATTCAAATTTAAATTCAGTAAATTCAATTAAAAATCCAACTTAAAAATCAATTCAAATATATACATATATATATATATTAATTTAAACAAACACATTATTAAATTTGTAAATAATTATTTTATTTAAAATCAACTTAAATAAATATATTTGTACATTTAAACAATACTTATTATATTTGAAAATAATAAGTCTATTTAAAATCTATTTATCTATATTTAAAAACATCACATTATTATTTATTGTTTGAAAATATCAATTTTTACCAATTTTAAATAATTTAATAAGGAGATTATCACATTTTAAATTCCTTGAAATTCCGGGATATCACATTCCTCCCCCCTTAAAAGAATTTCGTCCCCGAAATTTAAAAAAAAAGATAATCCAAAATTTTCATTTTATTTTAACAATCCAAGCATTCATATCAACCATACACTATCAACCAATCAAACAATTCCATTCAAACAAACAATTTCATTTAAACAAACATTACTAGATATCCGGACACAATTCCAGATAAGCTTTCTAAAACTATCTAGAGTTTCCCAAGTACAGACACTGGAATACTCGCTCTACTAAATTCAAACTAGCTACACTGCTAAGCTTCTAAACTCCTACTCATCTAGATCTACAATCTACACAGGATATCTGACCACAGTGAAGTCCGACTCAACTACCAAATCCTCTTAAACTGCTGGTTCCAAAACTAGTGATGGATCATACATGTACTCCCCCAAAGATACGTGAAATACATTGAATCCCAGCCTTCCAAACTGGCAATTCAATCCTGTAGGCCAAAACACTAATCCTACCAGAACATAGAAAAATCCAATACACTTCGGAGCTAGCTTCCTTGTTTTACCAAATCTGATTTCTCCCTTTTATCTGAGAAAACCTCATCCAAAAATCCAAATCTCCAACTTCGAACTCCAAATTCTTCGTTTCTTAACCACTAAACTCTTCTAACAAACCTGGGCTGCCTACATCATTTCTTGATCAGCTGAACCTTCACAGATGCTTCTTGAAACAAACTGGGCCAAAACAACTCAACCAAAAAGATCCTCTCAAGATCTACCGAAATCAAGAACACAAACTCTACTATCATCAGTAGAAAACTAACTTTTCCTATCCGGAAAAGATAAAACAGATGCACTCGCCAATATGGCCTACAGGTCCTGAAAAAACTTTCTGTAGAAACCCTCTAATCCAAAATACTACAACTTTCGGTTGCTTCCACTCTAGAATATCTGTCACCCTGCTTCCGCAGTGCAACTCTGATCTAGAGTAGATAAGAATGCTGACGATGAACATGATCACAAACTTGTCCAACACTTCCAGGAAGGCACGGTTCATCAGATCCATAAAGAGAAAACGTAGAAGTTCTATGAAATTCTGAGCTGCTCCACCAAATTCTTTCTCTAGGATACATCCTTCTACCTAGCCAAACTACCGGTAGCTCCCTGAACCAAGTCGATATGGAACTCAATCTCCAATGCTATGGTGAACATTGACTTCTACGAAGATATCCGTAAAATCTTTGACAACTCTATAACTCCTATATCCTCTAGAGATCGCTCAATCCATGCAAAAGATTACCCAAGAGAATACTCAACTATCGCAAGTCACTTTTGCGATCAACCCAGCCTAACTCCAAAGAAACTGTTCCCTCTTTACCAATCAGAACAGCTTATGCTTGACTAACCAATCCATTGAAGAAATGGATCCACTCTGCTGCTTCTGAACTCTATCTCTAGGACACTACTAAGCCAAAAGATCTTCCTGCTGGCACACAAAACACCCTTCAACTGTACCACTGCCACGGATGCCAAAAGACTTCTTATTCGAAGCTTCTTGATCCTCAAAACCATCAACCAATCCCAAACATAGCCTTGAGATGGGCAGACATCTCCTCAAGAAACTCGGGCCTCATACCAAGCACAAACACCTTTCTGAGCTTATTCTCATCACCGATGCAGACATGCATTCTTAAACTTGTTCCAAAAGAAATATCTTTGGAAATATCCATAGTCACTGCATCTTAGCAAGCAGCCGCTCCTTCTTGAAGTTGCCAAGATACTACCACTTGCTTCTGCTCATCCAAACTTGCATTTCAATGCTGGACTCTGAACCTTTAGAAAGGTTTCCTTCTGAGATTGGGTGAAATCCTTACATCACTACAAAGCTTACTCGAGACGGTATTAGGTCTACATCTCGACAGATACTCTTCTAACCTCATCACTTGGACCTCTTCCATTGGTAGTCGTGCTACACACACCACTACCCTTCCTACCTCTAGCACTTATATTGGAAAACCCGAACAGGTAACCCAACAAATCAGGTTGAAATATATATATATGTATGTATGTATGTATGTATGTATGTGTGTGTGTGTATATGTGTATATATGTGTATATATATGTATATATATGTATATATATGTATATATGTATATATATGTATGTATATATAAAAATATATATATGTATGTATATATGTGTGTGTGTGTGTGTGTGTATTTCAAAATTACAAGTACGCTCTCTCAAGAAAGAAATTACTCCAAAGCCTAGGTATTCACTTAACCTAGCGCTCTGATACCAACTAAAACGACCCATCTTTCACTCCACAGAAAGACGAATCATTAACAAGATAGAAAGGGATAGAAAAGAAAAAGATAAAGAAAAAAGAAAGAAACGACATCAAAATCTCAACAGCGGAACGAATAAATTAAATTAATCATATAAGATATTACATAGTATACAACATCTATCAGAATTACACAACTTTATATCACAAATTAGACAGTTATAAACACTTGTCTAACATACAGCTCAAGATACAACACAATATCAACACAGAGATTAACACAGCGGAATCACATGTAGATATCTACATGTTGAAGTCTCCTGCTCCATATCTCCTCCAGAATTCGTCAAAGCCAAACCTGAATCCCTTGGCCACTCGTAAAAATTTGAGTACCCAAGAGTTTAAGAAAAGCAGAAATAAACTCTAGGTCAGACATGGGTCTGGTGTGAGTAAACGGGTTAAAGTTTGTTTAACTTTGAAAACATTTGAAAGAAAAGATATCTCGCGAGATTTCCCACCCATAAACACGGAAATTTTTTTACCTTACGATAACCAAAACATTTGATAGGAAATCCAGTTATATTATAATAGGGTCTAGGGTTTTCAAGTAAAATACAAAAATACCAGTAATGCTTACATCTCACGTTCCAACATAGTTGGGCACAATCAATGCGTACGACACTTGTTGGAGATTGGATTCCATACAATGGCAGGGCTACTGTGGTACTGCCCGTCACAGTACGTGGCCTAGATCACTGTACCGAGGATCCCTCCCAATCCCCTGCAACACAAAGCCGGAACCATCCCTTACTGGATAGTCCCGAACAAGACAACCCCGCAGTTGTTTCAAACCAACTGCCCACACAGCCGAATGAAAAGGAACCTCTATACAGGGGTAAATCTCATCTTACTTGGGTGCTACCCACTTAGCCTTGCCGCACCTCCCCTGTTTTAGCCATTCCTAGTTGATGAGGCTACGATTACCTTTATAGAACACATCTATCTTAGAATGCTCATCGTCCTCCCGACGATGTTCTGAAAGCATTCAATCCATACAAGTTCGTTCCGGGTTCGAACGAAACCGAAGGCACTATCTCACTACACTCGTTTTGGAATCACCCTCAGAGTTAACGAAAATAGCTCTTGCACTCTGAATCTTCATCTCGAATCTGAAAGTACTACTCCCGTTAAACTCGTATTGGAATCACCCTCAGAGTTTTAACGATGAATAGCCCTTACACCTCGAGTCTTCACTTTTCACTTGAGATTCACGACCTAACGTTTAATTTGGATCGATGTGTTTTTCGGAATTCCAAATTTGGAAATCCGATCCCGGTCTCATCGAAATCCAAAACACCGTCTTTTAAAGCCAAGTTGTTTTAAAGTTAAAACAATTTGATTCATTATCTATATTCACACAGATAGATAATCCACAATATCACAAATAGAAAATCCATATCATCGCAATTCAACCAAAGCACCCAATATCACAAATCAACACACATCTTATACCAGAGATAAACAATTCAAGGCATTCAATAACATTCTGCCATTCATAAGCAAAGATTTATTAATCACACCATCTATAATTGATTTAAAATGAATTAAATTAATTATTTCACCTCTAATTAATTTAAAATAAATTAAATTAAATAATAGATAAAATATAGAAATGAGAAATATAGATAAAATATATAAAATATAGAAGGATGAAGATGAAGAATTAAATATAGAAATGAGAAACGTGTATATATTAGATAAAATAAAATAAAAAGTAGAGAAGTTTAAAGACCAAAATGCCCTTAAATCCAATTTTCAACCCTTCTACCTTTTCCAAGCCACCAAAATGTCACCCATATGAAAAATATGTTGGATATTTGACGGGTTCATGTAACTTTATTCATTTTTACACTTAAGGAATCTTTAAATTTCACATCCATCATTTCATTTTAAATTTAAATATATTATATGTATATAAGTTCTTATTATTATTAACTTTACTTATTTACTGATTTCAAAAGAAAATATTTTCTCGAAACATTTAAACGTTGTTTTTCAAGTATATACCAATATATAACAACTTTTTACAACCTGTCATTCGATAAAAAGTTGAAAATTCGAAAATCGGATTTCGGTCACATTTTCAATTTTCCATTGAACTACCTATTTTTGTAAACAAAATTAAAAAACAAATTTTCTACCATTAATTATTAATTAAAAGATGGTTATTTAATCCGTTAATTTAATATATAAAAATTAAATATTCACAAGTTAAAGTGATAAAATTTCGGATCATTACACTTATGATCTTAGCAAACCAGCCTGACCCGTCCTATAACCTAGGCATGCAGAGGCAAAGCGGCAAGAGGTTTAGCCATACACATTTACTTCCGAAAAGAAACATATTCAATTTCCTAGAAGCATATCACAAATATAAGTGCATTTAATACAAAACATGGTGGAACATAATTCTGGTGCAGTTCTGTTGGTCTTCATCTTTACCACGCATTCCATTCTTTCACCAGTTGCCACTCATCAATTCCATTCAACTAGATTAGTGGCCAAGCATGCTTCATGCCTATTTCATGACATGATCTTAGCTGACCAAGCATAAGTTTAACTTCTATAAGAACAGAATGCATGGCTACTTTCAAGGGCATGGGCCCCTAAAAGGTGGGCTCTTGATGGGTTGGACCCCAAAGGTTGTATTGCATGATCCGTCACCCATGCTCTACAAGATTAGCAACTTCCAAACTTTAATAGCTTCTTTAGTCTTAGACATATGATATTTTCTTGTTATCCTCTTGTAATACCTTGTTATTGTAAGAGCGCCATATAGTAATAGAACTTCACAGTGGACATAGATTGTTTGCCCGAACCCCTTCACATCTGTTGTCCTTTGAATTCCCCTTTTCCCTTCATTTTTCCATCATTAAGCATAGTGATTAGCAAGTAAAAAATTTCATTCATAATGCATTATCATAACTTCGAGGTTTTCAAAAAATATCATTAATGTTCTGATGCTAGAAGGAGGGCAACCTTCGATTTTGTGGTTTGCAGTTTCTTGTGCAAGCTCTTTTCTCGTTTAGTACCACGCATCCCGCATCAACAATGACAAATGTGGATGGTGCTCCACTGCCTTCTCCAATTATCAAGAAGATTCCTCAACTGTTTCAGTTTGGCTTCATATCATATGCAATTGTTGTGCACACATTGCTACTACTGTCAATCAAATCATACTAGCTATGTGTGCGCCTAGTGGAACAACCCAATTTTTTAGTAATAATTAATTAACGGTAATAATTGAAATTTATTTAATTAAATGAGAATTTGATGGTTTATTTGATAAATTGATTAGTATTTATTTAATGAAAGAATTTAAAATGTGAATATATGATATTTGAAATTTGAATAAGTTAAAATATATAAATCATACATTATAAAAGTTTTATAATTAGAATAAAATGCTATTTGGGTAAAGAACTAAATTTGCATATAAACTTGTATTTATTTGAAAATAAAAATTTAAGTAGAATTGGGAATACAGATAAAAGATTTTTTTTTTTAACTTATACTTTTGAGACCCAAACTAAAAGTAAAGCCTAAACTCATTTCCACAAATTACAAACTCTAAACCACTGTAACGACCCGTAAATTTTCGATGATTAAAATAGCTAATTTAATAAGATTTCGTGATTTAATGTTAGAAAAAAAATTGTAATTCGTTTGGAATAATAATAACTGGAATGAATTGCAACAATAATTATCCAAGTAATTATTTATAGATTGAATGGAGTTTCAATCTAATTGAATTGACTCTAATGTTATAACTTGGTTATAAGGGAATATATGGAAAAACAAATGTAAATAAGTGAATAAGAATTGTGAATTATTTAGGTAGTAATACAAATTTTAATAGATTGGTTTCGAATATTTGAATAGTAATAAGTATTGAAAAATAAATGCTACTTAGTGAATGCCTTTGCAATCAATAGTTGGATAGGATAATAAATGCCGAATTCATTGGGCATAATAGAGTAATTGATTGATAAGTGAAATTTATTTAAAATCAAATAATTGAATATTGAACAGGTAAATTGTTTAAAGTAAATATTTAAAACTTATTGAATAATTGAATAACTGTAAAATGGAAATAGTGTTCTAAGATGTGAATTGGTTTTAAAAGTTGAATCTTATTAGCTCAATTTCAAATATTTCAAAGGATAATGAATTATTGGATAATCAAAATTGTTTAAATTTAATATTTGGAATTTATTGAATAATTGAATAACGGGTTTAATATGATTAAAAATGATTTGTAAAATTTTACTTTATCATATTAAAGTTAGAATGATGTTGTAGAACTTTTAAAATCGAATTAAAAGTAAATTTGTGAAAATTGAATATTTTAATATTTAATTGACGAGTTAAAATAGTCATTTTTCAAACAGTCTCGGATTTCAACGAAACTAGTTTGATAGGATCCGTAACGTGATATTATTGTAAGATTTCAAATTTCGTGTCAATCGGATTTACCGTTTATCCGGGGCAAGCCAAAACGCATAGAAATTCGTTTAATCGGTTTAATTTAAATTTGATCGTTTATTTCCGTAACTCGCACATACGATCGAATTAGGGCTTGAAACCTTTTCCATTGCGTCCGGAATAGGGGTATAACATTATGAACGCCTAGCGGCATGTCTTGATAGGAGTTTGAAATAAATATCTAGATATTTGAATTTAAAATAATATATATATATATATATATATATATATATATATATATATATATTTGATCTGACCATACCCTTCACATCTGTCTCTTTTCTTTCTTTTCTCAGCCATACCGACCTATCACTGTACCACTTCCTTTTTAAACACGCTTCCTTCTATTCCTAACAGCCGAGCACAGAGGGAAAATAATAATGAAGCTTTGAAAAATAAAAATGGGAGCTTTGAAAAATTATATCTCACAAATTACTGATCTAAAAATCCTCAAACCAGTTCCTAAATTCGAATTTCTGCCTCCTCTTTGATTTGGTATAGCTATTGTGAGGTGCGGCTTCGGTTTATGGAGTTGAACGTGGGAACTAGTCAGCTAGGGTTTGCTAAATCGAGTGATTTAGCAATCGATTCGCGGATTGGAGTGCGTATTTGAGCTCGTCATCGAAGATAGCACCTCGGGGCACGTTTTGGTGGTGTACGGTTGTGGGTTGGGACGTGCGACCTGAACGTGGTCGAGAGGACTGCTACAGGTCGCGATTTCCTGGGTGTGGCTGAGCGTGTGTCTTTGTGGTCGAGATGGTGGAGACTTCAAAGAGAAGAAGTTTGGCGAAGACGCATGTCAAACAGAGTATCGGAGCTCCGTATCACTGGAGATTGGTGCACGACAATGGTGGGTTTGTGCATTTTTCACGTACAGGCTTCGTAGGGGAAGAAGATGTTGAGTGGGCTGGGCTTCATTGCTTTGGGTATGGAAATTTAAATATGATATAAATTGTTTTATAAATTCGAATGTCGATAACTTTAAACGTGTATAACTTTTTCATACGAGGTCCGTTTTGGACGAAACGAATTGCGTTGGCTTCGTTTTGTCGAGCACTACACTATGGAACTGGAATGGAGTTGTTTGGAGATAGTTTGAATTTTAGGTAAAATTAAACGCGCGTTTAATTTTATTTGAAATAAAACGCTGGAACTACATTGAAATCAAGGTGAGTGTTTATAACGCTCACAACGTACTGAATATCTTTATGATAGTTACATATGACATTATAAAGTGTTATGAATTTTATTTATCATTGTTTGATAAAATTTAATTGTCATATAGATTGTCATTTGAATTAACCGTTAAAAATTAAATTGTCAGTTAAATTGAAATTGAAATTGAATTGCGATTAAAATACCTGACATTGATAACTATGAAATTGCCATGAATTGTATTGTCTATTGAATGATGTATTTCGATGGAAGTTATTGGTTGATATTTAAATGTTTGGATGTTTATTTGCTTATATATATACACTGTTATGCATACATATGACACTGTGATTTGATTTAAGTGATATATATTCATCCCTGACATTTAATTGAAATAACTAATCACTTGGCCATAGGATAGAAAACTATATACGGACACTGGATGGGTTAAATTAATAATTTTTAAAAATAGTTGGTTTGAAATTTATTTAAATGTTTTGATTTAAAAGTTATAAATAGAAATCAATTTATAGAAATCAAATTTATCGAAAATTGAGTTTGGAATGTTGAAAGAATTTTGGTTAAAAGAAATTGTTAAATAATTAAAGTTGAGACTTTGGAATTTAAAATTGGGATATGATTGAATTTCGAAAATTGATTTGTTTAAAGATTGAACCTTAATTCGAGCTTTGAATATTATTAAGTAAAAGTGATATAAAAATGATATTTTGAAATCGAGCTTGGAATTGAATCATATTTGAAAGTTGGGTTTAAAATTTGAATATTAAAGGACAATTTTGTTAAGTGTTATAAATTGATATTTTGAAAATCAAGCTCCAAATCGATATAAATTGAAATTGAATTAATTGAAGGTGAATGTAAAATTGAATTAAATTGGAAGTCAAAGTTGACATTGATTTGAATTGAAATCGAAATTGAACCGGTAGAATGGAAATTGAAATTGATTTGAATTGGGAAGTTATAATTGAAATGGATCGGTTTTGAAGCTGTTTTATTTTGTTTTCCAAATTACTCTGTTATATAAACCATTTTTGAATACTTGAACTATTTTAACCTATTTTAAATTTATTTAACCCAATTTAAATTATTTTAAACTAATTTATCTATTTAAATCCATTTGAAGATTTTAAGTATTTTAACTATTTTTAATTATTTAAAACTACTTTTAAACTACTTAAAACTATTTTCTAAAAATTCAAGCTGGTCAATAAGGTGAAATGTTTATGTTTAAATCTCGAATGTAAATACGAATTGGGTTAAATGAAGTTGCAACCTAAATTGAATTTTGAAATGATTTGGAAATCGAAATGAGATATTGAGGCGAAAAATGATTTTTGAAACGGAATCTTATATTTTGAATAGATATGATGATATTTGAAATGGATTTGATTTTTGAAGCGAATATGATATTTTGATATCAATTATGAATTGATTGAAATGTAAAAGAGCCACCGGTGTAATAATACGTAGTTATTAAAGAAACCGGGATCAGATATGGACATACTCTTTGTCAATACCGAAAACCACTTTAATGACTATTATACGCGGAGTGTTGATCCAGAATGAAGTGGATGGTTTAGTGAATGCGTTTATTGAAGAAAGAGAACGATATTGGATGACCTCTGACATGACTAAAACAGGAGCCGCGCCGGGCCATTGAGGTTCGCCATCTTTAGCGGACACACTTCTTCGATACCATATCTATTACATTTGTGATTCGATTTGGGTGCACCCCTTGATTTGGGAGTGTTGTTTCGCGGTGTTGGGGTAGCTGCTGGCTATGCTCAACATCAGTCCGGATCACGCAAGTACTAGTATCCTAGTTGGTATCGCCTCATGTACCTTGTCATACTGATTATCCTATTCGTGACCACTACGTTTTGTTTTGTGTTATACCTATGGGGTACCCTCTGATAACCACCAGTTTACGGTGGGGCTTACGGTGCTGTATAGACTATGACATTATAAAAATGTGTTAAGGGGAATTATGGTAACGCCTTAACGCTATTTTAATACTTTTACTTTACTGTAGACATATTATAATAGCGTATTGTACTACATAGTAGATAGTTTAACGTATCCTTGAGAGATTGAAAATCCCGTAACATCTCTTGAGTTATTGCACGCACGTTGACACTGGATATGAGATGTCAAACCCCGTAAACATCTCTGACGCCGTTACACTCATATTTATTTACGATTGATTTTACTTTCATAAGGATATTTTAGTCCTGACTCGAGTGTTTTGTCTTTTCATTATGCTCGGGTCAGACCTGAGTTTTCAGCTTATTGAAGATCTATTCTGGAGGACGAAGACGAAGATTTCGTATACTATTACTCTTATTATCTTTGCATCATGTTGTCTACTGCATTATTTTATTTGTTCTGTTGTATATGTATAACTCTGATAAAGGTTGTATAAATAATGATCAAAGTATTGTAAACAGCTTCATGAACTGTTTATTTGACTAGTATATTTTACCGTCCTGCTGCGAGATTTTGTGTTGTTTCTTTTCCTTTATTTCCCTTTCCTTTCTTTTCTTATTTACCCCCAATAACCATCTGCCCTTTTGAATGGTTTGGAATCGGCATGTGTATTTGATCGTCGGTTTTAACTGTCCAAAAAGGCGGGTCGTTACAACCACCCTCATGACATAGGAGTTTATATTTTGTATTTCCTCACCTTCTGTCCATAATCTTTTTTGAAAGTGTTTCTTTCATCATCTTTCGTATCTTATAAATTAAAGAATAAATCACATAAATATGTAAAAAATCATAAAATTCATGTATGAGCTTCTAAATACAATTTAGCATCACTATATGAGTTGGGTTGGATGCGGTGTTGGAATTGTGAGTTGCGCGGATGAGTTAGGGCTTAGAATCAGGAAGGTAAACAAATGTGTCAGGTGGGATTTTTTCTCACAATCCTATGTTAATCAAAAGAATTTACATATATGTGCGATCTGTGTAAGAGTTCTTACATGGGTTTTGTTTATTGCACTTAACATTTGATGTAGGTCATTTACAGTTTGTAGTTGTGGTTCATGTGTAATGAAATGGGCTTTTTGACCCTCGAAAATCGACAATAATACGTCCATTGTATCACATGTCGAGCAATCGAATGCCAGAAGACCGGATTATTAGGGAAAAGAAAGAAGGAAGAGGATAAGAAGAAAACTAAACAACACATAATCTCAGAATGGAACGAATAATCTATAATATATCATAAATCTTTACACAAAAACAAAATGGTAATATATGTATAAATATATATCAACTGGAGTAGAGTAACCTAATTTAGCCTGGACAATTATAACAACTCGTCCTCACAATTGCTGATAAACACAATAATGAATACAACAGAAAATAACCATCTATGTGAATACGTCTCTAGGCCTCCAACTCGTCTTTTGAAGCTCCAAGCATCCAAACCAATCTGTAATATGCTCGTCTGACCTGAGCATTATAATAAAATAGTACCCGAGTCAGTATGGAAAACGAAAGTGAAAAAAAACATCCAACTGGATTTTAAGATATAAAAATATTTGAAATCAAAGGTATCTCGTAAGACCATGCCACACATAAACATGGATGGGTTTTTACCTTACCATAACCAAAACCGTTTCTATAGAAAATCCATTTATATTATAATAATTTCTAAAGGCGAAAATAATAATAATCAAGTAGCTGTAATGCTCGTGAGTGTACATCACAACAAGGTATATAATCGAAACTCAATTAGATGCGCTAGCTAATTGTGTAGGATATCCATGGAAGTGGCCTTTGTATTTCGAGGAACAGTCCTCCTGCACAAGGATCAAAGATATCCTTCCAAAGCAGCATACATCCCTAGTGATGTACCATAGGAAAAACATAACTTGTCTCGCTAAAACCGAGTGCATCGCCCCATGCATGCATAATAACTATAAGTGACAGCTACAAACCATTTATAAAACTTCTTTTATAGATCTATAACCTGTCTCTAAAATTTGTTTATAGCTATCTAACCATTTATACATACTTCCATCTTGTAAATAACATTTCCTTATTTCTTCAAACCATTTTATAACTCCTTTATAAAATTTAAGTCTTCCAACTCCATTCATGGGTCTCAGAAACATTTATAAATAATTAAAATCTTTTACTTCAAAACACCATTATATTATATAATAATGGTTACCAATGATAAACATTATAAATGAATAGGAAACTATCCACTTTAAACATCTTAAAATAATAATTAATAATTTAAAAGTATTGTTAATTAAATAATAATAATTAATCAGCCTTTACTACTATTATAAATAATAATAATTTATCTCCAAGACCTTATTATTAATCCTTATTATTAATTTCAAACCCAAATTATTCTTAAATAATCAATCTTTCAATTTATTAACTTTTTATAAATTCTTAAAACATATTAACTATAAACAATATTAAAATAATTGACTAACTTTAAAATAATATTAATATGGTTAGATAACCTTAAAACAATTTTAATATAATTAAATAACTTTAAAAGAATATTATTCTAATTAAATAACCTTAAACTAATATTTATAATTTAACTTAAAAACAATATTAATATACTTAGTTAACTTAAATAATCTTTAAACAACATGTTTCTGATACCTAATTTCAGATTTAAAAATTGTTTCTTGTCTCAAAAACCAATTCTGACTTAAACGACGATTTATGATATTTTCAAAATACTAATTTGAGGCCAATAACCACCCATCACTTAACCAATACGGATATTGATTTTTCTTATCAACTGGGTTTTATTTTCAAACATATAATGACATTGTAATCATAGTGTCCACAATCATATTTATTATTCAATAAACCATATAAAAAATATCATTGAACAATTTTATAATAGCGAGAAATCCCATTGGATCTCTCCAACCTGCTTCCCTGCATCATAAATGTTATATAATTATAAAATATAAATCAACCGCTTCGAGGTGAGATTCTTATACAAAGGGTCATCCGCTCTTACACAGGAATGTAATCGGGTCTCATCCGCTCCAATAGGCGGGAATATATCCAAACCAACTACTATATATAATAATTCATCTGAATAGTCATCCAACAATTTTATAAACTATATATCATCCCAGTTAACCAAAAAGGTGAGTTTAAATCATCGAGATTTACTGTTGTCATCGAGGCGTTTCAGTTTAGAACTAAAACCGTACGACGTCCGATTTTAGTCCAAATTTCAACAGTCTCCAATTTCATCCAAACTAGTTTAGTTGCAAAGCTTTCACCGATACGAGCACAAGCAAAAAGTTTCGTCTTGATCGGATCTCGTACGAAGGAGCTATGAATTTTAGAAGTTATCAAAAACATTTTTAAATAAAATAAACTAACCACACTTGACATAAATTACAAAAATGCCATTATCTATTCTTCCTCAAATCGTCTGCTCCTTCTCCCCTATACATGAATCAGTGACACAAATAAGCTACTCAAAATTTCTGTTCTTCCTCAAATCGTCTGCTCCTTCTTCCTCAAATAAGCTTTCTTTTTTTCTTTTCGTTAACTGGCAACGTGTTGTGTAAGGGAGGGAACGATGTGAAAGAATGAGAGGGGAATGGGCTTTTATAGGTAGGTGCGGCTGGTATGAAATAACGTAAGTATGGTCAAATCAAATTATATATATTATTTAAATCCAAAATATCTAGCTATAAAATTTTGAACCCTGATCGAGACATGCCGACTGGCGTTTAACGATGAATTATTCTTCAAGTTAGAAAATCATCGAAAAATTTATAATAAAATTTACCGCAAGCGCACGGCGTACAAATGTTAGTACATAGCGAGTACGGATCGATCCGTAGGGAATTATTAAGATTTATAAATTCTCTAATCAATCAAATTAGACCAAAATGGAGAGAAGATTGTCTACTACAAATTGTAAACAAAACGAAGCTAAAACTAAAATGAAAATGAGATTAGAAAACAAATTAGAGGCTAATCCACTCTTATATTTTTGTAAATCAACAAACAAATAATCTATGATCTCTGTTTTTGATATTAAGTGAAATAATTATTGCATTTATCATAAGTACGGTTTATTTATGTTATTAATTAACGTAATTTAAATCATCAAACTGTAATACAACAAATAAACCACTTATCAATTCTCATGAAAATGAAGCCAAAGTAAAATCTATTTTAAGTATGATCTATTTACTATTGTATTTAGTAATATAGATCATCAAATTTTGTTTTTACTTCCATTTCAAAATCAAAAATCAATTAGCAAACAATGATGTAAATTTTGTTTATATTAATAATAATAGCTCACTTGCAAATGCAACATAAGCTATCAAACCCACTTGTATAAACTTATATCAAAATCTACTTTCATGAATCACAAATAAAAGAGACCATAAACCAAGGAAATGTTGAATTTACATAATATTTGAGAGCTTCATTAACCCTAAATTTAAGGGGTTTGGCTACTCATATGTGTTATCATATCAACACATGTAAATTTCAACATTAAAAGCAAAAGAAATTTCAACATTAAAAACAAAGGAAGAAAAGGAGATTAACTACTAAACTACTTGCATAAAATATAAAATAAAACTACACTATTTGCATTAATGCAAATCTAATCACTAACAATGAAAAGAAAAGAGCATATGAATAAACATAAGCATAAAAGTAAAGAGAAGCATGTAGAAAAGAGAAGGCTTAGGAAGCCATTTTTATTTCACTTTGATTTTGTGTTTACAACTTGCTAATTTTCTAAGTAAAATGAAGAGTAAGAAGATATCTACATGTACATAAGTATGCTATTTATACATGCATAAAACCCTATTTCACTTTTCAGGGTGCTTCCCAAAATGCCCTTTAGGAAGTATGGCCACCAAATAACCATCAGCCTCTAATTAATCCATCATCAAATATGCATGAAGCTTTAACCTCCGCTTAGTTTTCCATTATCTTCTAATTGTATATTTTGGTAAGTGGGTGGGGTCCTCCATGGTCATGAGTTTGAATTATTTCCTTCGTCATTCCTTTGTATTATCTTGTGCGTGCATATATTCCATGATACCCTCTTCCATTTACATCCAAATTCCTATAAAATCATAAAAAATGTCCAAGTAAAAATTCTCAAATTAGCACATGCACAAAAATGATCATTTTGCTCTTGTATGAAGATGAAAATATGATAATTTTCAAATAATTGAATTTTGGTTTAAACGTGTTAAAATATCCAAATATGACATTTATTTAAATAAAATGGCTAAAATATGTATGTCAAAAATAAATTGAATGCTGAAAAGATTTTTTTTTTTGGGATTTTTCTTTTTTTTTGAAAATTTTGGGTTTAAAGAAAATGAAAATTCAAAAATGCCATGGAAATTAACAAAAAAATGAAAATGAGACTCCCCTCCATAATTAATTTTGGCTGTTTCCCCACAGTCAATGCGTGATATAATGAGTGTAATAGGGAAAAATACATACATATTTACAAACTAGGGTTAACATTCTTACCAGACGTAGCTTGACTCATGAAGAATCATGAGCTCCTCCTCTTGGTTACTTGGGAATTCCAAGAAAGGTTTCAAACGATGACCGTTGAATTTGAAAATCGATCCATCCTTAGGGGTTTTCTATTTCTAGGACATCATATGGAAAAACAGTTCATACCACAAATGGTCCAGTCCATCTCAACTTTAGTTTCCAAGGGAATAAATGAAGTCTAGAGTCGTATAAAAGAAGTTTATGGTCTATAGAAAACTTTTTTCTTAGGATTGATTTGTCGTGAAAAACCTTTGTTCTTTCTTTGTAAATTTTCTCGTTTTCATACGCATTGTTCCTAAGTTCTTCTAGTTCGTTAAGTTGCAATTTTCTTTTTTTCGCTAGCTTTCTCGAGATCAAAGTTTAAGTTCTTTATTGCCCACAACGCTTTGTGTTCAATTTCAACAGGCAAATGACAATCTTTCCCATGCACTTGAGTTTGTCGCTTTTGGGTGCACAAGTCCTTAAGAAATTTCAGGTGCGTGGGGACTTGTTGAACGATGCCAAGAAGCGGGATGTTAACTTTCACTTGTTTAAAAATTTCCAACATCTTTTCCATTTGGTCCGAGTGTTTCTTGGGCCAAAGATGATGTGGTGATGCAATGCAATACTCAGTAGGTGGGTCTACTTGAGTAAAAGAAGAAGAATTTTGATTGGCATTCGATTCGACGATTAGCTCCTCATTCTGTTCAGATTTGTTCGTTGTTTTAGAAGTGTCGAGAGAGGTTTCTGGTAAATCATTTGGATTAACGACTTGATTATCGATTTGTTTATCAAAATATAGAGTTGTGATAGCATATAATTGGGTGAAGTTGCTATCTTGAAAAACATGGGCTTGATTTGAATTTGCGTTTTGATTTCTGGGATATGGAATGGGCTGGTTGGGAATGTTCCTCTCGTTCACTTACAGACATGGCTAATTGACGCATTTGCATTTCAAGTTTTGCAATCGATTGTTTTGTGTTTTGCATATATGAGGTCAATAAATTTTGCAAATTGCTGTTTGATTGAAGGCTTTGAGTAGTTGCTTTAGCCAACGTTTCAAGAGTATTCTCAAGTGAACTTAAACGTTTATCATATTGGGGGAGGTAAGCATAATTTGGTTGAAAATTTGATTATTGAGGTTGATTATGAGACGGACCCGCAAACTTTGGTTGAAAATGCTTGGGCTGAAAGGGAGGATTCGAAGCATTATTTGAAAATGCTTGAAAATTAGGACAAATCATATTCGTATTGTGATTGTTTTGGTTCCAAGCAAAATTTAGATGCTTTCTCCAACCAAGATTGTATGCCAGAGAAAATAGGTCATTTTTGGCTTCATTGAAAGCATTGATATTTTCAACAGAATTGGGGCACTGATCGGCTATATGATTAGGATTGTTGCATTTATAACACATCGGTTAGGAATCTTGGTTCATTTTATTCGATGAGAAAACATTATCGAAATTTTTAATCATTGCATCGATCTTAGCATCCAAAGCCAAAGAAGATCCTATCGAGTGCGCGCTCGATCATGAGTAAATTGATTTTTCATTTGAACATTCCTATTGGGACGACTTTTCGGCAAGGTTTTCAAGAAATTACCAAGCACCGTCGTGATGTTGAGCAAGAAAGTTGTCTTAGCACATTGATTCGAGCATGGGTTGTGAGTTGTTTTCGAGTCCATCGTATAAGATTCGGTAAATCGTCCATTTTCAAAGTTATGATGTGGACATTTTATTAAAAGATCTTTAAATCTTTCAAAATATTTTCCAACGGTTCTCCCCTAAATTGATGAAATTTGATGATTTCGTTTCGGATTTTACTTGTTTTTTTCCAAGAGATAGAACTTTTTTAAGAAAGCTTTTATGAATTCTTTCCAAGTTTTAATCAAGTTTGACAGTAAGCTGTACAACCATTTTTTAGCGTAATGCGTAAGAGCGAACGGAATTAAGCGAAGTTTGATTCCATCATTGGAAAGTTGTTGGAGTTTCATTGTTGTGCAAACTTGTTCCAATTTCGTCAACAAGATGTAAGGATCGTTGTGTTCAAAATTGCCAAATTTTGGGAACATGGCAATATGGTTCGAGTGAATTTCGAAATCGTTACCCTTAGGGGCGAGTAACGTGATGCAAGATGGAATAGAAACTCTATCGGAAAAGATTCTATCCGTAAGAGTTCGAGGAGCATTCTCGTTCACCATTTTGGAAGGATCGTCTATTCGAGTTAAACGATTAGTTATTGAGTTGCTAGTCTAATGATTTCTTGTTGTGTCACGAGTCCAAGTACTCATGTACAAGTGAAAGTCGAGAAGAGAAAGAAGAAAGAAACGAGTTTAGACAATGAAACAAGATTTGGAAAATGAAGCAAAAAATTATTTTTTTTTCTTTTTTTTAAAGAAATGAAACTATTTACTAAGTGAAATTTATTTTTCAAAATAAAATGTAACATCCCGCCTTTTTGTACGTTTAAGCAGACATACGCGCCAACTCAAATCATACAGAAGGGGGATTGTTATGGGATAAATAAGAAAACGCAGAGAAAGAAAAAAGACAAAACCGAATCTTGCAGGGGAATGAAAAAATATAATAGTCAAATAAACAGTTCATGAAGCTGTTTTACAAAACATTTGATTATACTTATACAATACAGAATAAGATTTACACATACCAAAGAATAATAAATAACAATGCAGCAGAACAATATAGTGAATAATAGTAATACAATCTCCGTCTTCGTCCTCCAGAAATAAAGTCTTCAAAACCTAAAATGCTCAGACTGACCCGAGCGAATTGAAAAGACAAAACACTCGAGTCATGACTAAAAGATCTAACGTAAGTTAAATCAATAGTAAACAATATCAGTGGAACGGCATCAGAGATGTTTACGGGATTTGACATCTCCTATCCAGTGTCAAATGTGAGTGTAGTAGCTTAAGAGATGCTCGGGATTCACACCTCCTAAGGATCCGTTAAACTATTTACTATTTAGTAATATTTCGCTATTATAATAATGTCTATAGTAAAATAAACTTACTTTTAAATAGCATTAAGGGGTTACCTATATAGCCCTTACCACGTAATAGTCCCAGTAGTACATCTAGTATCATGGTTCCTCCTGATCGGGAAGCCACTAGAGGATACCACACGGGCTACGGGAGAAAACCAAACTCGTACAAGACGCGCTAGGGTAGGTGACACAGCACAACTAGGCAATGCCAGGATAGATATACGAATTACGCTTCCGAACCAGTGGCAACGCGTAGCAGCTACTACTGCCCACCTCGAGCCACACCCCTAAAATCAAAGGTCCCAAATCAATTACAAATTAATAGAATGGTATCGAAGGAGGGGTGTCCGATAAAAGGTGCTACATTCTTAGCCCGTCGATCGCTCCTGTTTTAGCCACGTTATTCCAACTCATGGGAGTCAGGCCACGTATATACCTCAAAGGAAACGCTGCCACCATTCTACTTCATTCTGGAATCTCCACCGCGTACACGGTTGTTAAAGTGGTTTTCGGAGTTGGCAGAGAGTATGAAAACTTCCAATCCCGGTCTCTTTAACAACCAAACGTTATTATAACACCGTAGTCATTTCAAAATAGTTTATACTTTAAAACCAAATATCATTGCCCTTTCAAAAACAAATCAATACGATATCATTTTCATTTCAAATATATCATTTTCTAAAATCATAACACTTTCAAAGTTATAACATTTCGAAATCAAAACACTTGAATATAACTTTAAAATTATACTACCTTGAAACTCATAACTTTGAAATATAACTTCCACCACTTAAATGGTTTAAATATTTAAAATACCTTAGATAATAAAATAGTTTCTTCAATTTCACAAATCATACCCAACACAACTCGAATTTCTACATTTTATATTTAACCAAATCCCAAATCATAAATTTCAATTCAATTCAGTTTCCAAATAAACTATTCCAAATTTATCGATTTCAAAATAGATTTGATCCACAAAATAAACCATTTCAAATTCAATATATTTCAAACTTTAAGTATTTAACAATTTCAAAACTAAATTTGGCAATTACGATTCAACAATTCAATTTTCTATTATTTAGTTTTGAAATATTTTACATAATAAATCCATTATAATTAAAATAACACTCAAATTACAAATAACTAAATATTTCCTTCAATTTATTTGTACTTGAAATATTCATTTAATTCACCTTAAGCCAAAATCAAGTTACAAAAATTATACCTTCTAAAATTTCAGATTTAATAAATTTCGCATCAAGCTTAGTTGAGTTTAATTCTTAAATAATTCATTTTCAAATAAATCTCAAATTTATCTTCCAACCTTAATTTTATTTAAATCATTATAAACTCTATATTAAAATATAATTTAAGTACTTAACCATATTATCTTTAATAAAAATTAAACTTATTATTAAGCTTATTCTATATCAAAATATACATAGCTTAAAATCAAGGATAAAATAACATTTATATAATATTTAAAATCAACATTTATCTAAAACCATATATTTCTTTACAAAGCCGTAGGAATCATCTCAAAATATTTTTATATAAAGACCACGGTATATGTATATAATTTTCTATCCTATGGTCAAGTGATACAGATATTATCATTTCAATCCGCCATTTAAAATATAAATACCGTTATATATCATTTCAAACCGCAATCCCGAATGAAATAAAAATCCATAACAACTTGCAGTTTATAACAATATAAAATACAACATCCGTTCATCCAATATCAATCATCAAAGATTTATCCCAATCATCATCCAATCTAGTCAATAACATCAATATAGAACAGATAATAAATAACCGATATTTACAGGCAGTTTATATTCAATGATAAATTAATAACTATTTTATCCAAATAAATTCCAATAAACGGAGATGATGATTCAAAATATGCCAAACAGTCATAAATAAATTTCTAATCACATTATAAACCAATTTAACAAACATAAGAAATTTTAGAAGTTTTGAGTGGGTTAAAACACTCACCTTTTGAATTTAAATTGAATTTAAATCCAATTTAAACCCAAAATTTGAACAGTCTCCAAATTCTTCCAAACAAGCATGTAAATGACCGGAATTATTTTACGATCCCAGTGGAGAAAACTGCGTGTGATCTGAGTCCGTATGCAAAAGTTATGTGAGTAAGAAGTTATACAATTTAGATTAAAATTAAAAAAAAGAGAGCGAACCAGTCAAAATTTGCCACGTCCACCATGTGTAAACCGAAACCCTAGACGCAAACTCTACTCGACCTGCTACAGCGCGCCGCCATGACCCATGGATAAACGCCGCCACCACAGACACCTACATGCCGATCTAACACCACCCTTGCGACGCTTAAGCCCGACCTACCTCCCTCTGAAGCGCCTCCACTTCCGGTTATGCTCCGACCAAACCGCCGCCGCACCTTTCTTCAATCAATCAGAGCGAAAATGACACCAACCAACACCACTAACTGCATGGATTCAAATCCCTAGACGACCTCTACACAACAGCAACCCCTGATCGCACCATCGACGAAGATCCACCGTCGATTGAGAAGCCTTACCAAGAACTGCCGGAAATTGATCATCGAATTCTGGGCACACAGGATCCCAGATCGAATAACGAATCACATAATTGGCTTGCGCTCATTGAGAGCTTCAGATCGATATATAATTTGATATGTATTGAGATGTTGGAATTTTTGAGGTTGAATTTGTTTTGAAACTGGGTTGTGAATTTTAGGGTTTGTCTGTCATTGAGAAAGAGGAGCAACAGGAATTTCTGTACGTACAGAAATGAAAAATAGAAAGACTTCTAGGGTTTATAATGATATATATAGGCAAATCTGAAATTAGAATGGACCGGATTGATTTGGATTGAAAGTTAAACGACAAATGGCCTTAAAAGCCCGTTCTGACTCCGGAACGAAAATGAGTCAACCCATATATCAAAATAGATGTTTTAAATATTTTAAAATCGATGAAACGGGTTACAAAATTCCAAATTCCATCTATGAAGAAGTTATACAAAAATTTAGTTTATTTCAAATTGATTTCAATTGATTTCAATTAAATTGATTTCAAGGCATTTTGAGTCTGTACGATGAAACGCTAAGTCTGATCATTATGAAACTTGAAATCCTATAATAATTCACCGTTACGGATCCGATGAAACTGGTTTCGTCGAAATCCGAGCCAGTGGCCAAAATGGCTATTTTCCAGTTAATTAAATAAATTAATATTAAAATTAATTAAATCAAAATTTTAAATTCTAATTCCATAATTAACAAATCTTAACATTTTTGATTCCTTAAACAATTACAATACTTTAAGCAATTTAGATATCAATTCAAAGTTAAACTAATTTACCAATTACCGTATTTAATTTCAATTTCAGTAAATTCATTAATTATCAATTGAAACTCCAATAAATCCATTTATTTGATTTTAAATCTTATTATTCAATCAATCATCATCTTATGGGTATAATTATCATCGGTTTATATTTATTACATTACTACTTTTCAGTTCGTATTAATTCCCATTAATGTAATATTTTATTCCAGTTAATTTCAATAATACAGTTATTACAGCTTAAAATCTAATAAATCAATCAAACATGAATTTCAATTACTTTTATTCAATCCATTGCCATATTAAGAATGGAATTTACATTGGTTACTTCAATATTGAATTAGCATCCTCCAATTACCAATTTAATCTACATTAACTACACAAATTAAGTGGATTAATTGCAATTGATTTCAAGTTTAATTTAATAAACTAAATAAATGGGTAATATATAATTATTGTTACTATTAACCTTCAATTACATCTATAAGTTTATTTATTTTCAACCACTTATCCTAATTACTTACCTAATACTGAATTCATTCAATTACCATTAATTGTACTTATTCATTTATTTACGCAACCCTTACCCTTGTTTCATATATTCAATTTTATAACCAAGTGTAACAATTTCACTATTTCATTATTGAGATTTCAATTCAATTGTCAATAATTAGCTTTAATTACCATTGCTACATTTCATTTTTAACACTCACTTCATTATAAATTATAAATTTATTTATTTCCTTCTAAATTTAATTACAAAAATCTAATTAAATTAACCAATTTAAATATCAAAATTTACGGATCGTTACACTCTCCCCCACTTAAAAATTTTCGTCCCCGAAAAGGAAAAAGAAGGGAAAAGAAAGAATTGAGTAAACAATACATCCTATTCAAAAATATTAACTTTATAAACAAATAAATTTACAAAATTAACTAATTAAAATAAAATATATCAATTTATAACTATTAAATCTTTTTATACTCAAATTATAAAGTTTGGAAAACATTTTTCAAAATTTTTCAAAATTTTTCTAAGTCCAAAATTTACAGAAAATTTCGGTAAAGTCTCTTTTGTACGGAGAGGCCCAGGAGAAAATATAATATCAAATATAACAATATATAACATATATTTTTCCAAAACAATACATCCTAATATGGGAAAATAATATAACAACGTTATAAAACCATAATCCGAGAATGTACCTATTTATCATGCAATTAACGCTTATTTTATGAAACCAAAAGCAGGAGCAATTGCTTCCATAACCTGTATTTCACTTATATAATCCAAAAAGTTAATAATTATATTAGATGAATTATTTAAAGTTGTTTCAACCACTGAAAAATAATCAATATAAATAACAATCACTTGCAACCAACATACAATCATCATATACAATCAACACAAATCAATTTATTCATCCGCATTAACCAAACAAGTAGTTAGCTCAGGCTTAGACACCTTTAAATTGTATAGAATGGCAAATAAACTATTAAGTATACCATTTACTTAAGAGTCTTAGATAAAACTGAATAGATTATTCATACTCCAAATAATTTTAAAGTATCCTTGCCTAACCAACCATAAACCAAGCAAACAGCAAATTCTAACATTATTTAAGTTTATTCTTATAAATTTTCTTTCACAACATTTGTTGTTTATCCATAGTTTCAACATTTCTTAGGTTCAAATTCTTTTACTCACAGTGTTCATCTTTCTACTTATTTTCATTACAAATAACTTCAACATTTACTTAAGTTTATTATCATTTATTTATAACCTTTCTATTATATTTATTAGCAGCATTTCAGTCATAACTTAATTTTATAATAATTATAACATTAAATTCTTAGTTATAAAGAAAATTCATTGAATAATTTTTATATAAGTTTACTTGTAATTTTCCCATTACATTATCTTATTAGACATTCAACTCTTAAATCTTTTGGTAAGTTATATATAGGATTATTAAGAATGCAATTGAAAATTATTCAAGTTTATCTTATTTCTTTATAAACGTTCAATAATCATATCCTTTGCTTTTATAGGTTACAAATTTCAACTTTCTTGTTATTTCATTTATAACCAAGCATTTAATCTCTTATTTTAATTAGAGGTTCCAACTATTAATTAGTTGCATTCCATTTCACTACAATAACTGAAACTATTAAATAACTGAAACTTAAGAACTAAATACCAGGTTAAATTTCAAATCATTTTACAACTTATATATCCAATTATATTTAAAACAATTTGAATTTTACATTTGTTTATCAAAATAATTCTGTAATAGAACTACTACAGTGGCCTTCCTACTTTGAGACTCGGAAATGAATGTCGATGATGCGTGCACTCATCGTCGAAATTATTTCACAGCGACATAGAGGGAAGTACAGAACTTATTTCTTTCGAATTTTTTTTAAAACAATTCTTTTAATTTATATTGAAATATTTATATCAGAAAATAGTTATAACAATATTATTATCTTTCAAAGCCCTTTGAAAGAAATTTTCAAAATTTCGGAAGTTAAGTTCTAAAATTTTCAATTTTCATTTATTTCATTTTCTTCAAATCTTATTTCCAATCAATATTTATAAATTTCACTACTTAACAACTAATATATTACAACCAAATATATATCATTTATATAAAAAATATTTCATATATATAGAAAATGTAATAGGAAAAATTATTTCATTCACTATATTTCAAAACAAATATTATGTCGGTCTGTCCTATTAAGTGTTTAGAAACCCCTATTGATGTCATAGCGTCCTATGCACCAACCAGGATTTATAAATACAAAACGGATAAAATTGACACAATATCAAAATCTTTTTATAACACTAACAAATACGCTCTCTCACATATATATACTCTCAGTGACTCATCATAGGGTATTATTACCCTATTGATAAAAAGTCAGGCCCTACAAAGCTAAGGTTTATCGCTAAACCAAAGCTCTGATACCAAATATAACATCCCGCCATTTTGTACACTTAAGCAAACACACGTGTCGACTCAAACCATATAGAAGGGCGGATTGTTATGGGGTAAATAAGAAAAAGCAGAGAAAGGAAAAAAACAGAATCTTACAGCGGAACGACAAAATATAATAATCAAATAAACAGTTCATGAAGCTGTTTTACAAAATATTTGATTATACTTATACAATACAGAATCAGAGTTACACATACAAAAGAATAATAAATAACAATGCAGTGGAACAATGTGATGCAGTGGAACAATATAGTGAATAATAGTAATATAATCTCTGTCTTCGTCCTTCAGAAATAAAGTCTTCGAATCCTGAAATACTTAGACTGACTCGAGCGAATTGAAAAGACAAAACACTCGAGTAAGGACTAAAAGATCTTATGTAAGTCAAATCAATAGTAAACAATATGAGTGGAATGACGTCAAAGATGTTTACGAGATTTGACATCTCCTATCCTGTGTCAAACGTGAGTGCAGCAACTTAAGAGATGCTCGGGATTCACATCTCCTAGGATCCGCTAAACTATTTACTATGTAGTAATATTTCGCTATTATAATAACATCTATAGTAAAATAAACTTACTTTTAAATAGAGTTAATGAGTTACCCATATAGCCCTTACCATGTAATAGTCTCAGTAGTCCATCCAGTATCATGGTTCCTCCTGATCGAGAAGCCACCAGAGGATACCACACGAGCTACGGGAGAAAACCAAATTCGTACAAGGCACGCTGGAGTAGGTGACACCGCAAACTAGGCAATGCCAGGATAGATATACCAATTACACTTCCGGACTGGTGGTAGCGCGTAGCAGCTAATACCGCCCACCTCGAGCAATACCCTCAAAATCAAAGGGCCCAAATCAATCACAAAGTAATAGAATGGCATCGAAGGAGTGCGTCCGATAAAAGGTGCTACCTTCTTAGCTCATCGATCGCTCCTGTTTTAGCCACCTTATACCAACTCACGGGAGTCGGGTCCACGTATATACCTCAAAGGAAACGCCACCACCATCCTACTTCATTCTGGAATCCCCACCGCGCACACGGTTGTTAAAGTGGTTTTCGAAGTTGGCACAGAGTATGACAACTTCTGATCTCGGTTTCTTTAACAGCCAAACGTTATTATAACACCACGGTCATTTCAAAATAGTTTATACTTTAAAAACAAATACCGTTGCCCTTTCAAAACCAAATCAATACGATATCATTTTCATTTCAAATATATCGTTTTCTAAAATCATAACACTTTCAAAGTTATAACATTTCAAAATCAAAACACTTGATTATAACACTTTCAAATTATAATACCTTGAAACTCATAACTTTGAAACATAACTTCCACCACTTAAATGGTTTAAATATTTAAAATACTTTAGATAATAAAATAGCTTCTTCAATTTCACAAATCAAATCCAACGCAACTCGAATTTCTACATTTTATATTTAACCAAATCCCAAATCATAAATTTTAATTCAATTCAATTTCCAAATAAACTATTCCAAATTTATCGATTTCAAAACAGATTTGATCCACAAAATAAACAATTTCAAATTCAATATATTTCAAACTTTAAGTATTCAACAATTTCAAAACTAAGTTTGGTAATTAAGATTCAACAAATCAATATTCTACTATTTAGTTTTGAAATATTTTACATAACAAATCCATTATCATTCAAATAAAACTCAAATTACAAATAACTAAATATTTCCTTCAATTTATTTGTACTTGAAATATTCATTTAATTCACCTTAAGTCAAAATCAAGTTATAAAAATCATACCTTCTAAAGTTTCAGATTTAATAAGTTTCACATCAAGCTTATTTGAGTTTAATTCTTAAATAATTCAATTTCAAATAAATCTCAAATTTATCTTCCAACCTTAATTTTATTTAAATCATTATAAACTCTATATTAAAATATAATTTAATACTTAACCATATTATCTTCAATAAAAATTAAACTTATTATTAAGCTTATTCTATATCAAAATATACATAGCTTAAAATCAAGGATAAATAACATTTATGTAATATCTAAAATCAACATTTATCTAAAACCATATATTTCCTTACAAAACCATAGAAATCATTTCAAAATATTTTTATACATAGACCACGGTGTATGTATATAATTTTCTATCCTATGGTCAAGTGATACAGACATTTATCATTTCAACTCGCAATTTAAAATATAAATACCTTTATATATCATTTCAAACCGCAATCCTAAATGTAATAAAAATCCATAACAACTTGCATTTTATAACAATATAAAATACAACATTCATTCATCCAATATCAATCATGAAACATTTATCCCAATCATCATCCAATCCAATCAATATCATCAATATAGAACAGGTAATAAATAACTGATATTTACATGCGGTTTATATTAAATTATAAATTAAATAACTATTTTATCCAAATAAATTCCAATAAACGGAGATGATGATTCAAAATATGCCAAACAGTCATAAATAAATTTTTAATCACATCATAAATCAATTTAACAAACATAAGAAATTTTAGAAGTTGTGAGTGGGTTAAAGCACTCACCTTTTGAATTTAAATTGAATCTAAATCCAATTTAAACTCAAAATTTGAACAGTCTCCAAATTCATCCAAGCCAGCGTCAAAATGACCGGAATTTTATGACGATCCCAGTGGAGGAAACTGCACGTTAATCTAAGTAAGAAGTTATACAATTTAGATTAAAATAAAAAATGAGCGAACCAGTCAAAATTTGCCACGTCCACCATGTGTAAACCGAAACCCTAGATGCAAACTCAGCTCGGCCTGCTACAGCGCGCCGCCACGACCCATGGCTAAACGCCGCCACCACAGACACCTATAGTCCGATCTAACGCCACCCTCGCGATGCTTAAGCTCGACTGCACCTACCTCTAAAGCGCCTCCACTTCCGGTCACGCTCCGACCAAACCGTCGCTGCAGCTTTCTTTAACCAATCGAAGCGAAAATGACACCAACCAACACCACTAACCGCATGGATTCAAAGCCCTAGATGACCTCTACACAACAGCAACCCCCGATCGCACCATCAACGAAGATCCACCGTCGATCGAGAAGCCTTACCAAGAACGGCCGGAGATTGATCATCGAATTCTGGGCACACAGGATCCCAAATCGAAAAATGAATCACATAATTGACTTGCACTCGTTGAGAGCTTCAGATCGATGTATAATTTGATATATATTAAGGAGTTTGAATTTTTGAGGTTGAATTTGTATTGAAACTAGGTTGTGAATTTTAGGGTTTGTCTGCCATTGAGAAAGAGGAGCAACAAAAATTTCTGTACGTACAAAAATGAGAAATAGAAAGTCTGCTAGGGTTTATAACGATATATATATATATGTGTGTGTGTGTGTGTGTGTGTGTGTGTGTGTGTGTATATATGCAAAGCTGAAATTAGAATGGACCGGATTGATTTGGATTGAAAGTTGAACAACAAATGCGCGAAAAGCCCGTTCTGACTCTGAAACGAAAATGAGTCAACCCATATACCAAAATAGATCTTTTTCGATGGAACAGGTTTCATGTCCAAATTCCATCGTATGAAGAAGTTATACAAAAATTCAGTTTGTTTCAAATTGATTTCAATTAAATTGATTTGTAGGCGTTTCGAGTCCGTATGATCAAACACCAAGTTCGATCATTATGAAACTTCCGATGAAACTGGTTTTGTCTAAATCCGAGTCAGTGGCCAAAATGGTTATTTTCCAATTAATTAAATAAATTTGTATTAAAATTAATTAAATCAAAATTTTAAATTCCAATTCATAATTAACAAATCTTACCATTTTTTATTCCTTAAACAATTACAATACTTTAAACAATTTAGATATCAATTCAAAGTTAAACTAATTTACCAATTACCGTTTAATTTCAATTTCAGTAAATTCATTAATTATCAATTGAAACTCCAATAAATCCATTTATTTGATTTTAAATCTTTTTATTCAATCAATCATCATCTTATGGGTATAATTATCATCGATTATATTTATTACATTAATCTTTTTCATTTCATATTAATTCCCATTAACGTAATATTTTATTCCAGTTAATTTCAGTAATCCATTTATTATAGCTTAAAATCCAATAAATCAATCAAACATGAATTTCAATTACTTTTATTTAATCCATTGCCATATTAAGAATGGAATTTACATTGGTTACTTCAATATTGAATTAGCATCCTCCAATTGCCAATTTAATCTACATTAACTACACAAATTAAGTGGATTAATTGCAATTGATTTCAATTTTAATCTAATAAACTAAATAAATGGTAAATATATAATGATTATTACTATTAACCTTCAATTACATCAATAAGTTTATTGTTTTCAACCACTTATTCTAATTAATTACCTAATACTGAATTCATTCAATTACCATTAATTGTAGTTATTCATTTACTTGCACAACTCTTACCTTATTTCTTATATTTAATTTTATAACCAAGTGCAACAATTTCACTATTTCATTATTGGGATTTCACTTCAATTGTCAATAATTTTTAATTATCATTGCCACATTTCATTTTTAAGACTCACTTCATTATAAACTATAAAGTTTTTTATTTCCTTCTAAATTTAATTACAAAAATCTTATTAAATTAACCAATTTAATTATCAAAATTTACGGGTTGTTATAGAAAAGTTTGGTTTTTTTTTTTTGCTTTTCAAATTTTTATATTTTTTTGTTTTTGTAAATTTATTTTTTGTTTTTACAAAATGGTAATTTGATTTCTTATTTCTGTTTTTGAATTTTAAATTTTTTTCTCTTTGAAAAGATTTTTTTTTTTTTTATTGCTTGAAAATTTTCAAAGGAAAGGAAAAGAGATTATTTTTTGGATTAAAAATTAAGTTAAGTAAAATTTACTGATTTTTTTTGAATTTTGGATTTTTTTTAAATATGCATGAACTAATGCAATTAAATGAATGCAAAGGACTTAATTACAATTTTCTGTCCTTAGTAACTCCTAACCTAAAATGGTATTATCACATTTTGTCTTAAATCAACAAAAAGAATTCTTTGCCAGGTAACGAGCAGAGGTTATTGGTGTATCACGAATCCCCGTAGCAATGCAACCGAAGGTTTAAGTACCTTCAGAGGAACAACCACCATAATATTTACGAATCACCGTAATATTTATAAATGATTATTACTCTGCCGTAGCCTAAACACCAAGAAATAAACTTGTTCAAAGAAGACTATTGTCAAGATATAATTAAGCCCTAACTAAGCTCGTAACACCCTTAAGTCGAATGTTTAACCTTTATTATTAGTCAATTTCTACGATGAAACGCAATTTGTGGGCTAAGGAAAGAGCGATGAAATCCCCCACCTTATGTGAATTGGGGTATTGCTCTTAGAAAATAAAACAATATGAAACTAATGCAAAACAAAAATTTAAACATGTATTAATAATGCAACCAAAATGCAGTTATTTTGGATTTTTGAATTTTTTTTATAGAATGCAGATGCAAGCAACCAACAATGCAACTAAAATAAAACTAGCAATGAAAGCACAAAACCAAAACGTGCATATTATTAGCAATTTTTTTAAGCGCGATTTATTTTATAAGCAAGCAAAGCAGAGCAAAACGATTTTTCTTGATTTTCTGCTTTGGCAACCTGAAATGAAAGACAATATATACATAAGTTCTTTTTTTATAAGGATGGAATTAAAAATAAATTAAAATAAAAACAACATAAACAAATGCAACACCACACAATTTAACTAAAAAAACAAAAAATCAACTTTCACAAACCAAAATGAAAACTAATTTTTTTTAAAAGAATATAAACAACACTTAACTAAAATATAACAAACAAACTAAAAATAATTAAAACAAAACAAAATAACAATGGCCCGGCCCAACTCAACTTAACAAAACAAAAGCACTTCCAACTTATAATCAAATAAACGAAACACTAAATCCTCCAGTTTCCTAAAATCGATTTCAGTTTCGCAAATCAAAATCTGTTTTTTTTGTTCGTGGTTGGTGTAAGTGACTCTCGATTTGAGGAGGAGGTTCAGGTGATCGGTTTGCGGTGGAAAGTGATGTATGCAGGGGTTCGGAATCAGATTCAAGGAGGAGCCGGGTTATTCGTTGTGGGGGTATTATAGTGTAGATGTTGATTAGGAATCATGGCGACTTGGGTTAATGTATGCGATAGAGGCAATTGGGTTTGGGGATTATCTGTTGGTGTTTATTGACAGTTGCGTGATTGAGGAGGTTGAAGTGAGGTGTAGGAGGCAGCAGCACATTCGACAACAGTTCAGGCTGAAATTGTTAGTGAATTGCTGCAGGCAATTGGCAGGGTAGTGGCAAGTTCATGTAGTAGGTTAATGGTGATTGAGGAATATTGAGGCTGGCAGAAGGGAGGTGGAACTGCAATGGTTTTGGAGGAGTAGTTTAGGAGAATAAGGGTGGTTGTAGGGTGGATGAGTGAGGATTACTGATATGGTCATGGCAATGAAACTGCATGTTTGGTGGAGCACTATAATGCATATGGTGGTAGCAGGTTGTGTCAGAGGGGTATTGGAAGATGTTGGCTGATGTTGTAGAGCACTGTTATTGGTTGTATTGTCAAGTGAGTTGTTTTGCTGCACTATTGGTCAGAGATGGAATAATGGTTGTAGCTGTAAGATGAAGTGGTTTGACAGAGTTATTGTGTGGTGATGGATGAGAGGAGCTTGACTATGCCGAGTGCTGATGGTATGAAGATGGAATGTGATGGCAGTGGAATGAACAGAGGCAAAGGGTGTGTTATGGTTTGTTGTAAATGGTGATGAGAGTAGTGTGTGGTCAGAGGGAATTGAGATGGTTCATCAGTATGATGTTTAGGTGAAGTGATATGCACAGAGGAAATTTGAAGGAATGTGCATGGATTGGAGGTAAGTTTGTGCAGAGAGATAGTGGCAGATGAATGCAAGCAATGTGACGTGGCAGTAAATGATGGATGGAAAATGAATGGAGTATGAACGAAAAATGAAAAGGTAGTGCAGTGTTATGGTAACAGCAGTTGATGAGGTAGCAATGGAGGTTGGTGCTGTGAATGTTGGAGTTGCACTTGTATGTTGCAGCAGCATCGGTAGTAATGGCTGATGGCTAGCGAGAAGTTTGTGATGATATGAAGGGGTGGGGCAATTGTCAGAAAAGAGTTGCACAGAGATGGAATGTTGAACAGTGAAGTGTATGCAAAATGTATGTACAACAGAGAAAAAGAAAAAAAGAAAATAATTGATGTTGTAAATGTAGAAATGTGAAATGTAGAAATGAGATGTAAAGAAAATAAAGAAAAATTATTTTTCCAATGAAATTTTGTGTGTGTATTTAAAACAGAAATGCAAAAGAAAAGGCAAAAGCAACTAGACAAAAACAACAAGCACTCAAACAAAATGCAAACAAAAATCATACAAACACACGATTTTTTTAAATGCAAAAACACAAAATAAAAACACATAAAAATCAAACAAACTAATTCGAAGAATAGAAAACCAAAATCAAAACTATTGCCCAGCAACGGCGCCAAAAACTTGTTTAACGACGAATTTTCTATCGAGTTAGAAAATCGTCGAAAAATCTATAATAAAATTTACCGCAAGCACACGATGTACAAATGTTAGTACATGGCGAGTACGGGTCGATCCGCAGGGAATTGTTAAGATTTTTAAATTTTTTAATCAATCAAATTAGACCAAAATGGAGAGAAGATTGTTAACTACAAATTGTAAACAAAATGAAGCTAAACTAGAATGAAAATGAAATTAAAAACTACGAGATTAAAAAACAAGTTAGAGGCAAATCCACTCTCTTATTTTTGTAAATCAACAAACAAGTAATCTATAATCTCTATTTTTGATATTAATTGAAATAATTGTCGCACTTATCATAAGTATGGTTGATTTATGTTATTATTTAACATAACTTAAATCATCAAACTATAATACAACAAATAAACCACTTATCAATTCTTATGAAAATGAAGCCAAAGCAAAAACTATTTTAAGTATGATCTATTTACTATTGTAATTACTTGTAATATAGATCATCAAATTTTGTATTTACTTTCATTTCTAAATCAAAAATCATTAGCAAATGATGATGTAAATTTTGCTTATGTTGAACAAGAATAGCTCATTTGCAAATGCAACATAAGCTATCAAACTCACTTGTATAAACTTACATCAAAATCTACTTTCATGAAGCACAAATAAAAGAGACCATAAATCATGGAATTGTTGAATTTACATAATATTTGTGAGCTTCATTACTCCTAAATTGAAAGGGGTTTAGCTACTCATATGTGTTATCATATCAACACATGTAAATTTCAACGTTAAAAGCAAAAGAACTAGAAAGTAAACAAAGAAAGAAAAGGAGATTAACTACTAAACTACTTACATAAAATATAAAATAAAACTACACTACTTGCATGAATGCAAATCTAATCTACTAACAATGAAAAGAAAAGAGCATAGAAATAAACATAAGCATAAAAGTAAAGAGAAGCATGTAGAAAAGAAAAGGCTTACGAGGCCATTTTTATTTCACTTTGATTTTGGTTTACTAACTTGCTAATTTCCTAAGTACATGTAGATAAGTGAGCTTTTTATACATGCATAAACCCCTATTTCACTTTTTAGGTGCTTCACAAAATGCCCTCTAGGAAGTGTGGCCACCAAATAACCATTAGCCTCTAATTAATCCATCATCAAATATGCATGAAGTTTTAACCTCCACTTAGTTGTCCATTAGCTTCTAATTGTAGATTTAGGTAAGTGGGTAGGTTCTTCCATGATCATGAGTTTGAATTATTTCCTTCTTCATTCCTTTGTGTTATCTTGTGCATGCATATATTCCATGAAACCCTCTTCTATTTACATCCAAGTTCCTATAAAAATCATAAAAAATGTTCAAGTAAAAATTCTCAAATTAGCATATACAAAAAAATGACCATTTTCCCCCTGTATGAAGATGAAAATAGTGTGATTTTCAAATAATTGAATTTTGGTTTAAACATGTTAAAATACCCAAATATTACATTTATTTAAGTAAAAATGGATAAAATATGGATGTAAATATATGCACATTTACATGCACAACAGCGTTATGTGCGTTGTACTCCTATTTCGAATGCAATGGAACTAGTTCTGAGACCTAACTCGATCGTATGCAAAAAATAACTTTTTGAAACCAATTATTATATTAAATTTTCGATATTAATTTCAACACGTTTCGATCTTGGAAGGCTAAAGGATACATCTGATCGCTACGAAATTTAGCAGTGTAATATAATTCATTATTACGGATCCAATGCGACTGTTTTCGGCGAAATCTGAGACAGTGACCCGAGAGGCTATTTTTTTATGTTATTTAAAAACGAGTTATTTTCAGAATCTAATATATCATTTTTAAATCTAATTTAAAAGTTTTATTACCTTCATTCTTATTAATAGAAATTAAATAAGCCTTTAAATCCTTTTTATCCAACTTAAAATCTAAGATTTAATTATTTAAAGGATTTCAATTATTAAATTCAATAACTAAATTATCTAATAAATCACTATATTTGAAACTCAAGCTATTTATCCTATAAATTAACTTTCCAATATTAAAAATCAATTAATTATTCCAATTTCAAATGATTGAAAATTCTGGGACATTACATTCTTCCCCCTTAAAAGAATTTCATCCCCAAAATGCTAAGGTAGGAAAAAAATGCCCAGACCTCTTACTTTTTAGAACAAATTATTTGAAAATTTTCGTTGAATTATTTTACGCCTTTAACGTTTTCCAAATCAACTCCTTGAAACTTTTTTATTACTTTTACTAAGTTCCCAATTCATTCCTAGATTTCTAGCTAATATCATCTGTTTAATCATTTCAGGTTATAACTCAAAATCAAATTTTAGTTATCAAAAATTTCTTCAAAATTTCTAACTCATTAAATTTTCAGAAAATTTCACCAGTGTCTCCTTCGCACGGCTTGATCAGAACAACCACAAATTTGCCGCTATGGCCCCAAACCAGCAAAAGAAAACAAAAGCCAAGTGGCTCAATCATAAAACCATCATATTTAAACAACAGCAGAAACATGTACCTTTTTCTTGGACAACCTAATTTTACTTATGAAACCAAAGGCATCAAGTTAGCTCTCGTTTTATATAGCGGTATCTTATTTACCAATGATATACAATAATATAGTTTATAATCTTATTAATTTGCATTTTCAATTTCCAATATTTGCTTTATCTAAGCCCGTACAATGTACATATTTCATTTATACACAATACCAAATCCGATCGTTTGTTCAATCACACAATTTCACTTCCAAACCAGTATCACTCACAACCACTCTAGTGTGGACTCAGATCCGATTCCTTGATTAAAAAACATCATTTTCCTTGCATAGCCATATACTATGATAAAGAATTCCAGAATCAATCGAAAATCCATATCCAGTGTTCGCAGTCGAGAATCGGGCGAAAAATTCCAACTCGGCTCGATTTAAATCATCGCAAAATTTTGTGCTCGAATCTAGATCAAACCATACAATTTACATACTTATTTCCATTTACTTCTATCCCGTAGATCTAAATTCAATTATTTACATCCATTTATGAGTCATTTCATAAAAAAATTTACTTAAGTTTATAACATTTTATACAACTCTTCTCATGTTTATTTCCATTTCACAACTTAAGTCCTTATCCATTTCCAACCAAATTCAATTTCATTTCCAAATTTCAACATTCAATTTTATCAATCAACATTCCAAACCATATCCAATTCACTAATTAATTTAATTAGTTCATTTCATTAATTTATTTCAAATCTCATCAAGTTAATTTCAAAAATTATTTTATTTAACTGAACCTAAGTTAAATTTAATTACATAATTCAATTTCAAATTTACCTTTCTTAGCATTAATATTTGACAATTTTAAATATTATTTTAATTTACTAATTTTCAAATTTTATGTGTTATCAAACTTATTTTCTTATATTTTCAATAAAACATTTAAATGAAAATCCTAGAGCTTGAATACCTTGTTCTTAAGTATTTCAAATTATTTTGGAAATCATATATATATATATATATATATATATAGATGTGCACACAAAATCCTATGATATATCAAATCATTTCTTTGGATTTTCAAAATCAAATCTTGTTTTACCAAAACAAAAGTTTATGGTAGCGGTTTCTCTCTTGGAAACCCGAAAATGAACGTCGATGATGTTGTAATCATCACCTAAATTATTTTCCAGTGACCAAAGTGAGTTCAATGCTTTCTTTCTCTTTAATTTTTTTTAAATATATTTCCCAAATTATATTATTATTATTTTCCAAACTTTGAAAAACCATTTCTAAAACTAACGGAGTTTTAAATTCTTAAATGCCCAGCTTTTGAACTCTTTCTACTTAGAAATCATATTTGTAATATACTTCTGAAATTCCATTTTCTTTCAATTTATAAATCACATTTATAAATAATATCTATATAATTCCATTTGTTTATATAAAAATTATTTCTTTGTTGTTAATCTTTTTTTGACTTATAATAATGATAACTTTTACTAGAGCACAACAACAACAAATGATAATAGTCAAATATTATCATTCTCTAACAACCAAACACACCATATACACCATAATAATTTTGAAAAAATATATATTTATTTATATATAATATATAACCACGGTAAATGTTATCTCATCTTTTGGTCGGAGCCGGGATATCAACAAATAGGCTAAAAAGGATGGAAATCAGTATTAGAGATCGATTGGAAAAAAGGCTATGATTGATACCGTCAAAACTCGACCGAGCTCCAATCAAGACGAGATCGATTGGTAATATTGAGCAAGGCTAGGAAATGCTACGATTCAAATTTTAGGTCAATCGGAGTTCATATGGTCAAGGCATGATCGACACAAATTAAGGAAGATAGCCACAATTCGTACATCAAGGTAAGTGATGGTTTGTATCCATGGAAGGAAGTCTTATTCGTATTCATGCTTATCCCACTTTGCATCCATCATCCACCAGCTTATTCATATCGATCCACTTACGCTCATTCCACTTCATATCGATCGGAATCCTACTACTTCGTATTGATAAAAAACTATCATTTCGTTTCGATCCATCGATACATGCTATTCGTATTGATCGGCCAGTGATCGATGCGAATAATATGTGAAGGATGGATACGAACAACACCCTTATTGATCGATGCGAAGTATCACCTGGGAATATCGATGCGAATTAAACAACCCACCCCATCAATACAAAAAACATAAGCATGCATCGATAAGGAGTGGCATGAAGAGCATCGATACAAAAAGGTATACACCAGATCGATAAAAATGGAAGCATGGATATGAAATGATGGACATGAGGCAATGGATTATTATGGATACGAATGGCATGAACATGGAACACATAGCTAAGAATCGATACAAGTAAAATGTTTGGCATCGATACGAAGAGGATGGAAGGCATGTGTGGATCGATACGAAGGGGGGCTTGATGGATGGATACGAACATCATATCTATGGATATGAAGAACATAGCTACGAATGAGGAAGCAGTCAACTCGACATAAAATGCAGATCTCACCTAAACAATCGTGCCACATCACTCCGATCGATACGAAAGTGATGGATACGAACATGTCGACATGAGATGGATCAATACGAAGACGCCAGAATATGGAAATGTAAAACTTGCATCAATCATATCTTACAATCTACAAGGCCAAATGCTACCAAATTTTCACAGGAGCTAGCGTACAACCTCGGGAATGTTATTGATTTGGCTATTGGTTATTGGATATGGATAGATTAAAGCTCGATTGATGAGCTCGGATAGCTTTGGAATTAGCCAAGAATTTGGTTACTGGACGTCGAATCGGACATCGACTCAAAGCAGTCGCGGACTTGGACATGGCTATAACACTTGGATATGATAGCTTGGTAATAGATTGGATTATGGATTGGATGGTATAGCTATGGATTGAATATGGACTTTGGATGTTGGATTTAGAGCTATTCAAAACACGCTTTCTTACCAAAGGCATATCTTGGGGGACAAAATGTTATCCCACCTTTTGGTCAAAGCCGGGATATCAACAAATAGCTAAAAAGGATGGAGATCAATATTAGAGATCGACCGGAAACAAGGCTATGATCAATACCGTCAAAATTTGATTGAGCTCCAATCAATATGGGATCGATTGGTAATATTGAGCAAGGTTAGGAAAGGCTACGATTCAAATTTCAGGTCAATCAAAGTTCATATGGTCAAGGTATGATCGATGCAAATCAAGGAAGATAGCCACAATTCGTGTCCATCAAGGTAAGTGTGGTTCGTATCCATAGAAGGAAGACTCGTTCGTATCCATGCTTACCCCACTTCGCATCCATCATCCACCAGCTTATTTGTATCGATCCACTTACACTCATTCCACTTCGTATCCATCGGAATCCTGCTACTTCATATCGATAAAAAAACTACCATTTCGTTTCGATCCACCGATACATGTTATTCATATCGATCGACCAGTGATCGATGTGAATAATATGTGAATGATAGATACGAAAAACACACTTGTTGATCGATGCGAAGTAGCACCTGGGAATATTGATGCGAATTAAACAACCCACCCTATCAATACGAAAAACGTAAGCATGCATCGATATGGAGTGGGATGTAGAGCATCGATACGAAAAGGTATACACCAGATCGATACGAACAAAAGCATGGATATGAAATGATAGACACGGGGCAGTGGATTATTATGGGTACGAATGGCATGAACATGGAACAAATAGCTAAGCATCGATACGAGTAAAATGTTTGGCATCGATACGAAGAGGATGGCAGGCATGTGTGGACCGATACGAAGGGGGGCTTGATGGATGGATACAAACATCGTATATCTATGGATACGAAGAACATAGCAACCGATGGATATGAATGAGGAAGCAGTCAACTCGGCATAAAATGCGAATCTCACCTAAACAACCGCGCTATGTCACTCCTATCGATATGAAAGTGATGGATACGAACATGTCGACACGAGATGGATCGATACAAAGACGCTGGACTATGGAAATATAAAACTTGCATCGATCATATCTCACAATCTACAAGGCCAATTGCTACCAAATTTTCATAGGAGCTTGCGTACAATCTTGGGAATATTCATGATCGATCTCGACCCGATTGGGCAAGATTTGGATCGAGCCGAAACAGCCAGAGACTGATCATGTGGACCCACTCACGTGAGGGAAGGAGTCTTCTAAAGTTTGAGATGGACATTTCCAGCCTACACCTATAAATAACAGCCTAGGATCTTCAGAAAAGGGATCTTTTGGCTCTTCGACGTTGACACTTTGCCAGAATCATTATTGTAACTAAGTTGAACTGTAGTAAACCTCTTATAACTAGCGAGTTATAATCAATAAAATAGCAACTCTTCAAAGTGGATGTAGGCTGGAGTTCGTTGAACCACTATAAACCTTGTGTTCTTTTCTACTTTCTTTTATTTTGATTTTGTTAGCTTTTCATTTTTATTCTCTACTTAATCTGGATTTGACATCTGTATGTGGATACTGAGGATCTGAGTACATACACTCGTGCTTTCACTAGTTCTGGGTATTAGTGATTAATTTTCACGCTTACATTTTTGTGCTTTCACATAGAAACGGTAGCGCTCAGGAACTCTAAAGCTTGAATTTCATATTTGAAAGCTTAAGGACTTGGATTTGGAAAGATATGGCAAGGCAATCAATAAGAAGACAAAGGACTGAAAGGAGCTGGCATGAAGGGAGTCAGGAGGCTTCCTTAGGAGTGAATCAGGCCTCGATCTTCATCACCAGAGACGAGATGGAAACGATGCTAAAGAGACAGGAGGAGATGATGCAGAATCTACTTCGACAAGTAGGAATGCAAGATCAAGGGAACGCAACTGCAGGAGATGCTGGAGATAGAGGTTGGGAGCACGGAGCAACCATAATTCAAAACAGAGCAGGACCACCAGGAGCAGCACCAAAACTAGGGGACACTCACCCAGGGCATGTTGGTTCAATCCTGGATAGAGTACTAGGTGGAGCTGTGCAATGCGGCATTGATATAGGAATGGATACTCATCCAATAGATCAGATTCCAGGAATCCCTCATGAACTTGGGGGGAAGATTGGAGGCTACGGACAAGGACTATAGCTTGGTGATAGCGATACATTGGCAGAAATGGTTAGGTGGGCCATAAGAGGCAGATTGGTGAATAGGGACTTGGAGGATGTGAATAGGAGTCCCTTTGCTCCAATGATCAAGAAAGCTACGAACCCGTCGGATTTCAAACTACCAACACTGAAGATATATGATGAGAGAATGGATCCTGCCGTTCACTTAACGAGGTACATGAGGCATATGGAGGTATTGGGGGAATCGGAAGAGGTGATGGCAGGATGCTTCACTTTGTATTTGACAGACATAGCAACATTATGGTTTAGACGGCCGGAGAACGGCTCTATTGGCACATGGACGGAGCTGTCGAAAGGTTTATGAGGCAGTTTCGGGTCCACATAGTCCGACCCAAGAATTTGATGACTCTGACATTGATGAAACAACGAAAAGAAGAGTTGCTCAGGGATTTCTTAACAAGATTCAATGCGGCAGTGGCTTCGGTGGATCAACCTGATCCATCAATGGTTTTGATGGTGGCAGTTTCAGGAATTGTAGATAATTCAGATTCCAAGATATCGTTGGAGCGGGACCAACCGATGGATCTCGGGGAGTTCTACCATAAAGCAGAAAGGTTTCTAAAGCAAGAAGATGTGCAAGCTGAGAGAGAAAGGAGAGAGGCTGAAGCTTATGCAGTAAGGGGTGGAGGTCCACCCAGGGAGGACCTAAACAAAGTTGATAAAGGAAAATGAATGATAATGATGACACTTCAAAAAGGCCATGGAGGAATTCAAAGTTTACTTCCTACACGGATTTGACTGAGACTCTGGAAAGGATTTACTTGGATACTCGAGGACGTCTGCAGTATCGAAGGTCGGCAAGAAGGGAACCTTTTGAATACCAGCTGGCATCGAGAAAGCATTGCATATTTCATGAGTTGAATGGGCACAACACGAGCGACTGCAGATATTTGAAGGATATCATTAAGGAGCATATAAGGAATGGTCATCTACAACAATATGTAAGGAATCGAGCTATGACAGTGGAATAGGAGCGGCCGCCGCCCGCTACGAACGAGGATGGCACTGGATCTAGGCATCGTCAGCTTGTTGTCAACTAAATGGATTTATGACTTTAAATAAGTAATAGAACTCGAAGTAATACGACTAAGTCACTTACACATGTACGGGATCGAGGATGGTCCCTAGGCATGCTCTGAGATGATGATAAAATGTGTTGCTCGAGTATATGGAATCCTGTTTTTCTTTTCATTTTTCTAAAAACTTTGGTTTCTCCCTTGGATGTATAGATATTTATTTGGATTTCCCTGGCTATAAAAACCATTTATTTTAAATGATTGGATTTGCATTACTGTAATAAACAATACAGGTTTCGCGATTACTATCCCAACCGAAGAGATGGGGCAGTGATTGCAAGTTATGAGTCCCTTCGTCGGAGAGCGATGGAATAGACTCGAATAGAATATAAAAGTCCTTGGCCGGAGAGCCGAGGCCAGAGAATATAAAAGTCTTAGCCGGAGAGCTGAGGCTGGAGAATATAAAGGTCCTTGACCGGAGAGCCGAGGCCGGAGAACATACAAGCCCTTAACCGAAAAGTCGGGTCCGGAACAAGATAACGCAACCCAGAGAGGCCATGGATTTGGATTTCGGTTTGGAATAAATGGACATAGAGAGATCCTGAATTTGGAAAAGGGCCCGGAGCGGTCCTGAATTCGGATATCAACCTAAAAATGCTATTAATTTGGCTATTGGTTATTCGATATGGATAGATTAAAGCTAGATTGATAAGCTCAGATAGCTTTGGAATTGGCTAAGGATTTGGTTAATGGACTTCGAATTGGACATCGACTCAAAGCAGTCACGGACTTGGACATGGCTATAACACTTGGATAGGATAGCTTGGTAATAGATTGGATTACGGATTGGATGGTATGGCTATGGATTGAATATGGACTTTGGATGTTGGTTTCGGAGCTATTCAAAACACGCCTTCTTACCACAGGCATATTTTGGGGGGCAAATGTTGTAACGACCCGTATTTTACGTGTCGATAGATCGTAGAATTTGCAGGTCGTTAGTGTTGTTTGTGTTGCCTCTAGCTTGAGTCGTTTAGAAGTTAACCCGAGTGTAAGTGATGAGTCGTGACCGACTCATAGGTTAGGTCGTGTAGGGGTTACGACTCATAGGGACCGACTCAAGTAGTGAGCGACTCATAGATGTTGCCGACTTAGGAAGTTGCCGACTCAAGGTAGTAGCCGACTTAGGAGTTAGCGGCTTGTTGGGTTGGTCCGACCTAGTAGTGATCGGCTTATAGGGTTTGCACCGAGATAAGGAAGCGACCGACTTAAGAGTTACTCGAGTTAACACGTTGCCGAGTTAGGAGGGTTAGTGGATTGGACCGACCTAGGGGAGTGACCGACTTAGGGGCTTAGGGTTGTCCACGAGTTACGGCTTGGGTCGTATAGAGTTAGGTCGGTGGGATTTTGGCCTAGAGTCTTAGGTCGTAGACGAGTCATGGCTTGGTAGTTAAGTCGTGGACGGGATATGCTTTAAGTCGTAGGAGGGTAAGGCTTAGGCTTAAGTCGGCACTTGTAGTTAAGTCGGTCTGGAGTTAGGTCGTAAGGTAGTTGTTAGCTCGGTAGGGTTTGGGTCGGTAGACCGTGTTTGTTAGGTCGTTGTCTCGGAGCAGTTGTGTAGGGCTTTGGGTCGGCGTAGAGTTGGGTCGGCATCTGGGTTAGTGATAGGTCGGCAGTATGTGTTGAGGCATTGGGTCGGTAGGAGGTTAGGTCGGCAAGGTACCCAGTATTGCCTAGTGTTGTTGAGTCGGCTAGGGATTAGGTCGGCAGCGACCTAAGTTGGGTTGTGTGGCCGTGTTATGGTTAGGTCGGCAGGGAGAAGTTGGCGACTTAGCGGTTAGGTCGCATGAGTCTTGGGTCGGCCGTGTCTTTAGGTCGGTAGTTTGTGGTGATTGCTTAGGTCGTGAGTCGGCAGGTGATAGGTCGGGGACGACCTAATAGCGAGCTCCGAGTTAAGAAGATGGCCGAGCTAAGGGGGTTTCCAGCCTATAAATAGAGGTGTTCGGCTCACTTTTTGGCACCGGTTTTTGAAGCGACGAAGTGCTGCCATTTTGAAGACTCGACTACAACATTTCTTCATCTTCTTTTCTCCATTCCAATCAAGTGTTAGCATCCATTGAAGATTGAAGATCAAGATCAAAGATCAAGAGCCAAAGTTGAAGATTTTCATCCGAAGAAGCTAGAATTCACCGTTTCAAGTGAGATTTCTCCGGATCAAGTCCAAGACCTTGCTGTCCAGATCTGAAGTTGATTGATTTTAGGTTGTTTTGGTGATTTGGTGAGTGGTAGTTATCTCTCACGCGGATCCAAAGGAGTATATGGAGTTGGTGATATGTTTGTGTGTTAAAGTTAGCGTTTTCTCGCATTTTCCATAAGTCTGCATGTAGATCCATCATATTTGAAGATGTTTATCTATGAAAGTTGATTTAACAAGTATTAGAGATAAAACCCATGTTTTAGATTTGATAGACCTATGCTAAAAACTATGATTTCACATATGTTGGACTTTTGCTCACTTATTTACGAAATTGCCATTATAGTTGATATTGCTTAATATATCTTGTTTGAATGCTTGAATGTTTGAATGTATGTTAGATTGGATTGCTCCAAGTTAGCTTGTAGTTGATTTGGAACAAGATGGTGAAGATGATTCAAAAGCTAAGTGGAAAGGCTCTTGAATGTTGAAAGCTGCCGATGGCATATGAAGCGGATGTGGAAGCTCATATGGATGGATTCGATGATGGGACTTTGCCGTGATGCGAAGAGGCGAAGCATGAGATCGAGATGGGACTTTGCCATGATGCGAGAAGGCAAGCCATAATGTTGAGATGAGACTTTGCTATGTTGCGATGAAGCAAAGTGTGATGTTGAGATGGGACGGGTCATGATGACGTTCCAAGTTGAGAGACTTTGCTATGATATGATGAGGCAAGGCATATGATGTGATGGGACGGGTCACGAAGACGTTCCAAGCACGGGTCATGATGACGTGCAAAGTTATAACTCGGTGATGCGGTCCGGGTTGGGGTGGATAATGGTTAGCTTGAGAGGCGCTTGAGCTAGTATGGATGGTCGTCGAGGAGGATGACTAGGAGGCTAAGATCTCATCGTTGTTGAAGGTTCTAGCATACTCAAAGCAAGGGTACGTTGGAACGGGTCACGATGACGTTCCAGGCACGGGTCATGATGACGTGCTAGTACTCTGGGCTGATGCGTTCGGCTTAGGCACGGGTCACGATGACGTGCGGAGTTATGGCTAAACCGGGGTTACCATTAGCCCTTGACAGGCGGTCATTCAACTAACGGTGAAATCAAGGCAATGATAACAGTGATAGCCAGAGTCATGGGTGTTTGGATGTTTGGTTGTATCATCATTCGGCTTCAAGAGCGGTGTTTTCTGGGTGCTTATCTGATCTTGGTTTAGGCCTTGGGGGTTTGTATTTGGAAAACATCGTCCTTGACTCGAGTGGTTATTGCTTTACCTTAATTGTCTATATTGTTATGCTTGATTCTCTTTGGTTTGTGTCTGGGGGCTATCACTGTGAGATGTGGTGGAGTGGGATGGTTTGGTTCCTATTCCTTTTATTCCTTATGCTCTTTTGGTATGTTTGATAGTTAATTTACTGCTCACTAAGACTTTGTCTGACTCAAGGTTTTATGTCTCCTCTTATTACCTTGGGCTGTTCATCCATGTTGGGATGGGCAGACTAGGTAAGCAGGTGACAGGTGCTGTGCTAGGAGTTCTACGCTGAAGATGACGAAGACGAGCAGGAGGCTTTGCATATTTGTTTTCTTACTATATGTACTGGGTTCCGCTGTTGTATCTGATTGAGTGTTGTAGTGAGGCTCTGATGTATGGATGATTCATTTGATTGTATAAACTGCTATGTTGCTTATATGATGATGTTGTGTTCTATTGAGCTTCACTATATTTTAATTCTCTATTGTATTTTATCCATGCGCTGTGAGTTACGATAGAGATTCTGCGAATTTTATTTTACCCTGACTATCGTCCATGGCTGCCTGGCACACCTTTCTGCGCACTATTCCCTTGTTTTGGTGCGGGAGTCATGGGCGGTCGTCACATTTGGTATCAGAGCTTTGGTTAATCGATTTTAGCCAACGCTCGCTGACGTAGTTACGTAAGAGAGACGTAATTGTATTTTGATGGATGATTACTATATATAATATAGTAGCTTAGATGGATTTGAACTCCTTATGCAGTTGTTTCTTAAGGTGTTCTAATCATTCTTTTTACAGATATTAAGGATGAGCAGAAGCGAGAGACAAGCTGCGAGAGATAGCCGTGCTGCTAGGGAAGCTGTTGACTATGCTGCGATGTTCGAAGCAATGATGACTTCGATCATGAGGAGGGTACCAGCTTCAGGATCTTCTGTGGATGTAGGAGTTCAAGTCCAGGCTCCAAGGCCAGTGGATTTTGCCAAGCTTTGCAAGGATTATACTTCGCTTGGAGGGAAAGCTTTCTTGGGAACGGAGTCGACTATTGAGGTACAAAGATGGATTGATTCTTGTCGAAGAATCTTTGGTGATCTAGGGATTGAGGATGCAACCAAGAGGAAGCTTGCATCGAGACAGCTTCAGGGAAGAGCTGCGGATTGGTGGAATTCTATCACTATAGATACACCAGAGGAGGAGATAACTTGGGAGCAATTCCAAGTTAGATTTGAAGCTAAGTTCATCTCTACTGCTCAGAGGTCTGTTTTGTTTAAGAGGTTTGTTGAGCTCAAGCAAGGTGGGAGGCCTGTTCTTGAGTATATTTCTGAGTTCGAGGCTCTGTCCAAGTATGCCAGATCATATATTGATTCTCCCTACCAGAAGAATGAGAAGTTTGTGACTGGTCTGGATGCTTATCTGGGAAGGCAGTTGGTGGATCACTTGGACGATCCATTTGAGAAGCTTGTGGAGAAAGCTCTGAGGCATGAGAGCTTGTTTCCTAGGGAAAGTTCTGTTGTTGCTGTAACCAGGGAAGGATCTAAACCACAGCAGAGTGGCAACAAGAAGAGGAAGCAGCAGCAACAGAAGGGAAAGGATGGTCAGAAGAAGCCAAAAGGCGAGGTGACTTGTTATAACTGTCGTCAGAAGGGTCATCTCTCTCGGGATTGCAAGAATCCGAAGGTGCAGTTGAAGTGTTACAACTGTGATAGGCTGGGACACATTAAGAAGGACTGTCCAGAACCGAGGAAAGATAGGCAGGTTGTGCAAGCCTATGCTTTGGAAGCTGTGCCGTCGTCTTCAAGAGCTCCTACTACTGAGGAGAAGGGGAAGAGTGTGGTGGTTCAAGGTACTCTTTCTATTTGTGGTGTTCCAGTTAGAGTGTTGTTTGATACTGGAGCGTCGCATTCTTTTGTTTGTGATGATTTGGTAAGCCGGTTAGGTTTGCAACCGGATATTGTTGATAGGCCATTGGTCGTGACTAATCCAGTGGGGGGTTCGTCATGTTTGTGTATGATATGCCGTGGTCTGGTTGTATCGAGTCATGATTGCTCGTTTGTTTGTGATTGCTTTGTTCTGAACTTTGCGGGGTTCGGAATTATTTTGGGTATGGACTGGCTTAGGAAGTATGCGGCAAGGATTGATTGTGAGAGGCTGGAGGTGACAGTCGGGAATGTGGAAGGGCGAAAGGTTGTGATACGATGTAAGCATGAAGAAGGCGTCTTCATGAGCTTCATGTATTCGCTAGTTGTTCCACGGGATGGACTGTCATCGGTGCCTATTGTGAATGAGTTTGAGAATGTCTTTGAGGAAGTCAAAGGGTTGCCGCCGCATAGGGAGATCGAGTTTCGTATCGATCTAGTTGAGGGAGCCAGACCTGTTGTGATGCCTCTTAGGCGAATGGCACCGAGGGAGCAGCAAGAGCTGAAGGTGCAAGTTGATGACCTTTTGCAGAAAGGATTCATTCGGAGAAGTGTGTCCGAATGGGGTGCGCCAGTTGTGTTCGCAACCAAAGCGGATGGATCGTTGAGGTTGTGTGTTGATTATCGTGAGCTGAATAAGGTGACTAAGAAGAACAAGTATCCATTGCCGAGAATAGATGACTTGTTTGATCAGCTTCACGAGGCTAAGGTGTTTTCTCAGATGGATTTGGCAACGGGATTTCACCAGTTGAGAGTGGCAAGGGATAGTGTGTCGAAGACTGCTTTCAGGACACCATCCGGGTTTTATGAGTGGCTGGTAATGCCGTTTGGGTTGACTAACGCGCCAGCATATTTTGTGGATCTTATGAATAGGGTATTCAGAGATCAGTTGAATAAGTTCGTGCTTGTGTTCGTGGATGATATTTTGGTTTACTCCAGAACCGAGGGAGAGCACAAGACGCACTTGAGGATTGTTTTGGAAATTTTGCGGAAACATCAGCTGAAGGCTAAGTTTTCGAAGTGTCACTTCTGGAAGAGTGAAGTGAGGTTCTTAGGCCATGTTATCTCTGGAAATGGAATAGCGGTTGACCCCGCTAAGGTGGCAGTGATCCAGGATTGGGTTAGACCTAAGAATGCATCTGATGTGAGAAGTTTTCTTGGATTAGCAGGATATTATCGTCGGTTTATCAAAGACTTTTCCAAGATAGCTGCACCGTTGACAGGATTGACGAAGAAGAATCAAGTGTTCAGATGGAATGATAAGTGTGAGCAAGCTTTCGTAATCCTGAAAGAGCGACTGACGAGCGCTCCTGTTTTGACTATTCCAAGTGGGAATGATGAGATGGTGGTTTACACCGATGCATGTGGTACTGGACTAGGAGCAGTGCTAATGCAGAAGGATAAAGTTGTTGCGTATGCAAGTCGACAACTGAAGCCGCATGAAAGGAATTATCCGACTCATGATTTGGAGTTAGCGGCGATTGTGTTTGCTTTGAAGATGTGGAGACACTATCTATTGGGAGTTAGATTTGAGTTGTTTACAGATCATAAGTCGTTGAAGTATCTGTTTTCCCAAAAGGATTTGAATCTTCGACAGCAACGGTGGTTAGAGTTTCTAGCATCTTATGATTTTGGTATAGCCTATACTCAGGGAAAAGGTAACGCAGTAGCTGATGCGTTAAGTCGAAGACATGCAGGATTGGGAGCCATGTTTTCGGAATGGAAGAGTCTTGAGTATTTGGCTGGGTTTGATTTCAGGCCTAGATGCGAGTTGGAACCTGAGATGTTGGCAAACTTATCAATAAGGCCTACTTTAGTGGAAAGGATTGGCGAGAGCCAAAAGAAAGATGATAAGCTTGTCAAGATTATCCGTGATTTGGAATCTGGATTGGAACCAGAGAAGGATAAAGGATTCGAGGTCGATCGAGAGGGTTGGCTTCGAAAGCAAGGACGATTGGTTGTTCCCGATATTGATGGATTGAGAGATGAAGTTCTGAGGGAAAGTCATCACTCGAAGTTGACAATTCATCCAGGTGGAAATAAGATGTATCGGGATATGAAGAGAGCTTACTACTGGGAAGGTATGAAGAAGGAAGTTGGAAATTTTATTTCCAAGTGTATGAATTGCCAGTTGGTGAAAGCTGAGCAGAAGAAGCCCAGTGGATTACTTCAGCCATTAGAGGTTCCTACGTGGAAATGGGAGCAAGTGTCGATGGATTTTATTGATGGTCTACCTAGAACCAGGGCAGGGAATGAAGGGATTTGGGTCATTGTAGATCGTTTGACCAAGAGTGCAAGGTTCATTCCCGTTCGATCGACTAGGACTGCATCGAAACTGGCTGAGTTGTATGTGAAGTGGATTGTTCGATTCCATGGTGTTCCGAAGAATATAGTGAGCGATCGAGACCCATTGTTCACTAGTGGATTTTGGAAGAGCTTCCAGGAAGTTTTGGGAACTGAGTTGTGTTTGAGTACAGCTTATCACCCTCAAACAGATGGTCAGACTGAGAGAGTCAACCGGGTTTTGGAAGATCTTCTTAGAGCTTGTGTTTTGGACTTCGGAGGATCATGGGAAGATCACCTTCATTTGGTGGAGTTTGCTTATAATAACAGTTATCAGTCGAGCATTGGTATGGCACCATATGAGGCATTATATGGAAGACCGTGTAACTCTCCGACATGTTGGTTGGAAGCTGGAGAAAAGCCGATACTTGGGCCAGAGATGATTCGACAGACTTCGGATTGTATAGAGATCATTCGACAACGAATGAAGGCAGCCCAAGATCGTCAGAAAAGTTATGCTGATAATCGTCGAAAGGATTTGGAATTCGACGTAGGTGATATGGTTTTTGTGAAGATTTCTCCATTGAAGAATATTATTAGATTCGGGAACAAAGGAAAGTTGGCTCCGAGATTCGTTGGACCATTCCCGATTATCGAGCGAATTGGAAAGCTCGCTTATAGATTGGAGTTACCGGAAAAGATGGCGGGTGTGCACAATGTTTTTCATGTATCTTATCTACGGAAGTATGTGCACGACCCAAGTACGGTGGTTTCTGCTGATAGCTGTGAAGACTTAGAGGTTGATCCAGTGGTTACGAGACCTCGTAAGCCGCTTCGTATTGTTGAAACCGATACGAAACAGCTTAGGAGGAAGACGATTACGTTGCTCAAGGTACAATGGAGTGACGATGTTAACGACTGTACATGGGAGGAGGAAGAGAGGATGAAGGCAGCTCATCCCGGACTCTTCGAGGTATGGCCCTAAAGTGTCGTGACATCTCATGAATTTGTAGCTTGTTCTAAGTCTTAGAATTCTGCATGCTAGGCTAGAATTGGTTGCATGGTTTGTGGATTGCTATGGGTGGTAGGCATGCGGAATATCCTTGATTGCTGTTGTTTGCTTGGAATTTCGGGGGCGAAATTCCTAAGGGGGAGAGAATGTAACGACCCGTATTTTACGTGTCGATAGATCGTAGAATTTGCAGGTCGTTAGTGTTGTTTGTGTTGCCTCTAGCTTGAGTCGTTTAGAAGTTAACCCGAGTGTAAGTGATGAGTCGTGACCGACTCATAGGTTAGGTCGTGTAGGGGTTACGACTCATAGGGACCGACTCAAGTAGTGAGCGACTCATAGATGTTGCCGACTTAGGAAGTTGCCGACTCAAGGTAGTAGCCGACTTAGGAGTTAGCGGCTTGTTGGGTTGGTCCGACCTAGTAGTGATCGGCTTATAGGGTTTGCACCGAGATAAGGAAGCGACCGACTTAAGAGTTACTCGAGTTAACACGTTGCCGAGTTAGGAGGGTTAGTGGATTGGACCGACCTAGGGGAGTGACCGACTTAGGGGCTTAGGGTTGTCCACGAGTTACGGCTTGGGTCGTATAGAGTTAGGTCGGTGGGATTTTGGCCTAGAGTCTTAGGTCGTAGACGAGTCATGGCTTGGTAGTTAAGTCGTGGACGGGATATGCTTTAAGTCGTAGGAGGGTAAGGCTTAGGCTTAAGTCGGCACTTGTAGTTAAGTCGGTCTGGAGTTAGGTCGTAAGGTAGTTGTTAGCTCGGTAGGGTTTGGGTCGGTAGACCGTGTTTGTTAGGTCGTTGTCTCGGAGCAGTTGTGTAGGGCTTTGGGTCGGCGTAGAGTTGGGTCGGCATCTGGGTTAGTGATAGGTCGGCAGTATGTGTTGAGGCATTGGGTCGGTAGGAGGTTAGGTCGGCAAGGTACCCAGTATTGCCTAGTGTTGTTGAGTCGGCTAGGGATTAGGTCGGCAGCGACCTAAGTTGGGTTGTGTGGCCGTGTTATGGTTAGGTCGGCAGGGAGAAGTTGGCGACTTAGCGGTTAGGTCGCATGAGTCTTGGGTCGGCCGTGTCTTTAGGTCGGTAGTTTGTGGTGATTGCTTAGGTCGTGAGTCGGCAGGTGATAGGTCGGGGACGACCTAATAGCGAGCTCCGAGTTAAGAAGATGGCCGAGCTAAGGGGGTTTCCAGCCTATAAATAGAGGTGTTCGGCTCACTTTTTGGCACCGGTTTTTGAAGCGACGAAGTGCTGCCATTTTGAAGACTCGACTACAACATTTCTTCATCTTCTTTTCTCCATTCCAATCAAGTGTTAGCATCCATTGAAGATTGAAGATCAAGATCAAAGATCAAGAGCCAAAGTTGAAGATTTTCATCCGAAGAAGCTAGAATTCACCGTTTCAAGTGAGATTTCTCCGGATCAAGTCCAAGACCTTGCTGTCCAGATCTGAAGTTGATTGATTTTAGGTTGTTTTGGTGATTTGGTGAGTGGTAGTTATCTCTCACGCGGATCCAAAGGAGTATATGGAGTTGGTGATATGTTTGTGTGTTAAAGTTAGCGTTTTCTCGCATTTTCCATAAGTCTGCATGTAGATCCATCATATTTGAAGATGTTTATCTATGAAAGTTGATTTAACAAGTATTAGAGATAAAACCCATGTTTTAGATTTGATAGACCTATGCTAAAAACTATGATTTCACATATGTTGGACTTTTGCTCACTTATTTACGAAATTGCCATTATAGTTGATATTGCTTAATATATCTTGTTTGAATGCTTGAATGTTTGAATGTATGTTAGATTGGATTGCTCCAAGTTAGCTTGTAGTTGATTTGGAACAAGATGGTGAAGATGATTCAAAAGCTAAGTGGAAAGGCTCTTGAATGTTGAAAGCTGCCGATGGCATATGAAGCGGATGTGGAAGCTCATATGGATGGATTCGATGATGGGACTTTGCCGTGATGCGAAGAGGCGAAGCATGAGATCGAGATGGGACTTTGCCATGATGCGAGAAGGCAAGCCATAATGTTGAGATGAGACTTTGCTATGTTGCGATGAAGCAAAGTGTGATGTTGAGATGGGACGGGTCATGATGACGTTCCAAGTTGAGAGACTTTGCTATGATATGATGAGGCAAGGCATATGATGTGATGGGACGGGTCACGAAGACGTTCCAAGCACGGGTCATGATGACGTGCAAAGTTATAACTCGGTGATGCGGTCCGGGTTGGGGTGGATAATGGTTAGCTTGAGAGGCGCTTGAGCTAGTATGGATGGTCGTCGAGGAGGATGACTAGGAGGCTAAGATCTCATCGTTGTTGAAGGTTCTAGCATACTCAAAGCAAGGGTACGTTGGAACGGGTCACGATGACGTTCCAGGCACGGGTCATGATGACGTGCTAGTACTCTGGGCTGATGCGTTCGGCTTAGGCACGGGTCACGATGACGTGCGGAGTTATGGCTAAACCGGGGTTACCATTAGCCCTTGACAGGCGGTCATTCAACTAACGGTGAAATCAAGGCAATGATAACAGTGATAGCCAGAGTCATGGGTGTTTGGATGTTTGGTTGTATCATCATTCGGCTTCAAGAGCGGTGTTTTCTGGGTGCTTATCTGATCTTGGTTTAGGCCTTGGGGGTTTGTATTTGGAAAACATCGTCCTTGACTCGAGTGGTTATTGCTTTACCTTAATTGTCTATATTGTTATGCTTGATTCTCTTTGGTTTGTGTCTGGGGGCTATCACTGTGAGATGTGGTGGAGTGGGATGGTTTGGTTCCTATTCCTTTTATTCCTTATGCTCTTTTGGTATGTTTGATAGTTAATTTACTGCTCACTAAGACTTTGTCTGACTCAAGGTTTTATGTCTCCTCTTATTACCTTGGGCTGTTCATCCATGTTGGGATGGGCAGACTAGGTAAGCAGGTGACAGGTGCTGTGCTAGGAGTTCTACGCTGAAGATGACGAAGACGAGCAGGAGGCTTTGCATATTTGTTTTCTTACTATATGTACTGGGTTCCGCTGTTGTATCTGATTGAGTGTTGTAGTGAGGCTCTGATGTATGGATGATTCATTTGATTGTATAAACTGCTATGTTGCTTATATGATGATGTTGTGTTCTATTGAGCTTCACTATATTTTAATTCTCTATTGTATTTTATCCATGCGCTGTGAGTTACGATAGAGATTCTGCGAATTTTATTTTACCCTGACTATCGTCCATGGCTGCCTGGCACACCTTTCTGCGCACTATTCCCTTGTTTTGGTGCGGGAGTCATGGGCGGTCGTCACAAATGTTATCCCACCTTTTGGTCAGAGCCAGGATATCAACAAATAGGCTAAAAAGGATGGAAATCAGTATTAGAGATCGATTGAAAATAAGACTATCATCGATACCATCAAAGCTTGACTGAGTTCCAATCAAGCCGGGATCGATTAGTAATATTGAAAAAGGTTAGGAAAGGCTACGATTCAAATTTCAGGTCAATCAAAGTTCATATGGTCAAGATATGATTGATGCAAATCAAGGAAAATAGCCACAATTCGTATCCATCAAGGTAAGTGGTGGTTCGTATCCATGGAAGGAAGTCTCGTTCGTATCCATGCTTATCCCACTTCGCGTCCATCATCCACCAGCTTATTCGTATCGATCCACTTACGCTCATTCACTTGATATCCATCGGAATCCTGCTACTTCATATCAATAAAAAACTATCATTTCGTTTCGATCCACCGATACATGCTATTCGTATCGATCAACCAGTGATCGATGTGAATAATATGTGAAGGATAGATATGAACAACACCCTTGTTGATCGATGCGAAGTAGCATCTGGGAATATCGATGTGAATTAAACAACCCACCCTATCAATATGAAAAATATAAGCATGCATCGATAAGGAGTGGGACGAAGAGCATCGACACAAAATGGTATCACTAGATCGATACGAACGAAAGCATAGATATGAAATGATAGACACGGGGCAATGGATTATTATGGATACGAATGGCATGGACATGGAACACATGGCTAAGTTTTGATACTAGTAAAATGTTTATCATCGATATGAAGAGGATGGAAGGCATGTATGGATCGATACGAAGGGGAGCTTGATGGATGGATACGAACATCGTATATCTATAGATACGAAGAACATAGCAACCGATGGATATGAATGAGGAAGCAGTCAACTCGGCATAAAATGCGGATCTTACCTAAACAATCGCGCCATGTCACTTCGAACGATGCGAAAGTGATGGATACAAACATGTCGACACGAGATGGATCGATACGAAGACGTCAGACTATGGAAATGTAAAACTTGCATCAATCGTATCTCACAATCTAAAACACCAAATGCTACCAAATTTTCACAGGAGCTTGCGTACGACCTTGGAAATATTCATGATCGATCCGATCCGATTGGGCAAGTTTTGGATTGATAGAATCTCATTCGTATCGATCGTGGATCGAGCCGAAACGACCAGGGATCGATCATGTGGGCCCACACACGTGAGGGAAGGTGTCTTTCGAATTTGAGACGGACATTTCCAACCTACACTTATAAATAATAACCCAGGGTCTTTAAAAAAGGGATCTTTTATCTCTTCGACGTCGATACTCTGCCAGAATCATTATTGTAACTCGGTTGAATTGTTGTAAACCTCTTATAACCAGCGAGTTATAATTAATAAAATAGCAACTCTTAAAAGTGGATGTGGGTTGAAGATCGTCGAACTACGATAAACCTTTTGTTCTTTTCTGCTTTTTTCTATTTTATTTTTGTTAGCTTCTTCATTTTTGCTCTCTACTTAATCTGGATCTGAGATCTGTGTGTGGATATTGAGGATCTATGTATATACACTAGTACTTTCACTACTTCTAGGTGTAAGTGACCAGTTTTCGCGCTAATAGTAAAATTATTTCATTTACCCAATTTCAAAATAATGCCGTGTCGAATTGCTCTACTCAAGTGTTTAAGGATCCTTATAAATAACGTTAATTACTCGTATTAACCAGAATCCATAAGCCACTTAGCTGTCCAATCAATACAATATAAAACAATTTTTACATCACTAGCGAATATGCACTCACACACACACACACACACACACACACACACACACACACACACACACACTCAAACTCATTCTAGGGTGCTACCGACCCGATCCTTAATGAGTACCCCACCAAATCCAAGGTTCTTGCTTAGCCTTCACTTTCGATACCAAATGTAACGAACTGGGCTTGTCAACCTCGAAAATCGACACTAATATGTCCATTGTATCATATGCCGAGAAATTGAATGTCGGAAGACCCGATTGTTAGGGAAAAGAAAGAAGGAAGAAGATAAGAAGAAAATTAAACAACACAGAATCTCACAACGGAACGAATAATCTATAATATACCATAAATCTTTACATAAAAATAAAACGGTAATATATATATATACAGACATTAATCAGAGTATACTAACCTAATTCAACCTGGACTGTTACAATAACCTGTCCTCATAATTGTTGATAAACACAATAATGAATACAACGGAAAATGTCCATCTACATGAATATGCCTCTAGACATCCAACTTGTCTTCTAAAGCTCCAAGCATCCAAACCAAAATGTAATATGCTCGGTTTGACCCGAGCATTATAATAAAATAACGCTCGAGTCAGTCAAGAGAACTGGCATGAGAAAACAGATCCAACTGAATTTTAAGTTATATAAAAATATTTGAAATCAAAGGTAACTCATAAGACCACGCCACACATAAACCCATATGGGTTTTTACCGTACGATAAACAAAACCGTTTTTTATAGAAAATCCATTTATACTATAATAATGTCTAAGGGCAAAAATAATAATAATCAAGTAGTTGTGATGCTCATGAGTGTACATCACAACAATACTAGGTATATAATCGAAATTAATAAGGCGCATTCGCTAATTGTGTAGGATTTCCATAGAGGCGACCTTAGTACTTCGAGGAATGGTCCTCATGCACAAGGATTATAAATATCCTTCTGAAGCAGCATACATCCCTAGTGATATACCATATGAAAAACGTAGCTGGTCTCGCTAAGACCGAATGCATCGGCCCATGCATTCATAATGACTATAAGTGACATCTAGGAGGAGATGACTACACCCTATGGATTTTCCAACCCTACCGGCCATGCCTCATATCTTTGTTCAGTCATTCCCATTGATGAGGCTATGTCCGACATTCCAGCTTACGCACCGCCATCAAATAGATTATGGAATCCCACATGGATTCCAATACCCAAACGGGTCTCGGAATCACCCATAGAATCCCACATCTCAATTAGATCTTGGAATCACACCTGCATTCCCATACTCCAATGGGTTGTGAGAAATGTAGATTAAAGACCTTAAGGCTAAGGATAAACACTAGAGGGGGGGGGTGAATAGTGTTTTAGAGAATTGTTAGATCTTTTTGAGTTTTTGTCAATTGAAACACAAATGTATGCAATATTCAGACACAGATATGATCACAGAATCAAACACAAATGCAAATATAAAGTAAAAACAGTAAAGGAAAGAAAACACAGGATTTTATACTAGTTCAGAGTTACCCTACATCCAGTCCTGCACACAAGTACTGATTTCCTTTCAAAAACAATCTGTACAATTACACCCTCGATTTCATGGCAACGAGGTACACCCTCCAGAATCACAATCCTCTGGGTAGAGATACTAGATTTCCCGAGCAACATGTTCACCCAATTGATTTCCCAAGGCTACAATCACACCTTATCTCGCTTGATTGATTTTCTAGGCTACAATCACACCTTTTCTCGCTAAGTTGATTACAAAAAGCCTATAACTCTAAATAGCACTGAGGATCTTGTTGAGATAGTGACAGAGAGATGATCTAGTTAGATTCAATGTTGATTTCGGTAGATTAATGATAAGGATTTGTATATAGAAATATGGAAGAAGAAGATGATTGAAAAACCAGAAAACTTATGTTAAAATTCGTCGAAACTAACCCCCATTTATAGAGTAACAACAGCCATGTCCATTCGTGAAGAGTTATGATGAATAGACACTTCTTTTAAAATTTAAATTTTGAACTCAACTGACACCATGTCGACATGGGGCACTTGGGCATGTCGACATCCCCAAGGAATTTTTGTTGTTTTGATTTTCTTTGAAAATAACTTTTATTTTATATTAAAACTATTTTTAAACTTTATAAATATACTTAACTATAGTTACAATTCATAAAGAATAATATATATAATAACTTTATAATTTTATATTTAAATCTAAGTATAAATATTAAAAGTTAAATATATTATATTTAAAAGATAGTTTAAAATTAGGATTAATTTGACTTTGAAATTAAAGATGATTTTGAGGCTAAAAGTATTTGAAATTAGGATAGATGTTTTTGATGCTTTAAAGGGAAGGTTTTGAAATCATTTTGAAAACAAGATATAATTTTGAAAAATCATTTTGAATAAAGTTAGCGGATAAAAAACAATGTTCCACTAGATTTTTCGTAGGTTCCATCCTACTTAGGGTTCCATCCCTTTAACGGGCTCGAAGTGGATTCCATTCCACAAATAAATTGGATTCTAAGATGCCAGTGCTTTTCTAGGAATTTTAACAAAATTTCTAATTAAAGAATAAGTTACTTGAATTCTTGAACGCTTGATAATCTTGATGCTTATGAGTCTTCAATCTTGATATCTTGAATCTCTATACTGTACAGTCTTCATTCTTGTTACCTGTATGGTTAAATCCTGCATATACTATATATCTAAACTTATACTTTTAGAATTTATATTTTATAATCTATTCTAAGGTTGTTGTCATCAAAACCATCATTTCACGGACTAATACAGGTCTCAGAATCACACATGGATCCCAACATTCCAATATACCATGAATCTCCTCCATAGAACCGTATATGGTTTTTGGAGTGGTTATGGGTTCGAGTCATATCTTACGAGTACACTCCTCCACTTCCCGGGTGCTCCACAAAATCAAACGTCGATTTTTGGAATGCTCAATACCATTTCTTTTGGAAACAATCAGACAATGCATAAGAGCGGGTATCACCCCCTAACCGTTTAAGTGGACGGATCTCCTTATCATTTGTCCTAGAAGAACGAGAGTTTATACATATAGTATAGCACCACCAATGGCAAATGTACCATATAATTCCCGTGTTTCCCCTAGATATTTCCAGAGTAAAAATCCTTCAGTGTTAAGTATGGAATATTTCCGTACCATCAAAATTAAGAAGGATTACATATTTAGGCCAAGTTTGATAATCGATTATTGAACTATCAAATAAACAAACATTCAAACAAAGATTATATTTCATAGGAAAACCTAACGTTGGTTAAGCATGTAAGCAGCCACTGTCCTCATTTCATAAATTTTCATAAATAAAACCCACTTTGTAAATTACTTGTATATAAACACCTTTACTTGCAAATCTCTATATTTCAATACTTAGAAATATTTATATATTTATCTCAATGGTATAAACATATTCATAGAATTTAGAAAATTTTCCTTTTATTCGGTTCAAAACACATTTATAAACTCCTTATGATTCTCTGAAAACATTTACAAACCATTTTATAAATCTCTAAAAAGACCATTTATAAACCTTTTATAAATTCAATCACTTATAAGCTTCTTATACATTTCAAAGATCAATGATAAACCTTTTATGAGTCTATAAACCATTTATAAAACTTCTTTTATAGATCTATAACCTGTCTCTAAAATTCGTATATAAATATCTAACTATTTATAGATTCTTCCGTCTTGCAAATAACCTTTCTTAAACTCTTCAAACCATTTTATAACTCCTTTATAAAATCTAGGTCTTCCAACTCCATTCATGGGTGTCAGAAACATTTATAAATAATTAAAAATCTTTTACTTCAAAACACCATTATATAATAATGATTATCAATAATAAACATTGTAAATAATAAGGAAACTATTTACTTTAAAAATCTTAAAATAATAAATAATAATATAAAAATATTGTTAATTAAATAATAATAATTAATCAATCTTTACCATTATTATAAATAATCATAATTTATCCCCAAGACCATACTAATAATCCTTATTATTAATTGCAGACCCAAAATTATTCTTAAATAATCAATCTTTCAATTTATTAACCTTTTATAAATTCTTAAAATATACTAACTATAAACTGATATCTTTTAAACAATATTAAAATAATTTAAATACTTTAAAATAATATTAATACGATTATATAACCTTAAAACAATTTTAATAAAATTAAATAACTTTAAAAGAATATTATTGTAATTAAATAACTTTAAATTAATGTTTATAATTTAATAACTTAAAAAAATTAATATATTTAATTAACTTAAATAATCTTTAAACAACATGTTTCCGAAACCCAATTTCGGATTTAAAAATCGTATCTTGTCTCAACCCAAGTTCGACTTAAACGACAATTTATAGTACTTTCAAAATATTAATTTGAGGCCAATAGCCACCCATCACTTAACCAGTATCGGTATTGATTTTTCTTATCACTATTGGGTTTTATTTTCAAACATATAATGACATTATAATCACGGTGTCCACAATTATATTTATTATTCAATAAACCATATAAATGAAATATCATCGAACAATCCAATAATAGCGAGGAATCCTAAGATCCCTCCAACCTGCTTCTTGCATCACAAATGTTATATAATCATAAAATATAAATCAACCACTTCGATGTGGCATTCGTATACAAAGGGTCATCCGCTCTTACATGAGAATGTGTGTGTGTGTGTGTGTGTGATAATTCATCCAAACCAATTTTATATATATGTGTGTGTGTGTGTGTGTGTGATAATTCATCCAAACATTCATCCAACAATTTTATCAACTATATATTTTACTAGTTAACCAAAAAGGTGAGTTTAACTCATTGAAATTTTCTATTTTCGTCGAGGCATTTTGGTTTGGAACTAAAACCGGACGACATTCGATTTTAGCCAAATTTCAACAGTCTCCAATTTCGTCCAAACTAGTTTCGTTGCGAAGCTTTCGTCAATAGGAGTGCAATGCAGGAAGTTTTCTCGATCGAGCCTTGTATGAAGGAGCTATGAATTTTAGAAATTATCGAAACATTTTTAAATTAAATCAAATAAACTACTCACACTTCACCTAAATTACAAAAATGCCATTATCTCTTCTTCCCCAAATCGTATGCTCCTTCTCCCCTATACATGAATCAGTGACACAACGTGCACCCGATACGCTAAACCACTTAACCATTCGACAATCCAACTTCAGCACCGTGTTGCTCTACGTGAGAGCATCCCAACCCTCATCATCACGACTTGCTCGATCGCCCGTTGCCAAACGTGACATTTCCATCTTTCCCTTGATCATACATAGGTCGCATACCACCAAACGCCACCATGATCCACGATACTCCACCAGATGATGCACCTCCGACCCTTAAGTCCCAATCCAAACCCCGTTTCTCAAACCGTTGCCCAAAATCTTCGTAAAACCCAACCCTAACTAAAATCGAAATCTGCCTCTCTTCCTGAAGCACTGCCGCACCTCCTATGCTTGTGCCAAGTTGCCTATTAAGGCGACGCAAATCCAAGAAACAGGACTTCAACATTTTATATGATTTCCTTGAATTGATTTAATTTTTTGAATTCAAAGCTTCTTTTTTTCGTTAAATGGCAGCGTGTTATATAAGGGAGGGAACCATGGGAAAGAACGAGAGGGGCATGGGCTTGTACCGGTAGGTGCGGCTGATATGAAATAACATAAGTATGGTCAAATCAAATTATTATATATTATTTAAATTCAAAATATCTAGCTATAAAATTTCGAACCCTGGTCAAGACATGACACATGGCATTCTGTACGTTATACCTCTATTTTGAAAGCAATAGAACTAGTTTCGAGTTCTAATTCGATCATATGCAGAAGATAACTTTTTGAATCCAATTATTATATTAAATTTCTGATATTAATTTCAATGCGTTTTCATCTCGCACGGTCAAACGATATGTCTGATCGCTACGAAGTTTGATAGCATAATATAACTCATTATTACGGAGTCAATGAGACTGATTTCGTCGAAATCCAAGGCAGTGCCTCAGGAGGCTATTTTTGTACGAAATTTAAAACGAGTTATTTTCAAAATCGAATAAATCGCTTTTAGATTTAATTTAAAAGTTTTATTATCTTCATTCTTATTAAAATAAATTAAATAAGCCTTTAAATCCTATTTATCCAACTTAACATAAACGATTTCAATTATTAAATTCAAAAATTAAATTATCCAATAAATCTCTATATTTGAAATTCAAGTTATTTATCCTATAAATTAACTTTTCAATATTAAAAATTAATTATTCCAATTTGAAATGATTGAAAATTCTGAGTCGTTACATGCTGGGTATACGCATGCTGGGTATACGCGTATGTGTTGTGCTCTTGTGTATTCAATGTTTTTCTTTTGTTTCAGGTTATCCTGTGCTTTTATAATTATTTGTGTTGTATGTGTGCATATATCATTGTGTCGGTGCGTGTGTGGGGGTATTTATGAATGTGTGTATATGTATGTGTGTGTAATATAGTCTCATGAATATACCTGCTTTTGAACTGTGGTGAGAGAGAGAGAGAGAGTATAGTTAGATATGTGTGCATGTGTGTGTTTCTGGGGATAAGCATGTGTGTGGTCAGGGCCGGTCCTAGCGCTTTTGGTACCTAAAGCGAATTATGAAAATAACTCCCCGATACAAAGCTAATGTTATATTTGTTAATTAAATCATCGAGATAATTTATATTGTTTATAAATAACGAGAGATGGAAAAAAAATAACTTCATTCGTAACAGTAAATCAAGTCATACAACAACTTATGAACATTTTTCTAGCCTTTTGATTTGCAAAATTACTAATAATATTGTCATATTCAAGTTCATTGACCATATCTTGTTCAATCGATAAAAGTGCCAAACCATTTAATCTTTCTTGTGACATAGTGGAACGAAGATAAGACTCGATCAACTTTAGCTTTGAAAAACTTCTTTCGGCCGAGGCAACTGTAACTGGTATAGTTAGAATTATTCTATATGCAATCCAAGCATTAGGAAAATTTAACTCTCTAGAACAAGAATTTATGAAATTCAGCAACTCAATTGCTTTTGTTTTTTCTTTTGGCAAGATAACTTACAATACTTTTAATTCCAAAAATAGCTCTCTTCCATTAATATCAGATTTCAAATCATGTCTCAAATATTCCTCAAGTTTTAAACAATGATCTTTCAGTTTCTCATCATCTGTAGAAGTGAACTTTTTTAAATCAAATAAGAAGCCAAATCTGTCATCATATTCTTTGAATTGCTCAAATCTGTTCATCAATGAAACAAGAGCATTATCCACAATTTGCAAAAAGTAATTGATTCGGAAAGACTCTTCCGGTGTTTGCATCTGTTCTTCATTGTTTGTATCTTCATCGAACTGTTTCTTTCTATGAATAATTCTTTTTTGAGTAAAAACTAGTTCAATATCCAACATTTGGGCTATCTCTTTGGCATCAACCATCGTAGAATTGAATCCCGTGTTCCTGAAATCTTTAAAAAAATCAATAAGCTCGTGTAATCTAATGATAGCAACATCAATTTGCATATCCTTGGTTTGAAGAATCTTGCTAACGGTGTTTACGTTTTTCAACATTTCATACCAAATGCATAATCCGAACAAGAATTCAAAATTTTCAATTTCATTTGTTACCAGAATTCTAGCTTCACTCTTCGCCATGGAATCCTTCGTGCTATTTGACAAGGAAATTAGAGCATCTCTTATCTCCACTATTTGATATCTTATAGATTTTACCTCTTCAATGTGACTTTCCGTGTATCTGATAATGGCTTAACAGTACAACCTGATACATGATCTTTAAAAATTTGCCATCTTTGTGTAAATGAAGAAAATATATTAAATATCCGTTGGATCACCCCAAAAAAGTTTGATGCTTTAGGACACGATTTTGCCATATCGCATAGCACAAGATTAAAACTATGACAACCACAAGGTATGTAGAAAGCTCTTGAATTAATTTCTAATAGTCTTTGTTGCACTCCTTTATGTTTTCCACTCATATTTGATCCATTATCATAACCTTATCCTCTTATATCATAAATATCAAGCTTAATATCTTCTAATACTTCTTTAAGCTTGTTAAAAAGTCCAAGTCCAGTAGTATCATCTACTTTTAAAAATTCAGTAAAAAACTCTTCTACCTTTGCGGGATCGGTTGAAACATTAACACTTCTTATTACAAGAGACATCTGTTCAACACGACTGATATCTGGAGTGCAGTCTAATATAACCGAAAAATACTTGGCCTTTTTTATTTTTTTAAGAATTTCATTTTTAATTTCATTCGCCAATGTGAGTATTAACTCATTTTGAATTTTGTGACCAAGGTAATGTACATGAATTCTTTTTGTTCAATCCGTCTAACATGCTCCTGCATTACTGGATCAAATTCTGCTATCATTTCAATTAATTTACAAAAAAGACCATTATTTTGTTCATAAAGCTTTTCGTTCGTTCCATGGAATGCTAAATTATTGGAAGCAAGTGTTTTCACAACAGCAATTATTCTTATCAACACTTTCTTCCAACGTTCTTTTTCCTTATTTATTTGATCTATTACACTCTGGTCTATGGTTGCTTTGACTTTCAATCTCGTTTCCAACTCAATCCAACTGCTCATATTCAAAAGATGATCTTTGCTACTTTCATGTTGTTTCAGTTTAGTACTAAGATTGCGCCAATCATTAATTCCTTCTGTAGCATAGCCGTTGTTTGATTTATGAATAATTTGCAGCAAAAAAAAATACTTTATCAACTGAACTTGAATATACCAATCATTTTCTATCTTGTTTATCTCCATTAGACAAACGTCTGACATAAAAAGTGGAGGAAAAATGTCTATTAATAGCATCTTTTGGAAAATCAGAGTCATTATCTTTTGGCACTCTAAAAGGACCTTTTTCAACCAACAAGTCTCTCAATTTTTTATCAATTTGTTTTCCATGTATCAGGGTCATTTGAAACTACACTAACATTCTCCAAATATGATGATGAATCAATGTTTGCTTCCTCTTCGCTCATATTTTCATTGTCATGTTCACTCATTAAAATATTATCATCAGCCTCACTAATAAGGGGAGCATTATCCACATTCAAACTCGAACTTTCTACTGGACTAGTTTTGATGAAAATTTATTAAGAGCGCCTTTCTGTGAATTAGTGAGTTCCTCCAGCCTTCTTTTTCTAACCCTTTTAGCGTGTCCAAATTCTTGTTTACGCATTTCTAAACAGTATAAAAGTAACATGGAATAATATTAATTATTATAATAACCACAAAAAATCAAATTGCGTAAAGATTATACTAAGAACTCCATCGAATTTGAAGCAGTATTAAAAAAGTAACAAAAGATAGATTAATTTAACCCATGACAATGACATGGGTACAGTTTCAGAAGATCAAATGAAGAAGAAGCAAAGATTTGCAACCAACAATGTATGTAGTACATGATTGAATCACAAACCATTTTGACATAATTTATTTGAATATAAACAATATATTTGAACTCAGTGCACAACACTAAGTTAAAATCAATGCACCAGTGCATTGAGTTGAACTCCATGCTACACTTTTCAATGAAAAAATTATTGTTTTTACTAAATATAATCTTGTATATTTATCTCATTGTCATTTTGCACTGGAATAACTTCATACATCTATCATTATGATTATATTTACAGAGTTAAATTCTGTTAAGCTGTGATCTTCATTATCAAATTGCTTAACTCAAGACTATTTTGCATGATTGTAAATATTTTAGTTTGTAGTAGATATTTTGGGTGGTTATTATTTTTTGTCAGCTTCCTTATGTAAGATATAAATAACGGCTTGGCAGAGAGAGAATTAGACAATACGATAAAACATTTTCTCCTTCTAAATTTCTTCTTCTCTCTAGAAATCTTCGATTATCCAGAAATTTTCCCGAATCCAGAAAAAATTTAATTGCAAATACATCTCCTTCATATGAGTTAAATCATGATGATTATTAACTAATATTTCATCAAATTAAAGTATGCACTGGAGGTCTGCAACCATTCTTGCTTCATTAAACCATTATTGCAGGTGCCCAAATTCCACATAAACACACATTTTTGCAAGTACCCAAATTTTCAAATATTCGGACATTTGCATAACATTAATAATAAAACTATATAAAGTAGAACATACGTAGTTGAATATTCGAACATTTTACTAAATATTCTCATCTAAATTACCTTCGAAAATTAGTTGTTGGCAGTGGCACTTGACAGGCGGAGGCGGCAGCTAGCTACAACCATCGCTTCGAGAAATCGCGTCGCTTCGCTTCGAGAGGCTGCCGACTAGAGCAGAGCAAGGAGAGCAGTACTTCGCGAAATCGCCGATTTAGTTTTTTTTAATCGAACGCGTTTTTATTTGGTATGGTGCCTTACAATTTCTGATGCCCTAAGCGACCGCTTCAGTTGCTTTGGGGAAGGGCCGGGCCTGTGTGTGGTGTGTGTATATTTACTTGAGTGCAAACTATATTTATGTACAACCATTAATGTGTATATTAACATGGGCATATATGTCAGCATCTATGAATGAATATAAAAATAAATATGTGTTTTGCTATTTGCTAGTCATACAAACCTATGTGCATGGGTTTCTTTTTTCGGTGTTGCGTGCGTGCGTGTTTTATGAGAGTGTATTGCCTGTATGTGTATATTTATGTGTTTCCTATATATGTGTATGTGTTCACATATTGTATTAGTTTACTCAGTGCATACTTTTGCTTAATCAAATTTAGTTTCCTCTTTGTGTGTATTACTTCGAGTTGCTACACTTTGTGCTCTTCTGATTCATTTGTATACTTACACTCGTTACCAATCATAAGTGCAGGAGTAATATATAATCTACGGTAATTTATTATTTGAAATATAATGTATATCTATATCTATCTAATTAAATAATGTTTTGAAAATGGAGCTTAATTAATTATAAATACATACATATGAACAAATTAACTTGAATGTCTTAGTAGAATCACACACACATGAAAGTAGCAACTCATTATTGAAAGGTTTGATATAATAGATATGTATACAGTTTAGTTTCATAAACCATTTTTGGATTTAAAGAAAGCAACGAATTGCTTAATGTTATTAGTGTACATTAAATTAGTTAATTTTTATAAAAGATAGTGAAATTAGTTATTTATCATAGAAAGAATATTAAAATTTTGTTTAGATAATTATTAATTGATTCTATAATATCTAATTATAATTCACTTACACTCGCAGATTTTGTTTTAGAAGATTACATGTTATCAAATATTGATTTGTTTATTTTGGATGTATAAAAATATCTGTAGTAAATTTATTTTATTTCATCTTTTCGGTTTCAATTCTTTTGTTTTGTATAAATTTGTATCATATGAACGATTCACCGTTGATATTGACTTTTTTTGGAGATTTTAATATGGTAGATGATGACATCTTTGTATATGATTTTGCATATTTAATTATGTGTACCAAGAAATTAGAATAATCAGAGTTATAATACTATTTAGGATGGGACATTCAGTAATATTTCTTCGATTGTTCTTTAAACTTGTTATACAAAATAATGAGTGATTGAGTGTAGTTTATAAGCAGTAAATAAACGTTTGAGTACCACGTAGTGGTATAGGCATTGTTGCAATATTTATTAGGTTATTCATTGTAAGTAGATGACACTTACGTAACAGGAATAAATGGCTTAGTGTGAGGTGATACGAAATGATATATGGCTCCGTGCCTATAGTTAGTGAGGCTTTGGGTTTATACGTATTGTACTATATGCCACTATTGCAATGTACTCCTATTATATTTGGTGGAGAGGACAAGATAGCCAGTATTTACCCAGGTGGCCTAATTATGGGTTCGCTTCCCAGATCCATGACACCATATCATACAGTCTTCGTGCTACCCTTATCCATGCAATTGCCCCTGTATAGCCTAGGACGGTAGTCTGTTACCTATACTTATGTGGTACTTTATAGGAAAATTGGAGTGTTGTGACTTATTAGTCTTTGCGTTGATGAGACACTAGTGGATACATGTCACAATGACTATGGAGGTAACTAAGTCTGTAGAGACTGTATCTTTGAAGCTTGCGTGTGTGCTATTGGTATCCCTTCTAGTACCGACAGAGTAGTAGATTGGCATAGACATTTGATACACCTCACCATTGCATTGATGTGGGCCGGGTGCCGCATATTATTATATATACGACTTTACTTGGGACTTCATGATTGTCGTACCGTCATTTCCCATCACGATATTTACAAATATATGTTATATAAGGAGATGAGATTATACCTGTGCTACATATGCAGTGTATAGTGAATTCTCAATATTTGATAGGCAGCCTATCCTACTGTATATTTATTGTTGGTGTTTTATTTATTGAGATAAAGAGTTATATTTAGGAAATACTTTGTTCTAGCATGATTATACTTAGTGATATCTCATTTATAGTTATTTCCAGATTTGATGATGTTTACTAGATATGTATGATTCATCCATCAATGTTGATTCTAAGATTTTCGATTTGATGTTCTCGATATGGATAATGGCATTTTTTGATATCATTGTGGACTATTTCATATGAATTAGAAATACTTGGGTCATGTGATGCCTTAGTGATTATCTATAGTATTATACATTTGTTTTTGGCATACATTATTATATTTATACATATCCTTTGACATGTCATCTTATGATTTGATAAACGACATTAGTGTTATCGTATTATTATTCTGTTACCATTATTATTATCTGGAAATTGGTGTGAAGGGCCTAATTATACGGCCCAACTTTTTTCTAGGACACGGGTTTGAAATTATTATTTTCCAGGACAAATATCTAGGCGACATGCGTCTTCATCTTCTCAAACGAAGTTCGTATCTTCTGAAATCTAGTGCTCGTGGAAATTAGGCAAAATTAGACCGTCGTTTCTTGTGCAATCAAAGCGCTCATTGATTTTTTTGGAAAAAATTAGGCACTAGTTTCTTCTGAAATCAAATTCGACTTTAATAGTGGGAAATTGTGAGGCGATATTCTTCATTTGGATAGGCTAATCGATTTTATCTACTGGCTTGCTTGTTCTTTGGTGAGTCTCGATTTTATTTTTTGTTTTTCATTGTCAATTCAATGTTTTATGATGTTCATAATGTTATTGTGTATTTCTTATCAGGGGAGGCAGTTTTGATCTCTTGGAGGAAGGTTTTGTTTGATGTAGTTGGAATAATGGCCTTGAATGGTATTCTTTTATTCTGATAACACAAGCATTGTGTATTTAGCATGGTTGCATCATTCACTTTAGATTATGGTTTTAGTATTTAGACTATCACAAAAGGATTTAGATGAGTTGTTGAAGAAGAATTCAAATATGGAATTTTTTACTGGGTTTGGTCAACAGTTGATTCTGCTATTGGATTCCGTAGAATGGTTAGTGCTTATTGTTTGAAGAATAGGTTTAAAGTACAATATATTAAGAATTGTAAAGAACGATTGACAGTTCGATGTGCTATAGCTAGTTGTCCTTTTAGGATTCATGCTTCTCGCAAACTGAAGCAATTGGACCAACTGTTTGTTAAAAACATTCAGCCGATTCATACTTATGGTGGTGGATTTCGTTCGCTTGGTAGTCCAACTATTAATAGTGATCTTGTGAAAAGTTTAATCGTCAATCAAATTCGTGATGAGCCAAAAAGAAAAACTAAGGATATCATTAAAAGTTTTAGAAGAGATTACGATGTGGAGCCGAGCTATTATTTTGCTTATAAGGGTAAGAAATTGGCTATGAATGATGTCTACGGTGACGAAAAGAAATTTTACAATGAATTAGTCTGGTATTTGAAGGCATTCGAAAGAAATAACCCAAATAGTTATTCAAGTATGGATGTGGATTCTGACAATAATCAATTTGAGATAATTTTTGTATGTTATGAGGCATGTATAATTGGATTCAACTATTGTCGTCCTATGGTGTTTTTAGATGCTACCTTTTTGAAAGGGCGAAGTGGTATTTTGATGGCTGCCACTGTAAAAAATGGGAATCAATGTATTTACTTTGTACTGTTTGCATTAGTTCCCTGTTATAAATTTATGTAACATAGCACTGTTTCTTTAAGTGATTGTCTAGTGAATTTTGTTGTGTACATGCTGCATTTTGTTCAAGTGATTAGTCTACTGTTATATAGTACTGTTTAAATATAGTGCATTTGGTTGTTTCAAATGTAATAATATCCAGTACAATTCATTATAGTTTCTTATGCGTTAGGGATTAGCATGTGAAATTATTGCAGAAATGAATTCAGACTCACAATTTAGTTCTACTGAGAATTAACGATGATTAATGTTGGTTGTTTTTTTCTTGATAGATACATAATTTAGATGTTTTATTTTTTCAGTTTAGCCCCCAAATGTTATGATACCTACTGCTTATACCGGATTCACCAGAATTTGTTATATTTCAAACGATAAATGCATATATGTTTTTATCTCTAACATCTTCAATCTAGTTGCACTAGTTACAAAGTAGGTATAATTGTTCAACGTACAGCCATGGTCCTTCTTATTGTAAATTTGATCCAAAACAAACACTGTAAAAGATTTAATGTTCTTTAATTTGATGTACAAAATGTTACTGTATACAAGAGTTAAAAAAGATAAATCTATTTATCTTCTAAGATAAAGAATTAAAAAACATATTAAGCCGTACTTATATATCATAGTTACTGCTACATGTTAAACATATTAATCATTTTTCTCATTATTTGAAGTTCTTACATAAGGTATACAAATGATTTAAACATCATATAGAAAAGATAAAAGCATATATGTTTTAGAAGTTCGAATATAAGTCTTTGTATTGTATGTATGAATTATGTATCATATCTTTGCAATTTCTACCCTTCCTGCGTAGACTACACATTCAAGTTGCAAAATTTAAAAAGAAAGAAAGAAAAAAGAATGAATTTCCTCTAGCAAATTTATTTTTCCTTTTTTATTTGGGCCGAGGGCATAGTGTTCATGTGATTGTCTACTATTAGATAATACTGTTTCAAGTATAGTGCATTTTGTTGTTCCAAATGTAATACATAAACAGTGAATTATTATTTTCGTTTTTTTTCCAGGTTTTTTCCCATTAGCAATAACTCTTGTTCCCAAAGAAAATGAAGAGTGTTGGAGTTGGTTTTTAAAACACCTAAAGAATTCTCTTAGTTGTTATAGAATATCAACTTTTTTAAGTGATAGACACTAGGGTTTTTTGTTAAGTATTCCAATTTTTTTTCCAAATAGTCATCATTCTTATTGTTTGCATCATATGCAAAATAATATTGCTAGCATTATGAAAAGTGGAAGGAGTGTTTGGGTAGCTCATTTACTTGAGCGTTGTGCTATAGCTTCTAATCATCATGAGTTTGAAAAAGCCATGTTGAAGTACAAAGAAATTGGAGGTGCTAAAGCTATAGACTACTTAAATGATAAACCATATGATCATTGGGTCGATTTGTTTTTTTATGGGGAAGCGATATGGTGAAAATAAGTCCAATGTAGTTGAGAGTTTTAATTATTGAATTTTGGATGAAAGAAGTTTGCATGTTACTGCTTGTCTTGATGGAATTTGGGTAAAACTTATGATGTAAATGTCTAATCGTAGAGAAGAGGCATCAAAGTGGACTAGCATGCTATGTCCAAAAATGGAAGCTCGTTTGTTGAAATTGAAGGAAAAAGGATTTGGGTGGAGTGTTTCTAAATCATCTAGGTATGTATATCTATTTTTTCACATGATGTTCACAGTTTCTGAAAAATAATAAATGCATTTATCCTTTTTCAACTTGCTATGTAGCCTGTGTGATGATTTCATTTTGTTGGTTTCGCTTGCTACATATTTTCACTTTGTCTGCATTGAGGCTTATGATAATATGAATAACGTAAGGACCAAGTAATATAAAGCAAGTATCTTTGTAGTGTTTTATTTTTGAGATTTTGTTATGGTAAAAACTAATGTTGTGCATAGGAGTATGATGCATTAGTCTGTCTGCTAAGGGTTTATTCACATGCATGAGTGTTTGTTAGCTGTTCTTTTTCAGAAATTTGTAAGGTTTGCCGTGTTGGTTCAACTTCATCCTACATTCATGAAAATAATATCATTAATTGGGATCCTACATTTATTTCTACATATTAATGAAGATAATATCATTCTGCTCAAGAATCATAATGCACATAAATCAAAGCAATATTATCAAAAAATATCGTACCGCACAATAGTCTGTATAAAAAGATAATATGGTTTATCTTTTTAATTATTTCGTATTTTCTTGGAATTAAGATATTTGTTGTCAATGAAGAATTGTTAAGTAGTTGTGTACATTAGTTTTAATAATGTAGAAGCTAGTGAATAAAATGCTAAAAATATGGTCCATAAAAAAATATGCTGCAAATTCAACGGTACCCTTAAACCCTATTGATTATAGAGGGATTTACATTTCCAATAAGCTTTGACAGTTAACGTATATAACAAACAAGTAATTATGTAGTAATACATTGGCATATCTTTTGATATTCATAAACAATTAAAAGCATTTCATTATAAATTTATTATGTAATTAAATTGTTTTTACAAAAACATAAATGCTTTTATCATTTTTATGCAAGCTTTAAATCAAGTTCATATGGTATGTAATAATTGTAAATAATGAATAAAATAGCAAACTCGTTTAATATTTATCATTTTTTTCAAATGTAAGTAGAGCTAAACATCTAATTAAATCCCATATAGATAAAGCTAAATTTGTTTATCTTTTTTCAGTAGTTGAATACAGCAACATGTTCATATGGTATGAAACAAATTTAAATAATGAATAAAACTTGAAACTAGTTTAACATGTATAGCTTGTTTCAAATATAACTAATGTTAAACATGTAATTAAATATAACTAATGCTAAATATGTATAGCTTGTTCAACATGTATCGTTGTTTTTAAAATATAAGTAAAGCTAAACATCTAATTAAGTCATATACAGATGAAGCTAAATGTGCCTATCTTTCTTCAGCAGTTAAATATAGTAACATGTTCATATGGTATGTAACAATTCAACATGTAACTAAATATTATTGTATACATAATTATGGAAAAAAAAGTTACCAATGGTGTTAGTGATAAAGATTTGTGCTGACTGTGTTCATCACAAAATGGACTATATATTGGTCTTTTGTTGATACACTGTTTTCCGTTGTTAATGAAGATGCATGTAGCTTCTTCAATAAAAACTTTTGTTTTTCTTGATCTTGTGTGCATTTGTATCCTGCATGAATATTATTATGTGTAATAATATATTAGTAAGAACGAAGAGTTATACATATATGCATTACTGACTATGAAATAATATATAGTTCATTATCTAATTAAATCGTTTTGTATAAAAACATAAATGCTTTTATCTTTATTAAGTAGGGTGCAAATTTGCTGTATATCTTTTGTAATAACTTTTAAATCATGAAAAAAAGGGCAAACATGTATAACATATACTAGTCACTATTTAAGATAACTAAGGCTTAAGTTGATTTGAACCAATTATATTAAAAGATAAATATGTTTATCTTTCATAGCTGTTGAACATAGGAACATTACAACATAATTGTGTTTACACAATACATATGATTATTGAAGTACTGAAGTTAAAATTACATTAAAGCAACTCAAAGATAAACAAACATGTTAAATCCATTACATATTCTTGTATTAAATCATTTAGATTAAAAGATAAACAGGTTTATCTTTTTAAGCCGTTGAATATGAACAGTTTTAGATCACGTTAAATCATTACAAAAACAACAAACACCTTACGTGCATTATAAAAACTATTATATATAAACACAATCAATAGAACTTATTTCTTACTTGTTTAAAAACAAGCAAAAACAATCCATAAATAGCAAAGAAAATCAATCAGTGGATGACTACTTACTTCAGCTAACAAAAATAATCGATATATAGCAAAAAAAACAATCGATGAACAATAAACAGCAAAGATAAACAAGTATTTACTTGCTCAGCAACTAGTAATAGAAATCGCGTCTTGCAACTAGTGAATAGAAATCACGTCTTAGTTTATTTAGCTGAAGAAAGGTGAGGCGATTAATAATTTGCTTGTTCAGCTGAAGAAAAGTGAATCAATCGATATATAGCAAACAACAGAAATAAACAACAACTTACTATTCAACTGAGAAAAGTTAGGCGGTACGATTTCTTCAGCCAATCGATAATCCAACTGAGGCGATTTTGTTTCCAAGCCCTAGTTTTTTTTTTCATTTGGAGGTTTGGCGGCAGATATGGATTAGAGAGAAGTAGTGGGTTTATTTTCGACCAGTGTCCTGGAAACTAATTTTTTTGAACACGTGTCCTAGAAAATAACTAGTTGATGGTAATATACCCTTATAGTGAAATTCCCCTATTATTATTATACCCTTGATTAGACATAGTCTGACCCGTGTGTTATTTTATAATACTCAAGTTGGTCAAAGGCATTTCAGGTATTGGGACGACAAGACCAGCTATTGTTTTAGTGGGCTTAAATGAGATATATATTAGGATGTCGTATGATATTTATATAAATTTGATTTATTATATATATATATATATATATATATATATATATATATGATGTTGTATTATACAATGATCGCACTAAATTATATTGAGATATTTGGCATTTGAGACATGTTGTATCTAAACTATACTACATATTGTATTATATTATATATTATCGCCACAACTGAATCCGTGTTCTCTATTATTTATTATATATTGTGTATTGTTCTATCCTGGAGACAGATGTATTTATTGTTTTGTATCGATACTGTGTACTGATAAATGATTTATTTATTTGATGTTTTAATATGTACTAGTGTTAGTCCAAGAGAACATTCACATGTGTACCACTTATAGCCTCAATCTTCATATTATCTGACAGTATTACTCTGTAACACTATTGGATAGTATGGGTATAGAAGTGAGGTGTTTCACCTAGTGTGAGGGTCGTGCCCATCCACTGAGACGCCCGCCTCAGGATTTAGACCATCTTAGTCAGCCTGCTTCATGGAAGAATCAACGGGGCAAGGTAATCCTCTACGAAATCTTGGCCACCTGCCGAGAACCCCTGCATAGAAATCCTAGAGACCCGCACTCCTGGTGGAGTCACCAAATGGTTCTCTCGTCCATCATAGCCCTCAACGGCATCTGAAAGCGGCATGTCCGCATGTCTCAAGATGCTTAATCTCCCATATCGTTACATTCCTCAAGCTCGCTTCTGATGTTGTAACCTCTTGTGCAGATTGCATTGAAGGTCGTAGACCTTGGATCGTTCAACACCTTTACTAAGGTTATCCTATGCGGATTAGTTATCATATGCTTATTACTTTGTTTGGGAACTACCGACCTTTTATCGCCTTGGATTGTGCAAGCTATAACACCCCATATTTTAGTAACATTATTTAAGATATTTAATTAGTTAAATTAAATAGGATGATGTAAGTTGATTAGGGGATTGAGATTTTTGATTAATAAAGGGTAGCCGTGTCTATATGTACAATGAACTAAAGAACTAAAATGGAAATAAGCGTTAGGAAATAAAGGTGAGCAAAATGAAAAATATAGTAAACTTATTTCTCAAGCAAAAGCATTTTTAAGATCGACCACCATTAGCAACCTCAAGAGAAGATAAAGCAAGGATTTTCAAAAGGAAGAATCAAATCACTCAATCAGGATCAAATCTCACATCCTAAGTCACAAAGCTAGGGTGAATAATGACAACATCTCATTTTCTTAATTTTTTTTGGTTTTAAGCTGAATTCGAAGTGTTTTGCATGGCAATACCATGTTTTTAATGGATTATATGTTTATGTATACTTGTTGATGATTTATGCTTGTTTATATAGATTTTATGATATTATTGATATGAAAAACCTATTAAATAACATATAAATGCCTTGCAATTTTATATTTAGATCAAAGTTGATATTTTAGAGATGAGTTTCAATTTTCATAATTTTTGAATTAATGTGGGTTTTATTTTAATTTTCCAGTGAAGAAAATGATTTATTGGGTTATAAATAATTTACGTTAAATTATAAATAATTTGGGTTTAAAATTATATATGTTAGAAATCATATTAAAAGGGATCCTTTGAAATTTTTGTAGAATTTTCCAAAGTGTTTTGATGAATATATAAAATTATTTAAGGTATGGGACTTAAATGTTTTATATATTTATAAAAGAAGAAGAGGTATTTTGTAAAATAAAATTATTGTTTATTTCTGAAATCTTGGCAGCACTTTAGAAAAAATCAAATTTATTAACCAATGAAAATTTAATAAACAGAGCAGGTTAGTTGAAAAGTGTTTCTCTTTTAAGTTAAAAACAAAATTTACATGTTTTTAGCATGTTCCGCAATTTTCGGTACCGGAGTTTTCGACCTAGACAGTCTGCCACTGTTGCTTTCGAAGCCAGTGTGCATAGAATCAATACATTTGGTATGTAGAAAATTGGACTGAGGCAGAAGGTATAGGATCGAAACACGGGGTTCCGAAGGGGTCAAAACATGTCTTTGTTTTCAAATGAAGTAGCGCCTTCTTTGCTTTCGAAGAGTTAGCTTTGAACTGGGTTGGCTTCCGAGCTGGTCAAATAATTTCAAAGGAATGGTTTCAAATGGGTTGCACTCTTTTGTTTTAGAAATGCCTTCGAAGGGTTCAAAACCCCTAGCTGCTGCCTTTTCCTACCTTTTGAAGTCAATGGTTTGGAAAGGTATACTTTGTTTTTAAACTTGGCCACTTCTCTAATGCTTTCGGAAGGATGGCTTCGACACCACCACTTCTTTGCTTAGGAACACTTTCGAAAGATGTACTTTTGACTTAAATAGTTTTAATGACCCTTTTGCTCTATTGATTTATAACCCAAATGATTCCGAAAGGAGTTTTTCCACATGTTTTAAATTGAAACCAAGTGCTTTCGAAAGGTTTATAAAGGTTTTGATGTTTTCAAAATGTTTTAAAGAAGGGTTTCTAAGGGGTGGTTTCAAATGGTTTCAAAAGGTTCGAAAGGTTATTTTTTTTCTAACTGTTTCGAAAGGGCAAGAAGGATGGTTTTCCTATGATTTCGAAAGGCAGTTTTAAAGTGTTTTGAGATAAGATGTCTGAGGTTTTAATATCTTTCGAAGGAAAGGTTTTTCAAGGGTTTCGAAAGGTTTTGAGAATGGTTTTGAAAGAAGGTTTTAGCCTTTCGACCTAGATGAAATAAAGGGTTTTACTTGGTTTCGAAAAAGGTGTTTTCAATGGATTCGAATGGGGTACGTTCAAATGTTTAAATGTTTTCATCAACTAAGGTTTGAGTAAAGTATATATAAATATATAACATAGCAAGGTGATTTTGATTAAAGCATAAAGCATATGTATTTTCCTTGTGTGACTTATATTTAAAGGTTTTAAATCAGTTTGAAAAGGTTTTCAACGAAAATTTATGGGAAGGTTTCCCTAAGTAAAATGACTCAGATATTAGAATACTAGATGAGACTGGTATAAGGTCACACCCTAAACATTAGCCATTAGCCCCCACTAATTTATTTCAAAATTCCAGTGGGTAGGGCTTTATCATAGGTAAGACTAAAATTATGATTACACATAGAAGGGTGCATATGTTTGTATATAGATAGATTATTGGTGAGCCCGCAAAACCATTAGGATCAGGTGACCCTGGGTGATGTTAAGTTAGGGACAGACCATCTAGAAGAGGAGTATTCAACAGATAAATAGCTGTAGCCATCCAAAAGAGGAGTGTCTAACTGGAGTTATATTATTCTAACCATATTGTTTGGTAGGCTCGAGTCAGCCAGACGTTAGTAATTAGCTAAACAAAACTATAATGCTCGAACTAATAGTTCATTTATTACCTGATATGTATGTTTACATAATGATGCTTTACATTTTAACCAGTTTCGGTTGTATGAGAAGGTTAGCAAAAGATATGTTTAAAAGGATATTACTGAGGGGAACCCGTTCCGCTAAGCGGCGTGGTCTCACTTAATATCAAGCAACCAAGATGTACAATATTATTCACACCATGCTTTATGTCTGACTTGAAGTTTATGTTTTCCCTTCAATCTCTCGGGTGCACAAAATTGATTTGAGTATACCGAGGATTGAGGTTTTTCAGGTTTTAGTAGGTTGAAGAATAAAGCTTCCGGAGACGAGCAGGTGGCTGACTGATAGCTATTTAGGTTGTTATGTTTTATTCCGCCGTGTTGTATTTAAGACAGTCATCTCTATATAGTACTCTGGTCAACTAAGGGGGCATCATCATATATTGGCATATTTGTGTAATAATTATATTTTATCTAAACCTGGGAAACGATTATGGGATTATATAATTTGAATGTAAAAAAGGTATTTTGAAATGTAATCGGTAAAATGTTGTTTTTAGAAATCCGTGATGTTGTTTCATATTCAAGTGCTTCTAATATTATGGATACCATTAGCGTAGCCGTATTTAGTCGTCGAAAATTAATACCATGAATGAATGCAACATCTGTAGCGCTTAGCTTTGGGCCTTTAGATATAGGATGTTACAACTTGGTACCAGAGAATAGGTTTATAAAATACTTTAACTAAAAATGATTTTTGAAAAACATTATCCTTAGGAATTAGAGTTAAGATTGGGGTATGAGATAACTGATGTGCACGTAAATGTGCATATTTTTACCACCATATTTGTTCATTTTAAATTAAATAATTGATCATATTGGGTATTTTAACTTGTTTTAACAAAATCCATATTAATTTCAAATTGTCACATATCCATCTTCATATAGGGGTAAATCGGTCATTTGTATGCATATATTTCTTTGAGAAAAATTAATTGAAAATTTATATATATTTTTGTAGGAATTTGGTCTCAAATAGGAGTGGTTTCATGAAGGAATATGCATGCACAAAGAATATAAAGGAATGAAGATGGAAATAATTCAAAGCGAAGATCATGGAGGACTTCACGTACCCACCACCTTAATATACAAATTAGAGGCTAATGCACATGCTTATGTAATTAATGGCTTCATGTACACTTAAATGGGGATTATGACATGCTAATGGTTACTTGGTGGCCACACTACCTCAAGGGAATTTTGGGCATTCACCAAAAATACAAATTAGGGTTTCATACATGTTAAATACCCATATGTTTCATGTGATCTCTCCTCCTCTTACTTAGTCTCTCTTTAGTTAGTTTTAGGCTCAAAATAAAACCAAGCTCTCTTCTTTCTTTTCATGGCTACTTAACCATTTCTCTTTTATGTAATTTTTTTATGCAACTTCAATACATGTTCTTTTTCTTTTCATGCTTATTTACTTTCATGTTGTAGTGTAGATTTATTTTTCATGCAAGTAGAATAGCTTTTCTTTATCTTGCTTTTTTTTCTTTTTTTTTCCTCATGTTGCAAGCTACATTTATTCATATGATAACAAATATGAGAGGCTAAACCCCTTCAATTTAGAGGTAATGTAGCTCTCTAATCATGTAGCTTCAACTTAATTTGATGTTTATGCTCTCTTTTTATGCTTAACGAGAATGATTGAAGTGGTTTAATGATGTTGTTTAGCTTTGAATTTGATAATCTATGTTGTTCATAACAAATTGGCTATGCTTAAACAAACAAAACACAAATCGCCTCTTCATCTACATATAATTATGGCAAAGAAGTGACTGCTGAAATTAAAATTTGATGGCTTATATTTCTAATAATAGTTAATAGGCCATGCTTAAAATATATTTTGCTTTCAAATTTGTTGTCATATTTTATGAGATTTAAAAGTGTATTAGTGTTTGTGTTATAGTTTGATGGTTTATATTGAGCAAACTAAAAGCACAAATGTACCATACTTATGATAAGCACAACAACTTATTCAGTAATGACAAGAAAAGAGAGATCATAACTTCATTTTGTTGATTTATGTGATCTAAGAGTGGAAATTGCCTCTAAATTATCTTAACACTCATATTTTTATCATTTTCTTTTTCTAGTTTTTGTTAGTTTATTACATTTCTAGCTATTCGCTGTCGACGTTGGCATAATTTAATTGAATAGAATTTTAAAATCATCAATTCCCTGCGGATCGACCCGTATTCGCCATGTGCTACATTCGTACACCATGCGCTTGCGGTTATTTTAATTTTGAAATTTTTCGACGGTTTTATAATTCCATAGAAATTCCGCCGATTAACAAGTTTTTGGCGCCGTTGTCGGAGAATTGTCCTGATTTAATTTTCTATTCTTCGAATTATTGTTCTTTTGATTATATTGTGTGTTTGCATTTGTTTGTGTGTTTGTAGTTTTTCATTTTGCGTTTGCATTTCTATTTTTAAAAAAGAAAACATACGAAATTTCAAAACAAAAGCATTTTATTTTCTATTCATTTTCTTTACAATTTTAGTTACAATTTTCCATTTCAACACACATTCCGTTTTTCTACATCATTTCTGGCCATACCATTCACTGTTTTCTACCATTTCACTGTGCACTGTGCACATAGCCTGCACACACTCTCCTGAGCACTTCAACTCTCCACAAACACTTCTGTTTGCCACGATTCTGTTACTACTGCCCCATTACCACTTCTGCTTGCCAAATTATTGCCATAACACATCTCCAAAACTTCTTCATACCACAGTACAACCACCACACAGCTTCCATTTGCCTCAACCATCTCCATATCTTCCCTCAACATTACAACTGCTCCTCCTCGGCCATTCAACCCATCACAATTCCACTGCTACTTCCCTTCCCAGTGAACATAAGCTTCCACCTTCTTCCCTTCATCTAAACCCTGCAAGCAACTTCACCTTTTCACCATTGTAACAACTGCTGCTCAAACTTTCAAATACAAAATTGCAATCCAATAATCCTCAGTGATACCTTCACTTCCCTATCAAACCCCTCCTTCATACTACTACTTCACCACTTCACCTCATCCCCTATTCACCATCTGCCTTGACTTCACCACTTCCTGCTGCAAACAATTCTTTCACAATACATCATTTTCTACAACCCTTCATACCCCTACTGAACATCCACCATCACTCCAGCTAGTTACCCCTTTCTTCTGCAATCACTTCGCCCAATAACCACCTTCCCCTTGCTTCTCAATCTACAGCCATCATCTCCTTAGACCGCCCACGCAACCATCTGCAAAAATTCACTTCGCAACAGTTCCAAACCCCCCTGCTTCTCCTCCGATCAATACCATCACTCGACTATCCCCAAATTCCAATTCCTATACACCACATCGACCAAACCGTAACCCAAATCCCGACTACCCACTGCACTAGAGGAAATCGAACAGCTAGCCTCATCATCAAAACGACCCCCAGACCCAATTCAATTCACGCCTGAAACCGCTCCTTCGAATCCCCTTCAATCGCCTTCCCTGAAACCCAATCATCGAAAATCCAACCCGTTGCGTCACCAACCACGAACTGTAATCACAAAATCAGCAATCGAACAAAATCCTCCTATCGCGAACCAAAACTCCACCACCTCGATCACCTTGAACCACAACCCGCTACCCAATTGCCTGCAACAGATCGCGCTTCGAACCATACCCATTTCGTCAACGCGAATAAGTTTTTGGTTGAGTTTTGGTAATTGAATTTTGATTTCAAATGGAGCTTTGACTTCGTGAAGTCATATTGAATTTTTAATTTGCGAATTCCAGAACTGCAAATTAATCGTGTGGGAGGTAGCTTTTATTCGTATCTAAAAATAAAGAAGGAAGTAGCTGTGGAATTGATATTGGAAGTCGCAAGTTTTTTTTCTAATTGAATTGAAATTTGGGCCGGGTTGAAATTGGTAGGCTGGTTAAAAACGTGATATTTGCTTCTTTATTTGTAGTTTGTTTAGTTTTCAAATTCAAAATAAATAAATAAAACCAAATAATTTTTGTTTTATTTTTCTTGGAAATTTTTTGTTGTGATTCCTTTGACTTCGGTAGTTTTATTCTCAGGAAAAAAGGGCCACTACAACAAAAATCACTTTTAACAGCAACAATTATCAGCGTTTATTAAAAAAATGCAGTTACAAATTATTTTAAACGAACTAATTTTCGTCAAAACGCTGACATAACGTTAAGTTCAAAACATTTCTCACTGCCTCTCTCATTATTACACTTTGTGAAAAAAATCACTTTCCCTCTTCTTATTCCCTCTTCTTTTCATTTCGCTCGTTCCTCAATTTCATCCTGCCCTAATTCCCTTCCATTTAATTTTCGTCGTTCTCTATTTCCTTTATTTTTCAATTTCATAGTGCCCTAATTCTCTCGTTTAGGTACGTTGACTGATTCAGTTCTAATTCGTTTTGTTTTCTCTGATGTTTGTATCCATTGATCATATACTAATTTAGTTTTTGTTAGAAGGTTAATTCCAGAAGTCTTCAGTTTCGATTCAAACTTCGATTCATATTTTGATCATGACATGGATTTTTAGGTTTTGATTCAGACTTTGATCTCACTCATGTACGGTAAGTTGAACCGCTTTTCATATACATTTTGTTAAGTATTATGCTGATTATTGAAAGAAGCCTGGTTCCTCTTAAATTTATACTTATATAAGCTTTGCAGTAGGTCAGAACTTAAAATTTACAAAAATGAAAAATTCTAAAAACATTATTATTGAAACTGCTGTGTGGCTTAAAAGATTCACTGCTCACTGGTTTGGTTATTGATTTTGCACATTTTGATTATAGCCTGTGTTATTTAACTAATACGCCTGAGTCTAATTTCATTTGAATGTTTGATACTATTTTTTCTTCTGAGTTAAGGAATGATGAATGTTGATGTTTGTATTAGTGTGGTATGAAAAGAATTATTCCTGGATGAATATCATTAGTTTTCGGTAATGATGAGTTTCCTAATCTGCTTCTAATGAACTGGCTTACACTATTAATTTTTTTCTCTGTGTGAATTGGTTAGAATGATTGGATTTTGATTATGTTGATGGGAAATGTTTTTTTCAAAGAGTATATATTTTGAAATATTTCTTGTTCTCTGGATAATAGATGGGTAACCTTTAAAAAAAACAAATAGCATAAAGAACGAAATAAAGTGTAACACTAAAAAAGGAAAAAAAAATCAAAGTGAACTTTCATCTTTTAGCATTTATTAAATAATTGATCAATTATTTTATGGTTTTGTCAAATTAAGTTTTAGGATCAAAGATATACATGCAATTGAAGTATACGTCGGACCTTAGAGAATATCATACACAAAATTAAATCAAATAGTTTGAAACAAAAGCATGTCTTAACTCAGTGTGTAATATCTGAGCTAGAGACAATTTTATTGAATCATTTTTGTGTGTATTGTTTTGCAATAGTTTAGTTAAGCATTTTATAACAAAAACTTGAGACCATGGTTCCTGTTTAAGGATCATAGATGAAACACAAGATGTTGTTTTCCTATACAGGGTCTGAGTTTATATCTCAGTAACACAATTGATATTTCAAAAATCGCCATGAGTATAATAACCTTTATAGACTTTTACTATATTTAATAACTTTTGTCCAATTCATCCAACTCAAGCAAATTATAAAATGAGGCAAACATCAAAATGGTCTATGAATTGAGTTAACTAATAACATTTTTTCCACTAAGTCACTAATCATATTAGCATAGGCTTATGAAGATGAATTCACTAATCAAATAGTACAAGCTTGATCTTCATATAGTCATATGACCAATCGGCCACATATTAAATTGAAATATTATTACTTGGAGTTCCCAGTCTCATTGAGTGGTTACTGTTGAAACAATACCTTTAATGTTGACATGAATGTTCATAAAGGCTCATGAAATGTTGCTTGAATTATATAAACATAGCATAATGAAATACAACTAGCCTTCCCTGACTAATGATAGTGGAAAATAACATGTAGGCATGGAATATCATTATCATCAGAGTAGTTATATTGTAGCTACATACGCTTTCATGCAAACTGACTTAGTGATTAATTAAACATGAGTGGTCATCTTTATGGAATAGATCTATAGAAATATAGCTTTTTTGTTTCATATTTTTGACTTCTAACTTTACAGATTTATTTCTTTAATAGATGAACCTCCATGTACATAGTTATGATAGCTCACTTTTTATTGGTATATATCATCAGAAGTGACTGCTTTCTTATTAAGACACAACTCCTCAAGATGTTGTATCGATTGATGCTCGAAAAGGGGTAAACATGTTTCGCAAAGTTGAATTTCCCGTAAGCCCAACTTCTTTAGTACTCTTTCTTCTTTATAGCCTATTACATGTGTCAATGATGAAGAAACATATTATAAGGTATTGCTGTTGCAATTTTATGCCAAATACATGTTGGTTGGCCCAGCTAACATTGAATTATTCACTGTTTAATTTTTTAACTGTTGTGGATTAAGTGTATTGTCGGTGAATTGTAAAAAATGCATTATTTTATATATATCTAGATGCTTTTTTGATTTAGCGGAGTTAAGTTCAGAGGACAGTGTTTTCTATTGATGCAGTTGATTAGATTTTGGTTGGAGGTCAGTGCTAAGTTTAGTTGTACTTTGGATCTAGTTAAGTGTATGAGGGTGGATGACTGATAGCATATTTTAGACACGATCTGTACGAAGAATTAAAGTTTTTGAATTTTTTTGGTTGCTGTAGTTGTTACATGTATATTAAGCATGTTGAATTCCATCATATTTCGAAGATTTGAGACGAGTTTTGATGGGTTGAATTTAGAGGCAGCTGTGGTTCTTTCTTGTGAGATCTAGAGAGCTATGTTGGTTCTAGGCATCATTTTGTTGCTAATTAATAAGATGGAATCTAAGGATTGATTATATGTCACGTATGCCTGATGGGTTTACAATGGACATGTTACCTTTTCTTTTTCTTTTTCTTTTTCCGTTTTGGGTACATACATGTATAAAAATAATTTCAAAATAATTTCAAGATAACTACTTTATGGATATAATAGTTGCACGATTTTTGCTTTTGTTTTCATTAGCACAATATGTCTGCTTCATGCTATTTATCATTACATTTTTAAATAAGCCTGTAACATCCCGCCTTTTCGCACGATTTAAACCGACACACGTGCCAATTCAAACCATACGGAAGGGCGGATTGTTATGGGGTAAATAAGAAAAAAACAGAGAAGGAAAAACTAAACAGAATCTCACAGCGGAAGGATAAAATATAATAATCAAATATACAGTTTATAAATCTGTTTACAAAACCATTTATATAATACATATCAGAGTTACACATACCAATAACAATGCAGCGGAACAGTGTATAGTGCACTAGTATAAATAATAATATTATAAATCTTCGTCTTCGTCCTCCAGAGCTAAATCTTGCAATCCTGAAACGCTCGGACTGACCCGAGCGAATTGAAAAGACAAAACACTCGAGTCAGAACTAAAAGATCTTATGTGAGTTAAATTAACAGAAATAAATATGAGTGCAGTAACTCAAGAGATGCTCGGGATTTACATCTCCTAAGGATCCGTTAAACTATTTACTATGTAGTATATTGCGCTATTATAATAGTGTCTAATTGTAAAATAAACTTACTTTTAAATAGCGTTAAGGGGTTACCCATATAGCCCTTAACACAGAATATATTCCCATAGTCTATACAGTACCGTAATCTCCCCCGTACTGGGCGTCGTCAGAGGGCACTCCATAGGTATGGTACAAAGCCAAAATCGTATAAGGCGCGCTAGGGTAGGTGACACGGCACAACTAGGCAATGCCAGGGTAGATATACCAATTACGCTTCCGGGCCGATGGTAACGCGTAGCCGCAGCTACCGCCCACCTCAAACAAACTCCCCAAAATCAAAGTAAAAGTGTCCACTGAATCAATCCAAAGTCAAAGTATAATATCGAAGAGGAGTGTCCGATCAGAGGAATGACCTCATTAACCCGTCGATCGCTCCTGTTTTAGCCACCTTATGCCAACTCACAGGAGTCGGGTCCACGTATTTACCTTACAGGAAACGTCGCCACTAACCTACTTCATTCTGGAATCTCCACCGCGTACACGGTTAGTCAAAGTGGTTTTCGGTATCGACAGAGAGTATGTCCATATCCGATCCCGGTCACTTTGCCAACCCATCGTTATTATAACACCGCGGTCATTTAAAAATAGTTATACTTTAAAACCAGAATAAAATTTTCCATTTCAAAACTATGAATACGATATCATTTTAAAACCTAAAACAAACGATATCATTTTATCCAAATATAACTCTTTTTCCAAAATCATACTGGTTTAAAATATAAATATCTGGAAACCAAACATTTGAATTATATTTTCAAAACATAATATTTCGGAATTCATACTTTTAAAACCATACTTCTAAAACTTGAATGGTTTGGATATTCAACGGCATATAGAATAAATGGTTTAACTTTAAGGTTACTTTGTAAAGAAAATAATTTCCATGGCTTTACAAATATATTTCTTTATTTAAAGTCTAAACCAAAATTTAAATATCACTTTCAAGTTCCAAAACCACTTCGATTTCTATACATATATGTATATATATATATATATATCCATTTGGAGTATTAATATTTCAAAACTAAAGTTGGATTTTTTTTTCAACAAATTAATGTTCTATTATTTAGTCTTGAATATTCACATATAAAATCCATAAATAAAACTCCAAATTCTAGCAATTAAATATTTTCTTCAATTTAATTTATACTAGAATATTCATTTCAAAATTTATCTTGAAAAAATCCAGTTATAAATAACATATCTTAATATTTCCAAACTTAAACATTTAAACATATGATATAAATTATAAAAACTCCATCTTCTCAAATTTTAATTAATTTTTTTTTAAAGAGATTTATACACAGTTTTAAAATTCAAAATTTCTAACTTCATATGTATACATGTATAGAAGAAAAATATCAAAATTAAAATTTTTATAAACCGTAATCCATCCAAACCATAGAAATCACTTTAAATAATTTATATATATAGACTACGGTGCCTGTATATAATTTTCTATCCTATGGTCAAGTGATACGGATATTTATCATTTTAATCCGCAATTTAAAAATAAAATTTGCGGTTGTATATCATTTCAAACCACAATCCCGAATGAAACAAAATTTGCATGATAACTTGCAGTTAAATGATATACAATAAAACATCCATTCATCAAAATCATCCATCATCCAAATCACAATCATAAATCAATATCAATCGATATCAATATATATTTGATAATATATAACAGGTAATAACTGGCAATTTTATTCAAATTAAATTTAACAACTATTAATCTAACAGTTTATATTCAGTAATAATTTATATAACTGTTAACTAGTAGTTTATATGCAAACAAATAAATTCTAACTGTCAATTAATACGCAATAAATAAATTAAATTAGCAGTTAAATTAAATAAATGCAATTTAACAGATATGATGAAATAAACATGCCAAATACTCATAAATAAATTTCTATTCATTTCTAAAATAAATTTAACAAACATAAAAACTTTTAGTAGTTGTGAGTGGGTTAAAACACTCACCTTTGGAATTTAAATCGAATTTAAATTCAATTTAAACTAAAAAATTTGACGGTCTCCAAATCTGTCCAAACTAGCGTCATCAGATCTGGAATTTAATTATGATCCTAACAAAAGAAAAATCGCAAGAATCGGAGTTCGTATGAGGAAGTTATTGCGAAAAATTCACTTAAATTCTAAATTTAAAATAAACAAAAAGGGCCACAATCACCTACATATGTAAAGCCACGTCAGCACGATAGTGCTCGTTCAACCCAGTATCACGCGATATCATCCAGCAACCCACTCGCACGCACGAAACCACCTTGACCGTGACTTTGACTGCACTTCCACTCGCCTACGGCCACCTGGGAAGCCGCCGAGCACTACCAACCTCCTTGTCTCCTCCGGCCGCACCTAACCCCCCTGGTCCGGTCATCTGAAACGCCACCGGCCGCCTCCAATATTCGAACCCTAATTCGAATTAAACTCCAAATCTAACTGTAAAAACCCAAAACCAGTGACACCGATGCAAAGCGTATGAGACTCTCCACAAAACCCAGAAAGGGTTTGGCGATCTGACGAAGTTTGTGACGACGTGATGAACGATCGGGACTGTTTCGATTTATTCTGGGTAAACATAGCATCGATTCGAAAAACGAATCGCACCATTGAATTACGTATCTTGAGAACATTAACATATATTTTTGTGGAATTTTTCTAGAGAGTTTGAATTTTCATTTGATTTTGAATTGAAGTAGATCTAGGTTTTGCAACCATTGAGGAAGAGAAAGGGATGAAGAAAATGAACGTGTAGACAAATGATAGAAGATGGAGGCTAGGGTTTATAACTGTCTATATATAGGTAGGGTTGGGTTAGAGTAGATAGACTAGATAGATGAACGTACGAAACAAACTATGGCCCAAAAAGCCCGTTCTAACCCCAGAACGAAATTTGTTAAACCCATATATCCAAATAGGTATTTTAAAATATTCTGAACGCGATGGAAAAAGTTTCACGTCCAAATTCGAACGTATGAAGAAGTTATGCTGAAAACAAGATTTCCAAATTGATTTCAAATTGATTTTAATTATATCGATTTCAAGGCGCTTCGCGTCCGTACGATCAAACGACAGGTCCGATCGATATGAAACTTGAAACCCTACAATAATTCACCGATACGGATCCGACGAAACTGGTTTCGTCGAAATCCGAGTCCGCGGCCAAAATGGCTATTTTTATATTCATGAATTAAATTAAGAATTAATTAATTAAATCAATGTTTAAAATTCAAATTCTCAAATTAAATTCCAATTTCATTAAATTCAACATTATAAATTCGATTAAATTTATTAAATTCACTTTCTTTCTATTATTCAAAGTTATTGATCTCAATTTAATGAAATTAACATTGGCTCAATATCTATACATTAAAAATCTCAATTCTAAACTTAGATCTCAACTTATGAAATAATTAAATAATAAATTCCATCTAAATCTATATCTTCCTACTATCTAAATATTTAAAAATTACTTATCACCTTTTAATTTAAATTCCTAAACTAGTAGATTTGTGTCATTTCTAGCCCTTTGGATATTTTAAATTAGCTAAAAGCAAATTTACATATAAATTCCATTGTCAATTATTTTAGTAAATAAATCTTCAAAGGTTACTGCAATTAATCCCATTAATCGCAATAAATTCAAATAAATTTGACTTTATTAGATTTCAACTCAAAAATAAATCAATTATTCCCCAACTACATAGTTAACGTTTCTTTTGTATATCACTACAGTAATATTTCCCAATGTTCATCTTTTGTTTGCATAAATTACTGTATTCCATTTAAATTGAAATTTTGTTAACCTTTACTCCTAAATAAAACTTAAAACCTCAATTAATTCATTCCATTTTGGTTTCATTCTTTATATCACCTTAATCATCATATTATAAATGGAAATTTTCCTAGGTTACAAACTTATTGGATTCACATTCTTTACTTTCCCATATATAATCCACACTAACTGCAATAATTTAGTGCATTAATTGAAATTGATCAAAATAAAACTTAACAAACTAATAGAATAAATAACTTACAAAATTTATTGTCATAAATCTATTTTATAAGTCTATACCTAATTATTACCTTACAATACGTTTTACGTTACTATAAACTTATATTCACTCTTCCGTTACTATATTAATAATTACTAAAGTAACGTTTTTCTAAATTAAAACTTTCTCCACAAATGAATGAACTTTATATTCAATACATACTACCGAATTGCATTTACTTATGATCTTATCCAAACTTTCATTTATACTTTATTTCCATCAATTAGTTAATATTTACATCCATTTATTAACAATTTACTTCCATTATACAATTGCAATCTATTATAGTTATTATTACATTAATACTATTTCAAATTTTATTCTTTTAGTATTAATTAAACAATCGTATTAAATTAAGAGATTATAATGATTTTCACTGTTTATATATACTCCATTAAACCCAACAGTCGTTCCAATCACTTTTGTATTGCATTAAATTGGTTATTCCTCACTGCCATTTATTTTACTTCCTAAATTCCCATATAGTTACAATTTTACCAATATATATAAACACATAGGAAATTTAAATTCTTGTCATAAATTCTTAAATTTATTTTTATTCAAGTGCAACAATTACGCTATTTCCCTATTTATATTTCACCTAATTTTTCAACAATTAGATCAAATAACCGTTTCTACAATTCATAATTAACTATACATTTAAATCTCCTATACATGTACAACTACACAAAGATATACATCTTACACTATCTCAGTTAGGTTTTCATTCAATTTAACAATAATTAAGCTTTAATTGCCGTTGCTAAAGTTTTCATTTAGCGTTCCTCTAGTATTAATTTCACAACCAATTAAATCTTATAACCACAACTCAAATTTACGTTATTCTATCTATTGCCATATAAACATTTCAATTGTTAACCTTTTAATTCCAGTTACTATCTAACTCCTACATTTATTCTACATTAGATTGGAAATTATATTAATTTAATTCATTTAATATTATCAAGTTTAACGGGTCGTTACAAAGCCCTAATCTAAGTAAGCTACAACCATCTAAGCATTTATTTTTTCAATTTAATAAACAATATACCTCGTACACTTAACTAAAATTCCTACTTCCATTCAACATTTTAGGGTATTCTCCATCCTATAATTTTAGCAGGTATCAAAATCTTAACCAGGTATCAAAATCTTAACCCGAAATTCAAAAATGATTCATCCGATATATCAAATGTGTGGAAAAAATTCAGGTGAGTATTTTTTATATTAGATAATTATGATGCTTTAGCCTTGAGGTATTACAAAGATTAGAGAAGGATCCTAAAATGACACTAGAACAAGTTGTGGGAGAAGCTTACAAGAATGTACTACAACCATGGCATGGTTGGATCTCCACTACAGCTTATAAGGTTCTCCCCTTGCAAGATTATGTTTGTGTATTTTATTTGGAAGTATATTTTGAATGAAAATTTATTTAGAACATGTAGCAATGAAGCTCATTCCAAAAAGAGAAATCCCTTCTTCCACCCGCAAGCTAAAAATACGAACAACAAAAGAAAATTGAAAACAACAAGAAAAAACTTGAAACAAAGAATTTAAAAAAAATTAGGATAGAACTTAAAACAAATTAGAACAAGACAAATTTAAAGGTAAATTTTTTAAGGATAAAACAAAACAAAACTAAAAGAAAGCAAACCTTTTTTTAAGTGAGATAAGGGAATTAAAAGAAATTATTTACAACTCAAAGCAAAATTCCATACAAGAAATCTCAAAGCAATACTCACAGCAACATATTAAAAAAAATCAAAGCAAGAATTTCATTTTGTTTTTTCCTTTGTTTTCTTAGTTTGGATAGACCAAATACGAAATTATATTCACGAATCCTGCAAAAAAATTTCAACCAAATTCGACATAATTTCAAACCTAATTGCAATTTTCTAGAAGTAAAGGTGATTCTCGATCAGGCGAGGGAGGCGGTGGTCGAGACATCATGATTGAAGGCGATATTTGGTTTCTGGTGGTTGGAAGTTTAGTCTAGTTCGCACGTCGAAGTCGAGTGTGAAGCTGCGGTGATCGAGGTGATTGTGCTTTGAGTTGCTGTCAAGGGTGGATGATGTTGCGCGAAGGGCGGTGAAGTCTTGGGTTTGGGTTGCAATTTGCTCGAAGTGAGGTGGCTTGCTGTAGATTTAGTTCTGGATGCAGGGGGAAGGTGGTGATGATTCACAGTTGCAATGAAGTGATGGAGAATGTGAGATGACCAGCGAAGTGATGGACTGGGCAGACGTGGGTTGTTGGGGTTGCTGTGTGGTGCTGCAGGGAAGTAGCAGTTAGTATTGGGTATGGTAGTGAGGTGGTTGTTTGAATGGCCAAGGTTTAGTGGATGGTTGCGGCGATTTCTGGTGATAATTGCGATGCGGCGGCAGTTTGCAAGCAGAGAGGCAGGTTGTCTGGAAATGGTGAGATGATGGTCAGGGGGTTACAAGTAGTGGTGGATGATGTAGAAGATATGAATAAAGCAGAGATGAATAGGGTATTATGATGCAAATTGTAAGTTGTGAGTGACTGGGTTGATGCAAATATAGTGGCAGATGTGAAGCTGCAGCAGGATGTTGGGATGGCAGTGCATAGTGGTGCACTGAGGTCTAAAGTGTGTTGTGGTGTATTGTGGTGAAGTGAAGTTGTGGAAAGGTGATTGAAGTGGTGGTTGTGTGTTTTTCAGGTTTGGAACAGTGAACCATAGGCAGTTTTGTTTGATGATTGTCAGTGAAGTAGATGATGGTGGTGTGAAGTTAGGTTGTAGTGGTGGTCTGTTGAGTACTGCACTGTAGGTTGTGGTTGTTTAGGTTGGTAAGCTTGTGAAAGGCATCAATTGGCAGTTGTGTGATGTAGTTTAGTGTAATTTTTTTTCTTTTTTGGTGAAGGCGGTGGGTGAAGACAGTTGATGGTTTTTGATTAGTGAGCGATATAGGTGTGCAGTATCAGTGGGAAGAGCAGATAAGTGGTGAAATGGTGAATGGATGAACTACAATGTTGCTGCAGTTGGTTGATGCAAGAGGAGGTGGGGATGTTGATATGTAAGGTAGTAGTGGTTGAGGGCAGAGACAGGTAGAACTGCACAAGTGAACACTGAAGTGAAATGATGGTTTGTGCTGTGGTAGTTGATGTCAAGGCAAGGAAGGATAGGTGGTAGTATGGTGGCTGTTTGAATGGTGCAAGAAGTAGTTATGAGTGGTGGATGGTAATTTGGTGAATGAAGTGATATAAGAAGTGATTTTGGTTTGTTGTTTGGTCTTTGAAGTTGATGAGGCAGCAAGACTATGTTGGTGATGTAGACGAGCAAGAAGTGGTCGATGGTTGATAGCAATGTGATATGTTGGATTAGAGTTGTTGGAGGAAGGTGATGAGGGATGTGCAGTGAAGCGGTTGACTGGTGTGGAAGTGATGTTAGAGGAGCAGTTGACTGTGTGCAGTAAAAGGAGTTGTATCAGCAGCGATTGATGAGCAGGGTAGGGATATTTGCTGCTGTGGCTGTTGAGACGCCAAAAGGTAAGTGATGTGGTGTTTACTTTGAAGTGTAGGAGGAAATGAGGGTTGTTTGTGATAGTTGGTGATATCAGTGGGTGGTATGGAAGCACTGTGGTTTACAGTTTGGTTTGAAGCATGTGTGGTAGTAAGAACTTGATGGTCAAAGAGGAAGTAGCAGTTGTTGGTGGTAATATGGTTTGTATGGCAGAGGGTGGAGGTAAGGGGATGCAGTAATATGCAGAAGCAGGATATGCAGTGAAATGCAAAAAGTGAATGGGAAGGGGTGGACAGGGTGTAGTGTGTTTGGTGTTGAAGTGAAATGCATAGTGTCAGTGGGCAACTGAAGATAGTGGAAGGTTATGGATTGAAGACAGTGGGGGATGTTTCAGTTGTAGTGGCAGATTGCAGGAGGCACGAGATACAGTAGTTAAACAAAGCAGTGACATTAGTGTTGCATTGATACAATGCACTGTTTTGAATTTGTACAGAGGAAAGTTGATATAATAGAAAAAGAAATTTGTATAAAAAAATTGTAATTGCAAAAAAGAAATGAAATGGATTATAATTTTTTTTCCTTTTCAAATGAAATTGTGTATTTTTTTAAATATGCAAATGCAATGCAAATAGAAAACTAGAACAACATGCACACAATCAGAATGCAAACAAAAAAAATCAAATAAACACACGAATTTTTTCTTTTCTTTTTTAAAAGAAAATTGCAAATGCAAAATAAAAAGGCAACAAATGCAAACAAACACACAAACAAATGCAAGCAACAATCACACATACAATTTTTTTTTTTTAGAAAAATGTATAAATTAGCACGCAAAACAAATACACAATAATCAAACAACAATAACTTGAAGAATAAAAAATAAAATAAAATCAATTCGAAGTGATATACTGAAATTTGTTTCTCTGCCTCAGCCATTTTTTGATGAAATCAGTGCACTTTTGGTGAGACTGATGCGCGTACACACACAACATATACATACATACATACATACATGCATACATACATACATACATACATACATACATATATATATATATATATATATATATTAGGCTAAGAGGCCTTTTAAGATTTTGGTACATGTTATGAAATACATTTCCTGACAATTTTCTTTGGCAATGACAGAGAGAGCTTCGATTGGACAAACTGAAATCAACATAAAGGAACACGCTCAAACTTTTGATATGTTCATCTTGTAAATACTATAACAACGGTATCAGCTTTAATGTGTAATAATAAAGATGGTGTCTGCCTCTCATTAGTTTTGCTAAAATCCTCAGTAGAAAAGATGGTGTCTGCCTCTCATATACATAGCAGTTTTAATGGTTAAGAAGTGCAAGGTAGAAAGTATAGATATTGATCTCTTAGCCTTTTCCATACAGAATCTCATCAGGTATGTTACTGCACCTCCTTTTAGCCTTACTAGATTAGATGACATGTCGATATAGTGTAGATGTGAATATTTGTTTCAGTAATGCATCTAATGTTAAAACATTACATGGATTGTTGAATTACTAGAATGAAACTGTTTACATAGAGTTATTTTGATTGTTTGTGGCCTCAATAGGCAATCATATATATACATATAAATGTATACAGCTAAGCTTAAATGTTATAAAATGTAATTTATGTTGTAAATCCCGGCAATGATTGATAAATCTAAATAAACATCATGAGTGTTGACTTTATTAAAAAAAATTGTAACTACATATGAAATAGAAACATTCATGCAAACAATATAAAAACTACAAGGCATAAAAAATAGAAACATTTATACAAACAATGAATAAACACACGTTATTGAAGTGGTTTCTTCCTTTGGAGTTGCTGATGCATGTGTGTAGTTTAGTTTGTAAATATAGTGCAGTTCCTCTGTTTTGACTTGTCTTTGTGCATTTGGTTTGATCTTGGTCATGCGTAGATTTTATATTAAGGACTGCTTCTTCACTTAGTATTTAGGTGATCAACTAGATCGTGAAATATAACTATGTTACTCTAGAGCAGTTTAGCTTCGTTAACTGAGCTAACCTACTAATGCGTATATTGGCTAGGTTTCGGCTTAACATATCATATAGTGATTTTTTGGCGCAGTTAAGCATTTTAGCATATGAAACTTCAAATTTTTAGATGGCGTTTACTCACTGACTTCAAATTTCTTCATTGCAGGTAATTAAAGATGGCGATGACACATTCTTCTTCCATAGCAAGTAGCAAGCATATGGAACTTTTTAGATGCACGTTTTGTTGTTGGCATTTGGTGCGGACTTACTGTATTGATATTATATTTTTGTTTAACATATAACGTGTCTTTATTTAACATAATTTGTGGCAACTTGGTTTACTTTGTTATTTTTGTTTACGGATATTATTGAAACTTGGTTTATGGATGTCTTTTGTTTATTAATATTGTCTTACCTAGTTTATGTAACTAATTAATAGTTATTAGAACATGTTATATATATACTAGTTGCTTGAATGTACTCAAAATATAGTTCTGGAATATTCAAAAATAGAGTGGAATATTAAAGCTGTTATATAAATAGAAAACAACGTCTGATTAATGCTGTCAATGAAGAAATAACAGCGTTCAATTCGTGCTATAATTATCTTTAAATAGTCAATAACAGCGTTTAATACATGTTGTCGAAATAGTTGATGATTCAATAACAGCGTTTATAAAAAGCTGTTGTAAACAGTTAAAGTAGAATTAAAACATATCCGACAACTAAATTATTAACGCTGTAGAAACATAATACAACATGTTTGAAAGCGCTGTAAAAACATTATTGACAGCTTGTACGAAACGCTGTCAAAGTAATGTTTCAACAGCGTTTATCAAAAAGCTGTTGTAAGTTCTGTATATACGACAGCATGTCGTTATACAGCGTTTGAACTAACGCTGTTGTATCGTATTACAGCATTTATCAAACGCTGTTAAAAGCCTTTTGTAGTGTAGTGGGTTTCAATTTGTGTTATTGCCAAGTTATTTAGTTTTCATCTGCTTCATTTTGTGTGTTTCATTTTGTTTTGATGTGATTTCTTTTTTATATATATACAAGAAAAAAATTGTTGTACATATATCTTGTTTTTATTTCAGGTTGCTAAAGCAAATAAAGGAAGTAGCCGCTTGTCAAAAATAATTGCTTCGCTTAGCTTGCCCAAAAAAAATTGCTTGCTTGCTATATCTATTGTTTTTATTTTCTTTCATTGTTGTTTGATTTCATTTTATAAAAGAAATTCATTCTAGTTGCATTGTAAATACACGTTTGATTTCTGCTTTGCATTTCATCCTAGATTTTAATTAATAATAACGGTTAGACATCGATAACACTTAATTGCATATTGACAATTTATCTTCTTTAAACAATTTAATTTCTTGGTGTCTAGGCTACGACAAAGTAATAACCATTTATAAATATTACGGTGATTCGTAAATATTATAGTGGTTGTTCCTCTGAAGGTACTTAAACCTTCGGCTGCATTGCAACGGTGGTTCGTGGTGCACCGATAAATCCTGTCCGTTACCTTGCTGAGAACTATCTTGTTTATTTAAGACAGATTGTGAATATATAATTTTGGGTTAACTTAGGATAAATCATTTGTAATTAACTCTTGCGTTCATTTAGTTGCATTAGTTCATGCATATTTTAAAAAGAAAACAAAAATTTAAAATCCAAAACTAAAAAAAATTGTAAATATTTCTTAACTTAGTTTTTTTCCTTTTCCTTTGAATATTTTCAAATCAAAATTTCAAAAATCCAAAAAAAGTACTTATTTTTTTTAGAAAATCCAAAATAAAAATTGAAATCAAAAATCCAAATAAAATCTTTTCAAAAACAAAAAAAAATTGAAAAACCAAAATACAAAACAAAAATCAATTTTTCATTTTGAAAAATAATTCCTCTTTGTAAATATTTTTTCTTTATAATAAAAATCTTGAAAATGTCCGAGTTTCCTTTTTCTTACTCACTTGAATTTGGTTGTGAAAATCAATATAATCCATATGAGTTCACTCCAAATTCGTATGGATATTTTAACAACTTTTGTTCAGACAATTCGAATTTTGAACCATAAAATTTTCAAAATAACGGTCAACCCTCAACTCTTGAAAATAGCATTTCATCGTTACTTGAACTCTCTACGCAACAAAATCAAGAGATAAATGAGTTGTGCAATTCATATTTGTGCTATAACTCGAATCAAAGTTTTCAAAATAATCAAAATTTGAATTCACTTCAAAATTCAAATGAGTTCGTGTGTAACCCATACCAATTCAATTTCGAGCTTCAAAATGAATTTCAAAATCAAGATGAAAATGTGAACCAATTTTCAAATAATTTTGGCAGTGGAAATAGTTTCAATAAAGATACGACTGAAAACTTTGGTTATCAACAAATTCAAAGTGAATATTTTTAACAATCATGAATTTGATTTTGTTGACCAAATGGAAAAAGATAATGGGGATTTATTACTTGAAAAATACAAAACTTTTCATGAAAATCATAAATCATAATCAAATCTCAACTTGCGAAGAATCAAATAATAATCTACTGTTTATCGAAATTGACAATTCTTGTTCTCAACGAGTCCAAATCGAAAATTTTCAAGTTAATAATTACAAATTTGACTTTGTTGAGCAAATGAATGAAATTTACGATGATCACACAAATTTTTTGTTTGAAACATATATGAAACAACGTGATAAACAAAATCAAATCCCAACATGTGACGAGTTAGATGATAATCCATCTTTTACCCAAATCGATGATTTTCAAACAACAACTTTTGAAACTGAAAATAACAATCTTAATGAAGTTGTTGAAAACACGGTAATTGAGTTGGATTTCAATTCTTTTGAGGGTGTGGAACTAAATGTAAAATTCGATCTTTCTTTTCTCGATTTCGAAAATTTGAATACAACAACTTTAGATTATGAACTTGAGACATGTAATAAAGTTGTTGATAATCCAATAAAGGAAGATGAATTTAACAAACATGAGTTTTATGTCGAAAATGAGTCATTAAATTCTGATGGAAAAGATTTCGATCACCATTTTGACTTTGAAATTGATAATTTGGAAGAAGTTTTCAGTGACAAACTTGAATTTCAATTTAGTGAAAAAAAATGTGAATTTAAACCAATTGTTTTATGTACCCCCAAAATCATAGAAAATAAAACAACTCGTACGATTTTCAATAAAACGACATTTGTGTTTCCAAATCAACACTCAACTTTGAAATCTTTGACGATTTGGTTTTTTGAGCTTAAACCGTGTCTCGCATACATGACGAGACAAATGAACCAGTCTTTGGAAGACAGTTTCATTTACTTTTTGATGATATACTTTCTGAACTCTTGTAAATAATAATCCTTTTGTTTTCATGTAAATATAGGTTTTTGGTTGTTGTTTTATTTTTATTTTTTCTCCTTTCACTTGGGTTGACTATGGGGATACGGTCAAAATCAAGTGTGGAGGAGACTCGTCTTCATTTTTTATTTTATTTTTCATGGTTTATTTTTGCTTTTTCTTTTAAAAAACTCAAAAAAATTAAAAAAAAAATCTCAAAAACATATTTTCTTTTGATTTATTTTAAAGAAACATTATAGGATAAATATATGGTTTCGGTTTATTAAATTGAAATCTTTGAAAATTTATTTGTCTTAACAAAAATAAAAATGAAGTTTGATTACAAATAATAATGGTTTAAGCAGTATATAGAAATATTCATATGTGTTAATTATGAAATATATCCTAATTGAAAATCTTTGTTTTAAAAAGTGGTTGATTTAAAGTAAAGGATATAACATTTTTTTGTCTTCTAGGTTAAATGGTGCTAAGTTGATTTTACAAAACTCTCCCTCTCTTAAAAAAAATATAAAAAAATAATAACATCCAAGTATTCACTCTCATTTAAAAGTCCTTACGGTTATGCATATGTGAACTACTTGGAATCTTTGATTATGTGCTTTCATACTCATTTAAAAGTCCTCACGGTTATGCATGTATGGAACACATGTAAAAAAAACAGACTTAATAAAAACCACCTATGGTCGATAGGTGTATGAACGAAAGTGTGTGCACTCGCCATGCTCTGTATCCCCTCACATAAGCCCGAAAGGCAGTGCATGGGTGGTATATCTGGCCTCAGTTTACCTGAGCTAGGTGTGTAATTTTTCTTGCAAATAATGAGAAAGCAAGCAATTGAAATCCTAGCACTATTTTTACTTAGTTGATTTGATTTGTTATTGAAAAAAATGAAAATACGACGTTGATAAATTTTGATAATCAACTAAGGATCCTTTTCATAATTACACTTTGTTATCAACCGAAATAACGAGTTAAACTATAATCTATTTGCTATGATAACTTGATTTTTGTTGGAAATTTTGATGAGTAAGTAACATAAATTTTCAAGATAATAGCCAAAACCTATATTTAGCTTATTCGTTTCGATTTAAAAATAAATCCTTCATTTGTAAATATTTTCAAAAACTTGCATTCATCCTTTGTAAATAAATCTTGAATTTTGTAAATATTTCCATCCTGCATTTGGATTTTGTGGGTAGTATCCGCTGAAAACCCTCATGAGACAAACTCGTCTGGGGACACCCAGAGGTTTAACGGCTTGTTGCATATGCTCAATGCAATCGTGATTCCTACGAAAACGGATTTATCTTAGTTTCCTTTTATTCGAGGACGAATAAAAGATAAGTATGAGGGTATTTGATGTGCACGTAAATGTGTATATTTTTACCGCCATATTTATTCGTTTTAAATTAAATAAATGATCATATTGGGTATTTTAACTTGTTTTAACCAAAATCCATATTAATTCCAAATTGTCACATATCCATCTTCATATAGGGGTAAAGCGGTCATTTGTGTGCATATATTTCTTTGAGAAAATTAATTGGAAATTTATATATATTTTTGTAGGAATTTGGTCTCAAATAGGAATGGTTTCATGAAGGAATATGCATGCACAAAGAATATAAAGGAATGAAGATGGAAATAATTCAAAGTGAAGATCATGGAGGACCCCACCTACACACCACCTTAATGTACAAATTAGAGGCTAATGCACATGCTTATGGAATTAATGGCTTCATGTACGCTTAAATGGTGATTATGACATGCTAATGATTACTTGGTGGCCGCACTACCTCAAGGGCATTTTGGGCATTCCCCAAAAATATGAATTAGAGTTTCATACATGTATAAATACCCATATGTTTCATGTAATCTCTCCTCCTCTTACTTAGTCTCTCTTTAGTTAGTATTAAGCTCAAAATAAAACCAAGCTCTCTTCTTTATTTTCATGGCTACTTAGCCATTTCTCTTTTATGTAAATTTTTTTACGCAACTTCAATACATGTTCTTTTTCTTTTCATGCTTATTTACTTTTATGTTGTAGTGTAGATTTATTTTTCATGCAAGTAGAATAGTTTTTCTTTATCTTGCTTTTTTTTTTCCTCATGTTGCAAGCTACATTTGTTCATATTATAACAAATATGAGAGGCTAAACCCCTTCAATTTAAGGGTAATGATGCTCTCTAATCATGTAGCTTCAACTTAATTTGATGTTTATGCTCTCTTTTTATGCTTAATGGGAATGATTGAAGTGGTTTAATGATGTTGTTTAGCTTTGAATTTGATAGCCTATGTTGTTCATAACAAATAGGCTATGTTTAAACAAACAAAACACAAATTTCCTCTTCATCTACATATGATTATGGCAAAGAAGTGATTAAAATTTGATGGCTTATATTTCTAATTAATAGTTAATAGGCCATGCTTAAAATAGATTTTGCTTTCAACTTTGTTGTCATATTTTATGAGATTTAAAAGTGTATTAGTGGTTGTGTTATAGTTTGATGGTTTATATTGAGCTAATTAATAGCACAAATATACCATACTTATGATAAACACATCAACTTATTCACTAATGACAAGAAAAGAGAGATCATAACTTCATTTTGTTGATTTATGTGATCTACAGAGTGGAAATTGCCTCTAAATTATCTTAACACTCATATTTTTATCATTTCCTTTTGCTAGTTTTTGTTAGTTTGTTACATTTCTAGCTATTCACTCTCGACGTTGGTATAATTTGATTGAATAGAATTTTAAAGTCATCAATTCCCTACGAATCGACCCGTATTCGCCATGTGCTACATTCGTAAACCGTGCGCTTGCGGTTATTTTAATTTTGAATATTTTTTGACGGTTTTCTAATTCCATAGAAATTCCGCCGATTAACAATAACGCTATAGTAACATACTTGTATTTGCTATATATAAGTATCCGCTATGTCTTTAGTTTTATATCTCAGTTAAGTTGTTCTTCTGTATCTCCCGAGGCTTGAATATAGATATGGATGCAAGAAGAGATAGAGTTAACCTAGATGGGGATAGCACCACCACCAATGGAAATGCCCGAACCAATACGAGGAGGGCTCAAAGTCAGGCTCAAGCTGAGAATGTTGGTGCTGGAGTCCCACAAGTGGATATGGGAGCTATGTATCAGTTCTTCATGAACATGATGCAAGATGGTATTGCTGCTAGAGTTGTTGGAGGGAATGCTGGAGTAAGAGTTCGAGAAGCTCCAGTTGTCAATGATTATGCTAAGTTGGGTGGAGATTATGCTAAACTTAGAGGGAAGCCATTTATTGAAACTGAGAATGCTATCGAGGTGGAGAACTGGCTGCTACATTGTGAAAGGATTTTTGTTGACTTGAGGCTCAATAATGAGCAGAAGAGGAGGCTTGCTTCTAGACAGCTTCAAGGAGCGACTTTAATTTGGTAGAATAGTGTAACAGCTGGTGTGAATGAGGTGACAATGACATGGGCAGAGTTTAAGAGGAGGATCCAGGGTAGGTTAATGTCGACGATGGTGCAGTCTGTTTTGATCCGAAAGTTTGCTGAGCTAGAGCAGGGAGAGATGACTGTTTTGGAGTATGATAGTAGGTTTGAAGAATTGGCTAGGTATGGTTATGCCACTGTTGATACTGTGTTGAAGAGGAATGAAAAGTTCATTAAGGGATTGAAGCCCAGGTTGGCTAGGGTCATCTTACTGCATATCAGATATCTCTGTGATGTGGTAGTGGAGATGGTGTTATGACATGAAGGGATGCTTATTTGTTTGGAGAAGAAGAAGGAGAAGGAGGTCCAGGTTAGGCAAGGTCAAAAGAGGAAGTTCTTTCACAAGAAGGGTACTCAGAAAGGTGGAGTAGCGAAGAAATGGAAGTTTGAAGTGGTTTGTTCTAAGTGCGACAGGAAGGGGCATTTTGCTAATGAGTGTCGTACTAGGAAGGCAAGGAAGTGATCGAAAAGAAGAACATCTGGTGCTTCAATTGTGATCAGATTCGCCACTATAAGAATCCATGCAAAGATCCCGCTAAGGATGGGACGGGCAAGGAGTATGCATCGGAGCTTGCTACTTCAAAGCCAATAGTGCAGGAGAAAGGAAATGAAGTTTTGGGAGGTACGCTTCAGATCCATGATATGCCTGTTAGATTTTTTTGATACCAGTGCGTCGCATTCTTTTATATCTCAATGTTTGGTAGATAAGCTTAACCTAGAACCCACATATTTAATTACCTCCTTAAGGGTTGCAAATCCGATAGGAGGGGATGATGTATGACTAATTAGAGTTTGATTTGTTAGGTCATACCTTTATTTGATTTTTGCAAGTGTTTGACTTTGTAGGGTTCAGAATTATATTAGGCATGGATTAGTTAAGTAAGTATGATGCTAGGATAATTTGCCATGATAGGAAAATATCACTTAGACACATTGATTGTAGTGATCGGATTATATATACTGTAGAATGCCCTAGCTATGAGGTGAATTCTTTGTTTGGTGTAGTAGAGTTGGAAGATGAGTTGAATCGTGTCTTCGTGGTTAGAGAAATCGCGGATGTCTTCGAGCCGGTAGTAGGATTGCCACCGAAACGAGCCATTGAATTTCGGATAGACTTGGTGTTAGGAAATCTATTCTACGGTTTCGATGATAACAACTATATAATGGAAATCGTATGTATGTATATATCTATATTTACAGGTAGTTGATGAAGTAGCATCACCAAAGAGATATAAACAAGAATCAAAATGCAAACAAATCAATAGAAGTTGAAATGGAAATGCACAGACACAAAGAAAGCAAGAATACACACTTTCAGGCGTCTGGGTGCACTTACCAGACGTCTAGATTATTCCTCTGTATTGCCAATCAGTATAAAACAGACGTCTGATAAAAATACCAGACGTCTGATGATATTCTCTGGTTCTATAATTCAGAAGGAATCAGACGTCTGGTATTAAACTCAGACGTCTGAAAAATAACCATACACAAAAATATATATGAAGGGCAGACGTCTGAAACATGCTCTCAGACGTCTGATTTTGAATTCGACAGAGCAATTTCAAACTCCAACTGTCACACTCGAAGGGACACGTCTGCTTCTTATTACCGCAACTCCTCATCATCATCAGAATCGACTTTAGGGAGATTACAACGGATACAACTATACAAGATAACCCTTCATCAGTATAAATAGCATCAGCAATGCAAAGAAAAAGATACTTACTTATGCTATTGATTTCTATACTCTGACTTACATCTGTTCTAAAAGAAATCAACTACTCACACTTCCATATATTCTGGATTACGCATTCAACACTTTCTAGATAAATATATTGGAAGCACTTGTATTCAACAGTCAACATCAGTTTTATAAGAACACATCTTTGACAAAGAAACTCTGCTATTGTAAACCTGTTCCTCCGGGTCAAGTGAGGGTTAGTTAGTGAAAGGAAATTCCGAAGAGGAGCTTCGAGACTGGACGTAGGACGGGAGGTCCGAACCAGTACAAAATCCTGGTGTGATTAGTTTAATTTACTTTACTACTATTATCTATCTAGTTTCACTGTTGATTACTTATACTTGCACATATATATCATATGATCCACTCATATAGACTTTCAATTGGTATCATAGCAAGGTTTGATCAAAGAACAGTAACACGTTTTTGAATCTCTTTAAATATGGCAAGTATTTTTCAAGAAGGACAATCCACAGCACGACCCCCACTTTTTAATGGCTCTAACTATGCATATTGGTCAACACGTATGAGAATTTTTATGGAAGCTAACGGTCTAGAAATTTGGTCAGCCACTCAAGATAAATATGAAGCACCCACTACTGCTATGAACACTTGGACCGATGCACAAAAAACCTTAGCATCAAACAATGCTAAAGCTATGAATGTTTTATTTTGTTCTTTAGACAAAAATGAATTTTCACGTGTTATGCTATGCACCACTGTATTTGATATTTGGCGTACCTTACAAATTACACTCGAAGGTACAACAAAGGTCAAACAAACTAAAATTTCAATTTTGCAAAACCAATTCTCATCTTTCAAAGTGAAACAAAATGAAACTATAGTAGACATGTATTCTAGATTTCAATCTATTCAACATGATCTTACGGCATTAGGAGTTAAGTTTACTAATTTTGATTTAGTTTCTCGAATACTCAACTCTTTAACACCTGACTGGGAAAGAAAGGTATTGGCTATAGAAGAGGCTAATGATCTTTCTACCCTCAAAGTTGAAGAGTTGATAGGAAATTTGATGTCCTATGAAGCTAATTTGCAGGCACGAAAAGAACTAAATTCGGAAAAGAAGAACATAGCATTCCAGGCAACAAAGAATGATGATTCGGATTTAGATGAAGATGAGATAGTATTCATTGCCAAAAACTATAATAGATTCAAGAAATTTAGAAAAATGACAAAATTTCAAAAAGAAGGAAAGTCCAACTCGACAAATCAATCTCAAATCAAATGCTATGAATGTGATCAATACGGACACATGAAGAAAGATTTTCCAAAACTCAACAATGATAAAAAGAAGAATAAATTTGAAAAATTCAAGAAGAAGAAAGCTTTCAAAGTAACATGGGATGATTCGGATTCTTCATCATCAGAAAGTGATAGCGATAGTGACGAAGAACAAGCAAATGTGTGTTTTATGGCACAAAACGATGAGGTATGTCCGGAACTTAGCTATGACGAATTATTTGAACTAAGCATGGAATTGGATGATAAATTTAGACAGGTTAAAAAATTGAATAAAGAATATATAGTTAAAATAAATAGATTAGAAATTGAAGTAGGTATGTTAAAAGATGAAAAAATCATTCTAGAAGAAGAACTTGAATTATCTCAAGAAAAATTCGAAAGTAATTTGATAATGAATAAGGCTACCACTATAGAACTTGAAAGCACAAAAAAAGAAAACGATAATTTTTTGAAAGAAAATACCAACCTTAAAAATAATATTGAATTGTTGAAAATTGAAAATGTAGAACTAAAAGAAAAGCTAGATAAGATTACAAATAATGTGTCAAAATTTAATAAAGGAAAACAAGATTTGGAAAACCTTATAAAAATATCAAAACCATCAAGCAACAAAAATGGAATAGGTTTTAAAAATTCCTCTAAACAAAAAGAAAAAGTTGCAAAAAATCTTAGTTATAAAAAAACTAAAAGTTTACCTAAGTCTACATTTAATACCAAAACTATAAAAATTTGGATTCCTAAAACAAATAATCATTTAATTAGACAAAAGTATATCAATAATTATATAGAGAATGTGGTCTATAATAAAAATTATATTTATAAAGGTACCAAACCATCTTGGGTATGGCTACCTTCTCCTAACAAATAAGACCCTAATAATATATGGGTACCAATTGAAACATCTTTTATTTTGCAGGTACCCAAATAAAAAATAAAGAGAAATGGATACTAGATAGTGGCTGCTATAAACATATGACCAGAAATTCAAAGATGTTCTCAAATATATCATACATTGATGGTGGAACGGTAACATTTGGAGACAATTCAAAAGGATACGTCGTGGGCATTGGAGAAGTCATCAATTCTGGTATATCAAATTCTCCTATTATTACAAATGTTTTATTAGTAAAAAATCTAAAACAAAACTTACTAAGAATTAGTCAATTATGCGATAAAGGTTTTCAAATAAATTTTGAAAAAGATAAATGTAATATTTAGATAATAACAAACAACTCATTTTTGAAGGATTTAGAAACAAAAATATTTATGTATTAAACATGAATATAAATTAAAATTCAAACTTATGCTTAATCGCCAAACATGATGATCCATGGTTATGGCATAAACGATTTTGTCATATCAACTTTAAAAATATTAATAAGTTAGCAAAATATGAACTAGTAAGGGGATTACCTCGAATAAATTTCAAAGTAGAAAATTTATGTGATGATTGTCAAAGTGGAAAACTAAAGAAAAGCTCATTTAAATCTGAAAATAATATTTCTAAAAAACAACCATTAGAACTGTTACACTTAGATTTATTTGTCCCTACACAAATTCGGTCTGTAAATGACAACAAATATGTCTTTGTAATAGTTGATGATTTTTCAAGATATACATGGACTTTGTTTTTAAAACATAAAATTGATACTTTTGGAATGTTTAAAATTTTTGCTAAAAGAATTAAAACATAAATGAATTTAAAAATTAAATATTCGAAGTGATCATGGAGGAGAATTCGAAAATGATCTTTTTACAAATTTTTGTAATAAAAAAGGAATAACTCACAATTTTTCTTTTCCTCGAACACCGCAACAAAATGGTGTCGTAGAAAGAAAAAATCGTACATTACAAGAATGCGCACGAACATTACTAAATAGTAGTGGTTTACCAAAACACTTTTGGGCTGAAGCTATTGCGACATCTTGTTATGTATTAAATCGTGTGACAATACGTCCTATGACTAAACAAATGTGTTTTGAAATATTTTTTGGTAAAAAACCTAAGGTATCATACTTTAAAACTTTCGGGTCAAAATGTTTTATTTTAAATACAAAAGATAACTTAGGTAAAATTGATCCAAAAGCCGATGAAGGTATCTTTATTGGATATTCGAATCGGAGTAAAGCATATAGAATTTATAATAAAAGAAATAATACCGTTGAAGAAAGTTTACACGTTTCGTTCCATGAAAATCTTTGTAATCTTAAAACTAACGATGAAGAAGAAAATATTCCACTAATAAATCCAACAAATACCGTTAATAATGACATAAATATTGAAAATAACACTCTGGTATCACCTCCTAGAATTCTTAAAAATCATCCAATAGATAATATTATTGGAGACCTTAATACAAGAGTAACTAGAAATCATCTCAATCATATAAGCCATATAGCATTTGTGTCAAACTTTGAACCAAAAAATTATAAAGAAGCATCAAAGGATTATTTTTGGATAATAGCTATGCAAGAAGAATTAAATCAATTCGAACGTAATAACGTATGGGAATTAGTACCACGACCTAAAGATCAATCGGTAATAGGAACAAAATGGATATTTAAGAACAAATCCGATGAAAACGGAGATATTATTAGAAATAAAGAACGATTAGTTGCTCAAGGCTACAATCAAGAAGAAGGAATAGATTACGATGAAACCTTTGCTCCAGTAGCAAGATTGGAGGCCATTCGTACATTACTCGCTTTTGCAACATATAATAATTTTAAACTATTTCAAATGGATGTCAAAAGTGCTTTTTTAAATGGGTTTATCAAAGAAAATGTAATTGTTCATGAAAAATATCCCGATCACGTATTTAAATTACACAAAGCTTTATATGGATTAAAACAAGCCCCACGAGCTTGGTATGAACGTCTTAAAAATCATTTAATTACATCAGATTTTCAAATAGGCAAAATTGATACAACCTTGTTTATTAAAAGAGAAAATAATGATATTTTAGTAGTGCAAATCTATGTCGATGACATCATTTTTGGCTCAACTAATGAAAATTTATGCAACCAATTTTCAAATATTATGAAAAGTGAATTTGAAATGTCCCACATGGGAGAATTAAATTTTTTCTTAGGTTTACAAATAAAACAACTTGATAATGGAATTTTTATTCATCAAGAAAAATATTGTAATAATTTATTAAATCGTTTTGAAATGAATAAAACCTCAAGTAAACCAACTCCAATGAGTACCACTGTTCACTTAGAAAAAGATGAAAACGGAAAAGATTTTGATGAAAAGAAATATCGTAGCATGATTGGTTCTCTTCTCTATTTAACAGCTAGTCGGCCTGATATTATGATGAGTGTATGTCTTTGTGCTCGATTTCAAGCCAAACCAAAAGAGTCACATCTAAGAGCAGTTAAGCGAATTTTACGTTATCTTTCTAGTACTAAAGATTATGGGTTGTTCTACCCTAAAGGATCCTCATTTGAACTTGTCTCATATAGTGATGCGGATTTCGGAGGATGTAAAACAGATCATAAAAGTACTAGTGGAACTTGTCATTTTATCGGACAATCGTTAGTTTCTTGGTTTAGCAAAAAACAAAATTGCGTTTCCTTATCAACTTGCGAAGCCGAATACATCTCCGCAGCACTAGCACGTGCTCAAGTAATATACATGCAACAAACACTAACAGATTTCGGTAAAACTATCATCAAGTCTCCAATTTATTGTGATAACACAAGTGCAATTAATTTGTCCAAAAACCCAATTAATCACTCAAGAACCAAACATATAGATATACGACATCATTTTCTAAGAGACAATGTTGAAAAAGGAACCATTTCATTAGAATACGTTAGTACCGAAAATCAAGTAGCCGACATTTTTACTAAACCATTAAATGAACAAACTTTTTCTAAGCTTCGACGAAGTTTAGGAATTTGTTCACTAAATGATCTTTTTCCTTAATACATTACATAAAAAAATTTTAAAGCTACATTTAGTTACCAAAATACTGACCACAAGATATACTATTGATTTCTGCACTTCTAAGGTGTTCAGAAAATAATAACCACAAGTTAGGTTATTTATTTATGCACCTTTAAAATTCTTTAATTTGTCTATATTTACATACTTTCCAAATTATAAATATAGCCAAATAGAAAAAATTTATTCAACCAATTAATTTTATAACAATGTCTTCGCCAGATTCCTATATATCCATCTCCGTATCAACACCCTCGACGTATAGTGCGGTTGACATACCACAACAACTCCCAACGCCTACCCCAAAGCAAGAACCAACTCATAGGTGGTCTTCGTATCGCACAGGTTTTACACCAGATAATAAGAAAGCAAAAAAATCTTTGTTTACGTCTCGTAACACAAAGGAGAAAATCAATGAAATCCATCATTACCAAAAACAACAGATGGATCTTCAACAGGAACTCTATTTCGAACAAAAAGTTACGGCACAGAGGTTAAACTTTCTCGAGGAAGTTGCAATGAAGTTTTGTTCATCACGCAATAAAGATGTTCATGAACCACTTCCAAAACCTTGTAGTTCATTGGATCCATCTTCTTCGTATCGTACTCCTTCAGACCCTTCACCTAGACGATATTCTGGCTCTCCACGAACACACGAAGGTGGAAATATATGGTCTCCACTTCGACCATGAAATGATGATGAATCAAGAAATCCTAAAACTCTGTCTCCATCTAAATAAATTATTTATACTGCTTGGTGTATGTATCTATAAGTATACGTGTTTTTATAAGGAAATTTATTATTTACGTTCAATAAATAAAATTTCTATCATTTCTTTGACAATCTACAAACTTCAGACGTCTGCCAACAGCTACCAGACATTTGAAATATGCCTCTGCCCTCTCAAAAATAAAATTATGGCCATTTCAGACGTCTGGAATGATGACCAGATGTCTGTATAAGTTCTCTGTTTCAATCTCAAACCAAAACAGACGTCTACTTTAAATTCCAGACGTCTGAAATTCTTCTCTGCATCAAAATATTATACGTACACTAACAACCAGACGTCTTAATCAAGATCTCAGACGTCTGTTTTTACCTACTGGACAAAAATTAGGGCAAACCAGACGTCTTATTCTTTTTTCAGACGTCTGATTCCCACTCTACCATATAAAACCGATCAGATAACGACATTTTTTTTCTACTTCAAAAACAGTTTTTTTTTTCTTCCCACGATCTTCTCAAATAGAATTTTTTTTCCTCCAAATCATACAACATTTTTTAACAACAATGCCGCCTCGTACTAAAAATCCTACTAAAAAGAGAAAGCAAGATCAACCAACGACATCTTCACATCCGCAAGTTTGTTCGGATGATCAAATCGAACGTTGGATGAATAGAGCTCCTCATTCTCTAAAAAGGTACGAAGAGATTCAAAAAAAGAAACTTCACACAGGTCCCTTCTACAATTTATTAAAATTTCCTATGTATGACCTAGACGAATTATGTGAAACAGCCGGTTTAGAAACCCTGATTCCTTTTCAAACAAATGATATTAAAATTGACCAATTAGCCGTCTTCCTATTCTACTCAAATTTAGATAGCACCGCAGTTTGGAATACTGAGAATGAAGAAAATTGGCTTTGGTCCAGTGTATATGGAAACACAATTCGATTAACCCCTGGCTTAATAGGACGAACACTTGGTTGCTCTGACACCGGGGAAGACCTGTATAACATTTCCGATATGAGATTTAAGCCTAGGGATAGTGTTACACATCAAATTTGGGAAGATAATATGCCAAAATTTGCTTCCAAGTATTTACGCCCGAAGGCTCGACTACTAACAAGGATGATAATAAACACCATTATTCCACAGATTAGGTAGTCACGAGCAAATCACAGAAATGGAGCATAAAGCATTGTATGCTATATTTAGTCGGACAAGAGTGAATTGGGCAAAATTTATTTTCGATGAGCTTAAGCAATTTTGGAATCGCTCTCGACCTTCCATTATTTACCCGACTTATATTATGCGGCTTCTTCGGGCTAATAACATTCAATCGTATTTATCAACATTCGAAGAAATTTCACCCAAATATTCTTCAACAAAATTTTTCTCCTTGATGCACTTGCCCGAAATTCCCCCGGAATTCATGACATTTGAGGATTGAACGCGCAATCGACAATCTCGACGTATTGAGCCTCCTCCTCAACCACCCATGATTCCTTCTTAAGGAGAAGAACAAAAAGAAGCAACTCCTCCTCCTCCTCGACCTTTTGATTACCCGAGACAAGAGGATATTATGGAGACTCGACTAGAAACAGAACCAAATGAAAGTATTCGAGATCTCACTCTTCGAAATCAACACATACTATCCCAAAATCAAAGACACTTGGCTAAGCGAATTGACAACCTTGAAGTATCATTTGCTACTCGCCTAGCCACAGTTGAAGATTCCCTTTCAACTGCTTTGTCAGTGCTGAAAGAAGTATTACAACGGGTCCGTGGCCCAACTCCACCCTCTGAGGATTGGCCAACTCCCGTTCCTTCCCCTCCTACAAAGCACTCTAAATTATTTGAGGATGAACCTCCAATGGAAGCTATGATATCCCCTTCAAAAACTAGCACTTCTACAAAAGAAGATCAAAACAAGGATGATACAAATCAAGCTTTGCCAAAGGAAGGTGATCCAAAACTAGCTTCACCAAACCAAGATGACCCAAATCAATCCTCTCCGAAATAAATTTAAGTTTACTTTTGTAGCTTTTGTGTACTTTTGTAATAGAACAATGCATGTAAACTTTTTCTTATTAATGAATACTTTTCTGACATATTGACTTAATTGTTATAAATTCTTTTTGATAATGTCAAAGGAGGAGAAATATTAATATTCTCATAAAACAATATGAATAAGCATATATTCAGGGGGAGATTTCAAATCTATATATAAGTACATTGAATAAGTTGTCATCATCAAAAAGGGGGAGATTGTTAGGAAATCTATTCTACGGTTTCGATGATAACAACTATACAATGGAAATCGTATGTATGTATATATCTATATTTACAGGTAGTTGATGAAGTAGCATCACCAAAGAGATATAAACAAGAATCAAAAGGCAAAGAAATCAATAGAAGTTGAAATGGAAATGCACAGACACAAAGAAAGCAAGAATACACACTTTCAGACGTCTGGGTGCACTTACGAGACGTTTGGATTATTCCTCTGTATTGCCAATCAGTATAAAACAGACGTCTGATAAAAATGCCAGACGTCTGGTGATATTCTCTGGTTCTATATTTCAGAAGGAATCAGACGTCTGGTATTAAACTCAGACGTCTGAAAAACAACCATACACAAAAATATATATGAAGGGCAGACGTCTGAAACATGCTCTCAGATGTCTGATTTTGAATTCGACAGAGCAATTTCAAACTCCAACTTTCACACTCGAAGGGACACGTCTGCTTCTTCTTACCGCAACTCTTCATCATCATCAGAAGTGACTTTAGGGAGATTACAACGGATACAACTATACAAGATAACCCTTCATCAGTATAAATAGCATCAACAATGCAAAGAAAAAGATACTTACTTATGCTATTGATTTCTATACTCTGACTTACATCTGTTCTCAAAGCAATCAACTACTCACACTTCCATATATTCTGGATTACGCATTCAACACTTTCTAGATAAATATATTGGAAGCACTTGTATTCAACAGTCAACATCAGTTTTATAAGAACAAATCTTTGACAGAGAAACTCTGCTATTGTAAACCTGTTCCTCCGGGTCAAGTGAGGGTTAGTTAGTGAAAGGAAATTCCGAAGAGGAGCTTCGGGACTGGACGTAGGACGGGAGGTCCGAACCAGTATAAAATCCTGGTGTGATTAGTTTAATTTACTTTACTACTATTATCTATCTAGTTTCACTGTTGATTACTTATACTTGCACATATATATCATACGATCCACTCATATAGACTTTCACTTGGTGCCTGATGCAGAACCAGTTAGTAGACCACCAAGCCGGATGACACCTATAGAGATGAGGGAGCTGAAGGTGTAGTTGGTGGATTTGGAAGGGAATAGTTTTATTAGACTAAGTAATTCACCTTGAGGAGCAACCGTAGTATTTTCTAAGAAGCCGGACGGATCATTGAGGCTATGTATCGATTGTCCTATGTTGAATGAGAAGATGATAAAGAATCGAAATCCGTTGCCTAGAATTGACGATCTGTTCGATCAGTTGAGTGGAGACATGATATTTTCTCAATTGGATTTAGCTATAAGTTTCTATCAGCTTAGAGTGGTAGAAGTAGTATACTTTTGATGGACGTTTAGGATCAGCTGTATGAATGGTTAGTTATGCCAGACTGACTAATGTGCCGGCGTTCTTTATAGACTTGATGAACCGAATTTTCCAGGGGTACATTGATAGGTTTATGTTGGTTTTTATAGATTATATTTTGATAAACTCTAAAGATGAAAGGGAGCATGAAGTTCATCTTAGAATGGTGCTTGAGACCTTGAAGCAGAATCAGTTGAAAGCGAAGTTTTCAAAGTGTCATTTATGGAAGAAGGAAGTGAAGTTTCTTGGTCATGTGGTCTCAGAGAAGGGGTTGTCAGTTGATTCAGATAAGATTGAAGCTATTAATAATTAGAAGAGACTAGAGATGGAGAATGAGAATAGAAGTTTTCTTGGATTGGCTGGATATTATCGATGGTTTATAAAGGATTTTTGATGAATAGCAAAGCCGATGACTAAGCTAACGCGAAAGGATGCAAAGTCTATGTGCGTCAGTGTGTGTGCGAAAGCGTTCTAGAGCTTGAAACACTTATTGACCCATGCACTTGTATTAGTTGTTCCAGAAGGAAATCAGGATTTGGTAGTATATACAAATGCATGTGGAACTAGATTAGGAGTTGTGTTGATGCAGGGAGGTAAATTGATTGCCTATGCTTCTCGACAGCTTAGACCACATGAGATTATATATCCAACGCATGACTTGGAATTAGCTGCGATGATTTTTTGCTTTGAAGGTGTGGAGACATTACCTTTTGGGAGAGAGGTTTGAGCTTTATACGGATCATAAGTCATTGAAATATTTGTTCTCTTAGAAGGAGCTAAACCTGAGACAACAAAGATGATTAGAGTTTAATGCTGCTTATGATTATGGAATTGAGTACACACCAGGAAAGGCAACGAGGTTATAGAAATGCGCTTAGTAGGAAGCATCAAAATGCACTGTTGGCTATGATAACAGAATGGAAAGACCTGGAAGCGTTTTCAACTTGCAGAGTGCAACGGAGATCCGAGGACGGGTCTAGTAGAAAATCTACTATGTTATATTGTTTAGAAGTACGACTGGTATTGATTAAGAAGATCGCTTCTAAACAAGAAGAGGATCCTATATTGGCTGAAAGGATTAGGAAGTTAAGGGATGGAACAGAGCGATGACTAGAAGAATTTTAGTCTTGACCAAATAGGGTGGTTGATAAAGAAGGATAGATTATGTGTTCCAGATGTAGGAGACATAAGGAAGGAAGTTTTAGAAGAATGCCATCATTCGAAGTTCACTATTCATCCAAGAGGAACGAAGATGTATCAGGATATGAAGAGAAGATTCTTCTGGGAAGGAATGAAGAGGGATATAGGTTTATGGGTAAAACAGTGTTTGAACTGTCAACAGGTGAAAGCTGAGCATCAGAGGCCAAGTGGGTTGCTTCAGCCATTGGATACTCCAGTATGGAAATGAGATTCTATTTCTATGGATTTCATAGAAGGGTTGCCGAGATCTAGTAGACGAAATGAAGTTATATGGGTCATAGGGATAGATTGACCTGCCCATTACATCCCCGTTAAGTAAAATTAGACGGCACTTGTATTGGTAAGTTATTTATAAATAATGTGGTAAGACTGCACGGAATTTCTAGTAGTATTTTTAGTGACAGAGATTCCTTATTCACTAGCGAGTTTCGAAAGAGTCTGCAAGAGAGTTTAGGAACCAAGCTCAAGATGTGTACCGCTTACCATTCGCAGACAGATAGACAAATGGAAAGAGGTAACAAGACCTTGGAAGACTTGTTAAGAGCTTGTGTATTAGACTTCGAGGGGTCATGGGAAGACCATCTACACTTAGTCGAGTTTTCATATAACATAGTTATCAGACTAGTATAGGGATAACACCGTTTGAAGCTTTACATGGAAAACCATGCAAATCGCCTGCATGTTGGTTAGTAACCGGAGACAGAGTAGTCCTTGGTCCATATTTGGTAAGAGAAGCAGCAGAGAAGATTGAGCTGATAAGGTCAATAGAAGACAGAAGGACTTAGAGTTCTCTATTGGAGATCATGTTTTCGTCGAAGTATCGCCGACGAGAGGTGTTATCAGGTTCGGGAAGATGGGGAAATTAGCATTGAGATTCGTAGGACCGTTTCCTATTTTAGAGAGAATTGGGAAACTCATATACAGAGTGGAGTTACTGGACAGTTTGCCAGGAGTCCACGATGTTTTCCATGTATCTCATCTAAGGAAGTATGTTAGGGATCTAGACACTACTATAGCACCGACCGTGTTAGAGAATTTAGTAGTGGAACCAAACTTGACTATAGTTAGGAAGCTTGTCCGAATAGTCACAAGAGACGAGAGGAGTTGAGAAACAAGACAGTCAGATTAGTGAAAGTCCAAATGAAGCGATGATGAGAGAGACAACGTTTCGGAGACAGAGCAGGATTTGAGACGCTTATCCTGATTTGTGTGATGGTATGTTTTACCTTGATCGTTTTGTTGTGTACCTTATTGTAATTTCAAGGATGAAATTCTTTAAGGAGGGAGATTGTAACACCCTATATTTTTAGTAACATTATTTAGGATATTTAATTAGTTAAATTAAATAGAATAATGTAAGTTGATTAGGGAATTGAGATTTGTGAGCAATAAAGGGGTAGCCATGCCTATATGTACAATGAACTAAAGAACTAAAATGGAAATAAATGTTAGGAAATAAGGAAGGGAAAAATGGGAAATACAGTAAATTTATACCCTGAATCCTTAGGAAATCAGAACACATGTTCATTTCATATTTTCTCAAGCAAACATTTCTAAGGCCGACCACCATTAGCAATCTCAAAGGAAGATAAAGCTAGGATTTTCAAGAGGAAGAATAAAATCACTTAACCAAGATCAAATCTCACATCCTTAGTCACAAAGCTAAGGTTAATAATGACTACATCTCATTTTCTTAAATGTTTTCGGTTTTAAGTTGAATCCGAAGTGTTTTGCATGATAATGCCATTTTTTTTGATGGATTAAATGTTTATATATACTTGTTGATGATTTATGCTTGTTCATATAGATTTTATGATATGTTTTGATATGAAAACCCTATTAAATGACATCTAAATGCCTTGCAATTTTAGGTTTAGATCAGAAATGATATTTTAGAGATGGGTTTCAGTTTTCATAACTTTTTGAATTAATGTGGGTTTTATATTAATTTTCTAGTGAAGAAAATGATTTATTGGGTTATAAATAATTTACAGTTGAATTATAAATAATTTGGGTCTAAAATTTATATATGTTAGAAAACAAATTAAAAATGATTTTTTGAAATTTTTGTACAATTTTCCAAAGTGTTTTGATGAATATATGAAATTATTTATGGTATGGGACTTAAATATTTTATACATTTATAAAAGGAGAAAGGGTATTTTGTAAAATAAAATTATTGTTTATTTCTGAAATCTTGGCAGCATTTATGAAAAAATCAAATTTAGAAACCAATGAAAATTTAATAAATAGAGCAGGTTAGTTGAAAATGTTTCTCTTTAAATTAAAAATAAAATTTACATGTTTTTAGCATTTTCCGCCATTTTCGAAACCAGGGTTTCCGACCCAGACGTTTCACCACTGTTGCTTTTACAGCCAATGCGCATGGTATCAATACATTTGGTACGTAGCAAATAGGGAGGCAGAAGGTAAAGGATCGAAATGTAGTTCAAAGGGGTCAAAGCATGCCTTTGTTTTAAAATGAAGTAGCGTCTGCTTTGCTTTGGAAGATTTAGCTTTCGGCTGGGTTGGGTTCTGACCTGGTCAAATGATTTCAAAGGAATGGTTTCAAATGGGTTGTGTTCTTTTGTTTTAGAAATGCCTTCGAAGGGGTCGAAACCCCTAGCTGCCACTTTCCCTACCTTTCGAAGTCGATTGTTTTGGAATGTATACTTTGTTTTTAAACTTGGCCACTTCTCTTATGCTTTCGGAAGGGTGTTTCGGCGCCATCACTTCTTTTCTTAGGAAGGCTTTCGAAAGATAGACTTTCCACTTAAATAGTTTTAATGACCCTTTTGCTCTGTTGAAGTACAACCCAAATGGTTTCGAAAGGAGTTTTTCCACATGTTTGAATTGAACCCAAATTCTTTCGAAAGGTTTTTGTTTATAAAGGTTTTGATGTTTTCGAAATGTTTTAAAGAAAGATTTCTATGTGTGGTTCCCCAATGGTTTTGAAATTTTCAAAAGGGTACTTTTTTTCCAAATGTCTTGAAAGGGAAAAAAGGAAGGTTTTCCAATGGTTTCAAAAGGCAGTTTTAAAATGTTTTAAGATAAGATGTCTAAGGTTTTAATAGCTTTCGAAGGAACGGTTTTTCAAGGGTTTCGAAAGATTTTGAGAATGGTATCAAAAAGTTGGTTTTGGCCTTTCGGCCTAGGTGAAAGAAAGGGTTTTACTTGGTTTTGAAAAAGGTGTTTTCAATAGATTCGAAAGGAGTACTTTCAAAAGATTAAATGTTTGTAAAGTGTGTGTGTGTTTGTATGTGTGTATTTGTGTGTGTATAACATGGCAAGGTGATTTTGAGTAAAGCATAGAGTATATGTATTTTCCTTGTGTGACTTAGATTTTAAGTTTTAAGTTAGTCTGAAAAGGTTTTCAAGGAAAATTTATGGGAAGGTTTCCCTAAGAAAAATGACTCAGATATTAGAATACCAGATGGGACTGGTGTAGGGTCGCACCCTATATATTAGCTATTATTACTAGCTAACTTAGTTCAAAATTTTAGTGTGTAGGGCTTTGTCACATGTTAGACTAAAATTATGATTACACACAGAAGGGAATATATATTTGTATACAAAAAAATTATTGGTGAGCCCGCAAAACCATTAGGATCAGGTGACCTTGGGAGATGTTAAGTTAGGAACAAACCATCCAGAAGAGGAGTATTTAATAGATAGTTAGGGGCAGACCGTCCAGAAGAGGAGTGTCTAACTGAAGTTAGATTATTTTAATTATATTGTCTGGTAGGCCCGAGTCAGCCAAAGGTTAGTAGTTAGCTAAACAAAACTATAGTGCTCGAATAGATAGTTCATTTATTACCTGATATATATGTTTACATAATGACGCTTTACATTTTTAACTAGTTTTGGTTGCAGGATAAGGTTAGCAAAAAAATACGTTTTAAAAAGGATATTATTGAGGGGAATCCGCTAAGTGACGCGGTCTCACTTAATATCAAGTAACCAAGATGTATAGTATTATTCACACCATGCTTTATGTCTGACTCAAAGTTTATGTTTTTCCCTTAATCTCTTGGGTGCTCAAAATTGATTTGAGTAGATCGAGGGTTGAGGTTTTTTAGGTTTTAGTAGGTTGATGAATAAAGCTTCCAGAGACGAATAGGTGGCTGACGGATAGCTATTTAGGAGTTGCTATTTGTTTTGTTTTATTCCGCTGTGTTGTATTTAAGATAGTCATCTCCATATAGTACTTTGGTCAACCAAGGGGGCATCATCATATGTTTCTCTTGGCGTATTCATGTAATAATTATATTTTATTTGAACCTAGGGAATGATTATGGGATTATGTAATCTGAATGTTAAAAATGTGTTTTGAAATGTAACCAGTAAAATGTTTTTTTTTGGAAATCTATGATTTTGTTTCATATTCAAATGCTTCTAATATTATGGGTACCATTAGCATCGCCGTATTTAGTTGCCGAAAGTTAATACTATGGATGACTACAACATCTGTAGTGCTTAGCTTTGGGCCTCTAGACAGGGGATGTTACACGGGCCATCTCTCAATTCCTATCCGACTAGCTATCCACGTGGGTATGTTTTCGAGAATTCATTTCCTTATCGGGGACTGTTAAAATATCCAATAAGATTGAGTCACCATGCACTCAATTCCTTGCTCGAAGACTGCCCACTTCCTCATGAGTTTGGGTGAGACGGGGGGCTTATTGACGATCAGACACAACAATTCGTTCCCCTCGCCTGGGTGGCTTCCTATACTCCTTAGAAGATGGGACTTTGTTGTCAGGACTAACGCTGTTACCACAGGTGACGCCTAAGTCCTACATCCATGGTATGCTCGTATAGAAGTAAACCGGGCATAGATCCTCGTTGCAACACGTCATCCTAAAGAACCTTTAAGCCCCTCAACTTAGATTCAAGCTGGGCCTGCCCGTCAGCTCCTCATTGCTGCATTTCACCTTGAAGAACCTTCAAACCCTTCCGCACTTGGCTTCGAGCTAGGCCCACCTACCAACTCCTCGTTGCAGTTTCCACCCTAGAGAACCTTCAATCCGTTCAGCACATAATTTCGAGTTGGGACCGCCTACTAGATCCTCGTTGCAGCGTGTTACCTTGGAGAACCTTTAAGCCCGTCAGCACTTAGGTTCGTATGGGAATCGCTCAACAACAGTGCGTCGCATGGAAAAGTTCACTCTTAACCATTTCTATCTATCAAATTCTTATAAGTAATGCGCTTTCACTTGCCTTACCATTATACCACACACTTATGTATTTGTGATTCGTGCCAGCCATGCACCCTAGTTTGAGCTAGGACCTATGGTCGCCTAATAATATGGGACGTGTCATCTAGGAAAACCTTGAGCACCCCATGTGCCTAGTTCGACCTGGGCCCATTCGTCACTCGATACATGACCGCTTATCATCCACGAGAACCCATAGGCCCATATGCACTCTCATTCTATGCCAATGCCACCCCTACTTGAAACCTACCTGGCACTTAGCTCTTACTAATACCCGCATTCGACCTATCACAAGATAGTACTACTAATTAACATGACTCAAATAGGGAACTTTTTCTTAAAATAATGCAGGAACTCCTCCTGATCACGTGTTACTCGGGAGGACCTCGAGCCACTCTACGCTCAGATCCATGCTGAGACGACTCATTAACAAAGCAGCATAGTGAAGCTTAACTATCACTTAACAGCCTCAGCACCAGAAAAATGATTGGGTTACTCGGTCAATGCTCACTTCCAATCCTATTAACTTGTCTAGTCTATCAGAAAAATAGATTGGTCAACCTAATGTTATCCAAGATACGTTGCCCTACCGGCCGCGAGCAAACAATCAATGACAACTAGTTTGATAGACAATAAGTTTTTAACAAAATATTTGTTCTTATCCGGTTCAAAAGTATGCATGGGCATAACGTCTTCCCTGCCAGGTTTACAAAGATTTTCAATTGGTAATTAGTTGAAAAGAAGAAAAAGATAATGGTTAGAAAAAGCACATCAGCAACGCTCTTCAAAGGAATGTCAACCCATGTTGTTATCATCACCTAGACTGGGCTTGGCTATAGCGATGACGCTCCGCCTTCACTTCAAGCGATCAATAACTTATTGGAGAAAAGCAAGGGTGCTTCCACCTTCAAAGGCTTTCGCATCGAATCTTGCCAGAGACCCTGAAAAGCTTCTAACCAATCTCACTAAGCAGCAAACCAAGGCTTTGGCCATGACAGATGTAGTAGAGGAACATTCACTACTCTTTCCAGTAAGGCATTGAAGCATCCAAACCGACCTAAAGTGGGGAATGCCAGAGCATCAAGCAAGGATGCCTCCTAGATTCGCTTGGATTAGTAGTCCGAGACTGACGAGAAATCGTCATCGAAGAGATGACCAGAAGGTGTAAGCATAGGTCTAAGCATAAAGCAAAACCATCTAAATAAGTAGGAATCCAAGCAAGTTGATCTACAATCGACAAATACAGTTCAACCTCCAAAGAGCTACCTTCTTCCTTTTATCCCAACCAAATTTGATAATAGCCCAAGTACTCAAGAGCAGTGAGAGAAGAAAAGAAAGGAGAAGTAATACATTTTTATCAATAGAAAACCATATAAATTTCGAGTTTTCGATAGAAATCGCATTCCAATAGCATCATGGGTTCAAAGGGGAAAAGATGAGGAGTATTTATACACATCTCCTTCACCGCAACAAAATATACCTATCATAGAGTTTCAAATACGCTATAAAAACCTTTAATAGCGTTTTTAACTATGCTGTATATTAACATGCCATTATAGGTCAGACATATACTAGCAAGACAGAAAATGCTGTAAAATCCACGTATCTATAGCGTTTTTTGATTTATTTAATATGTTTTACAGTGTTTATTTTGTTGCTATGATATTTATTAACAGCGTTTTGTAAAATGCTTGGGTCCTATTTTATAGCATTTCTAAAGCCTTTCGAAAATGCTGTTAAAACTTTCTATAGCGTTTCGAAAACGCTGTTCAATCTGTTTTATAGCGATTTAGAAACGTTGTTAAATATTTTCATGGCATTTTACAAATGCTATCGTATTTTGCTTAGTTCCTAACCAGTATATAGCAGGTTCCAAATCTATATGTAGTCATAATTTATGCATAACATAGTTTATTTAAACACATATATTTCATAACAAACATATATTATATTAAGCACACATTTTATAATGAACATATTATATTAATCACACGCCTTATAATTAACATGAAACATCAAATAATAAACATACGCAGTATTCTTACATCAAAATAGACAATAAGTTCATAATATTTCAGCGTAGAATAAACAGCAACTAGTAGCCAAAAGTAGTAATACATACAAGCATATCAACCAAAATGTAGTTATGTCATCAAAAGTAACTTCGAATTCATAACTTGCTGTGGTATGTTACTATTTTTTTCCATCAAATATATCTATCCACCTGCAAATGAAAATTTCTTTATTATACGTACTTGATTAGGATAAAAAGACAGAAACATGAAATAGCTAGTTCTCAAGTTATTTTAAGCTTTTTAAAACAAACATGTGAAAGAATGAGCTTGAAACTTTTCTTTATTCTTCTTTTTTGCTATTATTAATTGCAAGGTCAGTTACAATTTAAAATTGTACCATTTGTATTTGATAAGTATATAACCACTAATGTGATTTTAGAGTCTTAGACTCCATGTTAGTATCTAGTATATAAATGTGTTCCTAACCATTATTTGTAGTATTGTTTGTTGCATACTAAAAGAATAGAGAAAGCATACCGGATCCTTCGTTCTAGAAAAGAAACTAGCAACATCTATGCAGCCTTTTCAAGCAGCTCCCTTTCTTCAATTGCAACACACTCCTTTTAAAAGCATGAACATATAATCATCGGAGGAAGTATACAAGATTGTATTACTGCAGGCCAAGAAAATATTTAATCAGCAATGAGATATACCTCAAACTTCTTCTCAAGATCATAAAGTTGTTGGTCTTGTACAATTTGTGTTTCTTCCAATATATTACTCTACTAATCAACTTAGATACATGACTTTCTAGAGTGCAGAAAAATTGGTTGTGACCTTTAAAATTGTTCAACTTGTCTCTACAACTCGTAAGTCCCCCTTAATGGTTAGCCAATTTAATAAATTTGTTGGGAATAACAAAAGGAATAAAACTAAATTTCAAACCAGTAGTTTGGAATCAACTTCATGCTTCTGGTTTGCAAACGAAGCTAGTTTATCCCTTTGGTTGAATAGGCTTCTTCGTAGATCGTTAAGCAAATAATCAGCCTCTAATGCAATTGATTTAAAACGCTGTGATGGAAAAGAAAGTAGAATTAACACCAATACTCAAAATCGTATCAAATAAACTTTTTCCATATATGGTACACTGCATCATGCAATGAAATAATTAGTTAGGGTCTTCCAATGTTACATAACTACATCACAGAACTGATAGACAAAGAGAATCATACTGTTAAGACGTAACACACAATCTTAAGCGTAGTATTGAATTTTTGTTAGAAACAACTACTCAATTTCTTTATTCTGCTTCTTCAGTTTTCCCTTTTTCCTTTTTTTCTTCTTGAATTTTTTTTATATTTTTTTAGATATTACAAATCTTTTATCCATAAATGACAACTAATTTGTAGCTTTAAAGTAAATATTTATATTACAAATCTTTTACCCATAAATGACAGCTAACTCATAGCTTTAAAGTAAATATTAGCTAAAGCTAAATGCCTATATAGAACTAAATATTATCTTATAATCATGGTTCTATTTTTTCTTTAGTGAAAATAATTAGGAATTTTTTAGAAATGTTATTGTTTAGTCATGCCACTAAATATTACCACGTAATTAAGTTGTATGATTTCTGAGTAAATAGGTATAGCCAAATCATTCAATGCTGTATCAGACATATATATATGTGTGTGTATGTATATATATATATATATACACATATTACTTTTTTGAGCAGTATGAAAGTGATGTACGCTAAGTTTTAGGTTCGCATGGAAACAATGGTCCGCTAGAGAAAATTAATTAAGCCTAATCTCTTGCAAATAATTAAGGTATATTTTCTTGGTTGATTCTATCGCATAACTATTTTGAAATGCAGCCACTAAGTTAACACTACTTACTTTGTTAAACTCACTCAAGTAAACCCTACAAAAGAAAAATATAATTATAGTAACTTAAACTTGGGTGTATATCAATCTGACAATAATACACAGAATTATCTTAATAGCATTTAAGGTACATCTCCACCATGACTACTTACTGATGCAGATATGCTAATTGTTAACACTTTCCTTATTCGTAGGTTTTAAATTAAAAATATTAGCCTTTTATGTTACTATTATTTGATGGTTGAAGAATCTAAGCAAATGTAGATTGTTGGTAGCAAGGACACTCTAATCAGTAGAGGATTGACAACACAAACCTAACCTTTTGAAATGAAGTTGTCAAGTTAAATAAATTATTTCACATACTCAGTATGATATTACTCAACATGCTTTTACTTTTGCAATCCTTCAGTTGATATTTGTATATTTCCTGTCTTAATTTTAATGGCTACTCTCAAAGATAATCATTATTTGTGTTAGCAAGATTTTTTTCTTATAATCACATTTCTATTTTTTCTTTAATGAAAGTAATTAGGAATTTTTGAGAAATGTTATTGTTTAGTCATGCCACTAAATATTGCCATGTAATTAAGTTGTATGATTTCTGAGTAAATAGGTATAGCCAAATCATTCAATGTTGTATCATATATATATATATATATATTACTTTTTTGAGCAGTATGAAAGGGATGTACACTAAATTTCAGGTTCGCATGGAAATAATGGTCTATTAGAGCAAATTAATTAAGCCTAAGCTCTTGCAAATAATTAAGGTATATTTTCTTGGTTGATTCTATCACATAACTATTTTGAAGTGCAACCACTAAGTTAACACTGCTTACTTTGTTAAACTCACTCAAGTAAACCTAACAAAAGAAAAATATAATTATAATAACTTAAACTTGGGTGTATATCAATCTGACAATAATACACAAAATTATCTTAATAATGTTTAAGGTACATCTCCACCATGACTACTTACTGATGCAAATATGCTAATTGTTAACTCTGTCCTTATTTAGGTTTTAAATTTAAAATATTGGCCTTTTATGTTACTATTATTTGACGGTTGAAGAATTTAAGCAAATGTAGATTGTTGGTAGCAACGACACTCAAATCAGTGGAGGATTGACAACACAAACCTAACTTTTTGAGATGAAGTTGTCAAGTTATATAAATTATTTCATATACTCAGTATGATATTACTCAACATGCTTTTACTTTTATAATCCTTCAGTTTGATATTTGTATATTTTCTGTCTTAATGTTAATGGCTACTCTCAAAGATAATCTTATTTGTGTTAGCAAGATTTTTTATATGTATGATAATCATATTAACATGTTAGTCATGTGATTGATTATAAATATGGTTTAAAATTTAAATTTTAGTTAATTAAATAGCTAAATTTTGAATTTTACATTTTTTAGTTGATTGAAATCGTTAAATTTATGACTTACTAAATAAAGTAGTTAAATAAAAAATTTAAATAGTTATATAAATTATAAAATATGATTTAAAATTTAACCAATTAAATAGTTTAATAAAATATTTAAGTGGTTGAATGAATTATAAATAGTTAAAATTAGATTTTTGGTTAACAATATATTTAAATATTTATGAATAGTTAAATGGATTATAATTTTAGTTATAAAATAGTTAAATAAAATATTTAAATGGTTGAATAACTTTTAAAGAGTTAAAACTAGGATTATAGTTAAATGGTTGAATTTAGAAGGTCAAGAAGATTAGACCAACAACATCCACTATGTATTCTCATATATAATGCGACAAGGGTTCACAAACTAGTAATGGTTTCATGTCGATGACCATATGTTTCAGACATTAAATTGAAGAGATGAGTATATGATTGCAGTAATTGAAGCAAGATGTAAGAATGCACTGTACTATTTTCGGTTATATTATAATCAAGTATGAGTGTTTAGAACTAGTTTTAAAATATAGTTGGCAGCTATACAAATAGATAAAGAGCATGATGTATTTTATTATAACCCATTATTTTTCCAAGAAAGGACAACCGTAGATCCTAATGGGTGACAGAAATGCATAATCACAAATTAAGGATATTGTTAACTTGTATATTATGATACGAACATTATAATATTGATCAGGTGAAATAATATTGTCTGGAACTATAAGTTTAAATTATGAAATGCTTCGAAAAACCTGTGAGTTCTTATCTCTAGCTACATCTTGGCTATGCATAGTGCTTATCTCAGCATCACGCTTATCTCTAGCTGCAACAAGAGTCACTTTTGCTGCACATTGTCTTCACTTTCAATTTTTAGTATTAGTTTGGCCGATTTTCTATTTTTCCAGCTTTCTTGCTGTTCATTCCACTTACTTGTTGACCTTATGCTGCCAGAACTATGCATTATGTTTCGTACAATTTTTCTTAGCTTGATTTCGCTGCTTTATCCATGTTCATGTTCACCCTCTCTCTTATTTCATTTGTCAGTGGTATGATAGAAAACATTGCTTACTGTCATAGTGTCAACCGAATAATAGCCCTGGCAACATGACCTTCATGAATAATTAGTTTGTATCTGGACACCAATGGAAAATATAGAAATATTTTCACCAATAATCTCTAAAGAGAATTAGCACTTGGTTTATTTTGTTTCTTTAAGAAAATATGTCATAACATTTCCACACTTTACAGTAACAAAACTGACATCAACTCAGTTAATAAAAAAAATTCAGTACTATCAACGGTCAAGGGTACAAAAGGTACCACCCTCCAATTCGAAAATGTTCAGCAATATCATGTCCGTGAACATAATCACAAACTATAACTAGACTTCTAATAGGCTACAACACAGATAGGATTTCAATTCCAAGACAAGTAACAATACAAGCAAAGATGAAAAAAATACTAAAAAAATTGAACTTTAAATCAAGTCATTGGAGTTTAAACATCTCCATCGTATACAGCTATAATATATCCAAATTACGAATAATAACCTAGTTCCATGTTTGAGTAGTTCAGAAATAAGCTCAGAAGCAACTAAACTACATTGTGCTGGTAATCATTGATATGTCCACTTATGATGGTCCATCATGCACATCCAATAGCAATGGCACAAAAATGTTAGTTTTAATTTATTAGGGATTAAAGGTTCAGGTGAGCTTTTCAAATTTAAATACTGACAATGGAAAATGGGCTTCAGTCACTCTTTCAATTTGATGTTAGCCGAAAAAAATTGTATCGTTATAGTATCTCCTATATGAAGGTACACTAGTTATTAGGTGACCCCCAAACATCCATGAGTAAATTAGTATACACAAACTGGTCGAATTTTTCACCAGCTTAGAAAGTTCCACAATCAAATCTTTGATTAAATTTGTTATAGTAGCAACATGATGACATATAATGGTTAGTCATTCCACTAAATAATGATTGTCTTCTATTAATAATAATCATCAACCTTCCATGAATGAGATTCCAGTTGCATTACTTCTGGATCTAAGTCTAATTCGGATAAACTATGAAAAATAAAGTCTTGAACTACCAAACTAAATACAAATTGCATCAAAATTTTACCCGGGATAAACTATTGAAAATATTATTACAATAACACGTCTTTACACTAAATCAAACTACAGTCGCAATTAGAAAATTTGGTATCATGAACACCTCTAATGTTTTTAAAGTGTTGCTTGTACTGCCATAGAAACATCATTTGAAAGTATGTTGCTACGTAGTTTCTGTATATACACTTTCTAGCCAAACCCAACATCCAAACATTATCCAAGGTGTATATGCAGTGTACACCATCAAGCATGCACCCTTCCTCTCTTGAAAGTTGGAAGTGTTGTTATGAATTTCAATTCCAACAGCTGAATAAAGAAACATGCTAGAAGTTTTACCTTTATCATGCACAACCTATGTAAGTAAAACTTGAAAAGTTATGACAAAACACAACAGTAATAGTCTATAGCCTCTTCGGTCTACAGATGTAAAATAGAACTATAGTCCAAGCCAATATAATTCATTTATACTAATAATAAATCATAGTATTATTTCATTATAACCTTAAGTAGCATACACATATCCTTCAAAGGGCCATAATTAATTATAGTAGATCAAGTGGAAATAGCAATGTCATAAAAAATGGATCAAGTTCTATGTACAAAGTATGTGAATAAACAACAATGCTTCTAATAAGTCATCAAAAATAGAGTGAAATTTATTTATCCAATTACCGGTTAATACCATGGCTATAGGGCATGCAGAAAAAAGAAAAACTTTTTTGTAGTTGTCTCGATTCTAGTAAAAGATGGAATGAAATGATTTTAGTTCCACGGATTAAATTGAAACATTTGTATTTCAACACCATTATCCATATAAGTACATGCTTCTTTTAACTGTTTAGTGATATTAAAATTTCCGAACATAAATAACGTAAATGTTATATTTTAACTCATAATTAAACTGTGTATATGCACTAAATTTTAATTTATATATGCTTGATATTTGTAAAAACATGTTGCATACCTTATAAGAACCTATTCTGCAAAATTTCTCCTGTAAGTGTACCAATATACTTCTTCCTTTTGCTAAATTCATTAAGAGCTTGTATTTTTTTTTTTAAAATAAGTCTGTAACCTTTTCAGCTATATTTCAAATCATGAACTTTGTTAGTGTTAGGACTCCACAAATAGCAATTGGCGATTTCATGTATCATCCCCATTAAAGCAACATTGATACCCTATATTGATTACGGGAGCAGCCTCGTCTCAATTTTTTTTCAATCCACAACTTTTAGGCATCCCAACATTCGATATCAAGCAATTGCACTACATCTAGCAGTGAGCATTACAAACACCGTAGGTAGCATCTTGAATGCCAGTGGTCATTATCCTTAGTTCCTCACTAATTTTAAAATTAAACATTGAACTTTTGGCAAGAAAAATTTAATGACACTTGGCTATTACTGGGACAATACATGATTTATGTAATATATTCTATAATAAGCTAAGCCCAATCCATCAAAACCATTTCATTTTCTCAAAATCTATACTTTATGCTTTTATAGATTGGCAGTAGTGGCAAGTATAGTTCATGTGCTTGCAATGACTTGATTCATTTACACGTTAAGTTTGGATTTTTTAAAGGCAATTTAAGTGAATTCATCGATAAATTATAATAATAAAAATTGAAGGATACCATGTTAATTAATTTAAATGTTATACCATGTGAATTGATACACATGGTATAATTTGGAATTATGGAAGAACACTGGAGTCGAATATTGTAAAATAAAAGATCGAAAAGCAATGCCTTCATTAATTTAAATTTATAATTTGTGAATTAGTTTACAAAGTCTAGTTTGGGATTATGGAAAATAAATGAAGTAAATAGATTTATGCAACAATAGGCTGATCTAAGAATCCAAATACAACAACTACCAATATCAGTCGATAGATTCATACTCTCATCATTTACAAAAATGTAATAATTAGATCTGAAGCTCACCTGTCAAAGCAACTTCGGCCAAAGCACCAACAATGGATGAGACAAGTTCATAACACCACTGCACATCATTGTTGAATGCCTCCTGCCAATAACAATTCAAACAACAAGCCATCGACATCTCATAGGAAGAATCAAGTAAACAAGTATCTCAAATTTCAGACCAGGAAAAGGGCATGGTTACATCTCTCAAGGGAAGATAGCGAGCAACAGATTCAAAATAACATGGATCTGAACTTTATAATTGGGAAATTACATCAGGCTACAACATCGGTGTTTGACTCCAACTTTAGATCCATGCGAGACTGCATTAGACAATAACTTAAGCGAAGATGCAGGATTGGTGAATAAGATTGCATGAAATTAATTTGAATAATTTGATGAATGTTGGGGCAGGATAAGGAGTTTTGGCGAAGTTGCAACTTCGGACAATTGGCTAAATCCGTGAATGCCATGGAAAATTTAATGTTGACTTGAAAATTGACCAGAAAATTGCAAAATTAACAAATCATAATGAATTGCGAAAAAAATTATTGACCTGAAAATTGAGTAGATCCGCATGGTGAAAAATAAACGACTAAACGATTCCATCTAGCAAGGAGAAGGAGGCTGAGCGATTTGCTTCAGGAGGTCAGATGATTGCTTAGATAGAAGTTTGGATTGAGTGAAGAAATGAGTCTAACACGGAGGAGGAGGAAGGATGATTAATATTTAGGAAGTTGTCATCGATGAGAATCGTTTCGTTACCATTTTCCTTTGGAAACGAGAAGAAGAAGAGATAACAGTAAAAAGATTTGGCCATAAAAATGAAAGGAATGCCTGCCATGTAATTTCATTAGAGTTCGCCCTATAATTTTTCTTAATACAACGCACAACATTTGGACGTGATTTTCTTTTCCTATAAATCACTTTGGCTGTTGTGATTAGAACGCTGAGAATTATTGCCATCAAAACCAAATTTTATAGCATCGTAGTCGTTATTATAAAAAAGAAAAAATGATTTTGATCATTCAAGAACGATAAATGTTGTGTCACACCACATGCGTAGGTGAAACAACACATCCCTACCCTCGCTTGAGAAGCACAACCTCCATGTCCAATGATACAACGCCTCTTACGTAGTGCATTAGTTGCATAGCAGATCTGATAATAGATGTAGTCTTCATGATTTTACAAGCCTGTGCCCACCAACGGATACAGACTTGGGAAGCAAAGTGTTACTTAATTTTTGATAGGTAAGAAGGAAAACTAATTAAGGCATCTTAGTCTGACCCAATCCGGTCCAGGTTAGTTGGGTCCAAGTCAGCTCGCAAGCCGGCTATTGCTGGGGGCTGATTGATTGAGTTTCCTATCTACGATGATAAGCCAAATTTAGCCTAGGTCTACATCACTCCTCTACTCAATTGCACGTCAAGCCTTCAACTAGCGAAGCTCCCGATGCAACAAACCCAATGACTAGCTCCTCCATCAAGACAAGATGCAATCCCACCTCGGCTCATCTCCTATTGCTTGAATAACTCTCCCCCTCCAACCTACTTAGAACTCATCTCCAGGCCAGCCTGCTTACTCAAGCATATCTCCCTCAACCATTTCCTGGTTGGCATAGTTTGAGACCGTCCTATGGGTGGCCCATCATCGATCCAGCTTTGATACCATAACCTATGACCTGCCATCCATCTCATCTCACTGGCTCTAGTACTTGGCTTTCACCAGGTTCCCTTCCCCCTTATAATCTCAGCAGACTAGCTTGGCCCATCCTGCTACCTAGGCATGTGGGGACAAAGTGACAAGAGGTAAGAGGTACAACTAGTTGTACCTACTTCTGATAAGAAGCATGTCTTGTTTCCTACAATCATACTACAAATGCAAGCACATTTGATACAAAGCATGGTATAACCTGCTTTTGTATGATTATGTTGGGCTTTATCTTAGCCGCACATTCCTTTCTTTCACTAACTATCTCTCATCAAGTCCATTCAGCTAGATCAATGGCAAGGTGTGCTTTACGCTTATTTCATGGCAAGATCTTAGCCATCCAATCATCATTTCAACTGCTATACGAACCTCATACATAGCCACTTCCAAGGGTGTTGGCCCTTAAAAGGTGGCTCTCAATAGTTAGGGCCCCTGAAGGGTGGGCTCTTAATAGTTTGGCCTCCTGAAAGGTAGGCACTCGATAGGTCGGCTCCGTGGATGTTGAAACCCATGATCTCCCACCCAAGCTCCTAAAGTTTGGTAGCGCCCAAAGTTTAGTAGCTTCTTTAGTCTTAGGCGTATGATCTTTTTTTTGTAATTCTCTTGTAATCTTTTGTAATTATAAGAGAGCCATCTAGAATGAAAACTTCACAATGGACGTAGAGAACTTGGCGGAACTATTTTACATCTTGTGTCATGTACCATCGAATGCCCCATTTCACTTCATTTTTCTGTCATTAAGCCTAGTGATTATAACCTTTACCCTTCATAACACATTATCATAACTTTGAGACTGATGAAAAATATCATCAATGGTGTGATTTCTATTTTGAAGTATTTGAGAGAATTTACCTTACTCTTCCACATTCAAAGATTTATCACAATATTCATATGTTAATATCTCATGCATTCTCGGATCACTCTAAACCCTTATTAGGCCACTCTATAACATAATCTTACTATTTACACCTCTTTAAGTAATTTTTTTACTTTCTAATTATTATATGCATCGATCAGAACAATATATGTGAAGATATACCCAAGAAATAATATCTTGTGCATATTCACGACTCAAATCCAAGAAAATTGCATTTGATACCCTGGAGAGTTAATAGAGGGGATTACATAGGTAGTTGAACTTGTTGTCACTTACGTCAAATAATCATTCCGTATTGTGGTATGAATGTTAGGAAACTATGTAGGAAGATAATGAATGTTGTGAAAGTTCAATGGTTCCTAGAACTAAGTGACTATTCTTGGCACTTAAAGACTAAATTAGAACTCAGAAATCACAACCAATGATATTTGAGTAGTAGGAACGAAGATCGCCTATTATAATATGTTCAACTAGATGATATTTCAAGAATAAGCGGTTGTAACTATTTTTTTGATAACAAGACTGTTACTTTATTCAAGCAGAGCACTCATTTTGATGTCTTAATAGCTCAAGTCCATGACCTCTAAAACCCTAGTATAAAGCGCCATACTTTTAACTAGTTGAGCTAGAGGTCCTTGACTAAGTAGTTATAACTGTTATCAAAGTTCTTATGACGACCAGATTGTTTTTTAATTTTATGAGTAAAGTTATATTTTGAGAGACATGTTTTATTTCAACATATATGGTGTCTAGGTGCCCTTTTTCTGCTATGCCAATCCACTGCACCGTTCTTTGTTCTTGTTTAGTAAAAGGTTAGGAAAAAAGTATTGTAATTTTTAAAAGATGGGGAGAATGTAACCTCTTATACTTTTATATGGATAACTACATCCCTAGGTGTATACATGTTTGCATATATTAAGTGCGCATGAGTGTTTATGATGATAGAACTGGGCTGGTCTGCCACGGGTGGAAGGATAAATTAATATTAAAAAAAATCCATATTTGGGTTATAGTGGGCTTATGAAGTCTAATAAGTTATACTATATCCAATATATTTAATTTAAATAAAATACATTTTTTTATTTTTTATTTAATTAATTAATAATTTAATTAAAATTGATTTGTATAATGTTTATAAGTATATCAACATATACTCATTTGTGTATACTGTAAATGTGCAATATAATAGTGTATACATAGTTAATGTATACATTATAAATGTTAGGATTTGCATCTATAACATATACATTAACCATTTATATTTGCGCTAATTGTCAAAAATATTATTTAAATTTTTTATATATCTTTATAAATTTTGAAAATTTTACTTTATATTAAATATGATAAATTTTTTCTTAAATATAATTATAGTTTTAATATATTTGGTGTCATACCTTTTACTATAGATGTGAACTACCTAAAATACCCTTAAGAAAGAGTAACAAATAGCCAAATAAATTTAAAAAGCCAAAGCTTTATCCATAATTGCTGAGTCATCCGTAATTAGTTTAAGCAAGAGAAAAGTATTTTTTTTACCATCATTCTCATTACTGAATAGAAAATAAAATATATATTAAAAGTATGGGTCTTTAATGAGATCATATAATAATGTTTATGGTCGTTAAAAAATAGGTAAGTTTATCCTATATCTTTTTCTAACATATGTTTATAACACCTTTGGTTCCCTAGTTGTGTAAATCATTCTCTCTTACACATGTGAAACACATGCCATTTGTAAAAAAACATTCCATACATGTAGTGCTTGCTATTGCACTCATCTAATATATTTTGAATAAATAAATAAGATTTGAATTCAAATTCATATCCAAAATATCCAATATTCTAACTTAGTAAAATAATATGAATTTCAATATTTTCAGCCATACTTTTTTTCTTTTATCCAAAACCATTTTAATTTTATAATTTATTTATAGGTTAAATATTAAAATTAAATTTGATATATGTATTAAATTAAAACATTGAATATGAATATATATGTATTAAAATATATGTTTGGAATTTTATTTAAATCCGAAAATATCATATACATATACGTATATTCATTTTAAATAATTTATAACACATTACATTTATATAAATGATTTGAAAATAACCAACAATGATTTTTAATAATTAAAAATTAATATTAGTGTTTAATATATATATATATATATATATATATAAAGCTTGGCTGAAAACATAATTTATAATAATTTTTTTGTGATTTTAAATAACAAAATTGATTATCATAACTCAGTTAGTGATATTTAAATAATATAAAACACGAGACTACTAATGCATGTATAAAATTGTTATGTATTCCAACTACTGCACGATATGTAAAATATAAAACGTACATAAGATATTATACCATTAGGATGCTGCCTTTGAACACACGTTTGTTGATGGGATCTCCTTGATTTACGTTGAATTAATCTTTAGACGTTGAAATGGATTGGAGTACAATGATTTGTATTTGTTGTGATGTTGTTTTCCTTTTGTATTTTTCGACCAAGGGAGGGTTTGGATGTTGCTTATGAACAAGAGGGGAATCAAAGAAGAAAAAGAGAAGAATAACGAGGGATAGATTAGTTCAAAAAGAGAAGGGGTGGAGATAAGTTCTTGTTCCTTTACTTTTATTATTTACCATTTCCAAATTTGATCTAGAACTCAAAAACAACCTCTCCTTTGCCTTCTATAGGCCAACTATCATGTGGGCCCTCTTGGGCTAATGAGCATTGAAACTTTAGTAAATAAAGTCATTTAAATGCATATTGATATTGTATATTGGTACATGCGTATATAACTTTCAAATTATCTACATTCACCGCAGTTATTCCATAAATAAAGTCCTTGGTTCAATAATAATGTTTATTATTAACCATACAACTCTTGCTAAAGATTTTGAATTTGAGTTGACTAAAGCTGACAATGATATTAACCTCATACAAATGATGTAACAATTCACCCTTTTGACCTTGGATCCAACACTCGAACTAGCGCCAACACACGAGAGTCGAAAAAGATGAGTCGGTGGGAAAAAGATATAATGTAATCATTAAGCTAGATATATTAGGATATTGGATACTAAATATAATTCCAACTAACACTATCTTGTTTTAGAGCCTTATAGTGAAGGGAAATAAAATATAATACATAGTCGACACCATAGTCACATCATAATAACATGTCTAAAATGGGAAATACATAAGTCTGAATAAACACAGGCACAATCCAATCCTATACATATAGGGTCAGATCCAAGTACAACGCTGATATACACCATATCTATACCACAAAAATAAATCTCCATCTCTAATACTATCTCATCCCTAAACTCCACCTACCTAGATATATATATATATATATATATATATATATATTATATAAATGAAATTAGAAATGGGTCAGGCATAAGTCTGGTGAGTGAGTTATACTTTACTCTACATGTCTACAAAAATAACACTATAATATGATATGAGTCTATCATCTGGCTACCATATGTTCCGTCACCATTCCATATCTCACTGTCACATATATCTAGTCATATCACATCATGTCTTTATGAACTCACTTCCTTAGACTTGCCTAGTGCGCTACAAGGTCGCCTATTGACTACCATCATGTTAATCGTGTATATGACTCACACTGTGGACTAGCCTCAAGCCCTACAGGCTTGCGTATTGTCCTTGTGCTACCTAATTGGATTCACGCCTTGGACTAGAGTAGCCAGTTATGTTAATGGATCGGACTAGACTGGACATTGGTGTGTTAATGTCCTTTCCTATAGGAGTTTCAAATGGACACAGACAGGATGAAACTTTGGCTAGGACACTCTTCGTATGAGCTGAACAATGGACCAAATGCTGTATGGACAATAGAAAATTCATCGAACAATTCATATGGACAAAATGTAGTACAAAATTTCTTATCCTAATCATGCCCTAAATGTGAAACAGACTAACATGGATGAACATTTTTAAACCTCAAACCAAATCGAATGATGGACACTGGTATAAAATTAACACCCCTAGGACTAGCCTTTTGCTTTTTAGGGTCGCTTAACAACCACCCATCCACCTGGCCCACCGAAGCACTATAGGGGATCAAACGTCACTCCTGGATAATTCAAATATGTCATAGGCCCACATTTATATCTGCATACATGCTCTGGGTCATCCACCCTGCATCCCAGACCCATTTCCATCCATGTTCATTATCACATCTCACTCTCATATCACAACACATATATACGCCTATTTATATTCTTTTTACACAACAACCAAACCATTTAATATTCATTCATTTCATAACATCATCGCATTCCGTACATCTATAATTCTATATCAACATCATGTCATACAACCCTTTATTCTGTAACACCATCACTCACCTCATCACGTCTTAGATCACTTTTCAGAATATATGAGAAAGCATGAATCAAATTATATACTATATATGTCTTTTTAGACTTTTGGTCGAGTTTCATATAGGCAAAAATAGACATGCATGGTGCATCAGTCTAGGCCATAGGTGTACGTATTTATTCAAGTTGTCTAGTTTTGGATTTTCATGTTTTTTTGATGTTGTACCCACCTCTGACTGCCACTGATTCATCTAGGATAATGAGAGAACGTTCCTAGCCCTAGCTTTGGATAACTAAGTCTATTTGTATCATTTATTTCATGGATTCAAGCTTTATACTATAATATTTCCAAAAATGATAAAAATCAGGTTTCTAATCCTTTATATCAACCAAATCCCTCCCAAACCATGTTAAATTCAAAATTTATGTATAGAATATATGAATTGCTAATCTAATATAGTTGACATATTAGTTTATACTGTTAAGATGCATTATAAGAGAAATAAGGTGCAGATCAATCACCAAATAGCCAAATCCATTCCAACGGCTCGTTGTCCGAAGTTGCTGTACCTCCTATCTTCGAGTTTTTACCTCCAAATCATCGCTGGGTCATAGCCCCACCTGCTAGCTTCAAATTGCCTATGGTTTCATTGAATTTTATTATGAAATGAGTGAGTTATGTGGATTTAAGTGGAGCGGTTTTATTGGAGAACGAGGAAGAAGTATATGGAGTAGTTTTTGAAATGAGAAAGATGGGGTATGTACTTCAGTTTTGAGTTAAAGGAGTGAAATAACCAAATATCCGCCAAAATTCAAATTCAAACCGTATAGCGTCCATTCAACTTGATGATGTTTCTGGCTATATTTTATTCATACGAGTACTAAAAAACACAAAAAAATATACTGCGTGGATCAAAAAATGAGATGGTCGCAATGGCGCTAGTTTCATCATCAAGTTTCGATGTCTTAAAAACGACCATTTTTCCTCTCCTTATATTTAATTTATTTAATCAATCCATTAGTTTAATTTATTTTTATATTGTTATTATTTAATAAAAATATTACTCAAAATTTTAGATTATTATAATCTCCCCCAATAAAAGAAGTTTTCCTCGAAAAGAAGCGAAGAATATAATATAATGCTTATTTATTAACATACATCAACTAAGTATGGCATCCAAGTCATAACAAATAGAGAATGCATAATCACATAAGAAGTATACACGTAAGCATGCTATGAACTTGTAGTTTCTAATCTAAAAACGCATAAATGAAGCTAATGCATCTTGTATGAATGCAATTTATATGACATCTAAGGCATGGTGCATAACACCCTTGTATACATACAAATATATTTCCATATGAATAAAAATCAATCATATACATATAAATTCAACCATAAATCATTTTTAAAGCATCTAGATCCTAATCCCAGAATAATCTAATCTAAATAAATCAAACTAATATCGAGAAACATCTTAAAAATGAGCTGAGGATGTGTTGCCCTCATCTTCTCTTCAGGATCCCACGTGCTCTCTGCGGGATCATTTCCCTATTGCATTCTAACCAATTTCAATGTCTTATTTCTAAGTCATTTCAACCAACGTTCCACAATATAGGTTGGACCATGGGATGAACTTGGCTTAGACTCCTACTCCAGTTCCTCTAATTGGCTAGGCGTTATCATAGTCGCTGAGTCGTGCACACATTTTCACAAATATGACATGTGAGACACATTATGGACTCCTGCCATTTTTTATAGCAGCTCAACTCTACATGCCAATCTTCCTATCTTTTCCAAAATTGGGAATGGGCTAACAAATCTAGGTACTAACTTTCCAAAACTTCCAAATCTTAATACTCTCTTCAACAAAGAAAGCTTGACCAAAACTAAATCACCAATTTCAAACTCTAGATCCTTTAATGTGCATACGATTGCTATCAGTCCCATCATCCTTTATACTTTTCCTTATGAGTTCGACTTTCTCTGCATATCTCTAACCATTTCTAGACCTAAATTTTTTTTGTCAGTAGACTCCAACCAACATAATGGTGACTTATGTGGCCTTTCGTATAAATCTTCAAACGGTGCCATTCCTATGCTAGCGCGGTACCTATTATTATATGCAAACTCCACCAAAGGTAAATGGTCTTCCTAAAATCCTTCAAAACCCAATAGAAAAGCCCTCAATAGACCTTTCAATACCCTGTTCACTCTCTTCATTTGTCAATTAGTCTGTAGGTAGTAGGCAATACTCAGATTCAACTCCTTCCCTAAAGCCTCCTATAGACTGTAGCGACCCGACTTTCTATCACAAGAAAATCGCATCACTAATGAAGAAAGAAAGGGATAGAAGAAGAAAAGAAAGAGAAAAAAAGAAACACAACAACATCAGAGAACTCACAGCGGAACGGATGAAATATAATATATAACATAAAATATTACATAGTATCATATTACATCAGAGTACACAACTTAAACAACATATATTAGACAGTTATAAACATCTGTCTAGCTATACAACTCAAGTACACAAGATACAGATATCACACAAACACAAAAGAACCATAATGTATCTACACGTGGAAGCCTCCTGCTCCATATCTCCTTCATAATTCGTCAAGAAAACCTGAATCACTTGACTACTCATACATAATATGAGTACCCAAGAGTTTAATAAAACAGAAAATAAACACTTGGGTCAGATAGGGGTCTGGTGTGAGTAAACGGGTTAAAATTGCTTAACTTTAGAAAAACCTTTGAAAAGAAAAGGTATCACGTAAGACTTCCCACACATAAACATGGAAAAGTTTTTACCTTACGCTAATCAAAACATTTGATAGGAAATCCAGTGATATTATAATAGCGTCTCAGGTTTTCAAAATAAAATATAGAAATAGCTGGAATGCTTACATCTCACATTCCAACATAGTTGGGCACAATCAAAACCGTACAGGCACTTATTGGATTTTGGATTCCATCAATGGCAGGACTACCGGGGTACCGCCCGTCACAGTACGTGGCCTAGATCACCGTACCGAGGAGCCACCCTAACTCTCCTGCAACACAAGGCTGGAACCATCCCTTACTGGACAGTCCCGAAAAAGACCACCCCGTGGTTGGCACGACCAACCACACACTAAGCCGAAATAGAAAGGGACCTCTAGACAGGGGTAAATCTCGTCCTACTTGGGCATGACCCACTTAACCTTGCTGCTCCTCCCCTGTTTTAGCCATTCCCGTTTGATAAGACTTGAGGCTGCGATTACCTTTATAGAACACATCTATCTTAGAATGCTCATCGTCCACCTGACGATGTTCTGAAAGCATTCGATCCATACAAGTTTATTCCTGGTTCGAACGAAACTGAAGGCATTATCTCGTTGCACTCATTTTGGAATCACCCTCAAAGTCAACGCCCATAACCCTTGCACTCTAAATCACCATCTCGAATCTATAAGTACTATCTCTGTCAAACTCATCACGGAATCACCCACAGAGTTATACCGACGAATAGTCCTTACATCTCAAGTCTTCACTTGTACTCGACTTGGATTCACGACCTAACGTTCAATTGGAATCGATGTGGTCTTCGGATTATCCAAATATGGAAACCCGATCCCGGTCTCACCGAAACCAAACGCCAATTTAGTGTCCAAGTTGTTTAAGGGTTTAAACATTTAAACTTATATTCAAGATGATATAAACAGATAGATGAATCACATTATCACATCAGATAATTCATAACAACCATTCATCTCACAAAGCAGCATATCACATATCATAGATATCCAAATCATCCAGTATCAACCAATCACCCAATATCAATCATCCAATATAAATCAATCATTCAATATCAATCAATCACCCAAAAGCAGAATTGATTAACTCTTAATCAATTAGATTACCTAAATCCTTCTTCATTTATTTATTCCAAATAAATTAAATAAATTAATCATCTCTTAATGATCTTCCTTAATTAATCTCCCTTGATTAATTATCTTTAATTACATTCAAGTAATTATCCTTAACCATATACATTAACTAACCTTTAGTTACTATCATTAATTACAATAATTAATGATCTTCATTTACTTCCATTAATCAATTATAATTAATTACATTAAACCTCATTTAATTATAATTAATTAATCACACTTAAATTAATTACTTTTATTAATCAGCCTTGATTAATTCATTAATTATATCTCTAATGATCCTTATAATTAATAATTCCTTTAATAAATTAAATAATTAACTTATAATTAATCATCTTATTAATCATAAACAGTAATTAATAATTTGTAGTTACTTATCTTAATTACTTAATTAATTATATTAATCCTTTGATTAATTAATCTAATTAATTAATCTTTAATTACTTCATTAAGTAATTATTAATCATTAATCCTTAATTAATTACCATATTAATTAATTACATTTTTAATTAATTGCCATTAGTAATTAATCTTAAAATTAATCACATTCATTAATTAATTAATCACATTCATTAATTAACTAAATTAATTAAGTAATTAACCCTTAATTACTTACATAAGTAATTATCTTCTAATTACTTTCATTAATTACCATAAGAAGTAATTAATTCCATCATTAAATAATTCTTAATACTTAAATTAATTAATTACTCCATAATTAATTAACTTCAACAATTATATTATCAATTCTTAGATTAATAACATCAAGTGATTAACCAATAACCACCTCAATTAAATTACTCCTATGAGTAATTATTTCCACTAATTACTTCCATAAGTAATTACCATTCTCAATTACATTCAATAATTAACCAATAATTACTTCATTAAGTAATTACACTTAATTAATTTATAATTAAGTGATTATTAAAAATTAAATAATCAATTAACCAATTATGTAAAATTAATTAAATAATTAATTAACTTCTTAATTACATTTTAAGATCCTTAAATAATTAAGAAAACATTATTCTTAATTAAACTTTTAATTATTTTTAAATCATATTTAATTAAGCATTCTTAAGTTCATATCAAAATAATTTAACATTATTTATCTTCATATATAAATTATTTGAAATTAATCAAATTTAATAACTTAAAAACAAACTATTTTATTTGGATTACAAAATTATATCAATAACCTTATTTGAAAATAAGGCATTAAGAAATCATGTTTAAAATTTAAATCACTTTAAATTATCTAATATAAACTTATTATTTTCAATATAAATTGAAAACTTAGTTTTAAAAACATTATTTTAAAATTTAACTTAAAAATTCGATTTAATACTTAAAATTGAAATACTTCTTTTCAAATTAAAAATTCAAAATTTAATGAAGTTAATTACTTCAAAAAGAAATCATTTTAAACAATTTAAATTTTAAATTAGAATCAATTAACACTTTTAAAGTTTGGTTAACTTTTTACTTTAAAAGATCAAGTTATAATTTTGAAAATTGGTTTCCTTTTTATAAACTTGTTTAAGATTTTAAGGCTTACCTTCATTTATTCAACTCGTGTTACTTAGCAACTTATATCACTATATAGTACTTAACAAAAACACAATAAACTCGAGTTTACTAGCAACTCACCATAACATAGTAATACCAGAAAACAAACGTCCATAACAACTCGAGTTAAACACGGCAAACTCACGAATCTGCCCCGAGAAAAACTCCAACACCCTTCCTCTTCGAGTCGACACGCGAGAAACACGAGAGTTACTCGAGAAAAACTCAACTTCTCCAAACAAAACCTCCCAGTGCACACAACATATCCCGTGCATGTGTCCCACCGCCTCCGGCCACGGTAGGTCGTCACGATCAACGTCGACGATCACTCGATCGCGTGCGAACCCAATTCCAAACCCAGATCAAAGAATTCTAACCCAAATCAAAAATTCGACCTCTAGCTCGAATAAAATAGCAGAACTCGACCCCCAAACCCAATCACTGTCGACAAACTCAACGTTGATGAACTTCGCCGTCGTACCTGATGGTGCTCGACACTTCGCCAAATAATTTAAACACCTCGCGACGCACTCCGGTCCATCATCTCATGTCGCAAAAGCTTCTACAGCCATGCCGAAACACAAACCCACTAAATCCTAGTTGACCCAAATCCCATCGATTCAACCATTGGAAAAATTAAATTGTATTTTTCCCTTTATCCTCATCATGAAAACAAGCTTCACCTAAGATTACAAATCAAATTATTGTGTAGATCGATGGCAATTCACCCGAATGCCGAAACCTTTCAACAGCAAATTTCAAATTGAATATCAATCTAAAAATTCTGAATTGCATGTCAAAATTCATGATTTTCAATCACGAATCCATCCCAATAATTCAAATTCGAAATTAAGCAAGTCGATTTTTGTGAAAAATTGAGCATTCACTGTTATTTTACAAATTTGAAATGAAAACTCATTTAAAATTCCTAGGATGATTTTTGGTGGTTATGTTACATGATTCTAATCAATTCTTGTTTGCAAATCAAAGACTAATAATGATTAAAGAATGAGATATTTAATTTTAGAGGAAAAATCAAAATCTGTTAAAATAACAGATCTTACATTTCCATTTACAGGTATTCAAATCAATCATGCATTCATGTAACAAATATTCATCATCAAAGCAAATGTCATCGCATACATCATCATTCAATCACAATAAAACTGCTTTTAAAATGATTTAGTCACCTTTAACATTGCAGAGCAGAGAACTGGTTTTGATCCCTTCCCAGTTTTGAAAAAATAATCTGAAGGATGCTTTGACTATGCTGATGAAACACTTGCATGTTTGAAATCTTTGCATGCTTACAATTTGTTGTTTAAAATATTGAAATTGCAGTTGAAATTCATTTGGATTTGCAGAAGACTTGGAGTTGCAGCTTTAATTTTGCTTTGCAGATTGAAGTTTCAGATTTGCTTTTGGATTTTAATTTTGCAGTGAAGAACTTTGCTTGCAGATTTTAGTTAAATTCAGATTTACTTTTTGGTTTAAAATTTCAGGTTTGAGAAAGATTTTCTGGTTTGGGTTAAGAAGTGAAAACAAAGAAATGAAAGTGAAAAACAAATCTTCTTTTCAAACTATTATTTTTATATAAATTTAAATTCTAAATAAAAGAAAATGACGCCACATGTTCATTTTGCCAACATTTGTCATAAGCTAGCTTAATCTTCTTACATATGTTATCAAGATGATTAACATGTTTACACATGTCTTAAGTATTTTTTTGTAAATTTTTATTTAATTTAAAATGTTATATAAACTTACTTATTTAAGTTACTTAATTAATAAATATTAGTTTACCTTTAAAAGAAAATATTCTAAAACTAAAAATTTCTTATACATGTATTTTAAAAATCTAAAACTTTTATAACCATTTAATATTAAGCATTTTAAAAGAAAACAAAACTTTGTTTACAACCTTTTTAAACTATCATATTTAAAATAAACAATCATCTTATAATTTGAAAACAAATTGAATTAATCCTAAATTAATCCTTTGAAAAATATTAATTTTAAAACCAAGCTTTAAATTACAATATATACATATATAAATTGTTAATAGATTAAATTAAATTTCAAAACAATATCAAATTATAACATATACATACATATATATTACAATTTGAAAATTCATCTTTAATTTAAAACAAAAGATTTTTCCCATTCACAATATATATCAAATAGAATTATTTGTCAAAGCTAATAAAATTTTATTCTATTTAAAATATATATATATATATATTTTAAATAGAATAAAATTTAATTAGCTTTGACAAATAATTCTTATGAAATTTTAAATTGTTAAAAAGATATTGATCAAAATTACCAGATTAAAAATTTATTAACCTTTAAAAGATTAAATTCACCAATTTAAATTAAAATTATAAAGAAAAATCATCAAACCAATTTAATTATTAATACAGATTATTAAATTGATATTGCCTAAAATTCCGGGTCGTTACATAGACTCCTCCAAAACTCGCTTGTAAAATGTGGACCCCGATCACTTATTATATTAGCTGGTACTCTATGTTGCCTAACCACTTCGTTAATATACCACGTTGCCAAACTCGCCATGGTTCTCATACTCATTACTATAATAAAATGAGCACTTTCATAAGACGATCTACTATCACCCATATACATTTGTTTTTTCTTCTACTCCTGGATAATTCGGTTTATAAAGTCCATGGATATACACTTCCACTTCCATTGTAGCACATCTAATGGATGTAATAGCCTATTTGGATTTTTCTGCTATGCCTTCACTCTTTTACATGTCATGCATTTCTTCACATACTCAGTTATTCACGGCCAATAAAAACACTCTTCACATCGATGTACATCTTAACCCCTCCTGGATGAATAGTCATTCTGGAATGATGAAATACACCCATGACCTCCTCTATCAACTCCTTTTTGTGGTGCGCATAATCTTCCATCTCGCCTCAAATAACCTTTCTGACCATGGAGCAATGATCTAAATGGCTCGATCATTCACCCTATCCTAACTACTCTATAATATCAACCAACGTCACATCTTGTCCTTGACTTCCATCAATACGATCCATAAGTGCTAGTCTAACCTCTATTGCTACTAATAGTCTAATTGTTTATTCCATTCGAGGTTTGAAGTCAAACTTATATATGAACTCCAAACCTCTTCACTCTATCGACATCGCATTTACCTCCCCATACTTCCTGCTCAAAGCATCTGCAACTACGTTTCCTTTCCCTAGAGTATAAGAAACAACAAAATAAAAGAATAATAAGAATTTTATACATAGTTTTGGCCTTAAATTCAGATCCTCCTGTAAAAACAAGTATTTGAGAGATTTACGATCCATAAATATCTCGATCACCAAACAAATAATGTCTTCACAACTTCAATGTGAATACAATAGTAGCTAACTCCAAATCTTGTGTTGGATGGTTCTTCTCATGGTTCTTTAATTATTGATTAGCATACGCTACTACCTTTCCCTCTTGCATAAGAACAACATAAAGACCTATACTGCATGCATCGGTATATATGGTAAATGGTTTGTTATCATATGGAATAATAAAAATTGGAGCACTCAATAATAACTCCTTCAATTTAACAAACACTACTTCATACCCTAAATTCAAAGAACAAATTAAATTCTTTTTTGTTAAATGAGTCAGATGTGGCGATATCTTTTCAAAATCCTTAATGAACTTCCTATTAAATCCAGCAAAACCAAGAAAGCTAGCGTTATCCGACATTTTGACCCTGCAATATTCGAACTAATTGGACAATTTAGATTCGACTGTCATCAAGGACAGTAAGTACACAACGATGATTATGGGGTCCAAAAGTCAAGTATAAATGTAATATGAAGCAGCGATCAAACGGAATTAGGAGACACGCGATACAGAATGTTCAATGTATGGAATATGGTTCAACTTATAGGAGGGGTAGGCTATAATCAACCTCCAACATAGGGATTGACATGTTTTAGGAAGCTAGTACAATTCAAAAGAAAATAATCAATATCTGTAGATCCATAAGGCCAATGCATATGAAATTTTGTGAGCAAGATGTAGGGACCCTGAGGAGCCTACTCTAGGGATTGCACCTCAAGAAGATGAAATAAGAGGCCTTCTTCCTTTAATAGGGATCGGATGAAATCGAAAGACAACTCATATTAAAGCAAAGATCGAGAACTAACTCAAGTTCTACTAATCCAATTAGCATGAAACTTGAATTCAAAGCATATTACAACATGGGGAAGCTACCATAGGGATCATACCCCCAAATTTCCCTAAAATAGGGATCAGACTGATCCATATTCTTTGGGAATTGGGCCATGCGATCCCTTTTATGGGTCTATATGGTCTTGGAGGTCCTTTTGTCGAATTTTCAGGAAGATATTTTGCCCTTTTTGCTTATAAATATAGGCTTGATTGTTCGTTGTTGAGACTTTTATGCTACTAGTTTCTTTGTATTATATTGTAACTAATTTTTTCAATTTAATTCCTATTATACTCAATTCAATAGGTGATTAATAAAGAAATCTATTCAAAATGGATGTAGGCAAATAACGCCGAACCACTATAAATTTCTGTTCTCGTGCTATTGTTTTGACTTACTGCTACTTCATTACTATTTTCCTTTATATTAATCTTAGATTCTTCATTTATTTCACTAAGAATTTGATTCTCAGCCCTATCGGATCTCTTTGTTGCTACTAGATTGCATAAATCTCCTGTAGAGTTCCGGAATTAAATTTAAGAAACTTGTTCATTCTACTTAAATTTGCAAAAGTCTAAGGAAAATTATGTACAATGGTTAGGAATACCGGATCTACATCTCAAAATGCAAAAGGAAACGAGAACGCTAGCATTTAGCAGGGTGGCCCAAGTAATCTACCAGTGGATGTGAATGCTACCCATCCAGTTGATGTCCAGAATCAGCTAATTCCATCATAAGAACTTAATTCTAGAATATGATGAGAGAGCTTTGGATATCCATTGATAGTCGAATCAGTAAATTCAAGCTAATATCGATCTAGTGAATTAACCGAGTCAGCAACAACAAGGGAAAGCTATGGAGGACCCTACCCCTTATTCTACAGCAGAGTTTTAGTTCATTAGATGATTATCATCCACCCAGAGGTCGCAAAACTAATGGATATAATGTAGAGGCTTCAAGACATCAATATGCAAACCAATATGGTTTGCCAAGACTGATCGGTGCCGATCCCTCCTCTAGAGGAGGGAGCCTACCTTTCCATGATGGAGCCCAAGCTGGAGCTGCTGTTATTAATTTGGATGTTGGATTTCAAATGGATGCAGACCAATTTCCTCCTTGGAATGATGATGAAGAGCGTGTAGTGATATAAATAGAGAGGATGTTGAGCTAATAAGGCGTGGAACGGCCCCATAGAAATCGACCAAACCATTAATGTGAGGTGATGCATAACCACCGCTTGGCTCCTACCATTTAAACGCCAGACTTGTCAACTATAGTTAGACAACTAGTGAGCGAAAGCTAAGGCTTGACCAATGATGATTGGGGAATCTTGAGAAGCCATACTCCATTCACCGACAATATGTTACATGCATATTATCCATGAAGGTTCAACATGCCGTCAAATGCCTGCCTATGAGGGGAAAACAGACTCCACACAACACATTATAGGAAATGAATGGCTGATTGACTTTGCACGAGATGATGATGCCACAAAGTGTAGATGTTTCCTCATTAATGTCTTTTCTATAGTGATGATGTGGTTTATGTGATTACCCTCACGGTCATTCTCTAGATTTGACGATTTTGCAACGAAGTTTGTGGAGCAAATCCGTATGCACGCAACTCGCCCCAAAGATGTCATGTCCCTATCCAGCATAATCTAGGATCCAAGAGAATCGTTGAAAGATTGCTGGAGAGATTTCATACGGTTATCACAGAAGTCAGTAATCTGAATGACCATTCAATATTAATGGCAGTAACGAGAGGAATTGATTTGGTACATGACTTTGGTGATTTGTTAGCTGGCAAACTATTGCAATGTTGGAGCATTTCTATGCAAAAGCACCTTAGTACTTAAGGGAAAAGGAAGTTAAAAGCTCTAGGAAGAAGAATGTTGTGCGACCAAGTGAAGAAGGATTACAAAGTAACATTGCAGTGAAGCAGTCTGGTGAAAGTTATGGGAAAGTTCAAGTGAATGTCCAAAATAAACCAAATTAGCAAAAGATAGGCGGTGATAGGAACCGCGAACGAAAAAGGAATTCTAGAAGAGGAAAGTCTAGGATTCCAATGTATGATACATATACATCACTAAATACATCTCTAAAGAACTTTTATTTATCTTTCTATAATCCCATGCAGTATAGGAAGCCACCTTCGAAATAATAGATGGAGAAGCAGGCTGGAAAATATATCGATTCCACTAATGCTATGGACATAGCATGAGTGAGTGTAGGCGTCTCTAGGATATAGTCAAGAAACTGGTTTGGGAAAGAATGTTACGACAGTCTGTTAAAGTCCCGTAGGATTGCAGGCTAGGGACATCTGACCCTAATCATGTACAGCTCTGCACAGGGCCGAGGAGCCTGTGCGGACTGGTGGAAAATTAGTGATCAATATAGCAGTCGGAAGACCGCATCCAGCTGATGATAGTTGGCATGAGATGGAGCGCTATGCTAGCACGATCAAGCATATAAATTTTGAATGTCATTTGAATACATAAGACGGAGCTTCGGCAAAACAACAACGTACAATGGAAGATGACGTTGTATTTAGAAACAGAGATGCAGATAAGGTGGAGGCACCGACGATCGACCATAAGGTCATTTCGGCCATGATCGGCTCCGCCTTAGTGAGAAGGATTTTAGTCAATTACGGAAGTTCCTTTATTATAATTTTCAAAAAGGCTTATGATCAGACGAGGATGGAAGCCAAGGACTTTAAATTATCTAAAGCTAACATTTATGGCTTTAATGGTGCTACGATCGAAGCTGTCGGATAAGTCGAATTGCCCATGGAGTTAGGAGAAGTGACCGCAGGAGAGTGTAGATTTTACCATTTGTTGTCTTGGATGTTGACTCTCCATACAATGATTTTATGAGCCGACCAGCCCTAGCTGAAATCCGGGCAGCTCTTGCACCATGATGTTTGACTTTGAAGTTCTCAACTAATAATGGTGTTGGAGTTGTGCATGGTGATCATGTGACCGGACGTGCCTGTTATTTGGTTGAGTTGAGAGACACTCAACGGAAGGAGAAAGGTAAGGGTATGGACAAACCTCTCTACATCCGAACCACTAAAGATTGGAAACCCATGCCTGGGGCTTAGCACAGGTGCCATAGTCAGTTTTATAAAGACATAGATCTAAGGGATGATGAGGAGGAGCCCAAAAAGACTAAGGCTGCATCGGTTGAGTTGACGGTCGACATAACGGTCAGTTAAGATGACCCATTACGGGTCCTAAAGATTGGATCACAACACAACCCCCCAATAACGAAAGAGCTTATTGATTTCTTCGAACGAATTTTGATGTGTGGCTTGGACTCACTATGATATGTGTGGGATCTTGCCTGCCATTGCGAGTTGCGCATTGAATATCAACCTAAGGCATGTCTCGGTAAAAAAGAAATGGCATGGCATGGATCTAGAGAGATCTGCTGCCCTTAAAGAGGAGGTGGATAGGCTCAAATGCAATGGATTTATTCGCGACGCCCTCTGTCCTAATAGGTATCTAATTCTGTACTTGTGTGGAAGGCAAATGGAAAGTGGCAGACATGCATTGACTATTCATACTTAAACAAGGTATGTCCAAAGACAGTTTCCCCCTCCTAGAACCGACCAGTTGGTAGACTCAACCTCAAGACACAAGTTGGTATCTTTCATGGGTGCGTACTATGGATATAACCAAATCTCGATTTATATTCCCAGTCAGAAGCACACCGCCTTTATTACCGATGTTGGATTGTATTGCTAGGTGATAATGTCGTTTGGATTGAAGAATGCTAGGTTGACCTGTCAACGCCTAGTCAACAGAATATCTAAAGTTTAGATTGGAAAGACGATGGAAGTACATGTAGACGATATACTCGTGAAGTCACGATGATCAAGAAACCACATTAAAGATTTAGCAGAAATATTCGATATTCTCCAATATTACAAAATGAAGACCAATCGTCTGAAGTGTTCTTTTGGCATTGCATAAGGAACTTTTGGGTTTCATCGTCAATGCCCGCAAAATCGAAGCTGATCTTGAAAAGATTCAACCAATTTGCAACATCCAATTGCCGAAGACCATCAAACAAGTACAGAGCCTAAATGGGAAGGTTGTCTCCCCAAGTCGATTTATTTCTAGAGTCACCGATAAATGCATTTATTTCTTCGATTTGATTAGAAGAGGGAATAGGAATTTTGAATGGACGTAAATGATTGTGAAGATGCATTCCGAGCTTTGGTGAACCACATAGAGAGGCCTCCCATCTTGTCAAAATCGATGGATCACGAAGATTTATATATCTACTTAGTCATGTCGATACATGCTATAAATATCGCACTGCTTCGCAAAGAGAATCAGATCTAGAGACCGGTCTATTATGTTAGCAAATGATTAATAGGAGCTAAAAGGAACCTTTCGAAGATAGAGAAATTGACATACTATTTGTTGCTTGCTTCATGAAATCTCCATCCTTATTTTTAGGCTCATCCTACCAATGTTTGCACTGACCAACCATTATGACGGGTCCTGCAACAACCCGAGACGCTTGGGAATTCACTCAAGTGGAACAATGAACCGAGTCAATTCAGAATTATTTATCTCCCTCCGAAAGCTATCTAGGGATAGGCGCTGATTGACTTTATAGCAGAATTCACTGCATGGGATGATCTCCCAGAGAGCGGTGGAGCCCCTACCATTTGATGGAAAATGTGTATGGATGGAGCATCCAATAATCGTTGTTTTGGAGCCGGAATCATTCTAGTGATCCCAAAAGATCGATAAGTTTGCTATGCTTTGAAGCTCAACTTCCCTGCAATGAACAAGAAGCTGAGTATTAAGCTCTGATTGCTGGACTCAAATTTGCCAAACAATTAGGAATAAAGTCTCTCGAAATCTTTTGTGACTCATAGTTGATAGTATATCAAGTCAGGGGAGATTACCAAGCTAAAGAATAATGAATCGCTCTGTACCTTATCCATGTCCAAGAGCTATTGACTGGCTTTAAATAATATGACATCATGCATATTCCCCTAGATCAAAACAAAGAGGCCTACTCATTGGTAAAATTCGCTAGCACTGGGGATGCACAAAATATGGGCTTGGTTCTAATGGAAGTACTAGACGCTCTAAGCATAAACTAGATGGAATTCGACTGGGTACTAGAGATGGAACTTGAGAATGAGTCATGGATGACTCCGATTAAAGATTACTAGTTATAAGGAGTCCTTCCCGAACGAAGGAATGAAAGGAGGCAAGTCCATCGCAAAGCTTCGGATATATCATTCAAGAAGGAGTCATATACAGAAAGGGTTTTTTCGTTCCCCTGCTTTGGTGTATCGCTCACGATGGAATAATGCGAGTCTTAAAAAAAGTTCATGAAGGGGAATTTGGCAATCGCACAAAGGGACAAATCTTAGCAATGAAAATACCTTATATGGGTATTATTGGCCGACTGTCAACCGAGATGCCGCTGATTATGCTAAGAGATGTGACAAGTGCCAGGTGTGCGCAAAAGTTCTAAGAGCTTTGCCAACATAAATCACACAAATGATCAGCCTGTGACCGTTTTCCATATGAGGCATAGATATTATCGGTTCCTTACCGATCTCTAAAGGTGGTGCGAAGTACGCTGTCATCGCAATTGATTACTTCACCAATGGGCCAAAGCGGGACCTTTAGCCACAATCATGATAAAGAAAGTAATCAACTTCATTGTTCAAAGCATCATCTGTCGTTTTGGTATTCTACGAACAATTGTGACTTACAATGGAACCTAATTTGATAGCGCTGAATTCAATGACTTCTACCATCAGCATCATATTAAGAAGTGATTTGCAGTAGTTGCTCATCCTCAAGCAAATGGACAAGTTGAAGCCATGAATAAAATCATAAAGTCCATTTTGAAGAAGCATCTGGAAAAGGCTAGAGGCAAGTGGGTGAATGAACTTCCAATAGCATCATGGGCTTACAGAACCACCCAAAAGTCCACGATTGGCCATACTTCGTTCGCCCTTGCTTATGGCTTCGAAGCTGTTATTCCTGTTGAACTCCAAGTCCCTTCTCATCGAGTGACCAATTACGATCCCAGAACGAATAGAGATCTCCTCTTAGAATTCTTGACTTTGTAGATGAGATGCATAAGAAAGTTGATTTGAGAGAAGCTGCTTATAGACACCGAGTAGTCCGATACTACTACACTAAAGTCCGATTTAGAACCTTTAAAATCGGCGATATCATCCTGAAATGGATTATTCCTGCCCCATCGCACATGAATCTTATTTGTAAAGGACCATATGTCATTGAATAGAGGCTTGGAGAGTGAACTTTCAAGCTAACAACTGTTGATGGAATCGTACTCCTAAAGACATGGAATAGCGAGCATTTACGATGCTATTTCACTTAGTTTATTCTTTTTCCTTCAGTTGTACTCAATTTCCAAATTTTCTTTAGCATTTGATTTTCCAGATATGTAATAAGATGAATTATGTCATTTCTTCCCATATGGAAAATAAAGTTTGAAATTTCCTTCATATCTGTGATTGCTCTAACATTACATAATAGCTATGATACCCGACTAACTAATATTGATATGTCTGAGTAGATTCCCAAAGTTTGGACCTAGCTGATTACATAAGTTCAGGATTGACCTAAATTAAATAAACGTGGTCCGACCATTCATCTGATGATTTTTGCTCATAACCCGATTGATAGAATACCTAATAAGGAATAGGTGTGACTCGATCATCTGATAGCCAAATTAATCCTAGCGAGAGATGAGACAAATATGATTCAAAAGCGATCGTGATACGACCGACCGATCGCTCGCAATTCAAAAGCAATCGTGATACGACAAATATGAATCAAAAGCACCAGTAAACATAACATCATTTGATTCGTACGGCTATGGCATGTAATCAACTTTTTCATCATCAAGCACTCCAATAATTTGAGCGTCGGGCCTTGGAATGTCATTGGCCATCGAAATTTCAATAGATGTCGATCGTTGTTCCACGACGTCACCGCTTCCTGGATCTGTCTGGGACCAGAAAGACCTATAGATTTGAAAAAAAATAAGTCCATGAATATTGGGAATGAGGAATGAAATCTCTCGAATAATGGAGAATAAAGAGGGATACTTGTATTCGGTCGACTTTCATCGGTGTGCTCCCCTCTAGAATAGGAGTCGGCACCTTTGATTGGCTACTGGATCTGTCCGGATCGTAGCTCAAATTCTATCCTAAGCTAAGAGAAACTAACGCTCCAGCTGCTCAAATTGTAGAGGGTCCTTTTGGACCGGACTCCGAAGACTCAGCAGCAATAGCTGCTCAAACTGTAGAGGGACCTTTGGACCGGACTCCGAAGACTCAGCAGCAATATTTTTCCCTCTACTGGAAGGTTCTAAAATATCAAAGTATCGGTGTCTTTCAACAAACAGGTCTAAAGGTTCATCCCTGCGAAGAATCTTATGCGCCAACTTCTCATCATTTAAATTAGCTTCACCGAGGGATTTCTTATTCGTTTAAATAATGTATTCCTAGGCCCCGACGAGCGATTCAAGATAGCCCTCTCCAAGGAAACCCATATCGCGATGAATTAAGACTTTAGCATTATATTCTAGGATCAAAGGATCAAACATGTCTTTAGTTTCATTTTGACTGGCTTCTTTGGCATCTTCTAATTAGGCCTCGATCCGCTTTCCAATCTCATTGTGGTCTGCTTCTCTTGCCTCTTCTTTGAGGGCTTCAATTTAATCAAGTTGCTCATCAAGCTTAATTTTTAGGCCTCGGTTTTCGACGGCCTCTTAGCAATATCTTTACGACTCCTCCTAAGCTTCGAGCTTCTCTTCCTTCTCTTTTTTAAGGAGTTACTCAAGTTCCTTAAAGCGACAGGCCCGAATAATTTTCTTCTTCTATAGAGCATCTTTTTCCAAAGATACACACCATTACGGTTGAGGGTAGCATCCAGTTCTTTTTTATGAACCGCTTCTAGGCGACTAACCGCCTCAGATGTTTCTTTGGCACTCTTTTCTACCGTAGTTAGCTTCACTGTCAACTTTGAGATCTCATTGTCTTGATTTTTAATTATATCTTTTTTATGGATCACCTCTAGCTTGAGACGATCGATTTCATGTTGTCTCTCCAAAGATACCTTGGAGATATTTTTCGGCTAAGTGTTGAAATGCATCGTGCTGCACAGATACGTCATTGATGAATGCAAGAGAACTCGCTTTTGCACTCCCTGAAATTGTATGAATGGAAGGAAGGAACCCATTGAAGCAAATTTTTGGAAAATTGACCTTAAGTTCGGCCAATTTCTTTATTGTAGAAGCCTTAGGAGAAACAGTGGGCAAAATAGGATAAAAAGAAACAAGTGGGCGTTTGCTTAACCTGGATTGTAGGACTGCCTGGAACCAGATGAACCAGAGTACTGCTCAGGCGGCACAGCAATTTGATGAGCGTGGAAAGAAGTCTGATTGCCACTGTGTATAGGAAGATTAGACCGAGTTTCCAGATGAGACGATTGAGATTGGGAATTATGTTTGGAAGATGAAGACTCCCTCGAATGACGACTTCTTTCTGGACCATCATATCTCTCTATGCCTACCTGATTCAGAACCACGACCGAATTTGTACTGTGTCGACAAGCTCCTCAAGCAATCGAAAGCACAGGATTGAGACATTGCACCTGCAAGTCAAACAAGTGTGTGTAAGTGGCCATTAAACAAAATGTATGCAAAAATCATGCAGTGAAGTGCGTGTGATTGTGAGTGTCCAGGTATCCTCCGACGGACCAGTTACTGCAGCCTTGCTCATAGGAGTTTTTTCCACTTTGCAGGTAGGAAGAATATCGTTATTGCTCATGGTAAGAGTATTGATCCCTCCAATACTGATGGTGGGTAAGTCATAAATCATGATATCATCAGGGATCAGGAGATTCGAGAACCCTTCCATTGAGCTTTCTAAATGGTGAGAGGAGGATTCTTCATCAACAAAAGTGATTATAAACTTAAGCTCTTTAGCGGTTATTCTCCTATAGAGTATAAATGTGAGCTTCTTCCTTCTCCTTGTTGGCATGAGAGATTGTACGACTTGTGATGTTCGACCATATGTGCTTTGCTAAAACTGCATCAGTACCTCCAGGCTTGTCAGTTTTGACACCTCTAATTTCATCCGCTCTGGCGTTGTCCCGTGTCCCCTTGACTAGGGGCACAACAGAGCTATTGGCACTGCCTTCTCGTTCTACCACATTTCTTGATGGTGCAGTGCTTCTTGCAAGCCCAATGCTGCGACCTTCTTCTAGCAGCCCAAATAATGATGGCCATTCATCGATTACAAGAGATATGACATCCCTGTCTTCAACTGTGGTGACACAAATTGTAGAAACCGCCCTTGAGAAGCCATCACTTTCTAGACTTGAATGAACACTTATGAATTTTCAAAGTATAAGTTAGTTCATGATATGACTTGGACTAAAGAATATGAGAATAAAGTGAAGACAACGCTTACATCCTTCCAACCATCGCCTCGCAAAGCCAGGTAGGCAACGAATGAAAAACCATTTATGTTTAAAGATGTTGAGCTTGTTCCAAGCTTTAGTTAGAACTTGACGGTTGGGCAAAGGCTCAAGAAAAGTGTAAGAGAGGCTTCATATCCATCGTTCTAAGTTGTAAATAAACCTGATTTCCTCAGGAGTCGGAGGACGGAACAGAATGTCCATAAATAGTAAGAAGGTGCCAAGGAGAAAAACATAGCTATTCGGGTGCAGTTAGGTAGAAGCTATTCCAAAATAATTTAGCATTTCATAGATGAAACAATTGAAAGGCAGCATGCATCCGGCGTAGTGATGTGCACATAAATATGCATATTTTTGCTTCCATATTTTAATCGTATTTTATTAAATAAATGATCATACTGGGTATTTTAACATGTTTAAGCCAAAATTCAAAGTATTTTCAAATCATCACATATTCATCTTCATATAGGGGAAAAATGGTCATTTTTGTGCATTATTTATTTTAGAAATTTTAAGTGGAAATTTCTATGTTATTTTGTAAGAATTTGAACTCAAATTACAAGTGGTTTCATGAAGAAATATGAATGCACAAGAGAAGATAAGCAAATGAAGATGGAAATAATTCATTTCATGTATCATGGAGGACCTCACCTACTCACCCGACTTAATGTATAAATTAGAGCAAATGCACATGTTAACGGCCACTAAAGATTCATGCACATTTAAATGGTGGATTATCTTATGCTAATGATTACCTTGCCACCACACTTTCTAAGAGGGTAGTTTGGGTAGTTTCCAAAAAAGTAGATTAGGGTTTCATATATTTATAAATACCCCTTACGCTTCATGTATCCTCTCTTCCTCTTAGCCTCTGTAGTTTAGGAAAAAATAAAACAAAGCTCTCTTTCTTTTTATGGCTACTTAGCCATTTATTTTGTGTGATTTTTTTATACAATGTTAATTCATGCTTTTTCTTGTTACGTTCTCTTTTACTTTAATATTAGTAGTTAGTTTATTTTTCATGCAAGTAGGTTAGTGTTCATGTTCTTTTACTTTGCTCTCTTGTTCATTAGCTTGCATTTTCCTTTTCTTTTTGTTTCATGTTGATTTCTACATTTGTTGATATGATAACAAATACGAGACGCTAAACCCCTTCAATTTAGGGGTGGTGAAGCTCTCTAATTATATGGATTCAGTATAATTTGATATTTTTGACCTCTTTTTGCGCCTAATGGCAATGTATCAGTGGTTTAAAATTTGTTGTTTATCTTTGAATTTTGATAGCCTATATTGTTGACACCAAATAGGATATGCTTAAATAAAAAAAACACAAATTATCTCTTCATGATATGATTATGATAATGAAGTGAATGTTGAAATCAAAATTTGATGGTTTATATTTCAAATCAATAGTTAATAGGCCATGCTTAAAATAGATTTCATTTTCAACTTTAACGTTATTTTTCATGAGAGTTAGCAAGTGGTTTAAGGGGTGTGTTATAGTTTGATGGCTTATATTGGGCTAGTTAATAGCATAAATAGACCATACTTATAATAAACACATCAATTAACACACTAATGACCAAAAAGAGAGATCATAATTTTACATTTTGTTGAACTATGTGATATAGAGAATGGATTTATTTCTAAATTTCCTTCAAACACTCATATTTATATCAATTTTCTTTTGTTAATTTTCTCATTTTCTAGCTTATTACCACTTAAACTTTGGTTAGTTTTATTGAATAGAAATTTAAAATCTAACAAATCCCTGTGGATCGACCTGTACTTGCCACGTACTAAAACTGTACGCTGTGCACTTGCGATTAATTTTATTATAAAGTTGATCAACTATTTTTCAATCCGATGGATATTTAGTCGACGAACAAGTTTTTGGCTCCACTACCGGGGAATTGCTTTTGATTTTAATTTTCTGGTCTTTCAATTTTTTTGTTTGATTTTCTTGTGTGTTTGTTTGATTTTTGCATGCATTTGATTGTGTGTTGTTGCTTTTCATCTTCTATTTGCATTTCATATTTAAAAAAAGATTTATACACAGTTTCATTTGAAAAAGATTTTTTTTATTCCATTTCATTTTATTTTACATCTTTTCTCTTTACAATTTCTTTTTTCACAGTTTCAACTTGTATTCACCAAACAACCCACTGTTGCTATCACATTCAACATCCCCTGCCTAACATTTTCATTCACCATCCTCTACATACAACCTACACCACTGCCAATCAAAAAATCGTCTCCTCTAACATCAAATCGCCCACTTCATCTGTTGAGAAATCAAATCACCTCCAACTGTCATCACGCCACACTCGTCAAACCCACATACACACCTCTCAAATACCGCACTCCTCAATCAATCGCGACAACCCAATTGCCGAAGCCATCCTTCATCAGCTTTATAATTACTTCCGCAACCAATCTCTAAAATCACTAAATCAGCAATCACCGCCGCGACCCCATCAATCATTGCTCATAGCCATCAAATCGCTACCTCAACCATACCTAAACGTGAACCCAAAAATCAAAATTAACGGGCTTGTAGATCGTGAATTTTGTTTCACGATTTAATTTTTCTATATGTTTGCCTTTCTATTTTTTTCTTTTGTTTCATTTTGTTAGACAAAGAGAAAGACGATTTGGGTATTAGTTTTCTAAAAAAAACATATTTAGGCCCGAGTGGGCCTTATTTAGTTTGCTTAAGTTTTTTTTCTTTCCTCTCCTCTTTTGAGTTTTCTTTCTACTTTAAAAACAAGAAAAACTTAAAAATAAAATTTTTCAAAAAGAAATTATTTGTTTGTGATTTAGTCTGCCTTTGTTTTCGTGTGGCTCGTGATTGCTTTTGGTTTGTCTTTATGAAAAAAGGGTGTCTTTTTAGATATATATATATATATATATATATATATATATATATATATATATATATAGACACACACACACACGTATATATATATATCTTGATTTTAGTTTCAGGTTACCAAAGCAGATAGGAAGAATCGCTTAGCTTGCCAAAAAATAACTATTTGCTTGCTTATAAAATTTTCTGCTGCTTCTAACGCCCATCCGTTGTTTTTTTTCCACTGTTGGTGGCTTGCATTTACGTTTATATATAAAAAATTAAAATATTTTCAAAAACAAAAATAAAAACTTCATTCGTAGCTGCATTGTTAATATACATTTAAATTCATTTTTGCATTTCATCTTAGATGTTGATTAATAATAACGACTGGAAATCGATAATACTTAATTGTATATTGACAAGTTGTCTTATTTGAACAATTTAATTTCTTTGTGTCTAAGATACGACAGAGCAATAACCATTTATAAATATTATGGTGATTCGTAAATATTACATTGGTTGTTTCTCTGAAGGTACTTAAATCTTCGGTTGCATTGCTATGGTGATTCTTGGTGCACCGATAAATCATGTCTGTTACTTGGCTAAGAAATATCTTGTTGATTTAAGACAAAGTGTGATTATACAATTTTAGGTTAGGAGCTATTTTGTAATTAAATCATCGCATTCATTTAGTTGCATTAGTTCATGCATATTTAAAAATATAATTTTAAAACCAAAAAACTAAAAAAATAAAGAATATTTCGTAACTTATCTTTTTTTAAAATCCTTTCAAAAATTTCAAGAAAAACAAAATCCAAATTTTTTTTTGAGTTTGTCTTTCTTTTTAGAAATACAAAAAAAATCCAAAAATGGAAATCCAAAAAACAGAACAAAATTTCAAATTTCCCTTTTGAAAAATAAATTCATTTTGGTAAATACTTTTCCTTTAAAAAAAAGAAAAAAAGACCAAAAAATTCTTGAAACTGTCCGAATTTCCTTTTTCTTATTCTCCATAACTTTACGATAGTTGTGAAGATCAATACAATCCATATAATTTCACACAAAATTCATATGGATATTTCTAAAACAACTATTGCGTAAATAATTCGAATTTTGAACAACAAAGTTTTCAAAATAATGAGCAACCCTCAACCCTCGAAAATAACATTGAAATGATTTCGTTTTTACTTGAACTCCATACACAACAAAATCAAATGATGAATGATTTGTGTAATTCATTTCAAAATGATCAAAATTTTAATTCGCTTCAAAATTCCAATAATTTTGATTATAACCCATGTCAAATCTATTTCGAAGTCCAAAATGAATTTCAAAATCAAAAAGGAAATGTGAACCACTTTTTAAATAATTTTGACAATGGAAATTGTTTCAATTTTGGTGCAATGGACAATTTTTGTTCTCAAAAAATTCAAATTGGAAATTCTGAAATTAATAATCATGAATTCGATTTAATTGTGCAAATGGAAAAAAGATACAAGGATTTATTGCGTGAAACCTACAAAAAATTTCATGAGAAATAAAATCAAATCCCAACTTGTGAAGAATCAAATAATAATCCACTGTTTATTGAAACGAACAATTTTTGTTCTCAAAAAATCCATATTGAAAATTCTGAATTTAATAACTATAAATTTGATTTTGTTGAACAAGTGGAAGAAATATGCAAAAATCACTTGTAATTATTGACTGAAACATACAAAAAATTACGGGAACAACGAAATCAAATCCCAACATGTGACGTGTCAAATAATAATCCATCTTTTACCACATTTGACGATTTTCAAATAACAACTTTAAAATTAAAACTGGCAATCTTAATGAAGTTGTTGAAAATTTGGTAACCGGGTTGGATTTCAATTCTTTTGAAGGTGAGAAATTTAATTTAAATTTCGATCTTTCTTTTCTCGATTTCGAAAATTTGAATGAAGCAACTTTGGATTTTGAATTTGATTTATTCGATGAAGTTGTGAATAATTCAAGAAATGAAGACGGATTCAATGAACATGATTTCTTTGGACTTTTCGAAAACGAGTTGTTGAATTTTGATGGAAAAGATTTAAATCACCAGTTTGATTTTGAAATCAATAATTCTAAAAATATTTTCAATGATAAATTTGAATTTCAAATTGGTGAAAATAATCTCGAACTTCAACCATTTTTTCTATCTACCCCAAAAATCGTCAAAAATAAAACATCTCATTCGATTTTTAATAAAACGATATTCATTTTCCCAAATCAACATTCAACTTTGAAATCCTTTATGATTTGGTTTTTAGCGCTTAAGCTCTGTCTCTCACATTTGGCGAGATAAATGAATTGGTCTTTGGAAGACCGTTTCCTTTATTTTTGACAATATACTTTTTGATCTCGTGTAAATACCATTCATTTTCATGTAAATATAGGTCATTTTTATTTTTGTTTTATTTTTCTCCTTTCACTTGGGTAGACTGTGGGGACACAGTCAAAATCAAGTGTGGGGGGAGTCTGCTCTTCTTTTTAATTTTCATGGTCTATTTTTTTTTCATTTTTCTTTCCAAAACTCAAAAAAAATTAGAAAAAAACAAAAAAAACCAACAACAAACAAAAAATCTCAATTTTTTAGCCTTTTGATTTACTTTTAAAAAACATCATGGTATAAAGATATTGTTTTGGTTAATTAAATTGAAATTTTTGAAAATTTATTTGTCTTAACAAAAATGAAATTAAAGTTTGATTACAAATAACGATTGTTTAACAATTATATAGAAAGGTTCATACATGTTAATTATGAAGTATACCCTAATAGAAAATCTTTATTTAAAAAAGTGGTGAATTTAAAGTATAGGATATAGCATAGTTTATCTTCTAAGTTAAATGGTACTAAGATGATTTTGCAAAAGTCTCTCTTCAATATATATAAATATATATATGACAAATTTTTTTTTTGTATGTATGTATATAATTTTTTATTAACACCAAGAGTCATGTGTTCACTCGCCATGCTCTGTACCCTTCTCATGTACGCCCGAAAGGCAGTGCATGATCGGTATATCCGGTCTCTATTTATCTGGTTAGGTGTATGTATATAAAAGTTCTTTTATTAATAATTCCTACAGTCAATAGGTATTCACACTCGTGTGTTTAGCCACCAAGCTATGTATTCCCCTCACATAAGTCCGCAAGGCAGTGCATGGGTAATATATCCGGCCTTAGTTTTTCTTTAGGCACACGTAAATATTGTCAATATCAACAAAAAATTCAAATAAGAGAGAGTAAGCAATTGAAATCCAAGCATTATTTTGACTTGTTATTGAAAAGAAATGAAAATACCACTTTGAAAAACTTTGACAATCAACTAAGGATCCATTTCATAGCCACACATTGTTATCAACCGAAACAACGTGTTATACCATAGCCTATTTTTTACGATAACTTGATTTTTATTGGAAATTTTGACATGTAATAGGACTTAAATTTCTTGATAATAACCAATACCTATATTTAGCTTTTCGTGTTAATTCAAAAGTAAATCCCTCATTTGTAAATATTTTCCAAAACTTGCATTCATCTCTTGCATTTAGGAATTTTTCATTTTGCATTTGTATTTTGTGGGTAGTATCCATTGAAAACCCTACGAGACAACAAGGATTGTTGCACACGCTCAATGCAATCATGCTCTCTACAAAAAAAGATTTATCTTAGTTTTAGTTTATTCAAGGACGAATAAAAAGATAAGTGTGTGGGTATTTGATGTGCACATAAATGTGCGTACTTTTAATTCCATATTTAATCCAGTTTAATTAAATAAATGATCATATTGGGTATTTTAACATGTTTAAACCAAAATTCAAATTATTTCAAATCATCACATATTCATCTTCATATAGGGGGAAAATGGTCATTTTGTGCATATATTAATTTTAGAAAATTTAACTGGAAATTTCTATGTTACTTTGTAGGAATTTGAACTCAAATTATAAGTGGTTTCATGAAGAAATATGCATGCACATGAAAAGATAAGCAAATGAAGATGGAAATAATTCATTTCACGTATCATGGAGTACCCCAACTACCCACCCAACTTAATGTACAAATTAGTGCAAATGCACATGCTAATGGCCATTAAAGCCTCATGCACGTTTGAATGGTGGATTATCTTATGCTAGTGATTACTTGGCCACCACACTTCCTAAGAGGATAGTTTGGGTAGTTCCTAGAAAAGTGGATTAGGGCTTCATGTATGTATAAGTACTCCTTATGCTTCATGTATCCTCTCTTCCTCTTAGCCTCTTTAGTTTAGGAAAATAAAATAAAAGAAAGCTCTCTTTCTTTTCATGGCTACTTAGCTATTTCTTTTATGTAATTCTTTTTTGATGCAATGTTAATTCATGTTTTACATTCACTTTTACTTTAATGTTAGTAGTTAGTTTATTTTTCATGCAAGTGATTAGTGTTCATTTTAGTTTACTTTGCTCTCTTGTTCATTAGCTTGCATTTTCCTTTTCTTTTTATTTCATGTTGATGTCTACATTTTTTGATATGATAACAAATATGAGAGGCTAAACCCCTTCAATTTAGGGGTAATGAAGCTCTCTAATTATTCAGATTCAACATAATTTAAGATTTTTGATCTCTTTTTTTTGCCTAATGGCAATGTATGAATGGTTTCAAATTTGTTGTTTAGCTTTGAATTTGATAGCCTATATTGTTGACACCAAATAGGCTATGCTTAAACAAACAAAACACAAATTACCTCTTTATCCTTATATGATTATGGTAATGAAGTGAATGTTGAAATCAAAATTTGATGGCTTATATTTCTAATCAGCAGTTAATAGGCCATGCTTAAAATATATTTTATTTTCAACTTTATTTTCATTTTTCATGAGAGTTAGCAAGTGATTTAAAGGGTGTGTTATTGTTTGATGGCTTATATTAGGCTAATTAATAACACAAATAGACCATATTTTTAATAAACACATCAATTAAATTCACTAATAATCAAAAAGAGGGATCATAATTGCACATTTTGTTGAACTATGTGATCCGGGGAGTGGATTTATCTCTAAATTGCCCTCAAATTCTCATAGTTTTATCAATTTTCTTTTGTTAATTTTCTCATTTTCCAGCTTAACATCACTTCAACTTTGGTTAACTTGATTGAATAGAAATTTAAAATCTAACAATTTCCTATGGATCGACCCGTGCTCGCCTCCTACTAAGACTGTACGTCGTATGCTTGTGGTTAATTTTATTATAAATTCGATCGGCTATTTTCCAGTCCGATGGATATTTATTCAATGGTCACCTAGCACATGAATTTATTGCATGCCGTATATCCCTTTGGGGGAAAATGAGCCCTATAATTCTCTGTGGGGACCAGAACATCTCCAAACGGAATCCTGTGTTTAGAGTATAGTTTGCAAAGAATGGCCTCGCCAATTTTGGAGGATTAGGAATATGTCAGGTTATCTAAAAATATAGCGCCTTCTACAGCGTCATGGGCAAGACTTTTATCTACCACCGAAAGGACGGGAATACCAAAAAAAGGTCGATTGATGGGCCGGAAATCTCCGGTTGCTCAAATTGATGATCAAGAGAAAGTCTACTAGAAATAGTTGTAGAACTTGACTTTGCTCCGGGATTGTTAAATTGAGAAGGCGGTCCAGAAGGCATTGCAGTTAAATGCATTGAACTTATGGAGCCCATATCAAATAAACTCAGTAGATAATCGACACTAGAAAGATTTACCTTTCCCCCCATGTTAAATGCGATCAAGTGTAGTGCAGTGTTGTGCAGTGCAGAGAAACAACTCAAATTAAAAGAAAACTTAAGACGTGATAAGACTTTGTATTTCGACCATAATGACCATCTTCGCTAACCATCTCAGATGCCATTTAGATTGATTGATTGTGTAAGCTTTGGGATCGACCATTGGTATGTCAAATTGTGAAGTCCATTATTAAGTCTATATGTAAAATTTTAGTTCATATCCTAAGTCCCAAGAGTTTGGTCATTCAACTTCAAGTTCGATATTAGATATGCAAGTCCTGTTGTTTATTATTGTCATATGTTCAAATTCATTGGGATGGGATTGGTTCAAATTTTTTAAATAAGTGAATATGGATTATTTTTCAAGTTCAATTTAAAGTTTAGAATCAACCAAGTACAAATAGCCTATCCTTATGTATGCCGATCCCTATGTACGCCGATCCCTATCCCTTATAAAAATGGATCTCTCGTCGCTTCTCTTCGCTTCCATCTCTAAAAACTGATCTCTCCTCATACGCTCAATGGTCGATCCCTCATCCAGGTGATACTCCAACCTCTCATTAGTAACTGATCGGCCCATATATCTTAACTAGCATAACCGATCCCTCTTCAAACTTCAACTACCGAAACCTCTACTTCAACTTTTTCACACTCCCATCAAGCATCCACTCTAATCCCTTTCCTTCACCAATGCACGACTGATCCTTCCACTCAGTTGTTCTTCGTTGTTTTCTTTTTCCTCCTCCGCTACCTCGTCGAACCTTGCATTATCACCATCCATCTCGTCCCTTCCTTAATCCACGATTAATGTAATTAAACCCAATTCTCGTCACAAATTGAAGGTTATAAACAAGAAACCCTATAGTGGTGATGATGAGTGGCTTGAATATGATCGAGATTGAAGGAAGGAGGAATTGGATTCTAGAAGTATGTTGATTTGCAATAGATTTTATTTTGAAGCTAAAGAAACAAGAGAGGGGGTTTTTAATGGTGACATAAGAAGGTTTAGTATTGAAAGGGATAAGAGAAAATGGAAGTGAAATGAAGTGAAGTGTGGGATGGAAAGTGTGGGCTTATATATGGAGCTAGTGGGGTCGACCGGCCTAGTTTTCTTCACGAAGTCAGAAGAAAGGAAGAAGGGATCGGCAAGGAGAATGCTGATCCCTATGAACATATAAAAAGGAGGAGGGATCGGGTAAAATAACGCCGATCCCTACATATATAAAAAAAGAGATCGACAATGAGCCTTTGTGCATACAAACATGGACGTGGGAGTTATGTAAAGGACATTTATTCAAAATGCAATGAAATTGCATCTAAGTCAATGAAAATTAGCGACGACCCATAAGCATGCGAACACGTATTGGAATCAACGAAGGAACGTGTAACATACGTGCATGTGTATATTCTAAAAGTTCAAATTTTGAAATCAACAGAAACTGAATTCAAAACTGAAGCTTTCAGGGTCGTCAAATCAGGTAGCCAAAGCTTCTAGTATCGTAGAATCAGACATAGATAGCAACCGACAGAATATAATCCTGAACTTTACTATTGGAAATCGACCAAGCATCACGATGATCAAGAAGATGTCCAACACTTTGGAAAAATAGTTCGAGGGAAGGATAGCGACTATTCCAAGATGTGGATGGATTTCATTTCGATGACTCTAGCTTACTTCGATTCAATGCACGTCATGTTCAGCACAAGACATACTTTGGAGGCAAGTGTTATCCGACATTTTGACCCAGCTATGTTAAACTAATTGGACAAGTTAGATTCGACTGTCGTTAAGGCCAGTAAATCCAGAGTGATGTATAAATGGTAATATGAAGCTGTAATCAAATGAAATTGAGAGATACGCGTTGCAGAATGTTCAAAGTATGGAATATGGTTCAACATATATGAGGGATCAGCTATAACTCCAATATAGGGATCGACATGTTTCAGGAAGCAAGTGCATTTCAATAGAAAACAATCAATATCTCAAGATCCATAAGTTTAATGCATACGAAATTTTGTGACCAAGATGTGGGGACCCTGGGGAGCCCACCCTATGGATCGCACCTCAAGAAGATGAAGTAAAAGGGATCGACCCTCTTCCATCAATAAGGATCGGCTGAAAGCAGAAGGTAACTCATATTGAAGCAAAGATCGAGCACTAACTCAAGTTCTACTAATCTAATTGGCATGAAACTTGGAGTCAAAGCATATTACAACATGGGAAAACTATCGTAGGGATCGCACCCCAAAATTCCCCTAAAATAGGGATTGGCACCAATCCTTATTCCTTGGGATTTGAGCCATGCGATCATTCTTATGGGTATGTATGGGCTTGAAGGTCCTTCTGCCAAATTTTCAGGAAGATATTTTGCCGACTTGGTCTATAAATACATGATTGGTTGTTCATTTTTGGGGCTTTTACACTGCTGGTTGCTTGTACTCTATTGTAACTAAGGATTTTTACCCGATCCCTATTGTATTCTGTTTACAAAGTGATTAATAAAGCATTCTAGTCAAAGTGGATGTACGCAAACGATGCCAGATTGCTATAAATCAATGTGCTCGTGTTATTTTTTTGATCTAATGCTATTTCATTACTATTTTCTTTGTTTTCATTTTAGATTGTTATTTTATTTCTCTTCAAAAATTCTATTGCTAAATTTTTGTGCAAACAACTATGGACCTCTTATGCATTCTTCGACGTTTTCGAATCTTTACCTGCAACTACTTTCCTTGGATATACAGCCAATCACTTTACTAACACCACATGTCTAAGGAAACGAACTTCATTTGTCTAGAAGTGACACTTTGAAAATTTAGCCTTCAACTGGCTCCTTCTCAAAACATTCATCATTTTCCTCAAATGAACTTCATGCTCTATCTCACTCTTGGAATAATAAGCATATCATACACGAATACCGCTAAACCTATTCAACTACGCCTAATACTCTACTCAATAAATCCATAAAATAACCTGGTGCATTTGTCAACCCAAAAGGTATTACCGGCCACTCAAACAAATTATTAGATGTATGAAAAACATCCTTTAAGATACTATCTTCAACCACTCTTAACTAGTTGAATCTAATCGCTAAATTAAGCTTCGAGAAAAACCTTGATCCAACAAACTGGTCAAAGAGGTCATCATGCAAGGCAGAGGATATCGATTTTTCATCATCGGCTTATTCAGCTGTCGATAGTCGATGCATAATCCGAGGGAACCGTCTGCCTTTGTAGCAAAAATGATAGATGCTCTCCATTTCGAAATGCTTCTTTAAATAAAACATTTCTATAATGATTCTGATATTAACTATCTAATTCCCGCCTTTCCTTTAAAGACATATACCTAGGAGGCATCATAACTGGTCTAGCGTAAGGATCAGTACAAAATTCGATTTCTCTTTGGGAAGGAAGATTGGAAACTTCTTTTAATACATCAAGATATACTCTCACTACAGGTATACAGAATATCTTTTTGTGTGACAGGTTGAGTGAATACAAATACGTCTTCAAAATAGAAGTATTGGGCCTATAATATAAAATCAAATCAAGTCCATCACCCTTCCTCAATCTAACTAACCTCTAGTGACAGTCAATACCACCCCATAGCGAGATATCCAATCAATTTCCAAAATCAATCCATACCCCCAAACGTTTAGTCCGTACAGTCACAAAGGAATTCCACACCATACATGATCAATTTTAGGTTATGACATATCTTTGGTAAATGGGTCGATCCCTCAATAAGTTTGACATTATAATGAATCCACACATGATCTTGGATTAAGAATCAATCTATCGGCTAATGTACTTGATATGAATGAATGGGATGCACCTGTATTAAACTTAGTACGAATAGGAGAGTCAGGTAAAATCAATACATTTTCTATAACAATCTACCGTCCTTTCTTTTCAGTCGTCGGTGGTGCCTTACTAGAAGTTGGAACGATATCCAAAGCATATGTCTTCGCAATCTGACATTCACCTTCCATAGTTGGGCAACCTTTCTTCATATGCCTAATCTGATCACAATTACAACACTCAACTTTTTCCAAGCTAGAGCTACCTTACAATCCTTGTTATATATCCCACATGGTTGCAGTTATAACATTTATCAATGGAGATAATTTCTTGCTCTCGATCTCAATCTTTCCCTCCTTCTTCTTTTAATCCCCCATTGTTGCAAGATAAATTTGTGGCTAGTGGTTCGGAATCGAGTAGGCAGCTTTCTTATGCCCAAGTGGTCAAAGACCGGCCGTCATTCTTTTCTCCTCGAATTCTGCGGACTCTACCCTCGAACAAGAGATGGATTGATTCCCATGTCAACAAATTTTATTGCTTTAGATGTGGTGATAGGAATCATTTCGCGTCCCAATGCCGTGATCCCATCAGATCTTTCAGTTGCGGCAAATTTGGTCACAAAAGCTTCAATTGTTCGTCTTCTTATGGAGCATCGGTTTCTTCTGATTTTTTAGTTGAGAATGGTTTCCAGTTTGTTTTAAAGATCATGCTTTTGAAAGCAATTATGCTCGATCACTTATGGCATTTTCGGGTTGAGGGTTTTAATTATCTGGAGGATCTGCTTCTTCATTTCAATGTCGTTAACGCCCCGAATATTGGTAAAGGGTATAAGGCAAGATTTGGCGACCCTGAATTATATTTTGGTAAAATTGATTCTGTCTCTGTCTGTTCTTCTGATCTTTTAGTGGAGCATGGTTTCCTTTTTGTTTTAAAGTTCATCCACTTGAGAGGTATCTTGATTAATAATCTCAGGCTCAAGCGAACAGGTGGTTTAAAGTTTCTAGATGATCTTTTGATCCATTTTAACAATGTGAATTTGCCAAATATTGGTAAGGGTTTCCATGAATTTTCTGGTGTCTCTAAGCAGGCTGTCGAGAATACTGTTTCTTTAGTTGGTTCAGTTGTTGAAGACGGTGCTTATCTTGTAATTTTTAGAAGTGAAGAATCTGCTTCTTTGGATCCCATGTTACTTGATCCAGATGTTGCCCATTGTATGCCAAAGTTAGTGACTGAGGGCTTTCTTTCTAATTTGATAAGCGATTTTATCATTCCAAAGTCTAAAAAAGGTTTGTTCTGTTCATGAAATTTGGATTCTTTTAAGATTCCTATCTCCAACAGATATGATTGCTTAGATTCTGAATTAGCTTCAGAGAACCCGTCTTTTTCTGATGACTGTGATCCTTCCTTATTCAATTTATTTTTCCTGGACTCAGTGTTATCTCCTGTTTGTTCCTTGTATCAAGATAAAGTTGGTCATCCTATTGTAGATCAGTTTGTACATCTGCTGTGGATAATGCTTTTAATTCCTCTGATTGCTTTGTTTCATCCTGCATCTTTTCTTGTGAGCCTCAATCCACCATATCTGAGAGTGGTTTCAATTCACTCTTTGTTGTTGATAGTTTCTTATCATTTGATGATTTAGCTAGTAGACAGCTTGTTATGGATTTTGATCTGCCTTTGGGTTCTGATTCACAGTTAAGCTTGGATCTCTTCGATAAGTGTTGTTGGGCAGAAGAGTCCTTGAATGGGATTGTTGTTCCTCTTTCTTCAGAGGTTTCTGATGTTGACGAAGTTTCTAGGATGCATCAATCAGAGGTTTTTCGTGATTGGTGCTTGAATTCAGTTGCACTTCTGGATGTTGAGTCGGTTTCGTTTGTTGATGATCGTATGGACCTTGATTTTCTTTTCGCTAGTAGGACTGATGTGCCAGTTGTGCATGGTGCACATGTTTTTTTGGATCAGTTTGATCATGTTGGTGTTCAGGAGAGTATTGAAGCTTCCTCGGTTGTTCATTTGGATGATAGTGCGAATCTGGTAGTGGCTGTCAGGAATCTAGTTGATACTAGTGGTTTGGTTAGTGTTTCAGGGCGCCTTATGTCTGGTCAGTCAGGTGAGGCTGATGGCTATTCGGCTCCTTTGTTTTCTTTTTCGAGGAGAGGAAGGCGTAGAAAGTTTTCTGCTTCTTGTTGGTTGGTTCGTCGTAGTGTCAGGATTCGTGGCAGCTGCTCTCGGCCTTCGGGTGAGTTTCCTAATTCGAGCACCGCGAGCGGTGTTTCAGAATCAGGCTCAGGTGCGCATTTTGATTTGGGTAGTGTTTATTCGTCTTATGCTTTGGGTGACTTATCAGCTGCTGATTTCAGTCAGTTTGCTAGTAGATCTGCTTTTATTTTTTCTGACATTGAGTTAGATCGTGAGTTTATTAGTAGTAAGGAACTTGATAGGGATCTATGGGCTTATGAGAATCATTAGTTGGAACATTAGAGGTCTGAACGACCTTAATAAATGTGATAAAGTTAAAATCTTTCTTAAAGACTTTTCTATTGACATTGCTCTTTTACAAGGAACTAAAATAGAATGTCCTGATTTTCGTTTTTTTAGAAGATTAGGAGGCTTTCGTTTTAGTAAATGGGTTTTTCTTCCTTCGGTGGGCTGTTCAGGGGGTTTAATGATTGGTTGGAGAGATAACCTGTTTAAATTAATGCAGTGTATTCAAAAGAAGCACTCTTTACACATTATTTTAATTAATTTAGCTGACAATTCTTTTTTAAACATTTCTAATGTTTATGGGCCTAATTCTAGAATTGATAGACAGATTCTCTGGAATGAATGCTTTGGGTTTAGATCTTTTGCCCCCGGATCTTGGATATTGGGGGGTGACTTTAATGTTACCCGATTTATTGGGGAGCGTTCTCCCCGAGGAGGTGATTATTCGGCTATGGAGGAATTCGATCAATTTATCATTCATTCTAGTTTGATCGAAATCCCTTTGTCCAATAGAGATTTTACTTGGAGTAATAATAGGGATTCTCCCTCTTTTGATCTCTTAGATAGATTTTTCGTTAGTGATGAAATTGAGGATAAGTTTCATATCTGTAGAGTGTCAGGTTTACCTTACACCCTTTCAGATCATTGTCCTATTATTCTTTCTTGCGATAGTCATAGATTTATTAGTAGAGCCTTTAAATTTGAAAAAATGTGGCTTCTAGAGCCAAGTTTCTCTAATTTAATCATCAATAAATGGTCTTCTATGAGTTTTTATAATTTTAGGTATTGTGACAATTCAGCCAAAGCTTTTGTGCTCAAACTTAGAAAACTTAGGATTTTTCTTAAAAACTGGAATAAAAACGTTTTTGGTAATATTAAAATTAAAAAAGATAATATTCTCAATGATCTGCTTAAATTTAATAAGATTGAAGAATCTAGACATTTAAGTTTAGGTGAGAGAAATGTTCTTAATAACTTAAAAGATGAACTTAATTCTATTCTTATAAAAGCGGAAGTTATGTGGAAACAAAGATCTAATTTTCAATGGATTAATGAAGGTGATAATAATACCAAATTTTTTCATAATATAGCTAATAGTAGAAAACGTAGTAACACTATCAATTCCATTTTAGTTAATAATGTGGAATTAGTCGAACAACGTGATCTTAACAATGCTTTTACTGATTATTATAAAGAAATCTTTGGTAATAAAATCAAGCGTAGAGTGAATGTTAGATGGAATGATCTTTATCCATCTGTCTCTAATATTAATCTTTCTGATTTAGATGTTACTTTTACTGAAGAGGAAATCCGAAAAGCCATTTTTGATTTACCTGGAGATAAATCTCCAGGCCCGGATGGATTTCCTATTCTTTTTTATCAATCTTTTTGGGAGGTTTTAAAATTAGATTTAATTTGTATGTTTAATGAATTTTATAATCGTAATCTTCAATTAGGTTGTTTTAATTTTGCTAATGTTTTTTTATTACATAAAAAAGTTGGTGCTAATACTTTAAAAGATTTTAGACCCATTTCTTTGATTAATTGCTCTGTTAAAATTATTTCTAAAGGTTTAGCTAATAGGCTTAGTTTAAAAATGAATGATCTTATTGACTGTTCTCAATCAGCTTTCATTAAAGGAATGAGTATTACTGATGGTGTAGCCGTTGTTCAAGAATATATTAATTTTTGTTGTAAAAATAATATAACTTGTGCTATTTTAAAATTAGATTTTGCTAAAGCTTTTGACTCGGTTGATTGGAATTTTCTTATAGATATTTTCCTTGCCAGAGGCTTTAGTAATAGATGGACTAATTGGATTTTTAACTTGCTTAAAACGGGTAATTCTAGTATTATGGTTATTGGTGTTTTAGGTAATAAAATTCAATCCAAGAGAGGTTTAAGGCAAGGGGATCCTTTATCGCCCCTTCTTTTTAATTTAGCGGCTGATGTCTTTTCTAAGATTATTAAGAATGCTGTTTGTAATAATCTTTTAGGTTCTATTGGTAATGATATTTCTCGTTTTGGTTTGTCTGTCCTTCAATTTGCTGATGATACTTTGCTTTTTTTCTCTCATCTTCCTAGTCACATTGTTGCTCTCAAGTTTATTCTTTATAGTTTTGAACTTTTATCAGGTTTGAAAATAAATTTTGATAAAAGTTCTGTTTTAGTTTTCAATGATTTTGATAATGTAGAAAATTTAGTTGCTAATACTTTAAATTATAAAACTATGAGTTTTCCATTCGACTATCTTGGTTTTGTAATTAGTCCTTCAAAACTTAAGCATGATGATTGGTTAATAATCGTTGATAAAATTAAAAATAGGATTACTAATTAGAATGTGAGATTCTTATCTAGAGCTGGTAGACTGGTTTTGATTAATTCTGTCTTATCAGCTCTCCCTATCTATTGGATGTCTATGCACCTTTTTCCTGATTGGGTGATAGATAAAATAGATAAAATTAGAAGGGATTTCCTTTGGAGTGGTAATAATCCTAACTGTAGCATTAAATGTTTAGTTAACTGGGATACTGTCTGTAAATCTAAAAAAGAGGGTGGTTTAGGTGTCATTATTTTACACAATATGAACCTGTCTCTTCTTGGTAAATGGTTATGGAAATTCAGAGATTCTAGTGATAATGCCATTTGGAAGGAGATTATTTCTAAATATTATTACAATGGTAGTTATAATCTCTATCAAATTAGTCCTTCTATTTTTAGTAATCTTTCTTATTTTTGGAAATCAATCTTAAAATGTGGTGATATTTTCAAATTAGGTATTAATATTATTGTTCATTCTGGTAATAATACATCTTTTTGGCATGATAGTTGGATTTCTTCTACTCCTCTTAAGAATGAGTTCAAAGATTTATATGATATTTGTAACTTTAAATTTGCGTTAATTTCTGATGTTTTCAACTCTAAGTCTGACCCTCCTTGGATTTTCAATTTTAATTGTATTTTAGTAGGCCCTACCTTTAGACTTCTTTTCTTGCTTTATGCTAAACTTAATCTTTATAACATTGACAATGATAATGACTTCATTAGTTGGGAGTGGGATAAAAGTAAAAAATATTCCTCTAATTCCTTTTACAAATTTATCAACTTCTCGGGGGTTTCAGTCAATTGTTTTAAATTTATTTGGAAGTCTAATGCCCCTCCTAAATCTAAGATTCATATGTGGCTCATCATTCATGGTAAGTTAAACACTATTGAATTTTTAAAAGAGAAAAATATTAGTATTGATAATAAATGTTTCTTTTGCAACTCATTCTCCGAAGATATTAATCGCATTTATTTTGATTGCTTGGGTACTTATTTTATTCTTATAAAGACCCTTAACATTTTTGAGTTTCATATTAGTTCTAGAGTTTCTGATTGTTTTTTCTATTGGAACTCTTTTAGATTTATGTTCAATAAGGATTTTAGATATTTGCTTGATACTTTATTCTCTATTACTTGTACATTTGGTTTGAAAGAAATCAAAGAATTTTTAATAATAAATATCAACATAATAATAATTTGATTATTTTAATTTCAAATTTCTGCTTTAATTGGATATCTAATCCCAAATATAATTTAGCCAATAATAATTGCTTTAAGGATTATCTTAACAAGGTTAGAAATAATATTAACATATTCAAACTTAATATTAATAATTTTGTTTCAAATAACTCTTTTATTATTCCATATTCTGATTTAAATCATGTTCACATGATGAATCATAATTCTCTTTCTTTATTAGGCCCATAATTTTGCTCCTTGTTTTGTTTTTTCTTCTCTTAATTATATTGCCTCTTTTTTCCTTTTCTTTTCTAGTCTTGTTTGTTTTGTTTCTAGGTTATCCTCGCTTTTTTTCTCTCTTTGATTTTTATTCTCACATATATGTATATAAATTCTATTTATATACATATATGTGATTCATTCTAACTTGATTTCCTAGTTTTGTTCCAGATTTGGTTTAGGTTAGTTGCTGGTTTTTTTCTTATCTGACTTTCAGGATAGCATTCAGCTTTATTCAGGTTTTTAGGATAGCTCTTCTTAGGGATTTGGATCGCATCTGGCTTTTCTCTTCGGTTACTCCAGGTCTTCTGTATGGAGTTCTTCATTTTGGTCCTTCTGTTGGTGTTCTTCTTTATGGATCTTTTCTCATGAGAGTTTGATTTTTTAGATACCTCTAACACTCTAGTATTGGGCGGTGGCCTTGCCGGAGCTCGGTATTAGGGTGTAATGGGCAGTGGCTTTGCCGGAGCTCATTTGAGGGGTATCTTTTCTTTATTTTTTCTTGTTTTATAGTCTGGCCACCTGTCAGGCATGTTGGCAGCTCCTTCTTTTTGTTATATATATATAGTGTTCCATGTGTGCTCTCCTCTTTTGTTAGAGGATCACACATTTTTCTCAAAAAATAAAACATTTACTCTTGGAGAGGTCCATCCTATGATTCTTTGCATTGTGCCTACCTTCTGACATCGGTTACAAGTAGTCGCCTGCTTCTTACCTCCTACTCCTTGTAGTCCATTTCCCTTGCGTTTTCTCTACCATTGTCCATCCACTTCCTTATTCTGGTCTTTGATCATATTTCCATTCATAGAATTTGGTAATGCCGATTCTACCAATCCCTCGAATGCTACTCCATACGGTATCTAATTTAATGCCAACTCACGTAAAGGTGAACTCAAATCCTTTGCAAAAATTAATGCCTTCTTTGCTGGTGTATCCACTAATTCAAGTCCAAATCAGACCAACTCACTAAGTGACTGACATACTATCCAGCTATCATTTCTCCCTGCTTCAAATGAATAAACTTTTCCAACAAATCCTTTGTAACATTAGAGAGAAATTTGCTCAATCTAGATTTAAAAATCCTTTATATAATAGCATTCTCATCCACCTCGGTCCTTACTACTTCCCTCCAACATGCTGCTTCACCCTTCAAATGCTAAGCAGTTAACTGCCTTTTCATCGCATCACCAAGTCCTAATAGGTTGAAAATCATTTCACAATCATTAAGCTCGGCCCAAGTCACCGAGTATGGTTCCATCCTAAGAAATGGCTTGCCACTATGGTAAGAGAAATCCTTACACAGCTTAGAAAAGTCTACAATTGATGATGTTGGGGCTGGAATCACACCTTAATTAACAGCGGTATTGGTGGCTGCGGGTTCGATAGGGATGGTACTAGCTTGGCTTGTCGCTTGAAGGTAGCATCTAAACCATAGTGGAATATTAACCCTAGGAATATCCAGTATATCTTCATGGGTTCTAGTCCCCACCCTGGTTTCCATCCCACTGGAATTTACTGCGTTGATCCCTATTCTTGTTTGATTGGATTATTCATTTTGGCTATCTATTAAAAGTTGGATTTATTAGCAAATTTCCAATATATAGTAAAAAAACTGGAACGGTATATAGGTATGTGCATATATACTCATATACATATAATATATATACATATCTAATAGAAGTACAAGTACTCTCTCTCCATACATTCCTAATTCCTATTTTAGTTCCTAAACTATTCTCTAATACTAAATGTAAAAACCTTCCTTTTCGACCTCTGATCCAACGCCCAAACCGATGCTAGCACCAGAGAATCGAAGAAAATGAGTCATTAGGAGAAAGATATATTATAAGCAAGTAAAATAGATATAGATGGATATCATATACTAAATATAATTCTGACTAACACTATCTACTTTCAAAGTCTCACCATTAAGGGAAATAAAATGTAATACACAATAAATATCATAGTCACATCACCATAACATGTCATAAATGTAAACTACATAAGTCTAAATAAATACTTGTACATTTTAATCCCATACACCTAGAATCAAATCTAGGTACAACACTGATTTACACCATATCTACACCATATAAATAAATCCACATCTCGGATACCATCTCACCCCAAAATTCCATCAACCTGGATATTGGTATAAAAATGAAATTTGAAATGTGTCAAATATAAGTCTAGTGAGTGAGTCATACTCTACTCTACTCTACATATACTACAAAAATAAAAACAAAAATAAAATAGATATGAGTCCATCGTTTAGCCACCATATGTTCTATCGCCATTTCATTACTAATTGTCACATACACCTCGTCATATCGCATCATGGACCTAGACTTGCCTCGTGCGCTATAGGGTCGCCTATTGTTTACCGTCACATCAATCACGTATAGGACTCACGCCTCAGACCAGCCATATTCCCAACAGGGCCAACTATTGCCGTTGTGCTACCTATGGATTCATGTCATGAACTAGCCTCATGCCTTACAAGGTTGCTTAATGTCCACCCCTCCACCTAGTCCATCGAATCATTATAGGGGACCAATCATCATGCCTTGATAACTCAAATGTGTTATAGGTTTGCATTCGTATCCACATACATGCTTTGGGTCATCCATCCTACGTCCTAGATTCATTTCTGTCCATGTTCACCATCACATCTCACTTTCATATCACAACGTACATAGAATATATAAATATATATGCTTATTTATATTCTCTTTACATAGTAACCAAACCTTTAAATATTCATTCATTTCATAACATCATCTCATTCTATAAATATATTCATTCCATATCAACATCACGCTCCATACCTCGTCACTTTGAGATTTCATGTTTGACCTAGTTGTTATTAACAAACAAGAAACTCTCAAGTGAATCATTACATAGCTATTTGATTACCATCAGTACATAGCCCTTGGTGCACTTAGCAACTATAAGTAATGCACTGCCCAACATTTGGAGAGCATTATGTACTCTAGTCTCAAAAGATGCATCAATATCCTTTCTCAAAACATCTTGACCAAGAACAATTTGAAATAATATGTTATTTTATATTATGATAATTTGTCATGACTACAACTTCTCATAGTTTTATCCATAACATATGATTTAAGAATTTTCTATTTTAGTATATTTTAAATTTATTTACTTAATTAATTATATCACTATATAACAAACCTTTATTACAAAAAGATTGGTTATATAGTTAAATATATGTAATGAATTACATAATTTCTCCTAAGACATACTCCTAACTCTCTTAAACTCCTATGTGCACTTAGGGACAATTATGGAACCTTATTCGCATTCCTCTAACTAATTTCTCAAAACTCGCATTCCTCTAAATAATTTCTCAAAACTGATCGAGGTAGTCCCTTAGTGAATGAATATGTTACATTGTCTTAATTATCCACTATATCAAACAACTCTCTCCTATGTTAATAAGCTGCCTTTATCATGTGGAACTTTTTAGAATATGTTCCTTGACTTTTAATAATCTCTCCGACTTTTATGATCTGTATCGTAGCATTGTTATCACATAATAATATTATGGGATTCTTAATATTTGAAATCACCTTAGCTCAGTTATAAATTAGTGTATTACATGCACACACAACTTTTGTTGTGGCACTATTCAAGGTGATGTACATAGCCTTTGATTGAATTAACCACAACCTTGATATTGGAAGATTCGAACTTAAAGCACCATGACTTAGGTTGAATATGAACTTACGATTGACATACTATGCTCGATATCACTTATGAACTGTGAATCTGAATACCATTCATGAGAAGCTCATTGTTTCCAAAAATATTTCTCTAGCATTACTTATATACTCGAGAACACTCTTACCACCATTTATGATCTTAATTTAGATTTGGTACTAGCCAAATATACCAAGTATATAAGTGAAATGTGATATAATAGAAAACATAGCATACATGATAATTTTTACTGCCAATGCATAAAGAATTCAACTCATACTCCACATTAAACATTATAATGTATTGTCTATCTATATTGTTTAGGACATTCCCAACATCCTTTTATACTAACTGTAAAAGGTCGTTTTCAAACTCAATGTCGAGGGTTAAACAACCAAGCTAAGACTGATTTTAACATCAGTACATCATTAACAATTAGTAGTATGTTGTTTACTTATAGTTTGGAAATATCGTAGTATTTTTGACGTTATATCTTACAGAAGCACGCGTGCTCTGCATTTTATTGAAAATCAAACTATTTAATTTCTTTATGAAAATATTTTCTCAATTAAAATGCTTGTTGAACTATAACACCTTGAAAAATGAACAAGAAATTAATTAAGAAGATCTAATGAATTAATAATAAAGCTAAAAATAGAAATTGAGAAAATATAAGAATTTGGCCATGAAACTCGCATCATTGTGTTGTGGAGATCTTCTATAAAACTTTCATTTATAAAGCTTCATGATTGAAGTTCAAATAGAGAAGTTATATATGTTTGAAAATCTAAGGTCGAAAATAATTTAAAACTAAAAAATAAGCTTTTGGGACCCACTAGTCGACAACCACTATGGGTCGACTGACTGCTAGTGGCCGATCATTTATATCGACCGATTAGTGTATGAGGGTTTCTTTTGACCTAAACGGGCTTAATTTGACAATATTAAAAGGTTTTGAATCCGATGATCTTGGCGCATCCAAGAAATAAATAAGAGGCTAGCCCCTAATTTTTCTTCACAAAATCTGAACCTCGTAATGAGAAGCTTCCAAATTATCTTTTTCCATAGCAATTTCTTAAACTCAAAATTCAAAAATAAATACATACATTAAAGGACTAGGAGAAGGAATGAAGGAATCAATCTAAAGAAAAAGGTATTGAATCATATATATATATATATATATATATATATATATATATATAATTCCATAGTCTATAGTTTCTAAATCTAAAACACATAAACAAATTTATTAAACATTATACAATAAAAAGGTGATAACTTAGAGGAAGAGATAGGCAATAATATGGAAACAAATCTAAGAAGATTTCAGTGGGGATTATTCGTAAGTGGAAATTTCAATCTTTTTCCATAATAGTAATTTGATAGTTCGTTTTGGATTTGTAATGTGCATTGAAAATTTTGTTTGTGAAAATTTATCCATTTAAAACACCAAAATTTCCCATAATATGTGAGTTGTGAAACTTGTTGGAATTCTAGTTGTTTTGTTCTAGTCTGGTAGAATTGGATTTGTTATTATTTATAATACGAACAACTTGTATTCCATTTGATTCTACTTCTCAAATTGTGATTGTAATGACTAAAATTCAAAAACAAGGAAAATATAGATGGGTATGTGTTTGCTCCAATAATGGCACAAATACTAAAGTATCAGATGAAAGCATCAGTTTTATGAAAATAAAGGAAAAAGCAAAAAAGTAAAAGAAGACATATTTTTTTTTGTAGTGGTTTGGCATAATCTCCGAGCCATATCACTATAACTTTGTTATTAGTTGTTCTTTCTCTGGATTACAACTAGTAATATCATACCTGACTATAATCAAGTGGATCTGGAATTTACAATGAAAATACTAGAGTATTTAGAGGAGAAGATAGGGGTGAAGAAGGTGCAGAGTATGGAGTGGAGTGAAGAAGATCCTTTTCTGCTTACCATAAGGCTAGTATTTGTAGGAAAATAGAGGTATTGGGTCAGAAGACTACATGCACTAGGGTCCAGGAGATAGCTCGAAGTTGTACAAGAGAGATTGGAGTCCTACGAATCAAAATAACCCTGTACCGAGTCATCTAACTAGGTATCCACCTATTTGTGTTGGTGCAAATCCACATTCTTCACCTACTCTTCTCTTCTACCTTCTACTTGATGCGTTCCAATCTCTTTTCATTGACTTTTGGTTGATTCTTGTGATCTTTCTATTATCGCTTAAGGTATCCTACTTTCTTGGTTTTATTCTCATCAATCCTTGAAATTGGTCGTCCAACTCTGGGAAAACAACTTGATACCGAGAAATTAGAGTAGTATGCAAGGTATATGAAGTTTGGAGGGAGGAATATACTAAATAAATAGGTCGGTGCTAACCTATATAACTCGATGCCGATTTATATACTTAGCTCCATTCCAGTTGAAACTCTTACCAATTGTTTCTCTAGCTCTTCTAAGTGTACTTCCAAGTTTGTGAATCGTTTCATCCTTGTTTTGAACCTCTAAGTCCAGTTGAGATCAGCTTTGGCTAAAAGCAGGTTAAGACTTACCTCCTTAAGTACGCCTTTCAAATGTAAGGTATGCTTTGCTTAAGAGCAAATTTTAGTAATCAATCCTCGATAGTCGAGCTCTTCGGCTATCCACTAATCTCGATCTTGGTGAATCGTTTGGTTCCTTCGGATTCTCTTGCAAATCAAAGGCGGTTTCTAGACCTGTTTTACCATGGATCATGATAAAAGTGTCTCCATCCAGGGGTATCATTTCACATCGAAGCCACCCTATATTCACCAGGATTCATCTTTCTTTCTCCAATTATAGGCCATTCAAATCCTTTTGTCAAATCTTCATTCGCTCCGAGACTTGGTATTTTCTCGTTCATTTTCCAATCTAAGGTTTGATTCCTCTGCATCATTTATCACCCAATCTAGGATTTCGATTCTTATGGATCATTAGTCTCCCAATCTAGAGTTTCGATCTCTCTGGATCATTAGTCTCCTAATCTATGCTTTCAATCTCTTCGGATCGTTGCTGAGCCTAATCAACTCGCTCTCCGACAAGGGGAACCGATGACTAAGTAAGCCTATCCGCTCACTCTCTAGTGAGGGGACTTACTCTCATACAAGCCCATCCACTTGCTCCCTAACAAGGGAACTTGCACCCTATCCTATGGTGCCGACTCTTCAGTTGGGACTTAATGCGATCAATATCGTACAAGCCATTTACCTGCTCTTCGGCAAGGGAACTTGCATCCTGCACTCCAATTTTGACTCTTCGGTCGAGACTTAACGCGATAAATATCCGCTAAAACATTAAAATCAAGGCAAACAAGCAAATGGAAATCCTAATTGTTCATCCCAGACATCCATCACAGAGTGTGCCTAAAGACCAATCTAGGACACGTATGTGTGTAAGAAGTCCAAGGTTATTGTTGCTTAAATATTCATCCTAGATATCTAAATCAAAGCATGCCTAGAGACCAATTTAGGCCTTGTGCATGTGTAAGCTGTCAAGTTTATTATTATCTTAATTATTCAAAGAAAAAAAGCAAAGTGCGAAAAGCAAACCTACCTCTGGTCGATCTCGATCATGTGATGACCATCCTCAACTCAGATCCCTGGTTGTTTTTTGATGCATTTGCCATAAATGGTGGGTGCTCCGACTGTACCATTGCAATTTAACTCCTCGCGTACTATTGCAGCCGGTTTCTTTGAACATGCTCTTCTATCAGATCATGAAAGTGTCAGCGTTCATTTCATGTCCATCTAGCTTATAAAAGATGCATAAGTTTTCAGATCTTCCTTCTCGATCAATGAGCACTCTTCTAGATGGCTTTTGGTTGGGATCAAGCCTATGATATCTTGGTATATCCTCTCGGGGTTTTGATTAAGTTAGTGTAAGAAGAGAATTTTGGCTCTCCCTTTTTCATTTTGGTTCATTGAAGTCATTATCAATGTTTCGCTTTCCTTTGTCTTTTCCATATTCTGCTCTGTGCAGTCCTCTTCTATCCACAACACTAACATCAAAATTATCAACTTCGACATCCTCTTGATGTAGATAACTTCAGCTTTGTGGTATTATTAGAAGGATGAGAGTCAGATCCAACTCCTATGCTCTACCTTTCGTTTCTTTTTTCGCACTTTCCTTTCCGTATTTAGTAATAAAGATGATAATTACCTCAAGCCGCTCACACGTTGTAACATTCCTGGATTTTAGCCAAGTTTAGTTTGATATTTAATTTAATTTTTGAAATTAAATTGTTAATTAAATTGAGTTTTTCCAAAATAAAATAAAATAAAATATTATTTGTCTATATATATATATTGATTTTTAATAGAAATTTAAATTTGAAAGCTCAATAATAAATATATTGGAAATAAATTGGATTTAAAATTTTATTTTTAAGCTAATAAGAATTTGTTTCTAATTTTATTAAATATGCATTTTGATTTAAAAATGATATTTTGAATTTAATATAATAATTTTTTTCAAAGACTAATTAAAAAATGAAATTCTAATATATTTATTCATGTGTGATTAAATTTTAAAACCATTTTTCTTTAAAAGATTATATAAATGATTAATAAATAAAATGTATTTATTTAAATAAGAAGTATGATATAAAGTTATATTTACAATATTATTTATAGTGTTCAAAAATATAGTAAAAGTTTAAAAGTTGTTTAAAAGTTAAATTCTATATTTTACATATGTGTGATTATTTATTTAAAGTATAATTATATTTTTAAAAATCAATTCCTTGAAAGTATAAATATATACATTAGTATTAAACCATTCTCTTTTAATTGTATATATATAAAACATGATTTACAAATTTATAAAAAATATGGTTTAAAACAAAATTTACAAAATAATTTAAATTAAGGATATAAATACAAAATGTTACATATGAACATTTGTAATGTTGGGATTATATGCAAAATACAAGTGTTAAACTAAATGGACAAGTGGCATTAATCTTTTCTTGAAATAAATTAAAAATTTATAAGCCACATTCATTTTTTTTCCATATCTTCAACTTCAAAACTGAAATAAGAAAGATAAAAAAAGAGAGAAACAAAAAGTATGCCAATATCAAAACAAAACCTGTAATCAAATTTTCAAAGTCTAGAAATTAAGCCAGGCTTCAAAATAAAAACAAGAACAAGCTTCAGGATTCAAGAAATTAAGCCTATAAGCAAGCAAGTTCAAGCGTGCAGATTCAAATGGCCATTTGACATCAATCAAGTTCTGAAATCAAACTAAAAGATCATAGCATCAAAACCAAAGTAAGATCAAAAGTAAGATCACATTAACTCAGCAAGCAAAACTGGATCAAGCAAAGCAAAGATCAGGCAACAAAATTCAAAAAAATCAGGCCTTTATTTAACAACACTGTGAGCAAATTCCTAAACCCTCATATACTTGAAGTTGTTTAGATGTTTGTTAGTGTGCATGCATGTCTATGTGTATATCTGTTCATATTTGCCTGAATATGTGTGGAAACCAGGAGGTTAAGCCTCTGTTCTTGATTCAGTTTTCAAAAACCTATTCAAAATCAGTTTGCTCCTTCCCCGATTTCTATTAAGATTTAAGATTCAAATCAAAATTGTTTGTTTGAACATATTTTAAGTTTAAGCAAAATTAATTTAAGTTTCTTCTGAAAACATGAAAATACAGTGAAAACTTAAAATTATGGCAAATTCAAGTATCGCGATTTCGAATTTCAATTACATCAACTAACTAGATTTTAAAAACTATAAATTTTGAGGATAAATTCAGGATTTTTAGTTTGGCAAACTTTGAGAAATTGCAAGTTGAACAGAAAGTGAAAATTCGTCAGTATCTGATGAACGTCGAAGCTACGGAAGTCGCGGTCCTTTTTGGAGAAGGCTGAGGTATCGGGGAATCTAGGAAATATAGAAAAGGAATTTATAATGCGTCATAGTGGTCGACAATGTTCATCGGGGAAGTTCGTCGTTGTTGAGGCAATTGGGTCGATCACACTGGAGGAACAAGCGGAGGAGGTTTTGGCGAATCTTTGGACGTGGTCGCAGGGTCTACGGAAGCCAGAGGCGACGGCACGAACCATTTTTAAGCGATTGAGTTGATTCCAGTGGAAGCTCGATCCGTTCGATTTCGATTCCCAACGTATCTCGATGATCTGGGTGTTTGGAAGGGTCAACGACGTCGTTAGTGAATTGGTGAGGGGTCGGTGATGATCGATCGTTGATCTGATGGTCATGCACGTGAGAGTGTGGCATCAGGTGTAGTTGTTGGTTTGGGGAGGATGAAGGATGCTTGGGTTCGTGCTTGAGTTTCTCGCGAGAATAACTCAAAGCAGTTGAAGGTTTGGTGAAGCCCGAAGTTTTGCTCGGGGAAACTAAGGATTAGCCCGGGTTTGAGAGTTTTGTGTAAAACAGCTTTCAAGTTTAAAATTTTAATCAAGTTTTATAAAGCTTAATTAAGTTTTAATGAATTTTGTAAATAAATTCTTTTATACAATTCGTGGATTATTTTTTTATCAACTACAGGTTTTAAATATAAATTATTTTAAAATCTATTAAGTTTAAAAAGTGTTTTAAATATATTTAAAAATAACCTTTAATATTTAAAGCAATTAATTTAAGATGAAAGAATTATCTTTTGATTAGATTAAAGTCTTAAGTGATTAAAAGATAAATTACATGATTAAGTTATTAAAGATAATTATTTAATGTAAGAAAATTTTAAGGATAATTAATTAATCACAGATTGATTAAGGCTAATTAATTTCATAATTAATAATTGTTATCCTGCTTTTTGGCAAAGCCGCGATACCAAAAGATCGGTCAGAAACGGAGAACAGTTCGTCTCAGAGGTTGGTCATACTTCATTTCGCCATGGATATCGTTGAATTTTGTCCGAGTCCAGATTGAGCTACAATTGATAGGACACGGCAAGAAAGACCATAGGAGTCAGCATCTCAAGTTTCAAGTCAATCCGGGTTCATACGCTAAAGTTATGATCGGTTCAACTTGAAGGAAACACCCTGGTTTCGAACCCATCATGATGGATGTCTTCGAACCCATCATCATGCACCATTCGAAACCATCACCCTCGAACCAAAGGACATCGAACCCATCGGTTTCGAAACCATCAAAGCGCCTCACCCTCGGCTCCATCCACTTTGAATCCATCTGCTTGTTCGAACCCATCACGGAGTCCTTGTTCGAACCCATCACGGAGTCCTTGTTCGAACCCAACTGTGCAGCTTCATTCGAAACCACTGGGTCAACCAACCATGATGACGTGTCTTCCATCGGTTCGAATACGCCGAGGTATATGGAGTCGAAGCGGTCAACACGGAGTGAAGACCGGATCGATTCGAAGTTTGCGCTCCACGTCAACGCGAAGCCACATGCCTCCATGGATTCGAAAGGATCGATTCGAAACCTTGGTTTCGAACCAAACAGCCGAGCAACAAACCCAATTTCGAACCCATCATATCTCCTAACCTATTGATCCAAATGCCATGAAATTTTCACAGAAGCTTGCGTGCATGTTGGGGAATGTCCACGCCAAATTTCACCTCGATTGGATGAATTCTTGATCGATTCGAATGGAATTCGAACCGATGCCAAAGTGGGCCCAAACTTCCTGAGACCGTGCGTGTGGGCCCCCTCACGTGCCAGAAGTGGTCTCCCGAGTTTTCAGCGAAATACCAGCAGCCTACGCCTATAAATAGAGCCCCAGGGCCAAAGGAAAAAGGATCTTCTGACTCTGAGGCGCCCAGACTCTGCCGGATCAAGATCTCCATCATCCTATATCATAATTTGATTGTTGCTTTCGAATTTTCAGTTGTAACTTGCTGTTGATCGCTGTAACAACTTGTAAACATTGAAAGAGAATCAATAAAATATCAAAAAACTTCACAGTGGACGTAGGCAACACGCCGAACCACTATAAATCGATTGTCTATGCATTTTCTTCACTGTTGATTGGAGTTTTTGTTAGATAATATCTGTTTTGAACTTACATTCTTGACTATTATCTCTTCAACGACTCCCGAAGAGTGTTGTGCCCAATTTTGACGCAAACATTTGGTGCTTTCACTGAGAGAACCCAGATTTTCTCCTGCTCGTTGGATCTGTCATCGATACCGGATTGAATAAATCTAAGAGAGAGATCCAGATCATTGAATCCAACTTCCTTCCCTTCTATTCAGATTGGCATAAAGTCTAGGAAAGGAACTCAACTCTAAAGATGGTTAGCACAAGAACCACCTCAAACGCCGTCAATCAAGAAGAACAGGATAGACAGAATCCTGCCTCTCTACCTCCATCTAATCAAGATGCCGCTGGGCACTCAGAGCCGTCGGGTCCGGTTACCCGGCAAGAGTTGCAGCTGTTACTCCAAGAGCTGACCGAGAGTCGGCAACAGCTAGAAGAACAGCTACGCGCTAACACTGAGCTAATCAACAAGCTGGATCGTGAGAAACGAAAGAGATCCATGAAAGATCGTGCTTCTCACTCTTCCAGCGAAAGTTCTTCATCTTCTGATTCTCATAACCGGCCTCCACGACCCCGGTTAGATGGGAGTCGTTTGCCACCCGTTGGAAACCAACCGACATTGACCGTTGGACAAATAAGAGTTGGTCCGTCAGCCAGCTTCCAAACCGGACCCTCCTCCCGAGGAGGCGCCGTTCCTCATCACGCCGTAGAATACCGCACCACTAGCGTTGCGGCTGAACCAGGGGTCGACGCTCAAGACCAGTCGGACCTAGACCGTCGTCATAGCGGCCGTACTCCTGAACCGTACGTCCCAGAGGACTATGAGACGAGAAGGCAAGATGTGAACCGTCGACGATATCCGGTTCAAACCCAAAGTATGGAACGTGACCATACTCCGGCGCAAATGCCGGATCTTTCAACTATGATACGTCAGATGATCCGTGAGAGTCAGGGGTTCACAAACGACGATTGGGGAGTTTCCCGAAGTCATACTCCCTTTACGGACGATATTCTTAATGCTGAACCCCCACGGCGATTCCGAATGCCCACTCTGCCCATGTATGAGGGAAAATCCGATCCCAACCAACATATTCTAAAATATGAATGGTCGATGACTGCTGCCAGAGCCGACGACGCTGTGAAGTGTCGTAGTTTCCCCATATCCTTGGGGGGCATAGCCACCATGTGGTTCACCCGATTGCCTCCTCGATCCATCTCCTCATTCGACCAGCTGGCCACAAAATTCGTTGAGCAATTCCGCATGCACGTCACAAGGCCGAAAGATGTCAACACTCTATCTAGTGTCACACAAGCTCCCGGAGAGACACTCAGACACTACTTAGAAAGATTCCATACTGCATGTGCAGAGATTAGTAATCCAAACGATAACTCCATCCTTATGGCGTTAACTAAGGGGATCGACCCCGATTCTGAATTTGGCAATTGGCTAGCTGGGAAACCACCTACGTCATTGGACCGTTTCCATGCCAAAGCAGCTCAATTCCTGAGACGGGAAGACGCGAAACAGTCTAGTAAGCAAACTGACGCAGGGCCAAATGCAGAAGGAACCCAAAGCAATGTTGCAATGAAACAGTCCGGCGAGAGTTCCGGAAAAGTTCAGTTGAACATTAAAAATAAACAAGCTCGGCGAAGAGAGAGCGTGAATCAACTTAAAAAACAAGATCAAAATCGCGGCCCGCAACGCAAAAATCCGAAGTTCGACAGTTATACACCTTTGAATATTTCATTGGAGGACTTGTATTTGCGGACCCGTAATACGTTTCAATATGAAAAACCTGCTCCAAGACCGTCGTCAGAGAGACAAATCCAGACGGGAAATTTTTGCAGGTTCCATGAAGGTTACGGGCACGATACGAACGAGTGTCGTCACTTACAGGATCTTGTTGAAAAACTGGTCAGGGAAGGGAAGCTGGAACAGTTTGTGCGGACACCGCAACCCAGAGAAGCGGGCCCATCCAATCCAATCAATGAACCCAATCGACCGAGGCAGGAGGACTTGACCTGTCCCCGTGGGAGATTGGTGATAAACACCATCAGTGGCGGGCCTACTTACTCAGGAGCCTGGGACGGCGAAGAACCTCGTCACTGTCACACATGACATGCTCCTTCAGTCTATGAATGCTTTGTAGCTTCCTTTACATTCCGAATTTTGAATTTGTAATAAGGCACTGACTTTGCCACATTTTCTCATTTCAGCAAATAAAATGCTATCTCTTCAAGCTAAAGCTGTGATTCACCAAATACGACGTTCAACAATCACGACACACGAAGAGCTAAGTTCCATCGAACAATGGAATTTATTCAAATAGCGAGTGACTGCATTACAACCGGCCACTCACTAAGTGAAACCCCAGCTCGGGGACAAGCCAACACATCGAAGGCTGAACTGGACCAACACACGACAGTCCATTCAACAATTCGTTCCTGGAGCGCGAACGGACTCCAACTTCCCACAGCGTGAATTGGAGTATAAACATTCCATAATTCGTTCCCACTGCGCGAACGGACTCCAACTTCCCACAACGCGAATTCGAGTATAAACATTCAACAATTCGTTCCCAGAGTGCGAACGGACTCCAACTTCCCACAGCGCGAATTGGAGTGTAAACATTCCATAATTTGTTCCCACTGCGCGAACGGACCCCAACTTCCCACAGCGCGAATTGGAGTATAAACATTCAACAATTCGTTCCCAGAGTGCGAACGGACTCCAACTTCCCACATCATGAATTGGAGTATAAACATTCCATAATTCGTTCCCACTGCGCGAACGGACTCCAACTTCCCACTGCGCGAATTGGAGTATAAACATTCAACAATTCGTTCCCAGAGTGCGAACGGACTCCAACTTCCCACAGCGCGAATTGGAGTATAAACATTCCATAATTCGTTCCCACTGCGCGAACGGACTCCAACTTCCCACAGCGCGAATTGGAGTATAAACATTCAACAATTCATTCCCAGAGTGCGAACGGACTCCAACTTCCCACAGCGTGAATTGGAGTATAAACATTCCATAATTCGTTCCCACTGCGCGAACGGACTCCAACTTCCCACAGCGCGAATTGGAGTATAAACATTCAACAATTCGTTCCCAGAGTGCGAACGGACTCCAACTTCCCACAGCGTGAATTGGAGTATAAACATTCCATAATTCGTTCCCACTGCGCGAACGGACTCCAACTTCCCACAGCACGAATTGGAGTATAAACATTCAACAATTCGTTCCCAGAGTGCGAACGGACTCCAACTTCCCACAGCACGAATTGGAGTATAAACCTTCAACAATTCATTCCCAGAGTGCGAACGGACTCCAACTTCCCACAGCGCGAATTGGAGTATAAACATTTAACAATTCGTTCCCACAGCGTGAACGGACTCCAAATTCCCAGAGTGCGAATTGGAGTATAAGCATCAAGTCCATCATTCCCAGAATATGAAAAAATTCCTGAAAGCCCAAGTAGATACGACTGACCATCCAGCGGCTAACTTCGACTTCCCAAAGTGTGAATCGGAGCATAAGTGCGGATTATGGGTTCCCGGAGCGCGAACCGAAGCATCCGTGCTAACTCCAAGTTCCCAAAGCATGAGTTGGAGTATAAAACATCAATTCCAGGTTCCTGAAGTGCGAACCCAAACATACATGTTTTATCCAAGTTCCCGGCGTATGAGTTGGAGCATAAACACCAAGTTAGAGTTCCCGTAGTGCGAACTGAAATGTTAGTACTAACTCTGAGTTCGTAGAGTGCGAGGTGGAATGTGAACATCATTTCCAAATTCCCGGATCGCGAACCGTGTTACAAGCATCGATAACTCTCGAATTCCTGGAATGCAAGCCAGGTTATCGATCTTAAATTATTCTAAGTCCCCGGAATGCGGACGTGTGCTCAAGACTTGCAACAAGTGCGATCAACCACCAAAAATACAAGTGCTGTTCCCCAAAACTGGGGGGCACGAAAGCTAAATATTAATCACTAACCGAAGTGATACAACGTCCGAAGTTCAACTCATTCATCAATCACAACTTGTGACCAAGATTTTCAGGCTTGGCAAATGAAACGGACTCTACTTAAACGTTAAAAACACCACAAGTACACCGGACCGAAAACAAGACATTGCAAGTACTTAAGCACAAATAGAACAAGAGTTGAAACAAAGGAACTAAATTTTATTTCAACTAACTTGAAACAAGAACTTACACGCAAATAAGTTCTTCCAAAAAAGAATGCCTACTAGCAGGGGCCGAACCTGCATCTATACACGACCTACTGACAAAAAACGAAGACAAGTACCTATCTACCAAAACATCTACTTGAGAAGCCGATTTATTTCTTCTTTTTCGTCCTTCTTACTAGTGGTACATCATCAGTGTCACTAGGGACAGAAATTCTTCGTTTTGAATGTCTCCTCTCCGGCGGTGGCTCTTCGGCTGGAGGCATGATGTCAATATCCTCCTCGGAGCTTGAGTCTGCATGGAGGCTTCCCGCCGGAGGAGTAGGGGGGACTGGATCCGTGACGGAAGACGGGATAGTGCCACCCGATGACACTACTCTAGCAGGTGCTGGACTCTGCGCCGCCGTACTACCACTAACATTACCACTATGCCCCGCAGCCTCTATTTCGGCGCTGATTTCGGCCAAAATTTCCTCATCACGAGTCGCATGGGCTTGGATGGGGGCATCCACGGTCTGCATCGAAGAACTTGAGGTCGGCGGGAGGCACTAACGATGATAAATGGCAAGTCAGAGAAAGAACCACCCTGCTCACCGAGCAGCTCGCTCACCATTTGTTCATCAACAGAAAAGGATCTCCCCTGCGCCGCCTCAGTTGATATCGCAGTTACAACAGTAGTCTCGGTGGCGATGGTCTTATCTCCTTTGCTTGATTCTTGAGCCACAACAGTCGGCGCAACTCCAGTCACTAGGCAAAAAATAAGAAGTTATTAGTAACTGCTGCAAAACAAACACTCTATTCAGAAAACGCTTGAGATAACTTCGGAATACCTTCCCCAATTTGGCTCGCAGACGGCTGAACGGCCTCGAAAGTATGCTCGTGAATAGGAGATAAGCGCGGCTATTCCGGGTCGTAAGCAGGAACAGGTTGCAAACCAACCACAGATACGGGCACTGACAAAGATGGTGTGGTGACTTCAGTGACAGCAGAATGGTGCTCAACACCTGATCCCTCTCCGACTTTCAGGGAACGACCACCGATCATCTCCTTCTCATGAGCAATGATAGCGTCATGAAGGACCTTCTTCTCATCGTCTGTGAGCAGCCGGTTTTCAAGTTCGAATCGATCGACCGCTTCACCTGGATGCGCTTCCTCTTCCTCCTCAACCAATCGGTCCCAAGCGCTACGAAGGTGAACCGGATAATCTTGAAGCCAGGCTAAGTTTCTGTGTTTCAACACATTGGCGTTGTAAGTTATGAGCAAATCTTCGATATCGGCCTCTAGCCTGGCCTCTGCCTGTTGAACCTTCTCCTCCACCTCTGCTTCGACCGCTTGAATTTTGGCCACGGCCACATCTCTTTCTGTGCGAAGCACTATGGCTTGCTCGCAGGCTTCTTGCGCCGCGTTAAGCGCGTCATCTCTATCTTTAATAATTTCGGCAAATTTAGCCTTGAGCTCATTAAGTTCTTTTAACGCCGCATCTCGCTCAGCAGTGACGACAGTGTTCCGGTGGCCCATGTCCTCCATCGTAACATAGTGCTCCTTTTTCATTCTATCCATAGCTTCTTGAGCTTCATCGGCCTTTGTAAGAGCCTCCATCTCTGATTTTCGAGACGATTCAGCTTCGGTATTCAACACTTGTATGATGCGATCTTTTTGAGCCAGCTCAGTTTGAAGCTTTTCAATGGTAGCCGCTCGTTCGAAGGCCAACGCCGATGCCTTGTCGGCCGCCCTATACCACGCCTTGTATTGGGCGTAAAAGTCATGCACGTAGTCGAGCGCCAACCGCTCGGCCTCCGGCGGGATTCATTTTAGGTTCGGGGGAAAGACGTAGTTATCGAAGCAAATATTCGGGAACTCCCTCTTTAATTGCGCAAGTCTAATTGCCCCTTCCCCTGAGATTTCAGTAGGAGGCTGCTCCGCGATTATCGGGGTCATCGCCTCAGATCGGGAAGATTGGGAAACCGACGTATATCGAGAAGACTCGGAAGGATGGGGGACGTGAGCTGGAGGTTGCACAGGATCTCTGGAAGGAGGAGGGGTACGCGATCGCGATCAACGCTTCTGGCCTCTGTCCGTGTCATATCTCTCGTGACTAGAATACCCAGAGCGTCCCTGGTCGTAATGCCCAGAGCGCCTCTGGTCATAACCTCTATCCCCTTCTCGTCTGCGCGAGTCGTAATATGAAGGCTTGCGGGCATGTCGAAGACTCCCAAGCATTGAGCCTCGCTTAGACATAATATCTGCGAAGCAAAATAAAATAGAGTTAATCACCTTTCAAAACAGGTAGTTTACAGTCAAAGGTTATGCAGTGTCGTGAAATGTGTATGAATATGCATTCCCCCCGACCAACCAGAAGTGTCGACCTCGCTAGTAATAAGAGGCTCGTTCAATTCTAGAGTACGATGGAATTCCTCCAACCCGGCATCATGTTGAAAAGACACATCGTCCGGGATTGTAAGATCGGCAAGCCCTTCAAAAAGATTTTCAGTTCTCGGAGGAGACATCTCCGATATTCTAACTCCGGGAGCGGAACGGGCCGTGACAACCGATTTCCATCTTCCCTTCTTACTTGACCTAGCCATGGCAGCCTTGCCTTTTCTCTGCTCCGCGACATCCGCAACTGCGTCCGTAGGCCCGGTCAGCGGTTCATCATCGGTGTGGGTTCTTTCAGAGTCAGCTTCCTCAGCTGTAGTAACTTTGGGCTTCTTGTGCTTGACTCGTTTTTTCGAGACGACCCGTAGTGCCACCTCAAAGCTTATGCTCTACCCTTGTTCGATCAAACCGCAAGCCCGGAGATTCCTATCCGTCAATAACACGTCGATATCCCTATCTCCACTCGGGACTTCTCGAAGCACTCGCACCATCTCCCTGAAGTGCTCTCCCTCAGGTCGCTGAATCACCGCTGTAAAAAAGGATAAAATATAAGTTCCACTTCGGCCGCAATTGCCGTAGTAATTATTTACAAACTCAGCTATACTTACGTCTGAATAGCCATCGTCGGGCAAATCCAGGAGGACATCTGACGTAAAACCATTCTTTCCTATAATAGCTCAACCTGGTCCAAGACCCAGTAACCACTTGGCAATTTCTCACCGCTTCCAGGAATGTGAAGGAGGGATAATCACCCCGAGTTTTGAAATTGAACAAGTATCTGATCTCAATTGGGAGCGGTGGTCGATGGAGATATTCCATAAATGCAATGAACAAGCTATTGATCGACTCATATCCGTTCGGGTGCAGCTGAGATGGGGCGATCCTCAAAAACGACAATACTTCCCTTATATACTCGTTGAACGGAGGAAGTGTCCCGGCCGCGCACGCGTGGCGGTTAAATGCTGTATATCCCTCCGGCGGATTATGCGGTCTATCATTCGGCCCCGGCAGTAGCACATCATCCAGCGACAGGCCGTGCCTCAAACATATTCTCCCCAACATGTCTTCAGAGATATTGGATGGAACGGAATCTGATGGATTGGCAATGAACGACGCATAGGGAAGTTCATCCGGGGCTGGACCAATAATCTCAGGATCAATATCCGGAATCTCTAGCCTCGGAGAGACTGTACCTTGAGTCTCCTGCTGCTGTGAACTTGACGGTTCCATAACTAGCTAACTCACGAGAAACCATCGTTAGACGACAAAAACCCGTGCGTTCCCCAGTGTAGCGTGTATGAGTGTATGTTGTGCAGTGACATGCATTACTTGAATAAATGTTGCAGAGTTAAAGAAATATGCAAACGACAAAGCTACGAAGTCCAGCTATAATGACCGTCATCACTGACCGTCATCACTAATCCATTTCCATGATGGAAATTGATCCGGATAAAAGTTGTTATAGTTCCATCGACGAGCTTCGAAAGGCGGTCAAGTATGCAGTTTAATATTCAAGTCCAAATGTGCAAGAGTGAAGCTCGTCGGAGTTATGCCTAGAAAATATCAAACTTTGGTATCCATCATAGAGGGTTCGAAACCATCACAAGGACTTCGTTCGAACCCAACCGAACATCTCTTCGTTCGAACTCATCCTGACATCGCTTCGAACCCATGCAGTTAGACGCGCTTCGAATCGATAGCCAGATGCCAAATTCGAACCGATCGATAAGGGACGACTTCGAATCGATCATTGCTTGACACGTTCGAAACGACAAGGGAACCCACAACTTAACGTCATCCACGTTCGCATCGATACTCTTCGTATCGATGTGAAGTTGTAGGCTTCGAAACCACAGCCGATGGGTTCGAATCCATCGATTCGAATGAACCCATCGAATCCATCAATAGGTACAAATTGCGACACCCCCATAGGGTCGTCCAAGAAATTGATTCGAACACGAGTCCCCATATGGCTTCGAAGCCCTCTGCCAGACCAGATCTGACTTTACCAATCGATAGAAAGGCGCAGATTCGAAGTAACTTTGCCGTTCACCGTTTGAATTCGAGGCTAATTACCTAGTTTGAACAATGAATTCGAGAGATTGAAGACCTGAATCTTGGTCGATTCGATGATGCGACACAGTGTTTTCTCTTTTGGAGCTTCGAAACAATGCACTACATAGTAAAAGCAAGCAAGAGTAAAAGTAACAAATGAAAAAAGTGAAAACCACTGCCATTTATATGGAGCCTAGGACGTGACCGAGACGATTGCTCTCCCAGTCAACCCAACCGGCCACAACCGGTCAAGTACCAGATCGGTTCGAAGTTAGCTTTCGAAACCATCTGCTTAAAGCCCTATCGATTCGAAGTTCAACTCATGCTTCAACGGTACGAAACGCACTACAGAGTGATAGGCTGCATCGATGCGAAACGAACTGTGGGCACATCGATTCGAAGACCTTGTTCACATCAACCACTTCGAATCCATCCATGGCCTATCGATATGACAGATGACTTCGTATCCATATGCTTCCAATTCGAATCGACTCGAACAATTATTTCGTATCCATCCCCTCAAACCGGTTTGAATGTTAACTTCGAACCCATCATAGCACAAGCATACCGCGTCCATACAAATGTGAATTTCGAACCCATCGATGCTCGAATGCATCGGTTCGAAATATTACACTCACGCAATACAGAATTCAATTCCTTCAACCTTCAATATCGATTCAGGAGAGGATCGATACGAAGGGACTTTTCTAAACAACTGTCAAGCGTTGTCTCAACTCAAGTTTCCAAATCGGTTCAGGAGAGAATCGATACGAAATTCAATAGCCAACCAAGCTGGCAACGACTCGTGAACGCACAACGTTTGCAAGGGTCAAACTAACATATATGCATAAAAGTCGAACTAACAATCGATTTTAAACATTTACAGGGGTCAAACACTCATCCTGTTACAAACGCAACAGCCAACGGCTAAGCACTATTATACATCAATCAATCATGTCAACACAAGGTTACAACAACACAACATATGAGTTTCAGCAAAAAAGAGAGCAATGATTGTTCAGAGAGAGATTGCAGCTATTCAAAGCACGTCATGTTCCCACAAGACGTACTTTGGGGGGCAAAATGTTATCCCGCTTTTTGGCAAAGCCGCGATACCAAAAGATCGGTCAGAAACGGAGAACAGTTCGTCTCAGAGGTTGGTCATACTTCATTTCGCCATGGATATCGTTGAATTTTGTCCGAGTCCAGATTGAGCTACAATTGATAGGACACGGCAAGAAAGAACATAAGAGTCAGCATCTCAAGTTTCAAGTCAATCCGGGTTCATACGCTAAAGTTATGATCGGTTCAACTTGAAGGAAACACCCTGGTTTCGAACCCATCATGATGGATGTCTTCGAACCCATCATCATGCATCATTCGAAACCATCACCCTCGAACCAAAGGACATCGAACCCATCGGTTTCGAAACCATCAAAGCGCCTCACCTTTGGCTCCATCCACTTCGAATCCATCTGCTTGTTCGAACCCATCACGGAGTCCTTGTTCGAACCCATCACGGAGTCCTTGTTCAAACCCATCACGGAGTCCTTGTTCGAACCCAACTGTGCAGCTTCATTCGAAACCACTGGGTCAACCAACCATGATGACGTGTCTTCCATCGGTTCGAATACGCCGAGGTATATGGAGTCGAAGCGGTCAACACGGAGTGAAGACCGGATCGATTCGAAGTTTGCGCTCCACGTCAACGCGAAGCCACGTGCCTCCATGGATTCGAAAGGATCGATTCGAAACCTTGGTTTCGAACCAAACAGCCGAGCAACAAACCCAATTTCGAACCCATCATATCTCCTAACCTATTGATCCAAATGCCATGAAATTTTCACAGAAGCTTGTGTGCATGTTGGGGAATGTCCACGCCAAATTTCACCTCGATTGGATGAATTCTTGATCGATTCGAATGGAATTCAAACCGATTCCAAAGTGGGCCCAAACTTCCTGAGACCGTGCGTGTGGGCCCCCTCACGTGCCAGAAGTGGTCTCTCGAGTTTTCAGCGAAATACCAGCAGCCTACGCCTATAAATAGAGCCTCAGGGCCAACGGAAAAAGGATCTTCTGACTCTGAGGCGCCCAGACTCTGCCGGATCCAGATCTCCAACATCCTATATCATAATTTGATTGTTGATTTCGAATTTCCAGTTGTAACTTGCTGTTGATCGCTGTAACAACTTGTAAACATTGAAAGAGAATCAATAAAATATCAAAAAACTTCACAGTGGACGTAGGCAACACGCCGAACCACTATAAATCGATTGTCTACGCATTTTCTTCGCTGTTGATTAGAGTTTGTTTTAGATAATATCTGTTTTGAACTTACATTCTTGACTATTATCTCTTCAACGACTCCCGAAGAGTGTTGTGCCCATTTTTGGCGCAAACAATAATAATTAATTAATATATAAGTAATTAGAAGTAATTAATTACTTGAAGATAATTACTTAGTTAAAAGTAATTAATTAATGACTAAAGTTAATTAAGTAATTATGGATAATTACTTATTATAATTAATTAAATGGTAATTAATTAAGGGTTAATTAATTTATTGATTAAATAATTAAGGGTAATTAAATAATTAAGATTAATTCTCCAATAATTAAAGATTTATTTATTTATTAATTAAGATTAATTAATAAATAATTAAAGGATAATTAATTTACATGAATTGTGATTAAATATTGTTAATCAATAAGGATTAGTAATTAATCAGGTTTCAATTAATCAGATGATCAATTAATCTTACTTACAGATGACTATATTCTATTGAATGCTATGAATTGTTTGATATCTCTGCTGTGTGATGCTTTGTGATATGAACTGTTTTAATTCAAGCTATGATGAATGTAATTCATTTTATCTGTGATGAATGTATATTATTTATCTGTGGATCTATGAATGGAAGATAAGCGTTATAAGAATATACCTCTTATCGTTATTGATATGATTGAATCTGTGATAATTGATGATGTTACACTATTGTGTAAAACCCCTGGACTACACCATACACACACAAATATGGATTGCACGGGGAAATTGGTTAAGTCACAGATTTTTGAAATGGTTTTAAAATTGAATTTTGAATCCAAATGGTTTTGGAAATAGATTTGGGTTAAACGTGAAAAGCTTTTGAAAAGAAGTTTTGAAGATGAAAGTTATTTTGAAGAACTTAATAAAGTTTTGAAATTTAATAATATGATTTGAATTTGAATTCAAGATTTGAAATTGAATTCTATGTTTGGAAACTATGATTTAAAAATGTTATACAAGTTATAAATGTGTTTACACCATTTTGAAAGTATTGTTTTGGGAGTTTGAATTTAACTCAAGGGCTTTAACTTGTATAATTGTAATTGGATTTTTCCGAAACGAAAATTATTTGTTTTCAAATAATAAAAGCTTTCATATAAGGAAAAAATTTCCAATTTGTGTTGAAAGGATTTCAGGTTTGAAATGAAATGGTTTTCCAAGTTATGAATGAATCGTTGGAAATGGTTTTGAAAGCTATGAATTAAATCTTTGATTTAAAGTTTGGATGAGTTAATCCGATTTGTAGTGGAAATTGTTTTGAAATCTGTGAATGAATCTTTGTGAAAAATGCGTGAACTTTGTGAAGTGAATCTTTTTGTTCAAAGATTTAAAATGGTAATTTGTTTAGACCATTTGTTTTGGGTAATAAGTTGTGACTTAATTGAAATTCCAATATCCAAATGCTTATTAAATATTGCGCTCATTATTCGGTTTAGCCGGGAGAGGACCTTGTGTTATATAACCCATTCCGAATAATGATACGACATTTATGGATTTTATTTGAAGACCGATGGTGAAGACCGGGTATTTTTCGAGAGCGAAAGGATTACCCATCGAATGACTCTGAACTGAGTAGCTACGGTATAGAGATCTCCATATGTGATGAGGAGTCCGATCGGGATTGTGAATACCCGGATTGCAAGGGCTTCTTTGGAAGTGTCTTCGATTCTGTTCGAACTCGGAAAAGACTTGTATGGATGTGTGTCTGACGTTACACTTTGAGATGTAAAGCCAGTTTTTATCAAATACATTTCTGTTTGGTGGCGGAGAATTTATTCTCTTTGCTTAACACCCTTCTCTGAGACGTACGAGCTCAGAGGTTATGTAGTTGATGGTTACTAGTGATACATTCCCAATTTGGTAATGTGGCATATGAAGTGTTGCTGATCATTTGTTGATCAAAGCAAGGCTTTGTGAAAAAGTGTAGCTTCGTGGATGAGACTGCATCAGGACCTCACACCCTGGAAATGGCCGAAACAGGAAGGATACATCAAGGTTTTCAGGGTCGTGCCCTAGGGTATGTCCATTTCTTCTGGAAAAGGGTGGTATCATGGTATGGAGCCAAGATATTTAACTCATGTGGACATTGTAAATTTATTACTGTATGGTTGTTGCTTTGTGGTTAAGGATCCTTTGATAAAGGTCGCAAACGACCGAGGATGACATATCTTTAGATGTTACTCCCGGGAAAGGGGTAAACCAGCCTTGTGTTGGTAGAGATCCGAGTAGGTTCTCGGGGCGTCCCTCCATAGGGATACCCATGTGGCAATGGGAAGTTCCTTGGCCTGACCATTCGTTGGAAATCCAATCTCTAATATGCGCCCTTTACGATTGCAGTAGTATAGCCTGCCGCCTCAGGTGGTAGCTATAGCAGGCATAATACAACGGTACATATGCTGGCTAGGATTAATATTATACTTTCGAAATGATTTCCTCTATGCACTAATAATAATATCAAAATGGTTTTGCGTATCAAGCATGTTTGACTATCATAAGAAGAAATCTCTCCTAAGTGTGCGATTGCATGGTGTGTGTGCCGGGAGGCCTTATGGTAGTTTCTTTTTTCAAAAAAAACATTGCGCATTTCAACGGTTTAAAATTATTTTGTTGTTTGTTTTAAAGATAAACTTTTTTGTTTGCTCACACCAGTCCCATGACTGACCTGGAGTTTATTGTTCCCTTCCTAAACTCTGGGTGCCTACAATTTTCCACACGGACAGTCTAGATGTTGGTTTTTAAGATAATCGAATAGTAGGTATAGATTCAATAGCCTTCGAAATCTTTAGTTTGGTAGCATTTAGAAATCTCCTTCAGTCTTTGGATCTTTGAATTTTTTGGTTTGGAAATTGCGTTTGGGATCACATTTGCTAAAAGTTCAACTTGATGGTGGTTCGAGCTTGAAGTTTGGAGCTTTGGCTTTGGAATTTTGGTTTGGAGTTGCAGTATTGTATTCTCTTGAAAACTTTGTTCATGTGATATACTTCCGCTGTGGTGTTGTGCTGTAATTATTCTCTGATGGTTTTGGGTTGTTGTATCATGGTGTATCTGACATTGTATCCATATTGTATATCAATATAATCATCTTTTGTTTCCGCTATGTTGTTTATCATCTAATGTTGTTGCAAGCTCCTGCGATATGGATTTCGATGTCGTTTGTCGGGCATCGAGTTCGGGTCGTCACAAACATGGACGGGTCCCAAATGCTCCCTGGCAATGCTCTGAGTTAAATGCCTTAGATGGCTATGTGGACAATAATACTCCCAGATCACTCAGATGTACACAAAACCTAGATTGGACTCTAGTCATGCTCTGAGCCGAATGTATGTGATGAACACTTAGGATTTCTACTTGTTCGCTTTGATTTGATTTCAATATTTGAATTTTGAAAATCCACCTTGAATGTAATGACTGATATTTATCACTTTAAGTCCTGTCCAGAGAGACGAGACTAGAGTACAGGGTGCAAGCTCCCTTGTCAGAGAGTGAGTGAATGGGATACGAAAAGTATTTCTTCTCACTGGAGAGTGAACGGATATGCTTGCTTGGTCCTTGAGTTCCTTTTTCAGAGAGTCGTGGACTCAGCAAGGATTCGAAGAGATTGAAACCTTAAATTAAACATTAAAAAAAATCTGGAGAGATCGCACGTTAGAATGAATACAAAACGATCTAGAGAGATTGTTCCCTTAAATTAAACATTAAATGATCCTGAGAGATCACATATTAAACTGAATATAAAATGATCCGAGGAGATCATTTCCTTAACTTAAACATTAAATTATCTAAAGAGATCACACATTGAACTAAATATAAAATGGTCCAAAGAGATCAAGCCTTAGATACAGATCTGGTAAAAGGATTTAAACGCCTTACAATTAACAAAACCAATAAATCTCAAATGAACATGGGAGATTTTTGATATATGATGTGGTAATTTCGAATGAAATCATATATGTGATGTAATAACCTCGAACGAAATCGGAATAATTGTGATGTAAACTACACTTGGGCAGAGTCTAGAGTCTTAGGTCGTAACAGGTTTGGGACGACCTGTGATTGACAAGAGGATCTAAAGAAACTAGACAATTCACCAAGATTAGTGTAACTGGAGAGCTTGATTATCAAAGATTGTTTATTATAACTTATTATGGAGCAAAACATATCTTTCATTTGAATGACATACTTTGGGGGCAAGTGTTAAATTGCTTTTTAACAAAGTAGATTTCAATTGGATGTAGAAGATCAAAGCGAAGAATGATTCATAGAATAGAAACATGATCACAAGAGGTAGAAAAACAACTGATAGAAGTTCGCCAAAAACTAGAATAAGTCCTTAACTAGGCACTGAGTTAAGGATTTGACGAGTTAAGAATTTGATGAGTTAAACATTTGACGAATAAAAAATTTGACGACTTAAGGATTTTGATGAGTTATGGATTTTGGATCGCTAGAATCAACTTAAGAATAGTGGAAAAGGATGCATAGATGAGTGAAGCTGAAGTCAGAGAGGAGATAGCATTTAACTCCTACTCGGCACCAAGTTAAAAATTAACTCAGATGCCCATGAATTCTTCTATGCAAGCATAGGCTTATTCTTGGACTTGGTTGATAGCAAGCTTCTGGCGTGATATCTCATCTACTTCTCTAAATATACACCTACTTGCAGCTAGAAAAGGCTCTTCTCTCTCTACTTATTCCCCTTCATTCTGGATCTAATGTCTTTGGCAATGGAGACTTCTTCCTCTTCCACACCTCTAACCTGTCCTCCACTAACGTCACCAAGAAAACAACTATTTGCTATTCTAAGACTTAGATCAGCAAATTCTTAATACTAGTGACTCATAAATACCTGGAAACTCTATTGTAAATTTGAGATCCACTTGATTGTGGTTAGACCTAAGAAAATTAGTTGTAATCCAGAGAGAGAAAAACTAACAAAAGAGATTAAAGTGGACGTACACCGAAGATTATGCAGAACCACTATAAAAACTTCTGTGTTTCTTGTTAACTTTCTGCCTTTTCTTTTACTATAATCTAAACTGGTGTTTTCATCCGATATATGGGAATTGACCTAATTTTTGGGTTAACAATTACTTTTCTTTCGGAATAAGTAATGTGGTCTTAAATTTATAAAAGAGTTGTAAAAGTATTTTAACATTATTCTAAATTAAATTTCTTTCGGGATTATTAACATTATTTTAAATTTATAAAAGCATTTTAAATTAATTTGTTATCTTCCAAGGTAATAAATGCTATTTTAGAGTTATAAACAATGGTTTATAAATGAAAATCTTTTAAAAAGGAATGTTTAAAAATAATGCAAGTGTAAATTCTTTTGGGTTTATAGTAAAACAATGTTTTAGTGATTTTGCTTTTGACCCTTCTTTTAATACACTCAAAAATATAATTAGCTCTTTTAAAAAGAATTCTTTTAAAGAGTATTTCTAAAGTGTTTTGCAAATCTTTGTGATGTGAAAATCAAGCACAAGTGCGAGTCAAATGTTTAAGGGATTGAAATTTCATTTACGATCATTTTGTTATTCCTAATGGTTGGTTTATAGTTTTGTGGGTTGGGAAATTATGGATCTTAAAGCCAATTAAATTCCAGAGGGGGTGAATAATGTTTTCTAATTTGTGTAACTATTTTTAAAATTGTTTTAAAATTACTATTAAACAATGCAGAATGTACAATCATATACGCATACGCAGATAAGTATAAATGTAATAAAGTAAAAGGTAGAGAATTAGAGAGATCACACCAGTATTTTTATGCTGGTTCAGAGTTACCCTACATCCAGTCCCATACAATTACTTGTACAAATTTCTTTTCAAAATGCCTGTAACGACCCAGGATTTTTAGAAATTAAAATTTGAATATTTAATTAATTTTAAATATTAATAAGTGAATTTATAAGTCGAATAAATTTTTATTTGAATTATTGGATTTAATTGAATAATTTAAATCGATAATTTAATATGTTAAATTATGGAAATAATTGAAAATTAAGTTAAATATGATTGAAAATGATTTGTAAAATTTTATTTTATCATGTTAGAGTTAGAATGATATTTTAGAACTTTTAAAATCGAATTAAAAGTTAATTTGTGAAAATTGAATATTTTAATATTTAATAATCGACTGTAAAATAGCCAATTTTTGAACAGTCTCAGAATTGAACGAAACCAGTTCCATTGGATCCATAATAGTTAGTTATTACCGGATTTCAAATTTCGTGTCAATCGGAGTTATCGTTTGATCGTGGCAGCTCGAAACGCATCGATTTATTTTTAATTTTAATTTGGCGAGTTAAAATAGCCATTTTTCAAAAAGTATCGGATTTCGACGAAACCAGTTTCATCGGATCCGTAATGTGATATTATTGTAAGGTTTCAAATTTCAAGTCAATTGGACTTACCGTTTGTCCGGTACGAATTAAAACGCCTAGAAATCGATTTAAATCGGTTTAATTTAAATTGAGCGTTTACAGCCATAACTCGCACAGATGTCCGAATTAGCTTCCGAAACCTGTTCCATTGTGTCTGGAATGCGGGATAAACCCTAGGTACGTCAGTTTCGGCGCGTAAATCGGAGTTCGGAATTTACGGATGAATAGTGTTCGATTTTCTTCTATAAATACACACCCACACCTTCATAAATAAAAAAAAAAAGAAATCAAAACCCTAATCACGTTGTAGCCGCCACCCCATAAACAATGGCCAGAAATTCATGAACTTCCACCTCGATTATCTCCCCATCGATCGACATTTACCAACAACTTACAACTAGAAACTTGTAGAGCATTGCGAGAGCTTTAAATCCGTACGGTGGAGTTCGTTGTTATCGACCATAGGCCGAGTTATTGAGCCGCGTTCGACTCACGTTTGGTACGCAATTCGAGGCTCATCAGGAGGCTGAGCTCTGAAGGGTTCAGGCCGAACATAGTGCAAGTCGAGAGCTTTCGCGTGGCGGTAGTTTGATCGAGTTTCGTTGAGTAATCGCGATGCAATGTTTAACCCTAACTCAAGCTTATGGGTTCGGCCTCAAATTTGGGTTACTGGAGGCAATACGCGTGGGGAAGATGATAGGGGGGGACGACCAGATCTGATGCAAGATGAAATGGAGGGTCTTGATTAGCTTTGGGTATAAAATTATAAAGTTTTGTTGTAATTAGTTATATTTTAATACGTGTAACTTCAAAAATTCATAACTTTTTCATACGAGGTCGAAAAAATGCAAACTCAGTTGCGTTGGAATCGTATGGACGAGCACTACGCGATGGAGTTGGTTTGGAGTCGTTTAGAGTTAGTGAGAATTTTGAGTAAAATTAAACGTCCGTTTAATTTTATTCGAAATAAATCGCTAAAACGAAATTGAAATCAAGGTGAGAACTTCTCACTCAATCGAATCAGTTTCGATTTTATTTTAAATTGTTAGATTTAAAATATTTGAATGCATGTTTGAATGTTGATTGATATCTATTGATTGTTAAAATAGACATTGTACGCCGTTAGTAAGCGGATGTTATTTATTAAAAACATATACCGCGAATATTTCATAAACAGTGAAATTGGTATTATATATAATATCAATATATATATATTGGCATATGTATATATTGCAGTTATTGATTTCCCGCATTTATTTGTTTAGCGGATGAGACCCTATTGCGCCGTTATTAAGCGGATAATATTTAATAAAAACATATACCGCGATAATTTCGTACTGGAGCGAAATTGGTATTGTGCTAATGTTTTTGGATGCAGGAAAACAGGTTGGAGGGATCCAACTGGATTCCTCAACAGTTTTTATTTGATTTCAGATATTTTGATATTTGATGGATTATCATATACGATATATGATGGATCGTTGTAGTCGTGATTGACTATTTGGTGTGTAGCATCATTGGACCCAGATTTTGGGATTTTAAAATGATTATAAAGTGATTTTTGAGAATATACTATATTTTTGGAATTGATCCATTTTAAATAAATAAACGTTATAATTTTTAAAGTTATAAAATTATGGTTTTTGTGAAATACAGAAAAAACTGATTTTAGAGAAATATGGATTAATGATTTTATAAAATAGTTTAAACTAGATTTTTGAAGTTATTATGAAAAGTTTAAATATAGGATTTATAAAATTTGATTATTTTATAAATCAAAAATGGTGAAATAATAAAGGAGATTAAAGACGTTTTTAAAATATTAATATGAATTGGTTTATATAAGAGATTTATAAATGGATATTTATAAATTGAGATATTGAAATTATAAAACGAGTTTTTATAAGTGTTTGAATGAAGTGGAAATGAATTTCATAAATGAATGAAATTTATGGAATTATAAACTGTGAAGTTATAAAAGAAATTTATAAATAGTAAGATTTATAAATTTGGTGAAATTATTTGAAGAATAGATTGGGATAAATAAACAATCTTATAAGTTATAAGATTTATGATTTGGAAAGTCTTTAAAGGAACGATTTTGTAAAATAATCGTTTTATAAGCATTTAACTTATAATATGGACTTTTAGTTCATAATTGGGATATAAATCAAATAGCTAATAAAGGAGATTTATAAAGGAAGTTGTTATAAAATAAATAGAAATGGAATTTATAAACGTTGTTTTATAAATTCGCAAATGACTTATTTTGATAAGTAAATTGTTGAAACCTGTAAATGGAGTTATATTTACATTTTTGAATAGTGAATAATCCTTTGAATTAAAATGAATAAAAGGAAGAAATTGTTAATGAAGTATATTCACGTTTTTGAATAGTGAATAACACGTTAAAGAAATTGTTTTGGATTTGGATGTTTTAAATAGAATTAAAACGATCTAACGATGTTTTAAAATGTATTGAGATTCGAAACCATAGATTTCAACATTGATTGTTGAAATAGATGTTTCGAGAAATGAAAGGAAATAGTGGACTATAACACTGTTGTTATAGTAAATGATTTCCGAAGGGAAATGTTTTGTATAGTATTGGGATTTATATATCTATTTTAATTTCGAATCCCTATACTAGTGATTTTGGGACGTCATAACGATGTTTTACGCAACATTCGTTTTGACCCAAATAAATATGTTTAAGAGCATGTTTACCTTAAAGAATGAAATATATACCTAATCTCGATTAAGTATATTGAATATTTTCCAAGTGTTGAAAATAAATGGATTGAAAATTACTTATGAATAAATAAGTATGGAAATGTTTTCCAATATGAAGTGAATATTTAGAATTTATCTTTTGGAAGATAAATTGAAAATGGATAATTGAAATCGTATATGCATGAATATTTTGGAATATGAATTCACTATTGAATTTATGAAAGAAAGTGGAAATTTGTATAAAAATAAATGTTGATTTATTTTTGAAGTATTGAAATTTAATATCTAGTGAAGATATTTTGGAAAATAAATAATTTGGAAAATTATTTGGAAACTGGTGATGTGTGCATATCAATTGATAGTTCAATAACCGACTATCAATATTTCCCTTTGAATGGGTATATGATGTGATTTGATTGAATTTGAATGCCACACTTATTTTTGAATAAGCGCTCACTATTCGGGTTAACCGGGAAAGGACCATGGGGTCGTATAACCCATTCCGAATATGTGATACGTCGTTGTGAATTGCATTTGAAGATCGGTGTAGAAGACCGGATATTTGCGAGAGCGATAGGATGACCTGTCGATTGACTCTGCACCGAGTAGCTACGGTATTGAGTTCTCCATATGTGATGGTGAATCCGATCAGGATTGTGAATATCCGGATTGCAAGGACTTCTTTGTAAGTGCCTTCGGTTTTGTTCGAGCCCGGAACAGACTTGTATGGATTGTATGTCTGACATTACAAGTTGAGATATAAAGCCGATTTCTTTCAAATATATTTCTGTTGGTGGCGGAGAATTTATTCTTTTAGCTTAACACCCTTCTCTGAGACGTCCGAGCTCAGAGGTTATATAGTTGAAGTTATCAGCGATATATTCCCAATTTGGTAATGTGACATGCTGAGTGTTGCTGTAAATGATCATCGTGTTGATTATTGTGATAGGATCGTTTATTTGATCGTCTATCTTGGTGATCATTGTGTTGATCATTTGTTGACCCAAAGCATGGCTTTTGTATAAAGTATGTTTTTGTGGACGAAACTTCGTCGAGCCTCACATCCCGAAATGGTCAAAACAGGAAAGATGCGGCAAGGTTATGAGGGGTAGCTCCCTTTAGGGTATGTGCATTTCCTTCTGGAAAAGGGTGGTATCATGGTATGGAGCCCAGATACTCACTCATGTTGAAAACACTTTGTTATGATTGTGTGAATTGATTACGAGCGCTCGGTTAAAAGGTCCCAAAGGACCGGGGGATGGCATATTCGGTCAGTTGTTACTCAGTTAGGGGTAACCCGGCCTTGTGTTGGTAGAGATCCGGTTTGGTTCTCGGGGATGTCCATCCAGAGGCATTCTCATGTGGCAATGGGAAGTTCCTTGGCCTGATCATTCGTTGGAAATCCAAAGAAATAATACGAAACTTGTACAGTTTTAGTTGTATAACCTGCTATGGAATGTGGCGGTAACCTGCTATTGAACATAGTTAGCTATAGTAGGCATACGATAATGGTCGTATGTTGGCTAAGATTTATATTCTAGTTTCGAAATGAATTTTCCCTACACTATACACTAATAATAATATCAAATGTTCTTTTAAATGCGTATCAAGCATCTTTGACTATCATAAGGAGAAATCTCCTCCGATTCTGCGTTTGCATGTGTGTGTGTGCGGGAGGCCTTATGGTAGTCTCATTTTTAAAAGCATTGCGAATTGACTTTAAAAATATTCCTCTATTTTGATTTTAAAGATAAATAAACTGTTTTGAGTTCTCACACCAGTCACATGACTGACTCGGAGTTTATTGTTTTCCTTCCTAAACTCTGGGTGCCCACCAATTTTCCACACGGGCAGTTAAGAGTTAAGGTTTATCAGGATATTCTGGATATTCTGGAGTTGCTGGAGGCAAGCTGGATGGCATGGCGTATTACTAGTTTATATAGTACTTCTTTTTCCGCTGCACTGTTGTTGTTGTTATTGTTGTATACTCTGATGATATGATGAAATGTAATAACTAATATAGTTCTTTGTTTAAAGATTATTCATTTATTATTATATGTTGTTCCGCTGCGATTATGAGATTGTTCTGTTATTCTGCTGTTCTATTTTCTATTCTCTTTTTCTTCTATTTTAAAATTTTCTATCTTCTTTTCCCTCTATATTTTCTATTTTCTTTTCTCTCCATTTTCTATGTTTCTACCTTCTTATCTCTTCTATGTCTTCTTCTCTCTGTTTCTTTTCCTAAATTCTTTTTAAAAACCCTCAGTGTTCGGTTTTCCGTCGCATCGATTTCTCGACAGTCGATAAAGTGAGTATCGATGTTGAATTTTCGGAAGTCGAAAAATCCGGGTCCTGACATTTGGTATCAGAGCATATGGTTAAGCGACAACCATGGTTCTGTTGGGTATTACTCATTAGAGATAGAGTCAGTAGTACTCTAGAATGAGTTTGAGTGTAATAATAGCTATGAGAGCGTATTTGTTAGTGAATATAAAATTGTTTTATATTGTGATGATTGGTTTGTTGAGTGGTATATAGATTCTGGTTAATACGAGTAATTAACGTTGTTGATAGGGATCTCTAAACACTTGTACAGAATGATTCGACACAGTATTGTTTTAAATTGGGTAAATGAAATAATTTTGCCTTGATTATATTTTATATATAAAGGAATAATTTTTCAGGATTATTAAAGTGAAAATAAGTTGATTGTTTAGTTGTTTGAATAATCTAAATTGAAGAATAATTGTATAAGCAAAAGAATTATAAGAATTGAATTATAATTAAAGTAATTTACAATTGTGAAATAAACTTATATATGTAAGAAGTGAAACTATATGAATATAACTTAAGAGATGTTGAATGAAGTTGATATTAGTATCAAAGTAAATTAATGAAGTTAAGTGATAGATATGAACTTAAGTTATATAAATAAAATTCAACTTTGGAAATTGAATTGAATTAATGGATTGAATGATTAATCAATATAATGTGAATAATTGATATGAAATAATGAATGAAAGTGTAAATTCATTGAAATCAAATGTTATTAGAAGTTGAATAAATTGAATGAGTATGAATATAAGCAAAGTAAAGGAATTTGATTGTAATTAATATACTTTGGTTGTTATATGATTGATAGTGATTGTATATAATTCATTAAGTGTTAATGAAATTGAAAGCTATGAAATTAAATTCAAATTGAAAGTAGATAAATTTGAATAGAATTGAATGGAATTGAATTTGATTTGGAAGTGAACCAACTTGAATGAAAATTAGTAAATAATAACTAATTGAATTGAGAAGGAATGTTGATAAAATCCAATGTGAATGAATCAAATATGATTTAAATTGAAAACCTATTTCATTGTATATAAATGAATATTATTGGTTATGAATGTTAGTTGGATGATAATTGGTTGATGGTTGAATATATATTGCATTTGTTGTTTAGTTGCATTTGCTATGTGACATATATAGTTGATATGTTGCTATATGTTGTATATTGATACTATTGCATATATACATGATTCTCATGTTGTTTGTTGAGTGATTAGTAGGTGCGGATCGCGTTTGCTTCGCATTTGGAGCTCGCTTTAGCGCTATATTAGCCATATATGCTTGCTAATAAAATATAAGGTACATATCTCGGATTAAATATTGCACTTTTACACTTTTTTCCCTTCGGGATGCCTCATTACTTGATGAGATGTATATTTGTGATATATATACTGTCATTTTTTTTTTTCGGATCGAGCCGCGCAAAGGAGACCATGGCGAATTTTTCCGAAAATTTAAGGCGTTAGAAAAAATTTAAGAAAATTGGAAAATTTATGAAAACTTTAACTTTGATTTTGGAATTGAAAGTTAAACAATAGTAGTTGTTTTTGAAAAGATAACTAAGTATGATTTAAAACTTAGTAAAGTATTATAAGAAGTTTAACTATGTATTTTGGAAAATTAATAAATTCTATAACCTTTCTTACTTGTTAATTTCGAGGACGAAATTCTTTTAAGGGGGGAAGATTGTAACGACCCAGGATTTTTAGAAATTAAAATTTGAATATTTAATTAATTTTAAATATTAATAAGTGAATTTATAAGTCGAATAAATTTTTATTCGAATTATTGGATTTAATTGAATAATTTAAATCGATAATTTAATATGTTAAATTATGGAAATAATTGAAAATTGAGTTAAATATGATTGAAAATGATTTGTAAAATTTTATTTTATCATGTTAGAGTTAGAATGATATTTTAGAACTTTTAAAATCGAATTAAAAGTTAATTTGTGAAAAATGAATATTTTAATATTTAATAATCGACTGTAAAATAGCCAATTTTTGAACAGTCTCAGAATTGAACGAAACCAGTTCCATTGGATCCGTAATAGTTAGTTATTACCGGATTTCAAATTTCGTGTCAATCGGAGTTATCGTTTGATCGTGGCAGCTCGAAACGCATCGATTTATTTTTAATTTTAATTTGGCGAGTTAAAATAGCCATTTTTCAAAAAGTCTCGGATTTCGACGAAACCAGTTTCATCGGATCCGTAATGTGATATTATTGTAAGGTTTCAAATTTCAAGTCAATTGGACTTACCGTTTGTCCGGTACGAATTAAAACGCCTAGAAATCGATTTAAATCGGTTTAATTTAAATTGAGCGTTTACAGCCATAACTCGCACAGATGTCCGAATTAGCTTCCGAAACCTGTTCCATTGTGTCCGGAACGCAGGATAAACCCTAGGTACGTCAGTTTCGACGCGTAAATCGGAGTTCGGAATTTACGGATGAATAGTGTTCGATTTTCTTCTATAAATACACACCCACACCTTCATAAATAAAAAAAAAAGAAATCAAAACCCTAATCACGTTGTAGCCGCCACCCCATAAACAACGGCCAGAAATTCATGAACTTCCACCTCGATTATCTCCCCATCCATCGACATTTACCAACAACTTACAACTAGAAACTTGTAGAGCATTGCGAGAGCTTTAAATCCGTACGGTGGAGTTCGTTGTTATCGACCATAGGCCGAGTTATTGAGCCGCGTTCGACTCACGTTTGGCACGCAATTCGAGGCTTATCAGGAGGCCGAGCTTTGAAGGGTTCAGGCCGAACATAGTGCAAGTCGAGAGCTTTCGCGTGGCGGTAGTTTGATCGAGTTTCGTTGAGTAATCGCGATGCAATGTTTAACCCTAACTCAAGCTTATGGGTTCGGCCTCAAATTTGGGTTACTGGAGGCAATACGCGTGGGGAAGATGATAGGGGGGGACGGCCAGATCTGATGCAAGATGAAATGGAGGGTCTTGATTAGCTTTGGGTATAAAATTATAAAGTTTTGTTGTAATTAGTTATATTTTAATACGTGCAACTTCAAAAATTCATAACTTTTTCATACGAGGTCGAAAAAATGCAAACTCAGTTGCATTGGAATCGTATGGACGAGCACTACGCGATGGAGTTGGTTTGGAGTCGTTTGGAGTTAGTGAGAATTTTGGGTAAAATTAAACGTCCGTTTAATTTTATTCGAAATAAATCGCTAAAACGAAATTGAAATCAAGGTGAGAACTTCTCACTCAATCGAATCAGTTTCGATTTTATTTTAAATAGTTAGATTTAAAATATTTGAATGCATGTTTGAATGTTGATTGATATCTATTGATTGTTAAAATAGACATTATACGCTGTTAGTAAGCGGATGTTATTTATTAAAAACATATACCGCGAATATTTCATAAACAGTGAAATTGGTATTATATATAATATCAATATATATATATTGGCATATGTATATATTGCAGTTATTGATTTCCCGCATTTATTTGTTTAGTGGATGAGACCCTATTGCGCCGTTATTAAGCGGATAATATTTAATAAGAACATATACCGCGATAATTTCGTACTGGAGCGAAATTGGTATTGTGCTAATGTTTTTGGATGCAGGAAAACAGGTTGGAGGGATCCAACTGGATTCCTCAACAGTTTTTATTTGATTTCAGATATTTTGATATTTGATGGATTATCATATACGATATATGATGGATCGTTGTAGTCGTGATTGACTATTTGGTGTGTAGCATCATTGGACCCAGATTTTGGGATTTTAAAATGATTATAAAGAGATTTTTGAGAATATACTATATTTTTGGAATTGATCCATTTTAAATAAATAAACGTTATAATTTTTTAAAGTTATAAAATTATGGTTTTTGTGAAATACAGAAAAAACTGATTTTAGAGAAATATGGATTAATGATTTTATAAAATAGTTTAAACTAGATTTTTGAAGTTATTATGAAAAGTTTAAATATAGGATTTATAAAATTTGATTATTTTATAAATCAAAAATGGTGAAATAATAAAGGAGATTAAAGACGTTTTTAAAATATTAATATGAATTGGTTTATATAAGAGATTTATAAATGGATATTTATAAATTGAGATATTGAAATTATAAAACGAGTTTTTATAAGTGTTTGAATGAAGTGGAAATGAATTTCATAAATGAATGAAATTTATGGAATTATAAACTGTGAAGTTATAAAAGAAATTTATAAATAGTAAGATTTATAAATTTGGTGAAATTATTTGAAGAATAGATTGGGATAAATAAACAATCTTATAAGTTATAAGATTTATGATTTGGAAAGTCTTTAAAGGAACGATTTTGTAAAATAATCGTTTTATAAGCATTTAACTTATAATATGGACTTTTAGTTCATAATTGGGATATAAATCGAATAGGCTAATAAAGGAGATTTATAAAGGAAGTTGTTATAAAATAAATAGAAATGGAATTTATAAACGTTGTTTTATAAATTCGCAAATGACTTATTTTGATAAGTAAATTGTTGAAACCTGTAAATGGAGTTATATTTACATTTTTGAATAGTGAATAATCCTTTGAATTAAAATGAATAAAAGGAAGAAATTGTTAATGAAGTATATTCACGTTTTTGAATAGTGAATAACACGTTAAAGAAATTGTTTTGGATTTGGATGTTTTAAATAGAATTAAAACGATCTAACGATGTTTTAAAATGTGTTGAGATTCGAAACCATAGATTTCAACATTGATTGTTGAAATAGATGTTTCGAGAAATGAAAGGAAATAGTGGACTATAACACTGTTGTTATAGTAAATGATTTCCGAAGGGAAATGTTTTGTATAGTATTGGGATTTATATATCTATTTTAATTTCGAATCCCTATACTAGTGATTTTGGGACGTCATAACGATGTTTTACGCAACATTCGTTTTGACCCAAATAAATATGTTTAAGAGCATGTTTACCTTAAAGAATGAAATATATACCTAATCTCGATTAAGTATATTGAATATTTTCCAAGTGTTGAAAATAAATGGATTGAAAATTACTTATGAATAAATAAGTATGGAAATGTTTTCCAATATGAAGTGAATATTTAGAATTTATCTTTTGGAAGATAAATTGAAAATGGATAATTGAAATCGTATATGCATGAATATTTTGGAATATGAATTCACTATTGAATTTATGAAAGAAAGTGGAAATTTGTATAAAAATAAATGTTGATTTATTTTTGAAGTATTGAAATTTAATATCTAGTGAAGATATTTTGGAAAATAAATAATTTGGAAAATTATTTGGAAACTGGTGATGTGTGCATATCAATTGATAGTTCAATAACCGACTATCAATATTTCCCTTTGAATGGGTATATGATGTGATTTGATTGAATTTGAATGCCACACTTATTTTTGAATAAGCGCTCACTATTCGGGTTAACCGGGAAAGGACCATGGGGTCGTATAACCCATTCCGAATATGTGATACGTCGTTGTGAATTGCATTTGAAGATCGGTGTAGAAGACCGGATATTTGCGAGAGCGATAGGATGACCTGTCGATTGACTCTGCACCGAGTAGCTACGGTATTGAGTTCTCCATATGTGATGGTGAATCCGATCAGGATTGTGAATATCCGGATTGCAAGGACTTCTTTGTAAGTGCCTTCGGTTTTGTTCGAGCCCGGAACAGACTTGTATGGATTGTATGTCTGACATTACAAGTTGAGATATAAAGCCGATTTCTTTCAAATATATTTCTGTTGGTGGCGGAGAATTTATTCTTTTAGCTTAACACCCTTCTCTGAGACGTCCGAGCTCAGAGGTTATATAGTTGAAGTTATCAGCGATATATTCCCAATTTGGTAATGTGACATGCTGAGTGTTGCTGTAAATGATCATCGTGTTGATTATTGTGATAGGATCGTTTATTTGATCGTCTATCTTGGTGATCATTGTGTTGATCATTTGTTGACCCAAAGCATGGCTTTTGTATAAAGTATGTTTTTGTGGACGAAACTTCGTCGAGCCTCACATCCCGAAATGGTCAAAACAGGAAAGATGCGGCAAGGTTATGAGGGGTAGCTCCCTTTAGGGTATGTGCATTTCCTTCTGGAAAAGGGTGGTATCATGGTATGGAGCCCAGATACTCACTCATGTTGAAAACACTTTGTTATGATTGTGTGAATTGATTACGAGCGCTCGGTTAAAAGGTCCCAAAGGACCGGGGGATGGCATATTCGGTCAGTTGTTACTCAGTTAGGGGTAACCCGGCCTTGTGTTGGTAGAGATCCGGTTTGGTTCTCGGGGATGTCCATCCAGAGGCATTCTCATGTGGCAATGGGAAGTTCCTTGGCCTGATCATTCGTTGGAAATCCAAAGAAACAATACGAAACTTGTACAGTTTTAGTTGTATAACCTGCTATGGAATGTGGCGGTAACCTGCTATTGAACATAGTTAGCTATAGTAGGCATACGATAATGGTCGTATGTTGGCTAAGATTTATATTCTAGTTTCGAAATGAATTTTCCCTACACTATACACTAATAATAATATCAAATGTTCTTTTAAATGCGTATCAAGCATCTTTGACTATCATAAGGAGAAATCTCCTCCGATTCTGCGTTTGCATGTGTGTGTGTGCGGGAGGCCTTATGGTAGTCTCATTTTTAAAAGCATTGCGAATTGACTTTAAAAATATTCCTCTATTTTGATTTTAAAGATAAATAAACTGTTTTGAGTTCTCACACCAGTCACATGACTGACTCGGAGTTTATTGTTTTCCTTCCTAAACTCTGGGTGCCCACCAATTTTCCACACGGGCAGTTAAGAGTTAAGGTTTATCAGGATATTCTGGATATTCTGGAGTTGCTGGAGGCAAGCTGGATGGCATGGCGTATTACTAGTTTATATAGTACTTCTTTTTCCGCTGCACTGTTGTTGTTGTTATTGTTGTATACTCTGATGATATGATGAAATGTAATAACTAATATAGTTCTTTGTTTAAAGATTATTCATTTATTATTATATGTTGTTCCGCTGCGATTATGAGATTGTTCTGTTATTCTGCTGTTCTATTTTCTATTCTCTTTTTCTTCTATTTTAAAATTTTCTATCTTCTTTTCCCTCTATATTTTCTATTTTCTTTTCTCTCCATTTTCTATGTTTCTACCTTCTTATCTCTTCTATGTCTTCTTCTCTCTGTTTCTTTTCCTAAATTCTTTTTAAAAACCCTCAGTGTTCGGTTTTCCGTCGCATCGATTTCTCGACAGTCGATAAAGTGAGTATCGATGTTGAATTTTCGGAAGTCGAAAAATCCGGGTCCTGACATTTGGTATCAGAGCATATGGTTAAGCGACAACCATGGTTCTGTTGGGTATTACTCATTAGAGATAGAGTCAGTAGTACTCTAGAATGAGTTTGAGTGTAATAATAGCTATGAGAGCGTATTTGTTAGTGAATATAAAATTGTTTTATATTGTGATGATTGGTTTGTTGAGTGGTATATAGATTCTGGTTAATACGAGTAATTAACGTTGTTGATAGGGATCTCTAAACACTTGTACAGAATGATTCGACACAGTATTGTTTTAAATTGGGTAAATGAAATAATTTTGCCTTGATTATATTTTATATATAAAGGAATAATTTTTCAGGATTATTAAAGTGAAAATAAGTTGATTGTTTAGTTGTTTGAATAATCTAAATTGAAGAATAATTGTATAAGCAAAAGAATTATAAGAATTGAATTATAATTAAAGTAATTTACAATTGTGAAATAAACTTATATATGTAAGAAGTGAAACTATATGAATATAACTTAAGAGATGTTGAATGAAGTTGATATTAGTATCAAAGTAAATTAATGAAGTTAAGTGATAGATATGAACTTAAGTTATATAAATAAAATTCAACTTTGGAAATTGAATTGAATTAATGGATTGAATGATTAATCAATATAATGTGAATAATTGATATGAAATAATGAATGAAAGTGTAAATTCATTGAAATCAAATGTTATTAGAAGTTGAATAAATTGAATGAGTATGAATATAAGCAAAGTAAAGGAATTTGATTGTAATTAATATACTTTGGTTGTTATATGATTGATAGTGATTGTATATAATTCATTAAGTGTTAATGAAATTGAAAGCTATGAAATTAAATTCAAATTGAAAGTAGATAAATTTGAATAGAATTGAATGGAATTGAATTTGATTTGGAAGTGAACCAACTTGAATGAAAATTAGTAAATAATAACTAATTGAATTGAGAAGGAATGTTGATAAAATCCAATGTGAATGAATCAAATATGATTTAAATTGAAAACCTATTTCATTGTATATAAATGAATATTATTGGTTATGAATGTTAGTTGGATGATAATTGGTTGATGGTTGAATATATATTGCATTTGTTGTTTAGTTGCATTTGCTATGTGACATATATAGTTGATATGTTGCTATATGTTGTATATTGATACTATTGCATATATACATGATTCTCATGTTGTTTGTTGAGTGATTAGTAGGTGCGGATCGCGTTTGCTTCGCATTTGGAGCTCGCTTTAGCGCTATATTAGCCATATATGCTTGCTAATAAAATATAAGGTACATATCTCGGATTAAATATTGCACTTTTACACTTTTTTCCCTTCGGGATGCCTCATTACTTGATGAGATGTATATTTGTGATATATATACTGTCATTTTTTTTTCGGATCGAGCCGCGCAAAGGAGACCATGGCGAATTTTTCCGAAAATTTAAGGCGTTAGAAAAAATTTAAGAAAATTGGAAAATTTATGAAAACTTTAACTTTGATTTTGGAATTGAAAGTTAAACAATAGTAGTTGTTTTTGAAAAGATAACTAAGTATGATTTAAAACTTATTAAAGTATTATAAGAAGTTTAACTATGTATTTTGGAAAATTAATAAATTCTATAACCTTTCTTACTTGTTAATTTCGAGGACGAAATTCTTTTAAGGGGGGAAGATTGTAACGACCCAGGATTTTTAGAAATTAAAATTTGAATATTTAATTAATTTTAAATATTAATAAGTGAATTTATAAGTCGAATAAATTTTTATTCGAATTATTGGATTTAATTGAATAATTTAAATCGATAATTTAATATGTTAAATTATGGAAATAATTGAAAATTGAGTTAAATATGATTGAAAATGATTTGTAAAATTTTATTTTATCATGTTAGAGTTAGAATGATATTTTAGAACTTTTAAAATCGAATTAAAAGTTAATTTGTGAAAAATGAATATTTTAATATTTAATAATCGACTGTAAAATAGCCAATTTTTGAACAGTCTCAGAATTGAACGAAACCAGTTCCATTGGATCCGTAATAGTTAGTTATTACCGGATTTCAAATTTCGTGTCAATCGGAGTTATCGTTTGATCGTGGCAGCTCGAAACGCATCGATTTATTTTTAATTTTAATTTGGCGAGTTAAAATAGCCATTTTTCAAAAAGTCTCGGATTTCGACGAAACCAGTTTCATCGGATCCGTAATGTGATATTATTGTAAGGTTTCAAATTTCAAGTCAATTGGACTTACCGTTTGTCCGGTACGAATTAAAACGCCTAGAAATCGATTTAAATCGGTTTAATTTAAATTGAGCGTTTACAGCCATAACTCGCACAGATGTCCGAATTAGCTTCCGAAACCTGTTCCATTGTGTCCGGAACGCGGGATAAACCCTAGGTACGTCAGTTTCGATGCGTAAATCGGAGTTCGGAATTTACGGATGAATAGTGTTCGATTTTCTTCTATAAATACACACCCACACCTTCATAAATAAAAAAAAAAGAAATCAAAACCCTAATCACGTTGTAGCCGCCACCCCATAAACAACGGCCAGAAATTCATGAACTTCCACCTCGATTATCTCCCCATCCATCGACATTTACCAACAACTTACAACTAGAAACTTGTAGAGCATTGCGAGAGCTTTAAATCCGTACGGTGGAGTTCGTTGTTATCGACCATAGGCCGAGTTATTGAGCCGCGTTCGACTCACGTTTGGCACGCAATTCGAGGCTTATCAGGAGGCCGAGCTTTGAAGGGTTCAGGCCGAACATAGTGCAAGTCGAGAGCTTTCACGTGGCGGTAGTTTGATCGAGTTTCGTTGAGTAATCGCGATGCAATGTTTAACCCTAACTCAAGCTTATGGGTTCGGCCTCAAATTTGGGTTACTGGAGGCAATACGCGTGGGGAAGATGATAGGGGGGGACGGCCAGATCTGATGCAAGATGAAATGGAGGGTCTTGATTAGCTTTGGGTATAAAATTATAAAGTTTTGTTGTAATTAGTTATATTTTAATACGTGCAACTTCAAAAATTCATAACTTTTTCATACGAGGTCGAAAAAATGCAAACTCAGTTGCATTGGAATCGTATGGACGAGCACTACGCGATGGAGTTGGTTTGGAGTCGTTTGGAGTTAGTGAGAATTTTGGGTAAAATTAAACGTCCGTTTAATTTTATTCGAAATAAATCGCTAAAACGAAATTGAAATCAAGGTGAGAACTTCTCACTCAATCGAATCAGTTTCGATTTTATTTTAAATAGTTAGATTTAAAATATTTGAATGCATGTTTGAATGTTGATTGATATCTATTGATTGTTAAAATAGACATTATACGCTGTTAGTAAGCGGATGTTATTTATTAAAAACATATACCGCGAATATTTCATAAACAGTGAAATTGGTATTATATATAATATCAATATATATATATATTGGCATATGTATATATTGCAGTTATTGATTTCCCGCATTTATTTGTTTAGCGGATGAGACCCTATTGCGCCGTTATTAAGCGGATAATATTTAATAAGAACATATACCGCGATAATTTCGTACTGGAGCGAAATTGGTATTGTGCTAATGTTTTTGGATGCAGGAAAACAGGTTGGAGGGATCCAACTGGATTCCTCAACAGTTTTTATTTGATTTCAGATATTTTGATATTTGATGGATTATCATATACGATATATGATGGATCGTTGTAGTCGTGATTGACTATTTGGTGTGTAGCATCATTGGACCCAGATTTTGGGATTTTAAAATGATTATAAAGTGATTTTTGAGAATATACTATATTTTTGGAATTGATCCATTTTAAATAAATAAACGTTATAATTTTTAAAGTTATAAAATTATGGTTTTTGTGAAATACAGAAAAAACTGATTTTAGAGAAATATGGATTAATGATTTTATAAAATAGTTTAAACTAGATTTTTGAAGTTATTATGAAAAGTTTAAATATAGGATTTATAAAATTTGATTATTTTATAAATCAAAAATGGTGAAATAATAAAGGAGATTAAAGACGTTTTTAAAATATTAATATGAATTGGTTTATATAAGAGATTTATAAATGGATATTTATAAATTGAGATATTGAAATTATAAAACGAGTTTTTATAAGTGTTTGAATGAAGTGGAAATGAATTTCATAAATGAATGAAATTTATGGAATTATAAACTGTGAAGTTATAAAAGAAATTTATAAATAGTAAGATTTATAAATTTGGTGAAATTATTTGAAGAATAGATTGGGATAAATAAACAATCTTATAAATTATAAGATTTATGATTTGGAAAGTCTTTAAAGGAACGATTTTGTAAAATAATCGTTTTATAAGCATTTAACTTATAATATGGACTTTTAGTTCATAATTGGGATATAAATCGAATAGGCTAATAAAGGAGATTTATAAAGGAAGTTGTTATAAAATAAATAGAAATGGAATTTATAAACGTTGTTTTATAAATTCACAAATGACTTATTTTGATAAGTAAATTGTTGAAACCTGTAAATGGAGTTATATTCACATTTTTGAATAGTGAATAATCCTTTGAATTAAAATGAATAAAAGGAAGAAATTGTTAATGAAGTATATTCACGTTTTTGAATAGTGAATAACACGTTAAAGAAATTGTTTTGGATTTGGATGTTTTAAATAGAATTAAAACGATTTAACGATGTTTTAAAATGTGTTGAGATTCGAAACCATAGATTTCAACATTGATTGTTGAAATAGATGTTTCGAGAAATGAAAGGAAATAGTGGACTATAACACTGTTGTTATAGTAAATGATTTCCGAAGGGAAATGTTTTGTATAGTATTGGGATTTATATATCTATTTTAATTTCGAATCCCTATACTAGTGATTTTGGGACGTCGTAACGATGTTTTACGCAACATTCGTTTTGACCCAAATAAATATGTTTAAGAGCATGTTTACCTTAAAGAATGAAATATATACTTAATCTCGATTAAGTATATTGAATATTTTCCAAGTGTTGAAAATAAATGGATTGAAAATTACTTATGAATAAATAAGTATGGAAATGTTTTCCAATATGAAGTGAATATTTAGAATTTATCTTTTGGAAGATAAATTGAAAATGGATAATTGAAATCGTATATGCATGAATATTTTGGAATATGAATTCACTATTGAATTTATGAAAGAAAGTGGAAATTTGTATAAAAATAAATGTTGATTTATTTTTGAAGTATTGAAATTTAATATCTAGTGAAGATATTTTGGAAAATAAATAATTTGGAAAATTATTTGGAAACTGGTGATGTGTAAATATCAATTGATAGTTCAATAACCGACTATCAATATTTCCCTTTGAATGGGTATATGATGTGATTTGATTGAATTTGAATGCCACACTTATTTTTGAATAAGCGCTCACTATTCGGGTTAACCGGGAAAGGACCATGGGGTCGTATAACCCATTCCGAATATGTGATACGTCGTTGTGAATTGCATTTGAAGATCGGTGTAGAAGACCGGATATTTGCGAGAGCGATAGGATGACCTGTCGATTGACTCTGCACCGAGTAGCTACGGTATTGAGTTCTCCATATGTGATGGTGAATCCGATCAGGATTGTGAATATCCGGATTGCAAGGACTTCTTTGTAAGTGCCTTCGGTTTTGTTCGAGCCCGGAACAGACTTGTATGGATTGTATGTCTGACATTACAAGTTGAGATATAAAGCCGATTTCTTTCAATATATATTTCTGTTGGTGGCGGAGAATTTATTCTTTTAGCTTAACACCCTTCTCTGAGACGTACGAGCTCAGAGGTTATATAGTTGAAGTTATCAGCGATATATTCCCAATTTGGTAATGTGACATGCTGAGTGTTGCTGTAAATAATCATCGTGTTGATTATTGTGATAGGATCGTTTATTTGATCGTCTATCTTGGTGATCATTGTGTTGATCATTTGTTGACCCAAAGCATGGCTTTTGTATAAAGTATGTTTTTGTGGACGAAACTTCGTCGAGCCTCACATCTCGAAATGGTCAAAACAGGAAAGATGCGGCAAGGTTATGAGGGGTAGCTCCCTTTAGGGTATGTGCATTTCCTTATGGAAAAGGGTGGTATCATGGTATGGAGCCCAGATACTCACTCATGTTGAAAACACTTTGTTATGATTGTGTGAATTGATTACGAGCGCTCGGTTAAAAGGTCCCAAAGGACCGGGGGATGGCATATTCGGTCAGTTGTTACTCAGTTAGGGGTAACCCGGCCTTGTGTTGGTAGAGATCCGGTTTGGTTCTCGGAGATGTCCATCCAGAGGCATTCTCATGTGGCAATGGGAAGTTCCTTGGCCTGATCATTCGTTGGAAATCCAAAGAAACAATACGAAACTTGTACGGTTTTAGTTGTATAACCTGCTATGGAATGTGGCGGTAACCTGCTATTGAACATAGTTAGCTATAGTAGGCATACGATAATGGTCGTATGTTGGCTAAGATTTATATTCTACTTTCGAAATGAATTTTCCCTACACTATACACTAATAATAATATCAAATGTTCTTTTAAATGCGTATCAAGCATCTTTGACTATCATAAGGAGAAATCTCCTCCGATTCTGCGTTTGCATGTGTGTGTGTGCGGGAGGCCTTATGGTAGTCTCATTTTTAAAAGAATTGCGAATTGACTTTAAAAATATTCCTCTATTTTGATTTTAAAGATAAATAAACTGTTTTGAGTTCTCACACCAGTCACATGACTGACTCGGAGTTTATTGTTTTCCTTCCTAAACTCTGGGTGCCCACCAATTTTCCACACGGGCAGTTAAGAGTTAAGGTTTATCAGGATATTCTGGATATTCTGGAGTTGCTGGAGGCAAGCTGGATGGCATGGCGTATTACTAGTTTATATAGTACTTCTTTTTCCGCTGCACTGTTGTTGTTGTTATTGTTGTATACTCTGATGATATGATGAAATGTAATAACTAATATAGTTCTTTGTTTAAAGATTATTCATTTATTATTATATGTTGTTCCGCTGCGATTGTGAGATTGTTCTGTTATTCTGCTGTTCTATTTTCTATTCTCTTTTTCTTCTATTTTAAAATTTTCTATCTTCTTTTCCCTCTATATTTTCTATTTTCTTTTCTCTCCATTTTCTATGTTTCTACCTTCTTATCACTTCTATGTCTTCTTCTCTCTGTTTCTTTTCCTAAATTCTTTTTAAAAACCCTCAGTGTTCGGTTTTCCGTCGCATCGATTTCTCGACAGTCGATAAAGTGAGTATCGATGTTGAATTTTCGGAAGTCGAAAAATCCGGGTCCTGACAATGCCAATCTTTCAACGGGCAGAAGACAAACCCAATACAATCACGATTTTAAAGCCGAGAGACACACCATCCTGATTTTCCAAGCTTTGGGTACAACCAGTTGATTTGGACGAGCTAGAAGCAACACCCACTCAAATTTTCAGGCCACCAAGCATATTCAATTGATTCAAACAGACTACAATCACACTGAAACAAATACGACTAGAGTTTGATGATCTTTCCAAAGACAATTTTTTGATCTTTGGTTACAGTGGGTCCTATAAAGTCTTGGATAACACTTTCATCTTTGATTGAGAGAGATGATTGAAATCAGAGAGTAAATACTAAAGAATCAATGCAATGAAATAATGAATTGATTTTGATTGAATTTGAGAAGATTTGAATAAATTTTTCACTAGAAATTTTGGCAGAATAAGAGGAGAGAAGATAATAAAAAAGTAGTTGCTGAAAAATTCATTTGAAACAACCTACATATAGAAACAAATAGATATGTCAATTCGTAAAGAGTTGCGAAGAATAGACACTTCATTTCAAAATCTGAATTTTAAATTTGCAGCATGTATGTCGGCATACTATAGATGGATATGTCGACATATTCCTTTGAAAATTGAAAACTCATTTGTTTTAAATTTTTTTGAAAATATTATGCTTTGTATAATATTAGATACTTTGTAAAAAATTTAAACATAGTTTATAAACATTTTAACCTTTTAAATACTTCTATAAAATATATTTTTGAAATATATTTTGTTTTAAAAATAAAAGATAAGAAAATGAGAAACAGAGATCAATGATTGTACCAGGGACTTTAACAATATTTTATGATTCTATATATTATACTATTGTCTTGAGATTTTTATAGCTTGGTCTTTATGCTCAAGAGTCTTCATATCCACTCTTTGAGTTTTTATACTGTACAATCTTCGATTCAACATTTGTACAATATCATGTACTATATATTATATAACCTAGAAAAGTATTAGAATTCATATTTTATATGAATCCATTACTTTTATCAAGGTTGTTATCATCAAAATAAATATGATATAGCTCCCTCTAAGTTAGAAAACTTCTCCTGAATATATGCATATGCATATTTAATATTTTTCTCCTCCTTTATCATCAACGAAAATGGGTAAAAAGTAAAAACTCCCTCTAAATGAAATACTTTAGAAACTATAAATTCAAAATCAATAACTTTAGTTAAAATGGTATATATGATGATATATGATGAGTATATGATAAACAATACACTATTCTATATTAAACATGATAATGTGTGGTTATAAAGTAGATTTTAGTTATGTAATTCAAACTATACATAAGCAAATCCAATTATGTACAAGCCAATCAAACCAAATCAAACACAAAAATTCATACACTCCAAACTAATCAAATTCAATCCAAAATATTCAAGCCAAATCAATCAAACTAAATCCTAAGAGTATATGTGTGTGTACTTATGTATTTAAATCCAAACCTAACAACTAGACATTTCGTGGAACTTCAACCCTACCATCGTGTGACGACCGAGAATTTTGGATATTTGAAATTAGAATATTTAATTGATTTAAATATTTAAAAGTTAATTTCTAACTTGAATTTAAAATGCCATAATTTATTGACTGATTTAATTGTTTAATAAGATAATTGGGAATTAGGTAATTGGTTGAATCTGATATTTTAAGCTTGTTAAAAATAATTTAAAGGCATGTAAAATTATACTAATAGTACTGAATATAGTAAAAGTATTAAACTTGAATTTAAAAGTATTTTGTTCAGTTTTAAAAATATCGATTAAATTGACATTTAAAAATAGCCTTTCGGGACACAGTCTCGGATTTCTACAAAACCAGTTCCATTGGATCCGCAATATTGTATTATTATCGAATTTCAAATTTCGTAGTGTTTGGAGTTGTCATGTGATCGTACGGTAGAGAAACATGTTGAAACTTATATCAGAAATTCAATATAATAATTAAATCCAAAAAGCTATCTTCTCCATACGATTGAGTTAGGACTCGTAACCTTTTCCTTTGCATTTAGAATAGGAGTATAACATTATGGACGCCTAGCGGCACGTCTCGATAGGAGATCGAGATTGTGAGTTGCGAAAATCGAGATGATTTAAATTTAAATTCAAATATAAAAATATTTTCTTTGACTGGTCAATTAATTTAAACATCAGAACTTTATCTTTCATACTATGGCCACTTGTCTTCTGGTTCATGCCATCTGTCGCCTACTTGTACCAGATGTCCCTTTCTCCTTCTTTTATTCAGCCAAGAAAAAAGAAGAAGAAAAAAGTAAAACATAAATTAAAAATGGCCACGATCGTTTATTGTCTCCAGTTCTAAATTGCATACTCGCTCCTTCCATCCCAAATTCATTTCAAATCAAATATCGCAAGCCCCTTCTCTCCTCATATTTTCGAAATCATCTCCATTCGAAAACGTTGCCGGTCAAATAAATCAAGCTGAGTTCGCAATTGAAGGGAGGTCGCGACTAAATCGCATCAAGCTTTGCGAGTTCGAGGGGAGGTCACAGGCTTGTACGCGAGCTCGGTGGTCTGATATCGTGTGCCTGGAGGGTTGAGGCAATAGTGAGGAGCGAGGTTGGGTTCGCGGCACGTACGAGAGGGTGAAGTCGTGATGGTTGCGATGATGAGGCGATGGTGTCGCGATGTGCGTTTGAGCATCTCGAGTTTAGGTCTGAGCAGCATGATATAAGCTTTCTGTTCTTAATTTAATAATGCATGTGTACATACAGTTGACAAAAGTGCAACTCAACAAATTTTTTCCATTTAACAAAATAAATTTCGGGTTGTTTATTTACAGATTTTTATTCAACGAATACACACACACACACACACACACACACACACATATATATATACAGTAGCTGCCTCACTGTAGATAGATTTTTATTCAACGAATACATATTTATATATAGTAGCTGCCTCACTGTAGATTTGTTATTGCCAGATTTTTATTCTTACGAATATGCATAAAAGAAGAAGAAGAAAGAAGGTAGATTTTTAAAACGTATATAGACTATTTTCTTAGTATATGTAGTTTCAAAGAAAAATAACTAAAATAAATATACATATATAAATATTTTAAGTTAGTAGTTTAATTTTAAAATGATACTTTATGGAGACTAATTTGTTTAATAAACTTATTTAGTTATTTTAGTTACTAAAGATAGTTTATTAAAGGAATTTAGTTTTAAATTAAATGATTAGTTAATTAAATGTATGGGAATTAATTGTTCGATTTGTTCAAATAGTAATAAATCATATAATATTGTACAAGGTCTTAAATCATGAAGAAACCAAGTCAAGATCAAAGTGGATTGCAAATAAAAAGCAAAGGTGAGTTAATCTCACTCACATCTAGATTACTTGTTAATTTAAATAGTTGAAAATTTAAATTATTGATTGATTGCTTGAATTGATAATTTATTATCAGTTTGGATATGGTATTATATATAGTAGTATATATATGTCGGAGTGATTGATTTTCCACATTATATAGCGGATGAGACCCTATGCACCCCGCATAATAGCGGATGACCCTGTATACCGTGACATCCCCCTTGAAGTGGGATTGGTATTTTATATTATGCTAACATTTGTGGATGCAGGAAAACAGGTTCGAGTGATCCAACTAGATTCCTCAAAATGTTGAAATTTATTTTCATATTCGGTGATATGTTTTGTTTGATAATTTGTGATAGATTTTGTTGATTTTATTGGGAATTGAAAATATTGGATGCTATGGTTTGACTGAATATATTTTGTGTATATTGAGATATCAAAAATATAAAGATTGGATTTTAAAGGAAAATAAAAGAGGAAATTCTAAGTAAAATAAATATAGTGAAATTGGATAAATTAAAGGAATGAATCTGGGAAAGCATAAAAATTTGATTTTAAAATTCTATCGAATAAATTTCGATTATGGGAAAAAGATTTTTGAATAAATGGGAATAATGAATTCTTGAGGACTTAAGTTATATTGTTTAAAAATTAAAGAAATCAATTTAAATTAAAGATTTTAAATGGTTTGGGCGAAATAAAGAGAGAATTTTGAAATGAAGTATGAAATTGATATTTTAGATTTAAATAAGATTTTAAATCGTATAAAAGGATGAATCTAAAATTAATGGGTTTTGGAATAAATTTGGAGTAAGTAAAGGAATTTATTTTCAAATGAAATTAGCTTTGAAAGCGATTAGGAAATCGAATAAGTGTTGAAACCGTGATTTGAAGAAAAACAAGGGGATGGAAATTATAAACTAGGTTTATAAATAAAGTGAAATATTTATCAGCGGGAAAATTCGAAAGTATAAATTCACGGTGGGAATTTATAAGAAGATGAGAAATGTGTTTTAAAAATAAAAGTGGTTTTATTTTAATAGTGTTAAAAGAAATTTATGGGATTTAGACATAAATTAAATTGGGATAAATCAAAAAGGATATATAATTGATTAGACGGTTATGTTGGAATGGAAGGTGTATTTTCTGAAAAGCTAAGTATATTTTCGAAGGAAGATTTCTAACTATAACTTAAAGGATTTAAAGTTGTTTTAAAATAAGGTTTTAGAGAAATTAATGATTAATCATTTTAATATTTTTAAGTAAATATTTATTGAGTTAATTATAGAAGTGATTATTTTAAAGGTTTAACTAGTATTATGATTTAAAAGATGATTACTTAATATTTATACCTTATAGAATAACCTTTATTTTAAAATTAGTTTTGGCTTAAATTTTACATGAGAAATTATTATAAAATTTCATAACTAGTATTTCAAATTAAGTGTTTTAAGTAGTTTTTTATTTTAAGTGTTTCAAAGTTTATAAATTTTTGGATAGAATGATTTAAACTATTTAAAAATCTAAAGTATTAAGACTTGGTGATTTTCGGTGGAAATAAAACAATTGGATGGAAATTTATTCCGCGAGAGAAAAAGTGATTTGACAACTATTTTCAAAGGGTTGAAGTGTGGAAAAATATCTTGCAAAAATATTTTAAAATAAATAATTTGAGAAATTATTAAGGCTTGGTGGTTTTTTGTGGATATTATATGATAGTTAAATAATAGACTATCAATATTGGCCAATGTGCTGATCGTTTCGAAGAGACCGAGATTGGGATTAATTTCCTGAAAACCACTTCGATCCAGTTTGAACATTTTCGTAAGGAAGACAAGAGCTTGGAGTCAAAGATGGAGCAGTGAAGTGCAAGGGCTAATCGCTTTAATCCTGAGGGTGATTCCAAAATGGATGTCGTAGGTGTAGTGCCTTTGGTTCGGTTCGGATCGGGAATGGAATCGTATGGATGAAAGCTTTCAGAACATTGTCAAGAGGACGATGAGCATTCTAAGTGAACGTGTCCTAAAAAGGTAACACATAGCCTCAAGCCTCATCAACCGGGAATGGCTAAAACAGGGGAGATGCAGCAAGGCTAAGTGGCTAGCAACCAATTAGGGTAAGGTCATCCCTGTCTAGATGTCCCTTTTTATTCGGCTGTGTGGGCGGTTGCTGATCCCAACCGTGGGGTGACCTTATTCGGACTATCCAGTAAGAGGTAGCTTCGGTCTTGTGTTGCAGGGGATCGGGGGGATCCTCGGTACTCTGATCTAGACCAGGTAATGTGATTGACGGTACCCCAGTCGCCCTACCATTGTATGGAATCTAATCTCCAATAAGTGCCTTCGGACTTCTTTGTATACCTATTATGCTGGAATTTAATGAATGTAACAATTTCGGCTATTCGAATAAGTATTTGTATATAGACACTACTATAATATTAGAGGATTTGATAAGAAATGTTCGGTTTTCGTAAGGTAAAAACCCGACATGTTTATTTGTGGCGTGGTCTTATGACATACCTTTGATTTCAAAGGATTTACGAAAATTTTAATTATCCAATTGAGTGTGTTTTCTCACGTTGGTTTTCCAAACTGACTCGGGTGTTATTTTACTATAATGCTCGGGTCAGACCGAGTATTATAGAGTACATATTCGGGATGGACTGCTATGATGCTTAGGGGATGTGCTGGATAGTGAGACGTACCACAGGTATTTGTTTTATTTCCGCTGTGTTTGGTATGCTGTGTAGACAGCTTTTGCGGGGACAAGTTAATATAACTGTCCAGTATTTTGCAATTGGTTGTGTTGTACTCTGATGATGTGATGTATAAAACATATATAATTTTTTCTGTATAAAGATCAGTCATTTATCTATTATATATTATTCCGCTGCGATTGTGAGATCTAATATTGTTTTCTATTTCTTCTTCTACTTTCTTCTTTCCCTTATGGTCTGGTTTTTCGGCATTCGATTGTTCAGCATTTAATACAGCGATGTATTGATGTCGATTTTCGGACGTTGAAAAATTGGGTCGTGACATGTCAGACCCAAAGATTGGAACTGCTTTGATAGCACCCCAATCTTCATTATCCTTTTTAATAGTGCACTTTGGGTTGTTGGATGTTTCGTCTTTGATTAAGGAATAGAATGTAACAACCCACCATGGAATATGCCTGAATTTCGACCCAAAAAAAGGCCCAAGAAACTTAGATCCATTCTAAGGCTGGTTGTTGTTTGGAAAAGGAACTAACAGTACAGAGCAATAACTATTCCTTCAGAACTCATAACGGATATAATTAAATATAATATCAAATTTATCTATTTATTTCAAAACCATTTGAAATATCATAATACAAAACATCATAAAACTGACACATAAGATATGTTAAATCATATGTCCAAATACATGGGTACAACATAAAAATATCATAAAAGATAATAATAACTGCCACAAGCTTAAGCCACTCCACCTTCAAGCATCATCATGGTCATTACTCCGTATTTAACCTGTGTTGTAATGAAGAGGGAGTCAGAACAACAAATGTTTGGTAAATAAAAACTTCGAGCCTTACCATTTCTGTACTTGGGTAATACATTTCAAAATAAAAATATATCTAACGTACATAAAACCATTTAATGCTTGTTATAAGGAAAGCATGTGGGTCCATAATCAACCACTTAATACCTTCCATTCTCGAAGAAAGTTTATAATCCCATAACCCAAATCCTACATCATAAATATCTAATAATGCAAGAGATATTACCTACGCCACTTAATACCTTTTATTAGAAAATAGGCAGACTCTGGTTATTAAAGACTTCAATTGAGGCAGACCCTACCATTTCCAAGGCAGACCTCTCAAAGGTTATTATCTAGCTGACAACGCATGGAATCTCCTGAGCCACTTTATACTTCTTTATGGAAAGGTAGCCCTTAATCAGTCACTTAATACCTTATCCTGAAGTGGACCCCAGTTGAAGTACCACCTATTGTGCCTAATAACTAGCTCTTTGGCCATTTAATACTTCATTTAGGGAAAAGAGGTGGGCCCTTTAGCAACCACTTAATACATCATTACCCTGAAGCGGGCCCTTCGTATTATGTGCCATACTTTTAATGACATCTAAAATTAGTCCGACCATCCATAGGAATTGGTAGCCAGATTAATTGGGCATGTGTACCCTACAGAATTTGGGACTAACCTCGTGTCATCACAAATATTTATCATAGGAAATGTCTCACATCAATAGGATGTGTACACGACTATTGGTAGCCTCAAAGTGAAGGGCAAACTTCAATTGTTCAACTCTACTGACCTTACATCCCTATGACTTAGCCATTATTTAAATACTCTCCATGTATATAATACTCATCTCATCATTTCATAATTAAGTTCTTATAAGGAATCTACCTTAAAATGCCTTAAAATATCAATTACCTTCATAAAGGGGGAAACTAATGACAATTACTATCTAATTAACTATGCAAGTATAAGCCATAATTATACGTTTATTACGCTAATTGAAATAAATATATATTCACACCCGATCAATTCTAGCATGTGGTTTATATGCTTTAAACTAGTGTTAAGTGTCGGTTCTTTTAATCATAGTACTAATATAAGTACTTTTTCTTCAAATTTGCAAGATTTCAATATCCATAACAAGGGATTACATATTCATATCCAAATTGCAATACTTAGATTTGTAAAAATAGAAACCTTGTTTATTACATAAATCCAATGGAATATCCTAAACAATAGGAGTTGTAGTCCTAAATTCATATTCTATTCAACTGCTCTTTTACATAGTAATAACGAAGGAATTTGTGTGAAATAAGTGGTATAAACTATGAATAGAATTCGTACTTTAAATCCTAATTTTGTTACTAAAATCTCACAATTTGAATCAAAGGAGGAGAAGTGGAATAGAATTTGAAATTATCAAAAATTGCAGAACAATCTAAATTCCATTAAATTAGCATAAAATTGAGAATCTCCATTTAGAATTGACATCTGGAAATAATTTTTCCTTAGGGGATTTTACCTTTTTTTTGCAGTCCTAATATCCCTAAGGCATATTCAAATCCACAAAACATATACTAATCAATTACCGAAATAATAATACTAAGGTTTCCACTCATAGATTATCCTCGGCTTCTCTTGTATGGATTTGCAATGCCAAAGCAACTCTTTTCTAGATCTCCTTCTTTTAATATATATAAACAGTGAAGTTTAGGTATATATAATTTTGTTAGATTCAGAGATGTTGGAGGAGAAGAAAATAGATTAAAAGAATAATTAAAAATAGATTAGAATACTTATTTGAATCCCTAATAGAATTTCTAAATCAAACTGAAGAGTCAAAATTGCAGTGGTTCAAGGTATTTCCTAAATAGTTATGAATAAAAAGTGGAGAGAATAGGGTCCCAATGATAGGAGTTGACATGCACCAGAATAGTTGGATGAAGTTAGGTGAAGAACAGATAATTTGGAGCGTTTAAATGCTGAAAAACTCTAGCTGCCCCCAATTGACAGGTCGACCGCTAGGGGTCGACCGCTTGGGGTCGAAGGTGTTGACCTCTACTCTTATTTAAGGTGAGCTGATTTGTTTCCATTACTCGTCTATTTTATTCCCTAAGTAACTTTTAACATTAATTGTTTAACTTAACGGTTACTTAACTTCCAAGAAATCCTATAGTTAATTTTCGAAATTCAAACCCTAAATTTAAATACTCATTTGAATTTGAATTCAAACTAAATTAATTTAAATCCAAAAACTTCAAACGCTTATAACTTTTTCGTTTGAGCTCCATTTTCAGCATATTTATCTGGAAATAGATCAGAATTTCACCATGAATGCAATGGAAAAACTTTCATCGTCAAATTCCAAATTTTATAACATTTCCATTTTCAATCCTACCTTGTTTAATTTAATTCACTCAATTCATTTATTATTGATTTATGGGGTGTTACAGAGATCATCCATCGAGTGGCATCGAAATGTTTTTCTTGTTCCTTGATCATTTGCATTTGGTTGAACTCTAAATGCCTTTGATTTCTTAGGATAAAAGAGAGAATATCTTTGAATGATTAAAGAGTTTTTTTAAGATTTTCACATAATTTTTGATGTGATAAGACATATTCGTAAAAATATGTTTGAGAATAAAAAAAGAGTATAGAATAAAATGATGAGTTTGTTTTCTGGAAGAAATATGTTTATATAGGAGTAGAAAGTTGTTTGGAATAAATGGATGGATGATAATTATTTATATTTTGAAATTTAATTTTTTTTTCAATCTGCCATTATATTTCGACACATAGGTATGATTTTTGTCGAAATACATACCTGAATTTCCAAAACTAATATATTTGTTATAGTTTTTGTTTTAATCTTATACCATTATATATTTATAACTTCTAGAGACACATAAATAACATAGAATAGAAATAGATATATTTCATTACTCAGAATTGTAGGATACCTGAATTTCAACGATTAATAAAAGAAAATATATAAAAACAACACGAACTTAAACTAAGAACATACAATACAAAGCTAGATATCATAAATAAACGACTAGATGGCTTAGAAGGATGTAGATGATGATGATGAAGAGCCGCCAAGTTTAAGAAGGATCTTCCCCAAGTATTTCCACTTTGTTGGAAAGATAATTCAACTTCTTATTAAATAAGCATTTAAGCTTCTTTTGGATTTTAAGAATCTTTTCCTAGGATCTCTTTGTTGCAGTAGTGGGACGGTTTGTCAAAACTTTCCAAGGAAGTTTCCATTTCCTCCTCCTCCTCTTCTTCTTCCACTTTCGTCTCATCTCTTTCTTCTTCCTCTTCTTGTTGAATTTCTTATTCTTCTTCCCATGCTAACCTTTGCTCCTCTTCGGGAACAGTCTCATATGGTTCGAAAAGAGTGGAATAAGGATAAGAGAGATGTTGACTTTTTCAAAAACTTTTCAAGGAATGGATTTTTCACATCTTAAATTGATACCAAAATATAAGAAAATTCTAGTAAGATACACACCATGGAAGAGTGTGTTCTCATATCTAGAAATGTTCTTTTGAACAAAGTCATCTAAAATGATTTTTGCTCAATTGATGTTGTAATGATTATAAATAGTAAAAAGAACTTTAAAAACATTTTGAGTAGCATTATATAATTACCCATTCTCGGAGTAATACTTTGTTGTAAAATGAGACTCATAAGTCTTGATATTGGTCGAGGTTTCTTGTGTTTAAATTTAAATTCTTCATCACTTTGAAAAAGTTCATGAAAAAATTCAGGATTTTGTTCATTAATCTGAAAAGTAGAGAGTCCAGTTCCACTAGATTTACAACCTAGAATATGACCCAAATGTTCACGATTTAAGTACCATTAACACTGCTTCAAACTTGACCTTCTTTTACTTGATAAAATTTTCTATTTAAATTCATATAAAACATTTTGATGAAATCCAGATAATAAAAACTATCTTAAGAAGATTCAATTAAACCAAGAATTTCATTTTCAAAACAAAGATCATGTAAACCGTAAGAGGAAAAATCTTAGAATTTAGCAAATCTTCCGGTAGAATCTTTTCCGAAATTAGTAGGATTTAATGGCATCTTTCTCATTAAAGAGAAAGCTTTAGTTTTTTTTAAGAAAGCCTTATGATTTTGTGATTTTGATTAGAGGAAGCAATTTTTGAGTTTTTGAGGAGATAAGATAATGAAGAAATATTTGAATTTTGAAATAAAGTGAGTGAATGAATGGATTGAGATAGACTAAATTAATAGAGAGGGATGAGTCATGTTCTCTAGTCAAAAAGTGCTTTTCCGAACTTGGGAGTAAGTGCAAAAAAAGCGAAATTTGGAAATTGAAATTTGACTTGAAATTTCAAATTTTAATTTTCTGGAATGTATGTCGACATATGGCATAGGGGTATGTCGGCATATAGCCATAATTTGAAAAAAAATTTATGCTAATATATTCCTGTATATACTTGTAGACTTGTATTCATCCAATTATTATTAATCTATAAGTTATTCCTAAAAACCAAAATCAACCAAAAAATGAAATAAAATATTAAATAAAAGATACCGTATTTACCACTTTTTGCTGGTCAGTTTTGACCAGTCAGTTGTTGAAGTAAAACGTATATTCACATTTTTAGTGTTAAGTTCGTTGTCACTAGAGGAAGTGTCTGAATCATCCAAAGTTGTCTTATATGCCCTTTTTCTTTTTCTGAATGAATCAATTGCTGGTGCGATCTTTGATTTGTTCGGATTTTGGCAGTCTCTTTGAAAATGGCTGGGTTCATTACAATTGAAACATCTATTTGCATTTCTAATTCTAGATGTCTTGTTTTTAGGTTTTCGAAAGTTATTCATCTTTCTATACTTTAGGAATTTTCTAAAACTTATAGTCATGAAAGCAATCTTTTCATCATTGTCATCGTATGAACCCCGATCATTCGTTATTACATTGAAAGCAATGGATATCTTTTCTATTGCCTTGCTTTCTCTTCTGTCCTGTAACTGTGCTTCATAGCACATTAAATTACCCATTAGCCCCTTCAATTGCAAGTATCTTTTGACCCCATTTCGAAGAGAGTGAATTAAGAATTTTTCTAACCCGGTCCACTTCGAAACGTTTTTAACTAATGCAACTAATGAATCCATAGTATCTTGAAATTTATATTACATGTCAAAAACAGACTCATTTGGATTCACTTTAGACAACTGAACATATTTGTTAACATGAAAATTTAATCTATTTTACTTGACTAGTGCCCTCATGTGTAACATGCAGTGTTCTTCGAATTTCACATGCAGACTTACAAATAGAGACTCTATTAAACTCATTTTATTTAGTGAAAAAAACAAAATATTCATGGCTTTAGAATTATTTTGTTCAAGTGCATTTTGGTCAGCAGTCCATTGTGCAAAATTATTCTCGGGTCCAGTATACTCATTTTCTGTGACATTCATAATATCTAAACCATTACATTGTAAATAGATCTTCATTCTACATGACTAATAAGTGTAGTTACTGCCACTAAAAAGTGGGGTTCTAGTAGTACGTTGTCCTTCGATAAAAAGTGTTAACAAATATACCAACAGTGTTGCTAGCCATTAAAAATTTTCAAAAATCAAATTGCAAGTTTTGAAAATCTAGTGCTCTAATACCAAGTGTGGGTTGCAGAACTATGGATCTTAAGGCTTATTAAATACTAGAGGGTAAATGAATATTGTTTCTAATTTTTGTAAATATTTTTATGCTTTAAGATTATTATTATTAAACAATGCAGAAGAACAAACATAAATGCAAGCATATATAAGTATAAATGCAATAAACTAAAAAGTAGAGAATTAGAGAGATCACACAAGGGATTTTCATATTGGTTCGGGGTTACCCTACGTTCAGTCCCATATAATTGCCTGTACAGATTTCTTTTCAAAATACCAATCTTTCAATAAGTAGAAGGCGAACCTAATGCAATCTCAATTTCAAGTCTACAAGACACACACTCTTGATTTTTCAGGCTTAGGGTACACCCACTTAATTTAGACCGGATACAAGCACACCCACTTGAATTTCCGAGCTACCAAGCACACCCAATTGATTTATAGGGCTACAATCACACCTAAGTAAATACAACTAGAGTTTGATGGTTTTTCCAAAGACAACTTCTTGATCTTTTGTTACAATGGATCCTATAGCCTCTTGGACAACATTTTGATCTCTGATTGAGAAAGAGATATTATTGAAATCAGGGAGTAAATAGTAGAGAATCAATACAATGAAGATTGAATTGGTTCTGGTTGAATTTGATAAGATTTTAATAAATTTTTAACTAGAAATTTTGGCAAAGAAAGTGGAGAGAAGTCAATAAGAAAGTAGTTGCAAAAAAATTCGTTTGAAACCTCCTATATATAGAGAATAAACAGACATGTCCATTCATGAAGAATTACAATGAATAACAATGAATAAACACTTCATTTCAAAATTTGAATTTAAAGTTTGCAGCAAGGTGTTGATATACTATGTATCGTTATGTCAACATATCTCTCTGAAAATTAAAAATTCTTTTGTTTTAAAATGTTTTGAAAATCTTATGCTTTGTAAAATATTTTAACACTTTGTAAAATAATTTAACCATAGTTTATAAACATTTAACCTTTGAAACACTTTTATAAAATATTTTATAAATATTTTTTTTAAAATGTATTTGGTTTTAAAATCAAAGATAAGAAAATGAGAAATAAAGATCAAAGATTGCAACCATGGACTTTAACAATATTTTATGACTCCATATACTATATTATAATCTTGAGATCTTCTCTTGGTCTTTATACTTATGAGTCTTTTTGTCCATTCTTTGAGTCTTTATATTGTATATTCTTCGATTCAACACCTATATAATATCCTACACTATATACTATATAACTTGGTAAAACATTAGTATCCATATTTTATATGAATGTATTATTGTTATTAAGGTCGTTATCATCAAAATCAATAACTAGGTATTAAAAGATTCTGCTATTTTCTTTGGTTTTTTGTTAATTAAAAAAATTTGTTGCCCATTTGAGCACTTATATCCTTTGCCGGAAATGAATAAAATCATAAAGCAAATGGACGTTAAGCTTATGTAGGGTTGCTCCCACTAAGGTATCTTCACATCTACTCTAGATTGGATTTCGTTGTATATGCATGGAGATGTGAAATATTGGATACTCGGTAAGGTTGAAGGGGTCAGGCATGTACATTTTCGAGTGAGTCACAGAGAAAATGACTCTCTCAAGTATATTGTCTAAAGGTATACTTTCAATAAGAGGGGCGCACCCTCTTGGTCATTGTTTAAAGGTTCTCTTCCCGTGTTTGATTAAAATCATTGAATCGTTTTCTTAATTGCATCGAGAAGTGTCTAGAGCCCTTCTCAGTGTTTAATTATTTGTTTCCATCCTTTCAAGTCTAATTTTTTTCCAACTTGTTTCCGTTCTTTCGTTTATGAATGTTTTTCTTGTGAGGTAAAACCCGTACCGTGTTTAGCGACATGGTCTTATAGAATTATTATATGTTTGCCATATTTCTTGAGCTTTCTCACACCGGTTTTCCAGATTGATCCAGGTGTTATTTTATGATAATGCTCAGGTCAGGCCAAGTATTTTTATAGGCTGTCATTGGTGGGACAGGGAGCTCATGGAGTAAAGCTGGATGTTCACTTACCGTAGTATTTTTATTTTTCATTGTATTATCATTGTTTGAACCAAAAAGGCACAAACCCAGAAGTTAAAGTAGAGAATAAAAAGTGAAGGATTAAATAGAAAATGAATAAGAAAGTTGTAACGACCTGATTTTTCGACATCCGAAAATCGACATCGATACGTCCACTGTATCCAATGCCGAACAATCGAATGCCGAAAACCGAACCGTTAGGGTTAAAGAAGAAGGAGGTAAAAGAAGAAATAGAAACAATATCAGAATCTCACAATCGCAGCGGAACAATATATAATAGATAAATGGCTAATCTTTAAAAGAAAAGAACTATACCAGTTTATACATTACATCATCAGAGTACAACATCAACAAAACACAATCTGGGCAGTTATCACAACTTGTTCACATGGAAACTGAATTTGCAGCAAAACATACACATCGGATAATACATCATATACGTGTGATACGTCTCGCCATCCAGCTTGTTTGCTAATCTCCACAACATACTTTCCTGACTTAGCTCCAGAACCTACTGATAACCTGACTCTAGACTGCCCGTGTTGAAAATTAGGGGGACCAGAGTTTAGAAAATGGAACAATAAACTCAAGTCAGTCATGGGACCGGTGTGAGATCTAAAAACAGTTATTTGTACAAAAAGAAATCCGTTCATGCTTTTGGAAAATGAAACTACCATAAGGTCTCTCGGCACACACTCAAATGCAATCGCACACATAGGGAAGGTTTCTCCTTATAGTAGTTAAACATGCTTGATACGCGGAAATCCTTTTGATATTATTATTAGTACACAAGTAAAAAACATTTTCAAGTATAATATTAATCTTAGCCAGCATATGTGCCATTATAGTATGCCTGCTATAACTACGATGTTAAATGGAAGGTTCTACAACTAAAGCCATAAAGGACTCGTATTGTTTTGTTTGGATTTCCAACAAATGGTCAAGGCTAGGGAACTTCCTTTATCCGAATGGGTACGCCTCTGGAGGGACGTCCCGAGAACCTAATCGGATCTCTGCCAACACAAGGCCGGGTTACCTCTGTAACTAGGTAACTAACTGTCACGAGTATTCCATCCACCGGTCGTAACCGACCTTTACCGAGGTACCTCAACAACTAACAACCACAATTTGCATTTAATGCGCTTGGTAGATTCAAAGCGGTGGAGGTGCAAAAAGTCATAGCGGGGATACGACGAGGATATAGCGGGATATAGCGGATGGCTCTAAAATAACATATAAAACTCGTACTTAATGTTTTTACAAAAATATAAATGGTAACTAAATGAAAAATTATCATTAAATTTAATTATAAATAATTTTAAATAAAAACACGTGCGAATATACTTTAAATAAGCGAAAAACTGTTATATAAATAATTGAATTCGGTAGAATATTAGTGTATTTTCATTTCTAAAAATATGTCAAAAATTAAATCAAATAAATTAATTTCATAATTTTATAATGTATAAATACTATTTTTCAATTCATTTTATTAAAAAAGATATAGCAGAAATAGCGGAAATAGAGGGGATTAAAGCGGAAAGGCTATATTTTAGTGCTATATGGAAAAATTGTAGCGGTAAAAATCCGTTATGAGATATGTCAGGGTTGTAACGGGGTAATAGAGGGGCATTAACTACACAACAACCACATAAGTAAAATATCTGGGCTCCATACCAGAATACTACTTTTTATCCACATAAGTAAAATATCTGGGATCCATACCAGAATACCACTTTTAATCCAGAAGGAAATGTACATACCCTGAGGCTCGCAAACACCATAACCTTGCTGCATCCTTTCTGTTTCGACTATTTCCCAGGGTGTGAGGTTCGATGAAGTCTCGTCCTACAAAGCTACGCTTTTCACAAAAGTCATGCTTCGATCAACCAATGCTCGGCACTTAGCATGCCACATTACCAATTTAGGAATATATCACTAGTAACCATCAACTACATAACCTCAGAGCTCGACATCTCAGAGAAGGGTGTTAAGCTAAGAGAATAAATTTTCCGCCAACAAACAAAAATGTATTTGATAGAAACCAGCTTTACATCTCAAAGTGTAATGTCAGACATACATCCATACAAGTCCATCCTGGGTCTAAATGGAACTGAAGGCACTTCGTCCAATAAAGGAAAGAAGTCCTTGTAAATCCGGATATCCCCTAATAACGTCCGGACTCCCCATCACATAGGGTAATCTCTATACCGGAGCAACTTAGTGCATAGACAATCAACAGGTAATCCTTTCGTTTTCGAAAATATCCGATCTTCAACTACCGTCTTTAAATGCAATTCCATTCTGTTGTATCATTATTCGAAATGGGTTTTATGACTTAATGTCCTTCCCCGGCTTATCCAAATAATGAGTGCTTATTTTAAAACATGTGGATACAAATTTTCATTTTTAACAAAAGATCCACCTTTAAGATTCGATGTGGTTTTCGGATAACCATTTGGAATCCGACCCCCGGTCTCATCGAAATTCAAATGTCGTCTTAAAGGCCAATATTGATAGTCGGTTATTTAACTATCAAATAACATCCATAAACAACCGTCAAATTTAAACAATTTTCCAAATTATTTATTTCAAAATATCTTCGCAAGACATAAATTTTTCTGCACTTCAACCCTTTCGAAAACAGTTTTTAAATCACTTTCCTCTTGTGGATTCCAAATATTGTTTATTTCCACTGAAAATCACAAAGACCAAATGCTTTAGATTTTATAATAATTTAAATCAATTTATCTAAAAATATATGTAATTTAAAATTCTTAGAATAAAAACTATTTAAAACACTTTTCAAAATACCAGTTATGAAATTTTACAATAATTTTCATGTAAAACTTAAGCCAAAACAAATTTAAGAATAAAGGTTACTAAATTCTATATAAGTTTTCCAAATAAAAACTTTAGCCAAACTATATTTAAAATAAAACTATTTTATAAAATGTATGAATATTAATAATTATCTTTTTGAATTATAATTACCAATTAAACCTTTAAAATTATTATTGCTATAACAAATTTAATAAATATTTAACTTTAAAATTCTAAACAACTTAAATAAATAATTTCTCAAAAACATTCTTTTAAAATAACTTCAAAACCTCCAAATTATACTTAAAAATCTTCTTTCGAAACGTTCTTTGCTTTTCAGGGAAATACGCTTTTCTTTCACACCTTTTAAAAATAAACCACTATTTATTTTTAAAACGAATTACCCATTCCTTTATAAATTCCCATCCTGAATTTACACTTCCAAATTATCCTCTGATAAATATTTCACTATATTTATAAAATCAATTTTCAAACCGATTTCCAAAATTTACTTCCTTTTAAAATAAATCCCTTTACTTATTCAAATTCATTTCAAAACCCATTAATTCCATATTCACTCCTTTATTTAGATTTAAAATATTGTTTAAAATCTAAAATATTAATTTCATACAAAATTTTAAAATTCTCCCTTTATTTCTCCCAAACCATTTAAAATCCGAATTTTTTAGTAAATTCTTCAACTTTTAAACAATACTACTTAAGTTCTCAAAATCCTTGGAATTTATTCAGTAGGATTTCAAAAATCAACTTTATCCTTTCCAAATTCCTTCTTTTAATTTATCCAGTTCTCTAAAATTATTTTACTTCAAATTCTCTACTTTAGTTTCCTTCCAAAAATCCAATTTTTATATTTCTAGATCTTAAAATACCAAAATATATTTGGCCAAACCATAGCCTTCAATAATTTCAATTACCAATACAATCAATCACAGATTATCAATAAATTCTATCACAACATATGAAATAAATTCAAACATTTGAGGAATCCAGTTGGATCCCTCCAACCTGTTTCCCTGCATCCACAGATATTAGCATGATATAAAATACCAATCCCACTTCGAGGTGGAATATTACGGTATCTGGGGTCATCCGCTATTATGCGGGGCACATAGGGTCTCATCCGCTATATAATGCGGGAAATCAATAACTCCAATATATATACACACTCTACTCTATATAATATCACTCAACTGGTAAATTATTAAATTCATCCAAGCATAACCAATAATTTAAATTTATTCATTTAAATTAACTAGGCAAACCAAATGAGTGAGAAGATCTCACCTTTACTATGTATGTGTTCTATTTCCATCTCAACTTGTTTTCACGATTTTTGACCTTGTATAAGCATTATACAGTTGATTAATATTTGAACAATTGGACAAATCAATTTCCACTTAATAAATTTTATTTTATCTAACAATTTTAATTTCAAACAAATTTTCTTTTTATAAACACTTTCTTTTCTTTTTCTTTGAAACCTTCACCTGTAAAAAAAAATTAATTTATATAGATCCAAAAATCAAATTTTATATAACATTTCAAACTCCCTTTTTTTGTTTTAAACTAGAGCATGCATGTGGATATATACATTTATTAAATAAAAACAAGATTATTTTATACCTTACTAAAATAAATTTCGGTCTGCATAAAGATCATTACAATAAACATTTATATAAATTTCTATTTTTTTTTCTGTTTCCAAATATACTTATATTTATTGTTTACTGGTGTATATATATTTCTCTGTTAAAAAAAAGTTTCTTGTTTTTAATCTTACATAATTTTTTCAAATCTGCATGTATTAAATCAAGGTAAAATTGTTTACCTACATCATCAATCCAGGAAAAAAACATACTGCAAACCACCCAGTTGACTGCCTTCCACGCTGCCCTGGCCTTGTCGCTCAACAACGCGAAACGAAGCTCGACTTCCAGACAAACACCACTACACCCAAGGACGCTTGTGTACGCGATCGAGTCCTCGCGCCACTGAAACGATCGCCATACTTTCCACAGCCATAGTCGCAATCTCTAACGCTTGTTCCTCGTCGATCGACGCTCGTGCCCAAGCCATCTCGAACACCCGGTCTTCGTTCTTCTCGATCGAACAACATTGTCGCGTCCAATATTGACGTTGCAACCCACATCAAAGAGAACCTAATTGGGATTTTTCGAACGAACTCGATTTGGTTCCTAGGTTCGATTATCGAGAAGAAGGGAAAAGGAAGAGGCGATTTTTATTGAATTTGGTTTCATTCGTCCGCCATTTTTTTTATTCGATTTGCTGATTCAATGTTATGCTCGGCCAGCATTTTTAATTTTTTGATGAGGAAATCGATTTTATTTATTTATTTATCTAGTTTCGATTTTTACAAAGAGGAAGGGGACGAGTGTTATATTAGCGAACATATGTTTTTAAATTCTCTTTACGTGTCAGAGCTTGCTACAAGGTTCGACTAAAATTTATATTTTTAAATTTAAATTCAAATTTAAATCGTCTAGAAATTTCAACTCAAAATTCCAAACTCCTATCGAGACGTGCCGCTAGGTGTTTATAATGTTATAACCCTATTTCGAACGTAATGGAAAAGTTTTTGAGGTCAAACTCGATCGTATGGAGAAGATTGCTTTTTGAACTCAGTTATTATATTAAATTTTCGATATAGATTTCAGCGCGTTTATCTATCGTAAGGCCAACGATCACTCCAAACACTACGAAAATTGAAATCCGATAATAATACACTATTATGGATCCAATGAAACTGGTTTCGTCGAATTCCGAGACTATGAATCGGAAGGCTATTTTTAAATATCGATTTAAACAATATATTTTAAAACTGAACAAAACACTTCGAAATTCAAGTTTAACACTTTTAGTATCTACAATATTATCAATATAAATTTTACAAGCCTTTCTAAATATTTTAAACAAGCATAAAACTGAAGATTCAATATTTTACCTAACTTTCAATTATTAAATTCAATAATCTAATTGCCAAATTTAGAGTGATATTTGAAATTCAAGTTAGAAATTAGCTTTTAAATATTTAAAATCAATTAAACATCCCAATTTCAAATATCCAAAAATTCTGGGTCGTCACATTCTTCCCCCCTTAAAAGAATTTCGTCGTCGAAATTACTAGTTTAGAAGAATGATCCATAACCCATTCACTATTCTCCCAATCCAAATAGTTTTTAACAACTACCCAAAACCAAATAGTTTCAACTTTCCAAAACAATTTTTTTTATTATAGACACTATCATTCTGACCAACCTCCCAACCTCATACATAAGTTCTAAATAATATTATTTTCTCAACAATTCAAATTTAAATTATCAAAATTTTCTCAAATTCTTCTAATTTTTTAAAATTTTAAATTTTTTTGCCAGCGTCTCCTTTGCACGGCTAGCTCGGTACAACTACAAAATACCTCTACGGACCCCTAGATTTTAAAAGAAAACAAAAGGCCGGGTGGCTAAATCAGAAAATATCAAACTTCATACAGAAGTTCAAATACATACCTTTCGGCACCTTTCAGGCTTCGTCTCCCTTCAGCTAGATCCCCTTCAGATTAATCTGTTGGTAGTGCCTCCTCAGCGGCTCCGACTGGTCGGCCTGGCTGCAGCTAAGGTTCAGAGTGTCTTAGCTACCGACTTCTTGGGATCCCTCTGGGCAGTAACATTTCTTTTCTGATTTTCTGAACCTATTTATGTATATTATATAGTCCGTAGGTTATTAGTTCATAATGGATTGCTGTCTCTATAACTTTAACTCTGGCTTTGCTGATTTTGTTCTTGCCATCGATCAGGCATGTTGATCGATTTGCCTACGTATATATATAAATCTTATTAATCGGCTGTGTAGTCTCGTGCTACACACCCGTTCTCTTCAAAAAATATCTAATCATAGCATTCAAAATCATTTTATACTTTTCTTTACAAAAGTTTCGATATCTATTTCATTCAAGTCCGTACGATGTCCGTATATCATCCATACGCAATACCGAATCTGATTGCTTACTCAATCACACAATTTCACTTTCGAACTAGTATTGTCCACCCGACTTCCTAGTGCGCACTCAGATCTTGTTTCTTGATTAGAAACCGTCATTCTCCTTGCATAGCCATAAACTATGATAGAGAATTTCCAGAATCAACCGAAAATCCATATCTAGGGTTTGCCATCGAAAATCGAGTGAAAAATCCCAACTCAGATTGATATGACTATTTTGAAATTCTATGCTCGAAACTAGATCAAATTGCTATGCGAATAAAATAAAATACGTACATCTTACATATTTTTCTCAGTTAATTATTAGCTATATCAATTATCTTTTCTTTTATTCACATTTATTTTGATTTCTATCCACTTATTCACAATCACCATTTCACAACCTCCAGTTTAACCTTCACTCAATTATTAGCTTTGCATATTTCCAAAACCAAATTTACTTAAGAATTTTTCTATTTATTACTTAAGTTCAATGCAAATATTCTATATACTCCTTATGTTTAATTTAACTTCACCACTTAAGCTTTGGTACCTAATTTTTCTAATTTTTTTTATTCCATTCTAAATTCAATTTATTTGCTTCCCCATTTAAATCAATTATTTTGCTTAAATTTTTATTTCAGTCCTTTGTATTATTTAGTCCAACCCGAATTAATTTTTCCACTCCACCTTATTTAAGACAATTCAAATTCAATTCCAGTGTTTAGCTTGAATTCCATTTATATTATTTAACTCAATTCAATTATGTTCCATTTCCATTCAAATTCCTAAACTTATATAAGTTTCTACTTATTTAAATTCCATTCCCTAACTTCTTTTAATTCTTTTCAACTAATTTAGCTTACCTTCCAACTTATTTTGTTTTCACACTTACTTTTATTTAACCCTTCCAAGATGAATCTTATTCTGACCAATTTCAACACTACTTTATTTAACCTGTTAGGCTTAAATTTCCCATTCCAATTAATCTTTTCCAAACCCTTATAAGTTTTAAACTTATAAATATTCCATAACCATTTTTTAAATAAGATTCCAGAGTTTAAATAATCACTTAAGTATTTCAAAATCATTTTTGAAATCAAATATATCCAAAATCAAACTCAATTTCGTAAATGTTCCCAATTCAAAACATTCGATAGCTATTCCTCCCTTGGAAACTCGAAAATGAACACCGATGATGTCGCGATCATCATTGGAATTATTTTCCAGTGATCGAAAAGAGTTCAGTGCTTTTATCCCTTCAAAAATATTTTTTTCAAATATTTTTAAATTCCAAATCCCACCGGATTTCATATCCAATGCAAAAATATTTCCCAAATAATTTCACCATTTTTTTCCAAAACCTTTTAAAACCATTTTCAAATCAAAAGGAATTTAATCTTTTGAAATTTCAATCCCAAATCCTTTTAATCCCTATTAAAAATTACTCTGCCATCTTATTTCAATTCATAAACCACATTTATAATTCACATTTCAAATTCCATTTTGTTATCTGAATTTATTTCCTTAACCTTTGGTTATGATATCAATTCCTATTTTTAAATTTTGACACAACAATGATAATGATTTAACATTATCACATCCTAATAACCAAGCAACCATATATAACTATAATAATTTACAGAAAATTATTTCTTTTATATACAAAAATAATTTGGGTAAAATTATTTCATTATCCTTTCTTAAAACAATACTGTGTCGGTTTACCTCGTTAAGAGTTAAGAAATCCCTATCGATAACATGGCGTCCCACATATTGACCAGAATTCATAAACACTCAACCGATAAGTTAATACAATATAAAAACAATTTTTATATTCACTAACAAATACGCGCTTATATCTATTAACACACTCAAACACATTCTAGAGTACTATTGACTCTATCTCTAATGAGTAATTCCCCTACAATGCCTAGGTATATCGCCAACCTAGCTCTCATACTAAATTGTAACGACCCGATTTTTCGACGCTCAAAAATCAACATTAATACGTCTACTGTATCCAATGCCGAACAATCGAATGCCGAAAAACCGAACCGTTAGGGTTAAAGAAGAAGGAGGTAGAAGAAGAAATAGAAACAATATCAGAATCACACAATCACAAGGGAAAAATATATAACAGATAAATGACTAATCTTTAAAACAAAAGAACTATATCAGTTTATACATTACATCATTAGAGCACAACATCAACAAAACACAACACTGGGCAGTTATGATAACTTGTTCACATGAAAACTGAATTCGTAGCAAACCATACACATCGGATAATACATCATATACGTATGATACGTCTCGCCATCCAGCTTATCTCTTGATCTCCACAGCATACTTTCCTGACTTAGATCCAGAACCTACTGATAACCTGAGTCTAGGCTGCCCATGTGGAAAACTAGGGGAACCCAGAGTTTAGAAAAGGGAACAATAAACTCCGAGACAGTCATGAGACTGGTGTGAGATCTAAAAACAGTTATTTGTACAAAAGAAATCCGTTCATGCTATTGGAAAATGAAACTACCATAAGGTCTCTGTAACATCCCTATTTTTAAAACAAATTTAAAATTAGTAATTGATTTAATTTGTGGAATTAAATTATGGATTTAATTATGAATTAACTTGATATTTTCCAAATTTAATAAGAAATGTGCTTGTTTATTTGTATAAATAGATTCTGATTTAAAATTTGAAATTGAACACTCTATAATTTAAAACCAATAATTTTTTTTGTTTTGGAAGTTATATTTTAAATTTGATATGAATAATTTTTAAAGCTAATTTCTACACTTTATAATATATATACATGCTTATTTATTAATGAGTAATTAGATTTTAAAGATTATTTTCTTTAGAATTAACATAAATATAATATAATATAATGTAAAAATAAGAAGTATAAAATTTTAACATGTATCTATCTTTTGAAAGTACTAAGTATAAAGTTAAAGATATATATGTATCTATTGAAATTAATAAAGCATAATACATTTGAGAATAATAAAAACATAGTTTGTATACATATTTATAATTTAAAAACATGATAGATAAATTAAATAAAGTTAAGTTAAGGGTTTTAAAATAAAAATACAAGTTTATGACATTTGTAAATATATAAAAACATGCAAAATACATTTGTAAAATGTTAATACAAGCGAATAACAAGTGTTAACAAAATTAACAAGTGGCAATTGATTGAATTAAAAATTAATAAAATTAAATAAAAGGTTATTAGAGAAACCGGGCTTTAATATTCTTCCACCCTCATTTCTAAAAACATACAAACCTGGAAACATTCAAGCAAGCAAACAATCCTGGAAGCTTGAAAACAATTAAAATCAAATAACTCTGTAAAATCAAAATGCATGCAAGAATCAACTCAAACAAAGTTCAAGAACAAGCAAGTACAGATCAAAAATCAGATCAAAACAAAGCCTAGAAATCAAAAAGAAAAACATGAGAAATAAAATAAAAATTAAAACTCAAGTTCTTCAAACTAGAATCAAACCTCAAGCAATCAGTTCAACATCAAGAATCAAAACATCAAACACTCCAGTTTCAAGATCAAATACAATTTCAAGTTTCTGCTTTAAAGTAAAATAAATTCTAGAAGTTCAAAAATCCGGTCCTCTGTCTTCATTTCAAGGTGAGCAAACTTTCAATCCTTAATTTATCTATATGTTGTTGCTTGTGAACAAACTTCATTTTGTATGCCTATGATGATGACGACGTGACAATAGTTTGTACGAATGAAAAATGTGACTGCATGCCTAAAACATTGGTGTATACATATCTATATACGGGAGTATATAAACCTCTGTTTAAAAACTTACATGTTTTAACAATTTCCAAACTCGATTCCTACACATCCAATTTATTCTTGGATGTGATCCCTGAATGAAAAGCGATTGAATGAATGTAAACTCATTTCTAAAAATAAATTCAAGTGTTTAAATTTGGCAATTGTCTTGAAAATGATAAATTACAGTAGAAATCTAATATAAGTCAAAATTCAACGATCATGAATTCATGTTTAGATTTCACAATCGAGTTCGTATTAGAAAATTATGATTTTTGAAAATCATTTCATGATTTTTAAGTCTATAATTGGTGAGAAATCGCGAGTTGAAAAATGAATGGAAATTCGACGATTTTCGATGATCGGTGAGGAATCTGGATTCGGGTCTAGTGCTGGAGGGAGTTCAGGTGATGGAGGTTATAGGAAAAATAGTGGTAGATTTTATCAATGGCATAGTGGCCAGGTATCGGCGATGTAGGGTTTGATGACAGTTTTTGTCATTAATGTTCTCGAAGCGTTATGCGTCGCCATGGGGAAGCCGGAGGCGATCGCGGGTAGGGGAATCGATTCGCGGAATGGAGAGGAAGGTTTAGGTGGAACAACGGTGGTTCTGATGGCCGAAGGTGGCGAAGCGTGGTGGTTTTGGGTGATTGATTGTGTTTCAGGAAGGGATCGATAAGCTTGTTTTCAATTCTCTGGTGATCTCGCAATTCTAGGTGATCAAGAAGTTTGGGAGGCTTGTCGGCGACTTGTCGAGGGGATCGGGGTTGGTCAAAGGTGATCCGATCACCTGTGCCCGTGCACACATAGACGTTTGTGTCAAGGGATTGGGTTCAAAGAAGAAGTGATGGCCTCGAAGGTGGTTTCGGGGAAGATAGGCTCTGGCTCGTGTAGTTGCTCGGGTATACTTCGTTTGAGTTTGAGTTGTTTTAGATTGAGTACAGGTTTAAAAGTTTAAAAAGAAAATTTGATTCCAGGTTTTAAAATTTTAACAGAAACTTGAACCAAGTTTTGGGAAGTTTTTAAATACAAATGAATGGTAAAAGAAAATGTAAAACAAGTTTTTCAAAGGTAGTATGCACCGAGTATTAAAGTTTTAAAACAAGTTTTTTAAAACAAGTTTGAAAGTTTAAATTTAAAAGTCAAATGTTTTGATATTGTTTTTGTTTTTGAAATTCCCAAGTGTTTCAAATAAAATAAAATGGTGTAATTTAGAAGTGAATAAGGAAGCAAATTAAACTTTAATTAATAAAAGAACTTAAGTGATTTTGTGTAACAATTTTTTTTTCTATTTTAAGCATTTAAATTTAAATTTTTTTAAATGATATAATTGGGTAATAAACTAAGATAAAAAAGTTTATCTTTAATTAATTAGGGTGGATAATTAAAGGATCAATTAATTGATTTATTAATTAAGGTAATAAATAAAGGCTAATTACCTAATGGAAGTAATTAAAACGATAATTATTGAATGTAATAAATTAAAGTATTTATTAATTTAAAGGATTAATTAATTTAATTAACTAAAGGTTTAGTTAATTGATTAAGGATAATTATTAAAGATAGATAATTACTTAATATAAGTGATTAAAGGTAATTAATTACTTAAAGATCGTTACTTAATTAATGTAATTAATTAAAGATTAAAGTTGATTAAACAAGTAAATAAGGGTTGATTTATTAATTAAGGGTTAATTGATTAATATAATTACGAAGCTACTCGCTCTATAGAATCCAAACAATCAAAACTACAAAGCTACAGAGCTCCTACTCATCTAGATCTACAAAACTAGACAGCATATCTGACTACAGACGAGTCTGACTCAACAACCAAATCTCCCGAACTGCTGGTTCCAAAACCAAAGATAGATCATACACGTACTCCCTCAGAGATACGTGAAACATATCGAATCCCAGTTATCCACACTGGCAATTCAATCCTAAAAATCAAACACTTGTCCAACCAAAACACAGAAGAGATCAAAAACATCTCGGAGCTAGCTTTCCAGTCTTACTCCATCTTATAGCTCCTTGGATCGAAGAAAACTCCAACAACAACGAAGTCTCCAACTTCGAATTCCAAATTCCTCCGTCTCCTATCCATAAAATTCGTCAAACGATTCTAGGCTGCCAACATCCTTCCTGATCAGCTTAACCCTTGCTGATGCTTCTAAAAACAAGCTGGACCCAAAAACAATCCAACACAACGATCTCTTCGGGATCAACCAAGACCAAGATCACCAACTCTACTCTTCAAACATCAGAAGAACAAACTCACTTCTTCTATCCGGAAAAGACAAAACAGAAACACTCCCAAACTGCTTCTGATGCACAACTCTGATCTGGAATAGAAGAAAATGCTGATGAAGAACACGAGCACAGACTGGACAACAGATTCCACAAATATGGTTCAATAGATCCATAAAAGAAAACTCAGAAGTTCCACCAATCCTGAGCTGCTTCACCAAACTCTATCTCAAGGAACCATCCTTCTACTATGCTGAACCACGGACAAACCTTCGAATTCACATAAAACATCCAAAAAAATTCTTTAATACCTCAAAAGAACACTCAAACTATCACAAGTCACTTTTGCGATCAACCCAGACCAATTTCCAAAGAAAACTGTCCTCTTTGTAACCAACAGAACAGCTTACACTTATCTAGCCAATCCATCAGAGAAATGGATCCACACTGCCGCTTCTGAACTCCACCTCCAGAAAGATTGCTCAGCCAGAAAACTTCCTAATCCAAACTCTTTAAGAAACTCGGACCTCAAAGCTAAACACAAACAACCAGCCCCACATCACCGAAGCAGATCTACTTCCTTAACCTTGTTCCAAAGAAACATCTTCGGACACAATCCATAGTCACTGCATCTCACCACGCAGCTACTACTTCCTGAGGTATCAAGATACCATTACTCACTTCTGCCAATAACAGATTCAAACTCTACTCATCCAAAATCTGCACTTCAAAGATGAACTCCGAACCTCAACAGGTTTCCTTCAGAGATCAATGAAATCTTCATCACAACAAAGCTCACTCGAGACGGTATTAGGTCTACAGTCTCGACAGATGCACTTCCAACCTTAAATATTCAAACTCGAACCAGTGGTAGTAATCGTGCTACACAGATCACTACCTTATCTACCTTTATAACCTATATTGGACAACCCGAACAGGTAACCCAACAGATAGGTAGAAATAGATAAATATGTATAAATATTTAAAATTACAAATACGCTCTCTCAAGAAAGAAATCACTCCAGAGCCTAGGTATTCGCTCAACCTAATGCTTCGATACCAATGTAATGACCAGCCATTCATCTCCACAGAATGACGCATCATTAATAAGAAAGAAAGGGATAGAAAAGAGAAAGAAAGATAAGAAAGAAGAAACAACTGTAACGACCCTAAATTTTAATTTAATTTAAATTGATAATTTAAATAAATTTTTGAATTAAAATTGTAAAATTGATTTAAATGGAAGCGAGTTTCCCCGAATTCGACTAGAAAATATATAAAGTCATATGGATTTGACAATTTGTATATATGTGAATATATATTTAAATTGGATTTGAAATAAAATTTTAAATAAATGATTTTAAAAATAAATATTGAGATATATATGTGTATACATTAGATATGAATTGTAAATGAATGGTTTAATAATAACTGATAATAATAAGTATTACAATTGATGGTTAATAATAATTTGAATTTATAAATTGAATATAAAACAATAAATATTAAAGTAAAATAAACAATTTAAGTTAAAATAAAATAGGAATAAAAATACAACACAATAAGTATTTAAGTTGAAAATTAATATGTAAGTCATAAGAAAAGAAATGACATTTAAATATGAAACAAAGTTGAAAATTAATAAGTAAGTCATAAGAAAAGAAAAGAAATGACATTTAAATATGAAACAAAGTTGAAAATTAATATGCAAAATAAACGAAACAAAAGTATAAAATGATAACAAATAAAATACATTTAAATATGAAAAAGAATGTAGACGAAAATAAAACAAACAAATAAAATACAAAAGGACTAAAACAAAAATATGTTTTCATGAACACTTAAACAAACATATATGCAAAAGCTTGTGAAAGAAAATAAAGTAAAATAAATATCCACAAAACAAAAATAAAAGAAAACCTGTATAAATACAAGCAAATATAGAACTAAATATGTAGGCAATGCAAATGAAGTATACAAGACAATATGAATATATATATGAAATGGTACAAATCAAATAGTGCAGCCCCCAACAACACTAAACAAAGAAAAAAATACAACATATAAGTACAAAATAAAACATAAAACAAATTAAAATATACATATGCGTAAATAAGTACAACCAAAACATAACTAAAACAAATAAAGTACAAAAGCATATCAAAGAAAAAGATATCAGCCGAGTAGAAAAAGGGTTGAGTTATCTTCACCCATGCCTTTGTACAAACCATATCATTAACCTGTACACTTTGTTTTATATGATCAACAAATAGCAATAGCCAAAAGAAAAAAAAAGAGAGCTTCAGTTTATAACTGAAACAGGAAATCAAAACTAAGAAAAGAAAACTGAAGCTTACCATCTTGAAACTCAAACATAAATAAAACATCAATTTAAGATATCAAGACCATACAAAAAATCAGAGAAATCAAGAAGATTTCAACTTGCCAGTGTCAAAATCTGTTTCAACATAGCTGCTCTGTCAATTCTGGAAACAACATGCTCTGTTTTTTTTTTCTTTGTTCTTCAGGAGACAGGTGAGCAAACTCGACCTTTTTCTATCTTTTGATGTTGGATCTGAATGTGAAATATGTGCTGATATTATGGTGTGAATATTATGCATGTGTGTATATTAAGAGATATATATGTTGAATACAATATATGTTTAAAAAGAAAAGAAAAACCTCTGTTCAATCAGTACAGGTTAATCCAGTTAAAAAGGAAAAAAAAAACCCATATCTTTTTGAATATTGACATTTAGGTCGTGACGTATGAAATGAAGTTGTTCACAATATTGTAAGGTTAGTTTTAAAAATAATATTAGGTATAAAAATTTAGGAAATATTTTTGAAATTAAAAATTTACAGTAGATCAATATATTCATCAGAAAAATCGAATATGTTAACTTTAAAATCTGATTACACAGTCATGTTTGAATTTTAAAATGATGATTTTAGAGAGCTATTTCAAGATTTTCAGTTGCGTGGTTGTCAAGATATTGTGGTATGAACAGAAATTGTAAATTCGTCAATTTTTGGTGATTGGAGTAACGATAAATCTCGTGATTGAAGGGGAAGCATGTTTGGAGGTTAAAGATCATCAGAAAAATGATGTATGATTTTATAATTCGTTGTGGGAAGCAGATGAGGTTGAACTAGGGTTTTAGAGTAAAATTTTGTTAGGGTCAGTTTCGAATTTAATTCATCGACGAGGATGCTTCGTGTGCAATCGGACCTGGGGGAGACTCGGCGTGGGTTGAAGACGAAGCCCTGGGTGGAAAGGGCGAAGTTGATGGTGGCGTAGATCGTCGGCACGTGGTGGTTTTTTGGATGGAGGGTGGTTCCAGATTTTGGTTGGGATACTCGATTTCATTCTCGAGTTCGATTCAGGTCTTTGAGTGTTTGGGGTAGCTCGTGGTGTCGTTGATGACTCGTAGATGGCCAGAGTGACGGTCAGAAGCGACGAGCCGAGGTGTGCACGTGCACGTGTCACAGCGTGTATCAGGGAATTGAAAAAATTGGGGAAGACGAGACGCGTTCGAAGATGAAATTGTGAAATTCTGGGGGGGGTGGCTACTCGAGTTTGATGCAGTGATGCTTGCTAGTTTTATTTTATACAGTGGGTTACAAAAAAAAAAAACAACAGAGTTAAAAGGGGAAGGAGAAGGAAGAACTCGGGTTCTAAGTAGATTGGCTTGGCTATAACTTTGGGGAGGAACTCGCGTTCACGAGCGTGCTCCTATTGCCTAGTTAAATATTTATGTTTAAACTGAAGAAAGAAAACTGGAAGTAAAAGAAGAAGGCAGGATCTTGTAAGTGTTTGGGCCTTGGGCCATTGAGTTTGGATGGAAGCAGTTGCTTGCGGTAAGTACGGAGTTGTGTTGGGCTTCAGTGCTTGGGTAGGTGAGATTTTATAGTATAGTAAACTAGTTTGGTTAAGTTGTTTTAGTTATTTTAAAATCATTAGTTTAGTTTAAATCTAAGAAGTAAATGTAATTCCAGTTTGGATTAGAATTCAATTTAGGCATAAATATTTTTTTTTTAAAATCCAAATTGTTTAATAATTTAAAAGTAGTTAAGGGTATTGAAAGTACTTTGAAATTTAAAATAAATTTAGAAATTGTAGTCGAAAGATTTAAACAAGCTGAAAGTTAAAAGTTTATACCTGAAATAAATTTTTAAACCAAATTTCCAGATTTTGAAATTCATTAAGATTTATAACTTAAGTGTTGAAGTAAATTTTAAAATATGTTAAATTTAAAAAGAAAAGTGATTTTAAACCCTTTAAAATTTTCTTTTTTTAACCAATTGTTATTTTACATAAAAATGTTGGAAACTTCATTAAAAAGGAGATTTGAAATAAATGTTTCAACATATTGTAAATAATAATTAAATCCTAAATATGGATGAGTTCACTTTAATTAGTGAAGATTTATGATTTATAATCCATTAATTAATGAGTTCTTAATGATTTATCAATTTATCATCAATAATGATTTTGTAAGTAAATATCTTTAGAAAAGTGATTAAAGAAATTAAATAGTTAATAAAGATTTTTAACTAAGATTATTTAAATAAATAATCAATGTGATTAATTTGAAAAAAAAATTAGAATAATAAATCTAGAACAACCATTTGACAATTTGGAAAATATAATTACTTAGAAAGGTAATTTATAGATGATTACCGGATGTAATTAATTAAATGATAATCAGTAATTTGGGTATAAATATTTGTTATTAATTAAGGGGTTAGTTAAACTTATTAATTAAAGGGTTAATTTATAATTGTGATTTATTAAGATAAATTAAATAATTTAAGGTTAATTGGTTCATTAATCAAGATGGGTTAGTTAATAATAAAGGATTAAATAAATCTGTTAACTAATAAATTTTACTTGTGAATGTTTGGACTTGACTGAACGCTTTAATTGTCTGATATTCCTGATATGTGATGCTTTGTGATACATCCTGATTTATGTTGTGATCTGAGATTTACTTATCTGTGATATATATATCTGTGATCTGTAAATAAAGATGAGCATTTTAGTTATACTGCTTATCAACTATATTTCTATGTTTTAATCTGTGATGATTGAAATAATGTTGCACTATTGTGTTAAACCCCTGGACCATACTATACACACACAATGATGGATTTCACGAGGAAATCGATTAAGTCACAGATTTTAAAATGATTTTAAAATGATTTTTAAAGTTGAATATTTAAATTCAAATGTTTTGGAAATGGAATCGGAATAAATGTGAAAAGCTTTTGGAATGAAATTTCAAGTTAAAATTTATTTTAATTTACTTGATTAAGTTTCGAAATTTAAATAATTCAATTTGAATTCGAATTCGATATTTGGAATTGAATTCTGTAATTTGAAACTAGGGATTAATGATATTATACTAGTCATTATGAGTTAAATCATTTTTTAAAGTATTATTTTTGGGAATTTGAATTTAACCCAGGGATTTCAACTCGTATAAATGAATCAGATTTCCAAAATGAAAACTGTTGTTTTCAAATGATAAACACTTATAGATAAGAACTGAGATTCCAGTTAATTAGGGGAATTTCAAGATTGAATAGAGAAATGATTTTCCTAAGTTATGAATGAATTCTTTTTGAAAGCTATGAATTAAATCTGTTTATTTTTGACAGATTTAAATTGATGATTTGTTTAAACCAAATTGAAATGAAATTGTTTTGAAGGCTATAAGTTAAATCTTTGATTTAAAGATTTAACGAGTTAATCAGATTGAAATGAAAATTGATTTGGAAAATCTGTGAATGAATCTTTTGTTTAAAAGATAAAGAAATGCGAAAATTGTTTAAACCGTTAAAGGTTGTGAAAATAAATCCTTTTGTTTAAAAGATTTGAAATGGTGATTTGTTAAGCCATTTGAAGAAAAGTTTTGGGTAATAAGTTGTGACTTAATTGAAATCCCAATGTCCATATGTTTTTGAAATACTGCGCTCACTGTTCGGTTTAGCCGGGAAAGGACCTTTGTGTCATATATCCCATTCCGAATATGTGATATGTCGTTATGGATAGCATTTGAAGACCGGTGGTGAAGATCGGATATTTTCGAAAACGTAAGGACAACTCGTCGAATGTCTTTGCATCGAATGGTCCCCGGTATAGAGACTCCATATGTGATGGGGAGTCCGAACGTGATTAGTGAATATCCGGATTGCAAGGACTTCTTTGTAAGTGCCTTCGGTTCTGTTCAAGCCCGGAACAGACTTGTATGGATTGTGTGTCTGACATTACAAATTGAGATATAAAGCCGATTTCTTTCAAATATATTTCTATTGGTGGCGGAGAATTTATTCTTTTAGCTTAACACCCTTCTCTGAGACGTACGAGCTCAGAAGTTATATAGTTGGAGTTATCAGCGATATATTCCCAATTTGGTAATGTGACATGCTGAATGTTGCTGTTAAATGATCATTGTGTTGATTATTTGTGATAGGATCATTTATTTGATCGTCTATCTTGGTGATCATTTCTATGATCATTTGTTGACCCAAAGCATGGCTTTTGTATAAAGTATGTTTTTGTGGACGTGACTTCGTCGACCCTCACATCCCGTGAATGATCAAAACAGGAAAGAAGCAGCAAGGTTATGAGGGGTAGCTCCCTTTAGGGTATGTGCATTTCCTTCTGGATAGAGGTGGTATCATGGTATGGAGCCCAGATATTTAACCTATGTGGTTACTGCGAATTTATTACTTTGTGGTTGTTGGTTATCGGGATCCCGTGAGAAAGGTCGTTTACGATCGGGGAATGGCATGCTCGTGTCAGTAGTTACCCAGTTAGGGGTAACCCGGCCTTGTGTTGGTAGAGTTCCTGTTTGGTTCTCGGGGATGTCCATCCAGAGGCATTCTCATGTGGCAATGGGAAGTTCCTTGGCCTGATCATTCATTGGAAATCCAAAGAAACAATACGATCTTGTACGGTTTTAGTTGTATAACCTGCTTCCTCAAGAGGTAGCTATAGTAGGCATAATATAATAGTACCTATGCTGGCTAAGATTTATATTCTATTTTCGAAATGAATTTTTTATGCACTATGCACTAGCAATAATATCAAATGTTTCTTTTTAATACGTATCAAGCATCTTTGACTAACATAAGAAGAAATCTCCTCCAAGTCTGCGTTTGCATTGTGTGTGTGGCGGGAGGTCTTATGGTAGTCTCATTTTTAAAAATCATTGCGAATTGACTTTGAAAATCTTTTGTTGAATGTTTTAAAAGATAAACTGTTTTTGTTGCTCACACCAGTCCCACGACTGATCCGAAGTTTATTGTTTCTTTCCTAAACTCTGGGTGCTCATTATTTTCTACACGAGCAGTCTAGAGTTGGGTTTTACAGATAGTTAGATATAGTGGATTATCTGAAGTTAGTTCAGTCTTTGGATCACACCAGTCTCGCTGAGCTTGGTGATATGTTATTGGGGGTTCGAGCTTCTGCTGGATTGATTCTTGGAGATGGAGTTGCGGTTCTCGGAGTTCTCTTTTGAAGACTATCTTAGAGTTATATTGTTCAGTTGCTAGATGTTATCATCTATTTTCTTTTACGCTGCTATTTTATTGTATCATATCTCTGATGTATATTGATATCTATTGGATCGTCTGTTGTATCAGATATTGTGTCAAAGCTGTATATCAATGTATTATTCTTTTATTCCGCTGTGTTGTTTACTTAATGTTGTTATAAGCTCCGGCGAATCGGATTTGAACGGTCGAATCTATGGCATTCAAATACGATTTGAAGTATGGATGTCGATTTTCGAGCGGACAAAATCCGCGTCGTTACAACAACACATCAGAATCTAAACAGCGGAACGAATAAATTATATTAATAACATAAGTATTACATAGTATACAACAACTATCAGAGTACACAGATAATACAACACATACTAGACAGTTATAAACACCTGTCTAGTTATTACAACTCAATACATCTCAGAGAAAACACAGAGATACCAAACACAGCGGAATACTAAACATATCTACAGCGCCGAAGCCTCCTGCCCCATTGCTCTTCATAACTCGTCAAAGCTAAACTGAATCTCTTGGCTACTCGTAAAAATTTGAATACCCAAGAGTTTATGAAAAACAAAAATAAACTCCGGGTCAGACATGGGTCTGGTGTGAGTTACAGGTTAAAGTTGCTTAACTTTCAAAAACCTTTGAAAAGAAAAGGTATCACGTAAGACTTCCCACACATAAACATGGAAAAGTTTTTACCTTACGCTAACCAAAACATTTGATAGGAAATCCAGTGATATTATAATAGGTCTAGGGTTTTCAAGTAAATATGAAATAGCCGAAATTGTTACATGATTAAATTCCAGCTACTAGCCACAAAAGTGGGTAATACAATCAAAATCGTTGGCACTTATTGGATTTTGGATTCCATACAATGGCAGGGCTACCGGGGTATCGCCCGTCATAGTACGTGGCCTAGATCACCGTACCGAGGATCACTCCCAATCCCCTGCAACACAAAGCCGGAACCATTCCTTACTGAACAGTTTCGAACAAGACAACCCCGCAGTTGGCGCGCGATTCCAACCGCCCACAAAGCCGAAATAAAAAGGGACCTCTAGATGGTGAAAATCTCGTCCTACTTGGGCATGACCCACTTAGTCTTGCTGCACCTCCCCTGTTTTAGCCATTCCCGGTTGATGAGGCTTGAGGCTACGATTACCTTTATAGGACACATCGCTTAGAATGCTTATCGTCCACCTGACGATGTTCTGAAAGCATTCAATCCATACAAGTTCGTTTCGGGTTCGAACGAAACCGAAGACATTATCTCGTTACACTCATTTTAGAATCACCCTCAGAGTTAACGACGATAACCCTTGCACTCTAAATCTTCATCTCGAATCTGAAAGTAATATTTCCGTCACACTCATCTCAGAATCACCCTCAGAGTTATACTGACGAATAGTCCTTACACCTCGAGTCTTCACTCTTCACATAAGATTTACGACCTATCATTAATTTGGATCGATGTGGTTTTCGATCATCCAAATATGGAAACCCGATCTCGGTCTCATCGAAATCCAAAGCGTTTCTTTTAGGTCCAAGTTGTTTTAGAGTTTAAAATAATTCAATACAATTATCTATATACACTCAGATAGATAATCCACAGATTCACAATAGATAATCATCATTATCATCACAACAGATGATCCATACTATCATTATCAAAAGATAATCCATATTATCATCATAATGCAACCAATGCATCCATATCACTCAACATTACTAATCTCATATCTGAGATTCCAACCATTCAAGGCAAAAAATATCATCCATATTTAAGCGATGATCTATAATCACCATTTATAATTTATTTAAAATGAATTAAATTAATTACATCCGTCTCTAATTAATTTAAAGTGAATTAAATTAATTACTTTAATAATATAAATCTTGCTTACATCATCCTTAATTAATTACCAATTAATTAATTATCCTCAAAATAATCACCTTATTTAATCACCTTTGATTAATTTCTTTAATTACATTCTAGTAATTATCCTTTAATTAATTTCACAAATTAATTATCCTTAACCAAATACAGTAATCAACCTTTAATTACTTCATTAATTAATTAACTATAATTAATTACATTAATCCTTAATTAATTACATTAATTAATTACCCTTAATCTCTTATTATTGATTAATTAATCAATCCTTAGTTACATCATTAATTATATTAATTAATGGTCCTTAATTATATTTAGATTAATTACTTATTTAAATTAATTAATTAATCTCAATTAAACCATAATTATTAATCACCTTTGATAAATCACATTCAGTAATTAACTACCCTTAATCACTTATTAAATTAGTTACTCCTAATTAATTTCTTTAATTAATCCGTTGATTAATTATACAAAGTAATTTAATCCAAATTACTTTCATAATTCCACCATTATCCACTAATTACATTCCATTAATTACATTAAGTAATTATTTACCAAAGCATACAATGTTTAAATTAATTAAACTTAATTAACTAATCTAAACTGATCACATTAACTTAATTAATTACATTAAGTAATTAATTCCTTAATTACTTCCATTAAGTAATTAACTTAAATAATTTTCACAATTGATTATCATTTAATTTATTAATCTAATTAATTATTAAAAATTGATCATATTAATAAATTACTAAATAATCCTTAGTTAATGACCATCATTAACTATTATTAATTCTTTAATTACTTTTTCTTAAGTAATTAACTTTCATCAATCAATATTAATTATAAACTAATTAATCTTTAATTATCTATTAATTAATCCTTAATTAAATTAATTAAGTGTTAACTGTAACTTAATTAATTCTAAATTACTTGATTAATTAATTCCTAATTATTAATTAAAATCCAATTAATAATCCTTAATTTCAAATTAATTATTCCTAATTAATTAATCTTAACCATTGATTAATTAGTTTAAACCTTTAATTGCTTGTTTAATTAATCCAAATGATTAATAAATCAAATAAATCAATTATCCATTAAATTTCCTTATAAATTTAATGAATTACAAATCTTTAAATTCTAATTTACTTTAAGATAAAACTTTGTTCTTATTAATAATCAAATTATCATTTACAAAGTATTTTTAATACAACTTACTTAAATTTACTTTCAAATATCATTTTAAATTTAAGATTTAAAATGAATTCAAATTACCTTTAACAAAGTTTCAAAACACATTTCTAAACCTCTTTTATTTTACAAGTTAAAGAAATACTCATTTAATACAGAAGTTTAAAAGAATTTTAAACCAACTTCATATTTAAATTCAAATCAATTGAATTACATTTTAAACATTTCAAAATTGTTTAAACATTTTAAATTTTAAAACCTTCCTTCATTCAAAATTTGAATTCAGATTAATCTTTAAAACTCTACTTATATTTTTAAACTTTATTTTTAAAATTCAAACTACTTAGTCATTTTAAAGTATTTAACAATTCAAGCTTAAAAACTTAATTTATTTTAAAACTGAGATTTAAACTTAAATTTGTATTCCAAGAATTTAAACTTGGATTTACAATTTAATTTATACCTTTTCTTTTCCATTTTTAAAATCTCAGTTTGGAATTTAAAACAACTCTTAGATTTCTGTCTTAAACCTGATACAAAAACTAAACCCGAGCCAACCAATTTCCAGCTTCGAGTCATTAAACCAAAAACTTCGAGCAACCCTTCCACATTCTTCGAGTAACCCTAGTAACCCTCCTCTGCTTCTACCCAGGCTACCATCAGGTATAAAAAATACACGGTGCACATGCACCGTGCCTACGATCATCACCAGCCACCTCCGGTGGTCTCACCACATGGACAACCAACCCCAAGACCAACCACAACATCAGATCGTCTTTCCACAGTTCAAAACGAATTCGAGTTTTAAACTCCAACCTTGAAACAACAGAACGCACCATCCCAAACCTGTCATCACCTCGCTCGAAAAATTCCGACCACCAAAAAGTTTATAACTCCGGCCTCCACTTCATCTATAGCCAAGCTTCCACTATCCAAAAGCTAGTTGAACTCGATCAACTCTTCCACCCGTGCCGACCAAATCCAGTTACCTAGTTAAAACTTGGGTTCCGAACAAGAACTCATCATCGCAGCCACCATGATGAATTGCATCACCATAAGATAATTTTACACTACTCTCCGATCACTCCTCTACCTCCAGGAAGAACCATGATTCCCCGAATCAATCTGATCACCAGTGACTACCCACAAACCAATTTCTGGCCAAACCAGAAAAATACATCCAAACCCAAACTAAAAATTTAGATTTTTGATTTAAAAATCATGTTTTAGTTTAAGTATTCAAATTATAATCCTGGATTTATATATTAAAATGTTTGGGTTTTCCCTTATTCAAAGTTTGCTTTGTTGTTTTAAATATCCAATGAGATTTCAAATTTAATTTAACTTAAATAAAATTTTAAAAACTTCTCTATGATAAAAAAAACAAGTTTTGTCTAAAACTTAAACCTTAACACAGATTGGATCAAGAGATATGATTTTTGAATCAAAAACTAGAGCTTGAAACTAAGAACAGAGGGATTACAGGAATATCAACCATACACACATCATACATTTATAAACATACAGATAATTCGTATATACATTTACATAAACATATTTATTTCCAGATGTAAACATGCAACAAATTTATACTTAAGTAAATTTTAACAAAAATGTTACTCACCTGATTTAATATGAAGAACAGAGCACCCATATTGAAAAGCTTATGATACTTTTAAACTTTATATGCTTTTGCTTTTGAAAACTGCATGTATGCTTGTTTGAAAAGATGCAGACTTCCTTAATTTCCAGGTTTGAAAAGAAACAGGCTTGATTTAAAACTGCAGTAGCTTGATTTCCAGATTGAAAAGAAAATGCAGGTTTTTGTTTTGCACTTGGTTACAGGTTGAATGATGAATAAGCTTGCTGAAAGATTGTTGCATGCAGGCTTTTTGCTTGAAGAAAAATACTAAAGCTTTGATGATTCCAGATTTTAAATGAATGCAGGCTTAATTGATGGACATGCTTTCATTTTTGAGGAAAATGATTGCAAGCTACAGTTTTTTAGAGAATACAATTTGCATTTGATTAGAAATGTGCAGGAAACAATTTCAGATTATTTGCATGTGCTTTCAGATTGAATAAAATACAAACTTGCATGCTAATATTACAGGGATTTTTGCCGTGCATTTTCTAGGATGAGTTACAGGAGTTAAATTTCAATTTGGAAATGGTTTCAGGAATATGCATTTTGAAGAGTAATTACAGTTTGCATGATTTGTTTTGAGAATACTACAAGGATTTTTGCTAAGCATTTTGAAAATGAGGAGTTTGATTTACAGGGTTTGATTAGAATGAAGATTACTTTAGAATGGAAGGCAACTGAAAGGTTTCTTGATTTTAGAATTGGAAATGAGAAAGAGGAAAGGAAGGAAAGAATGCAAGTTTTATATAACTAAATTTATGATTTAACTAAAATCAAAGAAAAATAATAATATAAATTTGACACTTGTCTAATTTTTTTTACATTTGTCACTTAAGATGATTATTAGTTTACATTTGTAACATTAGTTACATATTTTAACTACACTTGTCCTAAGAGTAATTAGCATTTATAATTAAAATGTTAATGAAAGTTTTAAACTAAATTAATTAGTTTCTAATACTTAGTTATATAGATAAATAATTAAAAAATAAACCAAGTATGATTATAAATAAAAACAATACATTACTTTCTTATTTGAAAACAAAAACAAACATTTTTATAACTTTATTTTAATATTCAAACTTAAGTTAAAATATAACTTGAATAAATAAAACATTTATCTTATATATTTAAAATCATATAGTTATTTATAAAAATAGTTTTGAAAAGCTTAGTCATTAAATAAATCAAAATTTCTCAATTTTCAAAATATTATAATTAGAAAATATGCTATATTAATTAAATTTAAAACTAAACTCATCTATTTAAAATATATATAAATATATATATGTATATACATTATAAATAGAAAATAAATTTATTAACTTATTAAAAGATAAATTTACTATTTAATTATTTATTAAAGAAGATTATTATATCAATTCAAATTTATTTACAGATATTATCAAATTAATTCAATTTTAGATACAGAATATTGAATCTATATTGCCAAAAATTTCGAGATATCACAACAAATGTTTTGAATTTAAATATTATTTTATTTAAAAAATTGAATTTTGAATCCAAATGGTTTTGGATATGGAATTGAATTGAATATGGAAAGCTTTTGGAAAGGAAATTTTGAAGTTGAAATTTAGCTTGAATATAATATAGCTTGTTAAGTTTTGAAATCATTTTGGAATTTGTGGTTTGAAAGGGTTATATAAGTTATACAATGTATGGATTTAAAAATATTTTAAATAAATTGTTTTGGGAATTTGAATTTAATTCAAATTAGAACTTGCCGATGATAAGGCAATTCTTTGATTTTCTGGTTTATACTTTTAAAGGCTATAACTTGTGTATATTTGATCAAACGTTTCCGAAACGAAAAGTATTTGTTTTCAAATGATTATAACTTTCAAATAAAGAAAGGATTTCTAGTTTTTGTTGAAAGGGTTTCAAATTTGAAATGGCATTGTTTTGAAAGCTATAAATGAATCTTTGTTAAAGATTGGTGAACTTTGCTTTCAAATTTAAGAGAATCTTAAAAGTGTATCTTTTGTATAAAAGATTTGAAATGGAAATAGTTTTGAAAGCTATAAATGAATCTTTGTGAAATATTGGTGAAACTTTGTTTCAAGTGAAGTGGATTTTTAAAGGGTGAATCTTTTGTTTGAAAGATTAAAAGTGGGAATTTATTTTGGGAACAATTGTTAAAAGTTGTGACTTAACTAAGATCCCAATATATCAATATGGTTTTAAAATTAGTGCTCATTATTCGGTTTAGCCGGGAGAGGATTTTATGTCATATAACCCATTTCGAATAATGATACGACGAAATGGATAGCATTTGAAGACCGGTGGTGAAGACCGGGTATTTTCGAGGACGAAAGGATTACCCGTCGATTGTCTCTACACTGAGTCGCGCCGGTACAGAGATATTCATATGTGATGGGGAGTCAGATTGGGATTGTGAATACCCGGATTGCAAGGACTTATTTGAAGTGCCTTCGGTTCTGTTCGAACCCAAAACAGACTTGTATGGATGTATGTCTGACATTACACTTTGAGATGTAAAGCTGGTTTCTATCAAATGCATTTCTGCTTGGTGGCGGAGAATTTATTCTCTTAGCTTAACACCCTTCTTTGAGACGTACGAGCTCAGAGGTTATGTATTTGATGGTTACTAGTGATACATTCTCAATTTGGTAATGTTGCATGCTAAGTGTTGCTGATCATTTGTTGATCAAAGCATGCCTTTTGTGAAAAGCGTAGCTTTGGGGACGAGACCTCATCGTACCTCACAACCCGGAAATGGTTGAAACTGGAGTGATGCGGAAAGGTTATGAGGGTCGCGCCCTTTAGGGTTTGTCCATTTCCTTCTGGATAAAAGGTGGTATCATGATATGGAGCCCAGATATTTAACCTATGTGGTTGTTGCTATTTGTTGGTGAATCGTGGGATAAAGGTCGGTAATGACCGAGGGATGACATTACTCATGTCAGTATTTACCTAGTTACAGTGGTAACCCGACCTGGTATCGGTAGAGATCCGGTTAGGTTCTCGGGGGTGTCCCTCCAGAGGCGTACCCATGTGGTGTAGGAAGTTCCTATGCCTGAACATTTGTTCGAAATCCAAAGAAACAATACGCGCCCTATACGGTTTTAGTTGTATAACATGCCTTTTACTTACGGTGGTGACTTGCCGTTTAATTGGTAGCTATAGTAGGTATACCATAATGGTGGTATGCTGGTTAAAATTAATATTATACTGTCGAAATGTTTTCTGCACTATGCATTAAAAATAATATCAAAAGGATTTCGCGTGTCAAGCATGTTTGACTATCATAAGGAGAAATCTCCTCCAATCGTACATTTGCATTGTGTGTGTAGCAGGTGGCTTTATGGTAGTTTCATTTTCCAAAAAAGCATTACAGATTTCTTTTTAAATTCTTTTTGTTTGTTTTGTTCAAATAAACTATTTTAGTTTGCTCACACCAGTTCCATAACTGACCTGGAGTTTATTGTTCCCTTTCTAAACTCTAGGTGCCCACAATTTTCCACACGGGCAGCCTAGAGTCATATTTTCAGATAATCAGCTAGTAGATATATATTCGGTAGCCTTCAGCCTTTTGTTGGGAAATCTTTGAAGTCTTTGGTCTTTTAAGCCATTTGGATTTGGCGATCGCATTGTGTTTCATTCTGCACCGACCATGCTTAATACAACGTGATGGTGGTTTGAGCTTTCGATTATGAGCTTGGAGACTTTTGAGCTTTAGCATTAGAGATGCAGTTTGTGGATTCAGAGATCATGTTGGGCTTATCTTTCTGCTGCTGTTATTCCGCTGTTGTATCTTGTCTCTGATATTGGTATTCATTTGTATCAGATGTTGTATCTATTGTGTATCATTAAAGTATATTTTTTTCTTCCGCTTTGTTGTTGTACTTAATGTGTTACAAACTCCGACGAGCCAGATTCAACGTTTTTATCTACAACATTCGAATAGGGGTGATGTATTTGGGTGTCGATTTTCGAAGGTCGAATAAGGATCGTCACAAGTGGTATCAGAGCTGAAGGTTGAGTAAGAGATATCTTTCCGTATGCCATAGTAAATTCTCTTACTATCCACTAATAGTAAGTATGAGTGCAAGAAGAAGACGAGGTAGGGGACATGGGAGTACCACTACAAATGGTCAATACCCTGCAACAACGGGAACAACTTTCTCTATTAACCTCTTTGACCATCGTTCTTTCAATTCTTTGATGGCTTTGTGGCAGCTACAAGGAGAAGATTTGGTGTGATGGTGGCCCTGCGAATCGTTGTAGAAAGGTTTCTAATTCCTATTTCATATTTAATTCATTAGTTTTTTATCATCTTTTTATTTTAACTTCAATAAAATTTGAAATTTAAATAGGAATAAATTGATTAATAAAATATGAAGTTAAATTGTATCCATTTGTCAATTCTTTGGGGTCTAGATATATTCTACAAATGGTTAGTTATCCCTTCGAACTAATCGATGCCCTTGCATATTTCGTAGACCGGATGATCCGAGTATCTTGTGTAGTATCGAATGAGTTCATTCTCTTATTTGTTGACGATATTCTGATTTGGTAAGCCAAATATAGAATAGATATTCAGTTTGATCAGGAAAGCTATTTCTTTGTATTCTTTGTTCGTCTCCCTGTCTAGCAAATTTCAGAGACGAAATTTTCTTAAGGCGGAATCTATAACATCCTCGTTTTTAAATCAAATTTAAAATTAGTAATTGATTTAATTTTTGGAAATAAATTGTGGATTTAATTGTGAATTAACCTGAAATTTTCCAAATTTAATAGAAATGTGCTTGTTTATTTATATAAATAGGTTGTGATTTAAAATTCGTATTTGAATACTCTATAATTTAAAACTAATAAAAAAATTTGTTTTGGAAGTCATATTTTAAATATGACATGAATAATTTTTAAAGCTAATTTCTATACTTTATAATATATATGCATGCTTATTTATTAATGTGTAATTAGAATCTAAAGATTATTTTCTTTAGAATTAACATAAATATAATATAATGTAAAAACAAGAAATATAACGTTTTAATATATATTTATCTTTTGAAAGTACTAAGTATAAAGTTAAAAATATATATGTACATTTTGATATTAATAAAGCATAATAAATTTGAAAATAATAAAAAGATAGCTTATATATATTTATAATTTAAAAACATGATAGATAAATTAATTAAAGTCAAGTTAAGGGTTTTAACATAAAAATACAAGTTTATGACATTTGTAAATATATAAAAACATGCAAAATCATTTGTAAATGTTAATACAAGAAAATAACAAGTGTTAACAAAATTAACAAGTGGCAATTGATTGAATTGAAGATTAATAAAATTAAATAAAAGGTTATTAGAGAAACCAGGCTTTAATATACTTCCATCCTCATTTCTAACAACATACAAACCTGAAAACATTCAAGCAAGCAAACAATCCTGGAAGCTTGAAAACAATTAAAATCAAATAACTCTGTAAAATAAAAAAGCATGCAAGAATCCACTCAAACAAGTTCAAGAACAAGCAAGTACAGATCAAAAATCAAATCAAAACAAATCCTTGAAATCAAAAATAAAAACTTGGGAAATAAAATAAAAATCAAAACTCAAGTTATTTAAACTAGAATCAAGCCTCAAGTAATCAGTTCAACATCAAGAATCAAAACATCAAACATTCCAGTTTCAAGATCAAATAAAACTTCAAGTTTCTGCTTCAAAGTAAAATAAATTCGAGAAGTTCAAAAATTAGATCCTCTTTCTTCATTTCCAGGTGAGCAAACTTTCAACCCATAATCTATCTATATGTTGTTGCTTGTGAATAAAATTCATTTTGTATGCCTGTGATGACGATGACGTGAAAATAGTTTGTATGAATGAAAAAAGTGACTGCATGCCTGAAACTTTGGTGTATACATGTCTGCATATAGGAGTATATAAATGCGATGACCCGGAATTTTGTGCAATATCAATTTAATAATCTGTATTGAAATTTAATTTGATTTGATAATTTTGTTAATAAAATTTGAATTGATTCTATGATCTTCTTTAATAAATATTTTATTGATTAATTTATCTTTTAAAAGCTAATAAATTGTTTACTATTTATAATATATATACATTTGTATATATTGTAAATAGATAAGCTTTGTTTTATATTTAACAAATAAAGCATATTTTCTAATTCTAATATTTAGGTAATTTGGAATTTATGATTTATTTAGTATTAAGGTTTTCGAAACTATTTAATAAATAACTACATGGTTTTAAATACTTAAGGCAAATGTTAAATTTTTTAAAATTTATTTTAGATTAAGTTTAAATTTAAATTGATTAACAAAAAGGTTTGTCTTATTTTTTTTTAAATATGTCTTGATAGATATGATTTGAAATATATATAAGTTTAAAATACAATTTTACAAATGGTACATTAATACATATATGAAAATAAGTAATTTATAATATAGAGATAATTTCTTTAATAAATTATTTAAAATTGATAAATTGTTATTTTTAAATAATAATAATTTGTCATTTCAAATTGAACATGTGTAGTTATATATGTATGTATATAACTTGATTTTAAAATTGAATTTTAGAATTTGATTCGAATTTAAATTTAAAGTTGAAATTCAAAATATAGATATTTAAAATATTTTGTATTTTATAAATATTTGTATAAGCTTTATATATATGTATATAATTGGTTATTATTTCTTTAAAATTATCTATACATATAAATAAGTACTTATTAACTAATTAATTAAGTATAATCTTACATTAACCTTTATTAACATTTAAAATAAAAACTAATTACTTAAAAAAGAGATAATACTTATCTGAAGCCTCATTTTACAAGTGTTAGATGGTTAAATAGGATATAGGACAAGTGTCATGTTTTACTATCATTTTCTTTGATTTTTAATAAATCATAAATTAAGTTTATATAAGCATGCATCTTCTGTTTTCTTTTTCCTTTTCTCATCTCATTCCAAACAAAGAAAACCAGTAAATAAATTCCTCTCCACAATTCCAAAATCTGAAAGAAAATTCAAATCTAAATGCATTTTTCAAAACACTGCATAAATCCCTTTTCTCAAGCCTGCATTTTTCAATCCTGTAACTTCATTTTCAGAGAACAAATTTGCAAATCAAAAAGCCTGTAACTTTCTTCAACCAGAAATCCAAAAGCAAGTTCAAACAACTCAAAAGCTTGTTTCTATTTACAACCTGGAATAAATCAAAAGACTGCAAGGCATTTTCTTCAACCCTGAAAATCTTTTTGAAGCAATCTGGAATCAAACCTGCATTTTCAACCTATTAGCCTGCAAGCAAACCTGAGTTTCAAACAGAAGCAAGATCAAAATCCAGTAACATCATTTAACAAGCATGCAACTGCAGTTTTTAAGTCAAAGAGAAAATTCCAGCAAATCAGAATTTTAAAGTTCAAAAGCTTTTCAAAAATAAAGGTGCTCTCCTCTTCTGTATAACAGGTGAGTAACATGACTCTTTGAAAAGCTTAAGTATAATAAACTGATGTGCACGTAAATGTGCATATTTTTACCACCATATTTATTCTATTTAAATTAAATAAATGATCATATTGGGTATTTTAACTTGTTTTAACCAAAATTCACATTAATTCCAAATTGTCACACATTCATCTTCATACAAGGGTGAAATGGTCATTTTTGTGCATTTATTAAATTGTGAAAATTTACTTAGAATTTTCTATGTTTTTTGTAGGAAATTTGGTGACTTTCACAAGTGGTTTCATGAAGATATGCATGCACAAAATCAATACAAAGGAATGAAGATGGAAATAATTCAAAATGAAGATCATGGAGGACCCCACCTACCCACCTATCTTAATGTACAAATTAAAGGCTAATGCACATGCTTATGGATTTAATGTCTTCATGTACATATAAGTGGGGATTAAAACATGCTAATGATAACTTGGCCTCCACACTTTCTCATGGGCATTTTGGGCATTCCCCAAAAATAGGAATTAGGGTTTTAAACTTGTATATATACCCCTTATGTTTCATGTAACATGATCTCTTCTCTTAGTCTCTCTTAGGCCTCCTTCTCTTTAGTTTAGATCAAAAATAAAATGAAAGCTTCTCTTTCTCTTTTCATGGCTACTTAGCCATTTTTATTTTATGTAATTTTTTTTATGCAATTTAATATATGCTCTTTCCTTTTCATGTTTATTTACTTTCATGTTGTAGTGTAGATCTCTTCTCTTTTATGCAAGTAGGATAATTTTTCCTTTCATTTTGCTCTCTTTTTTTTCTTCTTTTTATTCAATGTTGCTTGCTACATTTGTTCATATGATAACAAATATGAGAAGCTAAACCCCTTCAATTTAGGGGTAATGAAGCTCTCTAATCATGTAGCTTCAACTTAATTTGATGTTTATGCTCTCTTTTTGTACTTAATGAGAATGATTGAAGTGGTTTAATGATGTTGTTTAACTTTGAATTTGATAGTCTATGTTGTTTATAACAAATAGGCTATGCTTAGTCAAACAAAATACAAATTGCCTCTTCATCTACATATGATTATGGCAAAGAAGTGATTGTTGAAATTAAAATTTGATGGCTTATATTTCTAATTAATAGTTAATAAGCCATGCTTAAAATAGATTTTGCTTTCAACTTTCTTGTCATATTTTATGAGAATTAAAAGTGCATTAGTGGTTGTGTTATAGTTTGATGGTTTATATTGAGCTAATTAATAGCACAAATATACCATACTTATGATAAGCACATCAACTAATTCACTAATGACAAGAAAAGAGAGATCATAACTTCATTTTGTTGATTTATATGATCTAGAGAGTGGATTTATCTCTAAATTGTTCTTTTAACTCTCATATTTTTATCATTTTCTTTTGCTAGTTTTTGTTAGTTTCTTACATTTATAGCTATTCACTCTCGACTTCGGTATAATTTGATTGAATAGAATTTTAAAATCATCAATTCCCTGTGGATCGACCCGTATTCGCTGCGTGCTACATTCGTGCACCGTGCGCTTGCGGTTATTTTTAAATTTAAATCCGTTCGACGGTTTTCTAAACCGATAGAATTTCCGTCGACGAACAAGTTTTTGGCGCCGTTGCCGGGGAACTGTTTTGATTTTGATTTTCTATTCTTCGAATTATTTTCTTTTGATTTTTGTGTGTTTTTATTTTGTGTGTTTGCATTTAAAAAAAAAAAAATTGTTGTGTGTTCGTTGTTTGATTTTTGTTTGAGTGTTTGGTTTGTGTGCATTTAAGTCGTGTGAGAGTAGTTGCTCCATTTGTTTTCTTCTTGCATTTGCAATTTTCATTTCTATTAAAAAAAAACCATTTAGACAATCTCAATTGAAAAAGAAAAAAAAAGTTCATTCCATTTTATTTTTTTTCTTGTTTATATTTCAGTTTACATTGTACAGTATACATCTCTCTGTTTTTTCCTTTTTTTTCCCAATTACTGTCTCACTTCCCCCCACCCATTATCCACTGCTACAAACAACATCACCATCTCCATTTCAACAAATCAACTACAATCATCCTTCCATCCCCTGTTCAAACATCACAGAGCCTTCACTATTCATCTGTTCCACTACCACCCTCCACTTTCATCAAAACAAACTGCCCTTCCAAACCCCCTCTAAATCATCATCCACACTACAAACATTTCACTCCCCCTCTTTCACCTGACTGCTCCATACCATACAACATACATCACTTCCCTACCTCTTCCCACGATCATCACATCATCTTTTCATTCTAACTGCCTGCATCACTTTTCTATCTGCCTTAACAACTGACTTCAACCTACAAATACACACCGTCTCATCTCACCACAAACCATCAGCCACTACAAGCTGTAACTCACCATTCACTATTGCTTACTGCTTCATAGTACACTTCTGCACTTCATCCACTGTTGCATTGTTGCACATACACGGTGTATACAATCATTTCTGTCAAACCTCATCATCAGTTCCACTAACTTCCTCCACAACCACTCACCAATACCTCCAAGCAACCACCATCCAAACCATATACCAACAGTTGCACTTCACCACTACAAAATCACTGTCTAACTTCAATTCCACACCACAACTCGAACCAAACAACATCTCCTTCACCTGAAAGCACATCCCCACCATCTCAATACCCCTCAACAAACACTGCTATATTTCATATCTTTCCACCGTCGCATTTCTCAGAAACCACTGCCTAAGTCCACCAACCACACAGCATCGACTTCGTTACCATCCACATCGTCAAGATCCCCTAAATCGAATCACCACCAGCTCTCCGCAGCAACCTCCTGCTCTACCCACCACCGCCACCATTACTCACCTCAATCGTCACTATTGCATATCACACAAAATCATCTACCTGCACGGTTACAAAACAACTCCTGCCACTGCCTGACATCTCCACCAAGGTCATTCACAGCAACCACCTGCTCTCTTAAGCACTGACGACAACCCACCAGATCAACACACTTCAATCCCACTGCCCAATATCAAAACTGCCCTACATAACAACCCCTCTTTGCCTTGCAACTACCACCGAGCTATCACCGCAACCTTCGTACCAAATACCACATCACCGCGACCACGTCCTCCCACCACCGCACCATAATTCACTAAACCACCTAATCCCTTCACAACCAAACCCACAAACCACGAAACCGCTTCCATCTGCTCAAGCAGTCGAACCAGATCCCCAAATCCTCCTTTCACCTCATCACCTTCGAACATAGAAACTCCAATCGCACAACCCACTACCAATTGATCCAACCTGTAACCCTCAACTCACGCAATTACTAACTTCAATTTCTCAGGATGACAGTGAAATTATAATTTCTAGGATTTCTGAACTTCGCATAAGTGTTTTGATTGTAATTTGGGGATCCTCGGTCTATTTAGAAATCATTGCTGGGTTTGCTGAAGTTAAAACGAAGGAAAGTTTGTTAGGTTGAAATAGTAGAGTTAAGTTAAAAGGAAAGTGCTTTGTTCAATAGTGGGCCGGGTTGAAAAGTTTGGGTGTGTTTTCTTTATTTTTTTATTTTTTTATTTGCCTTTTGTTTTATTTTGTTTTCAAGTTGTTTCATTTTAATTTGTTTTAATTCTCTTCAAAAAAAAGGGGTTTCAATCGTATATATTTGTTTTAACTTTAACTTGTTTGGTGTTATTTTCATTTGTTTTGTTTTAAGTTGTTTGGCTTTAGTACTCCATCCAAAAAAATAATTTTTTTTTTAAGTAAAACCCTACTTTTAAGTTTCCTTTCAAAAAAATTAAAAAAAAAAACAAAAATAAAAAAATTGTATATATGTTAGTTTTTAATTTTCAGGTTGCCAAAGCAGGAAATAAAGGAAAAATAGCTTGCTGAAAATTGCTTCCTTAGCTAGCCAAAATAAATTGCTCTGCTTACTAAAAAATTCTGCTTTCGGTTCTTTGAATTGAATTGTTGGTTGCTTGCATTTTCATTTTAAAAAATAATAAAAAAATTCATTCGTAGTTGCATTGTTAATACACGTTTAGTTTCTATTCTGCATTTCATCTAAAATTTTGATTGATAATAATGGTTAGACATCGATAACACTTAATTGTATATTGACAATTTTTTTTTTGAACAATTTAATTTCTTGGTGTCTAGGCTACGGCAGAGTAATAACCATTTATAAATATTACGGTGATTCGTAAATATTATAGTGGTTGTTCCTCTGAAGGTACTTAAACCTTCGGCTGCATTGCTACGGTGATTCGTGGTGCACCGATAAATCCTGCCCGTTACCTGGCTGAGAACTATCTTGTTTATCTAAGACAATTTGTGAATATACAATTTTGGATTAACTTAGGATAAATCATTTGTAATTAACCCTTGCATTCACTTAGTTGCATTAGTTCATGCATATTAAAAATCAAAAAAAAATTCAAAATCCAAAACTAAAAAAAATTGTTAATATTTCTTAACTTAGTTTTTTCTTTTCTTTTCTTTTGAAAATTTTCAAATCAAAATTCCAAAAATCCAAAAAAAAATTAAAATCAAAAATCCAAAAAAAATCTTTTCAAAAAAAAAAAAATTGGAATCCAAAAACAAAACAAAAATCAATTTTCGATTCTGAAAAATAGATTCTACTTGTAAATATTTTTGTTTATAAAAAAAACCAAAAAAAAAAAAATTGAAAATGTCCGAGTTTCCTTTTTCTTACTCGCTTGAATTTAACTGCGAAAATCAATATAATCCATATGAGTTTACTCCAAATTCGTATGGATATTTTAACAACTTTTGTGTAAATAATTCAAATTTCGAACAACAAAATTTTCAAAACGATGACCAACGTTCGACTCTTGAAAATAGCATTGAAATGATTTCATCTTTACTCGAACTTTCTACACGACAAAATCAAGAAATAAATGATTTATGTAATTCTGATTTGTGTAATAACTCGAGTCGAGGATTTCAAAATTTAAATTCAATTCAAAATTCAAACGATTACGATTATAACCCATGCCAATTTAATTTCGAGCTCCAAAATGAATTCCAAACTCAACATGAAAATGGGAACAACTTTTCAAACGAATTTGGCAATGGGAATAATCTTAACCATGTTACAAGTGAAAATTTTTGTTCTCAACAAATCCAAATCGAAAATTCTCAATTTAATAACTATAAATTGGATTTTGTTGAACAAATGAATGAAATTTACGATGATCACACGGATTTGTTGTTTGAAACTTATATGAAACAACGTGAACAACAAAATCAAATCTCAACGTGTGACGAGTCAAGTGATAATCCATCTTTTACCCAAATTGACGATTTTCAAATAACAACTTTTGAATTTGATAATGACGATCTTAATCAAGTTGTTGAAAATACGGTAATTGAGTTGGATTTCAATTCTTTTGAGGGTGCGAAACTCGATTTAAATTTCGATCTTCCTTTTTCTGAAAATTTGAATACAACAACTTTGAATTTTGAACTTGATTTATGTAATAAAATTGTTGATAATCCAACAAAGGAAGACGAATTTAATGAACACGAATTTTTTGGACTTTTGGATGACGAGTTGTTAAATTCCGAAGGGGAAGATGAAAATCACCATTTTGATTTTGAAATCAATAATTGTGAAAATGTTTTCAATGATAAGCTTGAATTTCAAATTGGTGAAAATAAACTTGAACTTCAATCAATTGTTTTGTCGACCCTGAAAATCATCCAAAATAAAACAACTCGTACGATTTTTAATAAAACGACATTCGTTTTTCCAAATCGACAATCAACTTCAAATTCTTTTATGATTTGGTTTTTCGCGCTTAAGCCGTGTCTCACGCATTTGACGAGACAAATGAATTGGTCTTTGGAAGACCGTTTCATTTACTTTTTGACTATATACTTTCTCATCTCTTGTAAATAATAATCTTTCATGTAAATATTAGATTTTTATTTTATTTATCTCCTTCCACTTGGGTTGACTGTAGGGACACAGTCAAAATCAAGTGTAGGGGGAGACTCGTTTTCTTTTTGATTTTTCATGATTAAATTTTCATTTTTTCTTTTTTCTTCCAAAACTCAAAAAATATCAAAATTTTAAAATACAATTTTTTTTTAGCATTTTTGATTTATTTTTAAAGGAACACTATAGGATAAATATATGGTTTTGGTTTATTAAATTGAAATTTTTGAAAATTTATTCGTCTTAAGAAAAATAAAAATGAAGTTTGATTATAAATAACAATGGTTTAACCGGTATATAGGAAGGTTCATACGTGTTAATTATGAAATACATCCTAATTGAAAATCTTTGTTTTAAAAGTGGTGAATTTAAAGTAAAGGATATGACATTTTTTTTGTCTTCTAAGTTAAATGGTGCTAAGATAATTTTGCAAAACTCCCTCTCAAAAAATAATAATAATAATAATAACATCCAAGTATTCACTCTCATTTAAAAGTCCTCACGGTTATGCAGGGGTGATTACTTGGAATTTTTGATTATGTGCTTTCATACTCATTTAATAGTCCTCACGGTTATGATGTATGGAACACATGTATGTAAAAAAAAAAAGACTTAATAAAAACCACCTACGGTCGATAGTGTATGCATAAAAGTGTGTGCATTCGCCATGCTCTGTACTCGCCTCACATAAGCCCGAAAGGCAGTGCATGGGTGGTATATCTGGCCTCAGTTTACCTGAGCTAGGTGTGAAATTTTTCTTGCAAATAATGAGAGAGCAAGCAATTGAAATCCTAGCACTATTTTTACTTATTTGATTTGATTTGTTATTGAAAAGAAATGAAAATACCACTTTGATAAACTTTGATAATCAACTAAGGATCCATTTTATAATTACACTTTGTTATCAACCGAAACAACAAGTTAAACTATTGTCTATTTGTTATGATAACTTTATTTTTTTTGGAAATTTTAACCAGTAAATGACATAAATTTTCAAGAGAATAACCAAAACCTATATTTAACTTATTCATGTCAATTTAAAAATAAATCCTTCATTTGTAAATATTTTCAAGAATTTGCATTCATCTCTTTGTAAATAAATCTTGCATTTTGTAAATATTTTCATCCCGCACTTGGATTTTGTGGGTAGTATCCGCTGAAAACCCTCACGAGACAACAGTCGTCCTACTGGGGACACCCAGAGGTTTAACGGCTTGTTGCATACGCTCAATGCAATCGTGCTTCCTACGAAAATGGATTTATCTTAGTTTTTCTTTATTCGAGGACGAATAAAAAGATAAGTATGGGGGTATTTGATGTGCACGTAAATGTGCATATTTTTACCACCATATTTATTCTATTTAAATTAAATAAATGATCATATTGGGTATTTTAACTTGTTTTAACCAAAATTCACATTAATTCCAAATTGTCACACATTCATCTTCATACAAGGGTGAAATGGTCATTTTTGTGCATTTATTAAATTGTGAAAAATTACTTAGAATTTTCTATGTTTTTTGTAGGAAATTTGGTGACTTTCACAAGTGGTTTCATGAAGATATGCATGCACAAAATCAATACAAAGGAATGAAGATGGAAATAATTCAAAATGAAGATCATGGAGGACCCCACCTACCCACCTACCTTAATGTACAAATTAAAGGCTAATGCACATGCTTATGGATTTAATGTCTTCATGTACATATAAGTGGGGATTAAAACATGCTAATGATAACTTGGCCTCCACACTTTCTCATGGGCATTTTGGGCATTCCCCAAAAATAGGAATTAGGGTTTTAAACTTGTATATATACCCCTTATGTTTCATGTAACATGATCTCTTCTCTTAGTCTCTCTTAGGCCTCCTTCTCTTTAGTTTAGATAAAAAATAAAATGAAAGCTTCTCTTTCTCTTTTCATGGCTACTTAGCCATTTTTATTTTATGTAATTTTTTTTATGCAATTTAATATATGCTCTTTCCTTTTCATGTTCATTTACTTTCATGTTGTAGTGTAGATCTCTTCTCTTTTATGCAAGTAGGATAATTTTTCCTTTCATTTTGCTCTCTTTTTTTTCTTCTTTTTATTCAATGTTGCTTGCTACATTTGTTCATTTGATAACAAATATGAGAAGCTAAACTCCTTCAATTTAGGGGTAATGAAGCTCTCTAATCATGTAGCTTCAACTTAATTTGATGTTTATGCTCTCATTTTATGCTTAATGAGAATGATTGAAGTGGTTTAATGATGTTGTTTAGCTTTGAATTTGATAGTCTATGTTGTTTATAACAAATAGGCTATGCTTAGTCAAACAAAATACAAATTGCCTCTTCATCTACATATGATTATGGCAAAGAAGTGATTGTTGAAATTAAAATTTGATGGCTTATATTTCTAATTAATAGTTAATAAGCCATGCTTAAAATAGATTTTGCTTTCAACTTTCTTGTCATATTTTATGAGAATTAAAAGTGCATTAGTGGTTGTGTTATAGTTTGATGGTTTATATTGAGCTAATTAATAGCACAAATATACCATACTTATGATAAGCACATCAACTAATTCACTAGTGACAAGAAAAGAGAGATCATAACTTCATTTTGTTGATTTATATGATCTAGAGAGTGGATTTATCTCTAAATTGTTCTTTTAACTCTCATATTTTTATCATTTTCTTTTGCTAGTTTTTGTTAGTTTCTTACATTTATAGCTATTCACTCTCGACTTCGGTATAATTTGATTGAATAGAATTTTAAAATCATCAATTCCCTGTGGATCGACCCGTATTCGCCGCGTGCTACATTCGTACACCGTGCGCTTGCGGTTATTTTTAAATTTAAATCCGTTCGACGGTTTTCTAAACCGATAGAATTTCCGTCGACGAACATAAACCTGTTGCATGTTCATATTTGGATATTAGTATGTTGTGTGTATAATTTTAAGTGCATTTCTGTGTAAATTCATACGAATGTATGGATGTGTATAGATATATGTTTGATGTGTATCTGCTTATGCCTGTACTTAGTTTTAGAAGCAAAAATGGTGATCAAAATCCATTTTCTCTTAAATCAATCACTGTTAGGATTTAAATTTCAAACAAAACTTGTTTGTTTGATCATAGAGAAGGCTTTAAAATTTTTATTTAAGTTAAATGAACTTTGGAAAACAAAAAATAATAGAGCACGTTAATATAAAGTGAAAATTCAAACATCATGATTCAATGTTCCAGGGTTAGGGTCTGAAACATTATTCAAAATTATGATTTTAAAAACTAAATTCACAATTTTTAGTACTAGTTTGAAGGTGCAGTTCTTGTTTGAACAGAAAATGGTAATTTGGGGTTTTCTGGTGAAATCTGTGATCGGGAGGTTGTAATTTTCTGTGGTGATGCAAGAATGATTGGGAAGTTAGGGAAAATTGTCTGGAAGTTGATAAGATCATTATGGTTGTAGCGGTGTTCGATTTTTGGTCTGTAACCCTAATTTTAACTAGGTTTGGAATTTCGATCATCTCATCTTCTCGTGTTGATCGAGTGCAACAAGATTTAGGGAGATTGAAGCTCGGATGTTGGTGATGGTGTAGCCGGAGTTTCAGATTTTCTGGTGGTCGGAGTTGCGAAGACGAGATGTTTTTAAGTTTTGATGTAGCGTTCCAAGTTCTGGTTCCGGGTTTTCTTTGATCACTCAAATACGATCTCGAGTTTGGAGTAGCGATGCGATGATTGAGTCAGGGTGTATGGGTGATTGTGGATATGGGAAGATCATTGTTGATGATCTGAGTGGATCGGTGCCACCGTGCATGTGCACGGTGCACTTTATTTCCTGATGAAGTTTGGTTTGGGCAGGGGAGTAGTGTGCTCGAGTTTTCTCGAGTAATTAGGGTTTTTGCTTGAAGCACTTTGGGTTTTAGCTCGAAGTAGTTGGGGGGTGGCTCGGGTTAATGATGGGTTATAGGTTTCAAACCTGCAATGTTTTAAAAATTTTAAAAATGAATTTTTAAAATGTAAAGCTAAGTTTAAATCAAAATTCAAGTTTAGTTTGAATCTTAGTTTTGAAATAATTTAAGTTTATGAAATTTAAATGTTTAAATAACTTTAAAGTGTTTAAAATATAATTTAAATAGGTTTGAATTTAAAAATGGATTTGGTTTAAATTCTTTTAAATTTCTTTTACAAGATAAGTATTTCTTTAACATAGGATTTAAAAGATTTTTAAATCGTTTTAAAACTTTGTCAAAGTTAATTTTGTATTCATTTTAAATCTTAAATTTAAATATGGAATTTAAAAGTAAATTGATTTTAAATGCTTTGTTAATGATAATTTAGTCATAAATAAAAATAAATCTTAAAGATTAATTAGGATTTAATGATTTGTAATTCATTAAATTATCAAGGTAATTTGGATTAATTAATTTAATAATGATTTGGATTAATTTGATTAGTAATTATGAGTATTAAATTAGTTAATTAAAGTTTAAGTTAATTAATTTAGGATAATTAATTTGTAATTAAGAATCATTAATTTGATAAGAATAGATTTTAAATTAATAATTAAAGATTAATTAATTGGTTATTAAAGATAAATTAATTTGTTATTAATATTGATTAATCTAAGTTTAATTACTTTAGAGAAGTAATTAAAGAATTTTTAATAGTTAATGAAGGTCATTAACTTAAGATTATTATACCATTAATTAATGTGATTAATAATAATAATTAATTAGATTAATTAATTAAGCATAATCATTTATGGAATTTGGTTAAGTATAATTACTTAATGGAAGTAATTAAGGAATTAACCACTCAAGGTAATTAATTGAGTTTAATGTGATTAGTTTTAGTTAATTTGATTAAGTTTGATTAAATTTAATTTAATCACTGGATGATTCATTAGCATAATTACTTAATGTAATTAATATAAGTGCAATTACTTAGTGAAGTAATTAATGGTAATTACTGGATGTAATTAGTTTGAGATGATTTAATAATGGAAGTAATTTGGATTAAATTACTTTGTGTAATTAATCAAGGGATTAATTATTAAATGTAATTAATTACGGAGTAACTAATTTATTTAATGAAGTAATTAAGGGCGGCTAGTTACGGAATGGGATTAATCAAGGGTGATTAATAATTGTGGTCTAATTAAAGATTAATTACTTAATATAATTAATTTAAATAGGATAATTAATTAAAATGTAATCATGGATCATTAATTTATATAATTAATGATGTAATTAAGGTTTGATTAATTAAGACTAATTAATCAATAATAAGTGATTAAGAGTAATTAATTAATGTAATTAATTATAGTTAATTAATTAATAGAGTAATTAAAGGTTAATTACTGTAAGTGGTTAAGGATAATTAATTAGAGGATAATTACTTGAATGTAATAAAAAAATAATTAATCAAGGATGATTAATTAGGATGGGTAATCATAGGATGATTAATTAATTCATATGTAATTAATTAATGGTTATGTAAGCAAGATTATGCGATGAAGTAATTAATTTAATTTATTTTAAATTAATTAGAGATGGAAGTAATTAATTTAATTCATTTTAAATTAATTATAGATGATGATTAATAAATCATTGCTTATGGATGTTCAATGGTTTGAGATCTCAGATATAATATATGTGATGCTGTGTGATATGGATGCTTGGGTTGAGTTGTGATGATAATGTGAATTATCTGTTTGTGATGATAATGATAATGTAAAATGATAATGTGAATTATCTATTGTGATATGTGAAATATCTATCTGTGTGAATATGTATAATAGAATTGAATTGTTTTAACTTTAAAACAACTTGGACTTAAAAGATACGTTTTGGATTTCGATGAGACTGTGATCGGGTTTCCAGATTTGGAAATCCGAAAACCACATCGATCCGAATTAATGATAGGTCGTGAATCTCAAGTAAAGAGTGAAGACTCGACGTGTAAGGACTATTCGTCGTTAACTTTGAGGGTGATTCCAATACGAGTTTAACGGGGTAGTACTTTCAGATTCAAGATGAAGATTCAGAGTGCAAGGGTTATCGTCGTTAACTCTGAGGGTGATTCCAAAATGAGTGTAATGAGATAATGCATTCGGTTTCATTCAAAATCGGAACGAACTTGTATTGATTGAATGCTTTCAAAACATCGTTAGGTGGACGATGAGCATTCTAAGAGACGTGTTCTTTAAAGGTAATCGTAGCCTCAAGCCTCATCCACCAGAAATGGCTAAAACAAGGAAGGTGCAGCAAGGCTAAGTGGGTAGCCCCTAAGTAGGATGAGACGAACCCCTTTTTAGAAGTCCCTTTTTATTTGGCTGTGTGGGCAGTTGGAATTGTGCACCAACTGCAGGGTTGTCTTGTTCGGGACTATCCAGTAAGGGATGGTTCCGACCTGGTGTTGCAGGGGATTTAGGGTGGATCCTCGGTACGGTGATCTAGGCCCCGTACCGTGACGGGCGCTACCCCAGTAACCCTGCCATTGATGGAAACCCAAACTCCAATAAGCGCCCTCAGATTTGATTGTAAACTTATGTATGCTGGAATTTAATAAATGTGACAATTTCAGCTATTTCTTATTTATTTGAAAACCTTAGACCTATTATAATATCACCAGATTTCCTATCAAATGTTTTGGTTAGCATAAGGTAAAAACTTACCCATGTTATGTGTGGGAAGTCTTACGTGATACCTTTTGTTTTCAAAGGTTTTCAAAGTTAAGCAACCTTAACCTGTTACTCATACCAGACCCATGTCTGATCTGGAGTTTATTCTGTTTTATTAAACTCTTGGGTACTCAAATTTTTATGAATAGCCAAGGGATTTGGGTTAGCTTTGACAAATTATGGAGGAGCAATGGAGCAGGAGGCTTCAGCATTGTACATACTTATAGTGTTCCGCTGTGATTGGTATCTCTGTATTGTATTGAGTTGTAATAACTAGACCGGTATTTATAACTGTCTAGTATGTGATGTATAAGCTGTGTAACTCTGATTGATGTTGTATATTATGTAATACTTATGTTATTAATATAATTTATTCGTTCCGCCGTTGAGATTCTAAAGTTGTTTCTTCCTTCTTCTCTTTCTTTCTCTTTTTTATTCCTTTTTTCTTATTAATGATGCGTCATTCTGCGGAGGGAATGGCGGGTCGTTACAGTGGTATCAGAGCGCTAGGTTGAGTGACTACCTAGGCTTTGGAGTGATTTCTTTCTTGAGAGAGCATACTTGTAATTTGATATATATATATATATATATATATATATATATATATATATATATATATATATATATATATATATATATATATATATATATATATATATTTCTACCTATTTGTTGGGTTACCTTTTCGGGTTTTCCAATATAAGTTATAAGGTAGATGGGGTAGTGGTGTGTGTAACACGACTACTAATAGTAGGACGTCTGAGTGTTGAGGTTGGAAGTGGATCTATCAGCACTGTAGACCTAATACCGTCTCGAGTAAGCATTGTAGTGGTGTTAGGATTTCATCGATCTCTGAAGGAAACCTTTTTAAGGTTCGTCTATCTTTGAGGTGCAAGTTTGGATGAGTAGAGTTTGGATCTGTCGGTTGAGCAGAAGCGAGTGATGGTATCTTGATAGCTCAGGAAGTAGTAGCTGTGTGATGAGATGCAGTGTCTATGGATGTTTCCGAAGATGTTTCTTTGGAACAAGTTTAGGAAAGTGTGTCTGCTTCGAGAAAGTGGTTGAGTTCAGCAAGGTGTTTCTGTTTGGTTTAGGGTCCGAGTTTCTCGAAGAGCTTTGGGTAGGAAGTCTTTGGCATTTGTGGCAGCAGCGCAGCTCGAAGGTCTTCTGGCTAAGCAGTTTTCTAGAGGTAGAGTTCAATAGTAGCAGAGTGTATCCTTTTCTTCGATGGATTGGCTAGATAAGCATAAGTTGTTCTGATTGATTAAGAGGGAGAAGTTTCTTTGGATTTCGGTCTGGATTGATCGCAAAAGTGACTTGCGATAAGTTTGAGTGTTCTCTTGGGTTATCAGAGATTTCTTGAATGTCTTCAGGGAAGTCATAGATTTGCCTTAGCATCTAGAGATTGAGTTTCTGTATCGACTAGGACTCCAGGAGTAATATCGGTGGTTCGGCTAGTTGACGGATGGTTCCTAGAGAGATGGTTTGGTGAAGCAGCTTAGGATTTCTTGAAGCTTCTGAGTTTTTCTCTTATGGATCTGTTGAACCATAGTTTTGGAATGTATTGTCTAGCTTGTGCTCGTGTTCATCATCTGGATTTTCATCTATTCTAGATCAGGGTTGCGCAGCAGAAGCAGTTTTGGAGTGTTTCTTTTTTGTCTTTTCCGGATAGGAGAAGTAATTTTAGTCTTTTGATATTTGAGGAGTAGAGTTTGTTCTTGATTTTGGTAGATCTTGTGAGGATCATTTTGTTGTGTTGTTTTTGGTCTAGTTTGTTTCTAGAGGCATCAGCAAAGGTTAAGCCGATCAGGAAGGATGTAGGCAGCCCAAGATCGTTGGAATTTTGTGGTTAAAAGACGGAGGAATTTGGATTTCTGAGTCGAAGATTTGATTTTGGATAAGTTTTCTCTGATCAAAGGGAGCTATAAAGTTTTGGGTAAGTCTGGGAAGTTAGCTCCGAGGTGTTTTGGATCTTTTTCTGTATTCTTGTAAGGATAAGTGTTTGGTCTTCAGGATTGAATTGCCAGTTTGGATATTTGGAATTCGTTGTGCTTCACGTATCTCTAAGGGAGTAAGTGTATGATCCATCTTTGGTTTTGGAACCAGCAGTTCAGGAAGATTTGGTTATTGAGTCAGACTAGTTTGTGGTCAGATATCCTGTTCAGTTATAGATCTTGATGAGTAGAAGCTCTATAGCTTAGTAGTATAGATTGTTAGGGTTCTGTAGAGCGAGTATCCCGGTATTTATACTTGGGAAACTTTAGGAAGTTCTACTCAGGATTTTATTTGGACAGATAGATTTGTTTGTTTGGGTGGATTGGTGGCTATTGTTGTTAGCATATGGTTGATAATATATGCTTGTGATTTATAATTAAATCTTTAATGATATAATTAAATTACCTTTGATTTTAAATTTCGGGGACGAAATTCTTTTAAGGGGGGAGGAATGTAATGACCCGGAATTTTGGACAATATCAATTTAATAACCTGTATTGAAAATTAATTTGATTTGACAATTTTAAAAATTGAATTGATTTATTAATCTTCTTTTAATAAATATTTAATTGATTAATTTATCTTTTAAAAGCTAATAAATTATTTTCTATTTATAATATATATACATTTGTATATATTGTAAATAGATAGGCTTTGTTTTAAATATATAATAAAGCATATTTTCTAAATCTAGTACTTTTGGTAATCTGGAATTTATGATTTATTTAATATTAAGCTTTTCAAAACTATTTAATAAATAACTATATGGTTTTAAATACATAAGGCAAATGTTAAATTTTTTAAAATTATTTTGGCTTAAATTTAAATTGAAATTGATTAACAAAAAGGCTTGTTTTATTTTCTTTTTAAATATAGCTTGATAGATATGATTTGAAATATACATAAGTTTAAAATACAATTTTACAAATAGTACATTAATACATATAAGAAAATCAGTAATTTATAATATAGAGATAATTTCTTTTATAAATTATTTAAAATTGAAAAATTGTTCTTTTTAAATAATAATAATAATAATAATAATAATAATTTGTTATTTGAAATTGAACATGTGTAGTTATATATGTATGTATATAACTTGATTTTAAAATTGAATTTTAGAATTTGATTTGAATTTAAATTTAAAGTTGAAATTCAAAATATAGATATTTAAATTATTTTGGATTTTATAGATATTTGTATAAGCTTTATTTATATGAATATAATTGGTTATTATTTCTTTAAAATTATTTATACATATAAATAAGTACATATTAACTAATTAATTAACTATAATCTTACATTAACCTTTATTAACATTTAAAATAAATACTAATTACTTAAAAAAAGACAAGTCTTATTATCTTAAGCCTCATTTTACAAGTGTTAGATAGTTAAATAGGATACAGGACAAGTGTCATGTTTTATTATCATTTTCTTTGATTTTTAATAAATCATAAATTAAGTTTATATAAGCATGCATCTTCTGTTTTCTTTTTTGTTTTTCTCATCTCATTCCAAACAAAGAAAACCAGTAAATAAATTCCTCTCTACAATTCCAAAATTTGAAAGCAAATTCAAATCTAAATGCATTTTTCAAAACACTGCATAAATCCCTTTCTCAAGCCTGCATTTTTCAATCCTGTAACTTTGTTTTCAAAGACCAAATTTGCAAATCAAAAAGCCTGTTACTTTCTTCAAATAGAAATCCAAAAGCAAGTTCAAACAACTCAAAAGCTTGTTTCTTTTTATAACCTGGAATAAATCAAAAGACTGCAAGGCATTTTCTTCAACCCTGGAAATCTTTTTGAAGCAATCTAGAATCAAACCTGCATTTTTCGATCTATTAGCCTACAAGCAAACCTGTGTTTCAAACAGAAGCAAGATCAAAAACCAGTAACATCATTTAACAAGCATGCAACTACAGTTTTTTAATCAAAGGGTAAATTCTAGCAACTCAGAGTTTTAAAGTTCAAAAGCTTTTCAAAAATAAAGGTGCTCTGCTCTTCTATATAACAGGTGAGTAACATCACTCTTTTAAAATATAAAGTATAATAAACCTATTGCATATTCATATTTGGAAATTAGTACACTGTGTGTATAATTTTAAGTGTATTTCTGTGTAAATTCATATCAATGTATGGATGTGTATAGATATATGTTTGATGTGTATCTGCTTATGCCTATACTTAGTTTTAGAAGCAAAGATGGTGATCAAAATCCATTTTTCTCTTAAATCAATCTCTGTTATGATTTAAATTTCAAACAAAACTTGTTTGTTTGATCATAGAGAAGGCTTTAAAATTTTTATTTAAGTTAAATGAACTCTGGAAAACAAAAAAAAAAACAGAGCAAGTTAATATAAAGTGAAAATTCAAACATCATGATTTAATGTTTCATGGTTAGGCTCTGAAACATCAGCCAAAATTATGATTTTTAAAACTTAATTCACAATTTTTAGTATTAGTTTGAAGGTGCAGTTCTTGTTTGAACTGAAAATGGTAATTTGGGGTTTTCTGGTGATCTCTGTGATCTGGGAGGTTGTAATTTTCTACGGTGATGTAAGAACGATTGGGAAGTTTGGGAAAATTGTCTAGAAGTTGTTCAGATCATAATGGTTGTAGCGGTGTTCGATTTTTGGTCTGTAACCCTAGTTTTAACTAGGTTTGGAATTTTGATCGTCTCGTCTTCTCTTGTTGATCGAGTGCAACAAGATTTAGGGAGATTGAAGCTCGGATGTTGGTGATGGTGTAGCCGGAGTTTCAGATTTTCTGGTGGTCGGAGTTGCGAAGACGAGATGTTTTCAGGTTTTGATGTGGTATTCCAGGTTCTAGTTCCAGGTTTGGTTTGATCACTCAAATTCGATCTCGAGTTTGGAGTGGCAATCCGATGATCGAGTTAGGGTGTATGGGTGATTGTGGATATGGGAAGAGCATTATTGATGATCTGAGTGGATCTGTACCACCGTGCATGTGCATGGTGCACTTTATTTTCTGATGAAGTTTGGTTTGGGCAGGGGAGTAGTGTACTCGAGTTTTCTCAAGTAATTAGGGTTTTTGCTCGAAGCACTTTGGGTTTTAGCTCGAAGTAGTTGGAGGGTGGCTCGGGTTAATGATGGGTTACAGGTTTCAAACCTATAGTGTTTTAAAAAATTTAAAATGTAAAGCTAAGTTTAAATCAAAGTTTAAATCTTGCTTTAAGTTTAGTTTGAATCTTAGTTTTGAATAATTTAAGTTTTTGAAATTTAAATGTTTAAACAACTTTAAAGTGTTTAAAGTATAATTTAAATAGTTTGAATTTAAAAATGGATTTGGTTTAAATTCTTTTAAATTTCTTTTATAAGATAAGTATTTCTTAAACATAGTATTTAAAAGGTTTTTAAATTGTTTTAAAACTTTGTTAAAGTTAAATTTGTATTCATTTTAAATATTAAATTTAAAAATGGAATTTAAAAGTAAATTGATTTTAAATGTTTTGCTAATGATAAGTTAATCATAAATAAAAATAAAGTTTTATCTTAAAGAGTAATTAGGATTCATTGATTTGTAATTCATTAAATTATTAAGGTAATTAAAATGGATTAATTAATTTAATTAATTAATGATTTGGATTAATTAAATTAGTAATTATGAGTTTTAAATTAGTTAATTAAAGTTTAAGTTAATTAATTAAGGATAATAAATTTGTAATTAAGAATCAATAATTTGATAAGAATAGATTTTAAATTAATAATTAAAGATTAATTAATCAAGTAATTGAGGATTAATTAAGTTACAGTTAAGCACTTAATTAATTAAATAATTAAAGATTAATTAATTGGTTATTAAAGATAAATTAATTTGTAATTAATATTGATCGATCTAAGTCTAATTACTTTAGAGAATTAATTTAAGAATTTTTAATAGTTAATGAAGGTCATTAACTTAAGATTATTATACCATTAATTAATGTGATTAATTATAATAATTAATTAGATTAAATAATTAAGGATAATCATTTATGGAATTTGGTTAAGTATAATTACTTAATGGAAGTAATTAAGGAATTAATTACTCAAGCTAATTAATTTAGTTTAATGTGATTAGTTTTAGTTAATTTGATTAAGTTTTAGTTAATTTGATTTAATCGTTAAATGATTTGTTAGCATAATTACTTAATGTAATTAATATAAGTGTAATTACTTAGTGAAGTAATTAATGGTAATTGCTGGATGTAATTAGTTGGAGATGATTTAATAGTGGAATTAATTTGGATTAAATTACTTTGTGTAATTAATCAAGGGATTAATTATTAAATGTAATTAATTATGGAGTAATTAATTTATTTAATGAAGTAATTAAGGGTGGTTAATTACTAAATGGGATTAATCAAGGGTGATTAATAATTGTAGTCTAATTAAAGATTAATTACTTTATATAATTAATTTAAATAGGATAATTAATTAAAATGTAATTAGGGATCATTAATTTATATAATGAATGATGTAATTAAGTTTTGGTTAATTAAGACTAATTAATCAATAATAAGTGATTAAGTGTAATTAATTAATGTAATTAATTATAGTTAATTAATTAATAGAGTAATTAAAGGTTAATTACTGTAAGTGGTTAAGGATAATTAATTTGTGAAATTAATTAGAGGATAATTACTTGAATTTAATAAAAAAGCAATTAATCAAGGATGATTAATTAGGATGGATAATTAGAAGATGATTAATTAATTCATATGTAATTAATTAATGGTTATGTAAGCAAGATTTATGTAATGAAGTTATTAATTTAATTTATTTTAAATTAATTGGAGATGGAAGTAATTAATTTAATTCATTTCAAATTAATTATAGATGAGGATTAATAAATCGCTGTTATGGATGTTGAATGGTTTGAGATCTCGGATATGAGATATGTGATGCTGTGTGATATGGATGCTTGGGTTGAATTGTGATGATAATGCAAATTATCTGTTTGTGATGATAACGTGAATTATCTATTTGTGATGATAATGTTAATTATCTATTGTGATATGTGAAATATCTATCTGTGTGAATATGGATAATAGAATTGAATTGTTTTAACTTTAAAACAACTTGGACTTAAAAGATACGTTTTGGATTTCGATGAGACCGGGATCGGGTTTCCAGATTTGGATATCGGAAAACCACATCGATCCAAATTAATGGTAGGTCATGAATCTCAAGTGAAGAGTGAAGACTTGAGGTGTAAGGATTATTCGTCGTTAGCTCTGAGGGTGATTCCAATACGAGTTTAATGGGGTAGTACTTTCAGATTCGAGATGAAGATTCAGAGTGCAAGGGTTATCGTTGTTAACTCTGAGGGTGATTCAAAAATGAGTGTAACGAGATAATGCCTTCGGTTTCGTTCAAACCCGGAACGAACTTGTATGGATTGAATGCTTTCAGAACATCGTCAGGTGGACGATGAGCATTCTAAGAGATGTGTTCTCTAAAGGTAATCGGAGCCTCAAGCCTCATCAACCGGGAATGGCTAAAACAGGGGAGGTGCAGCATGGCTAAGTGGGTAGCACCTAAGTAGGATGAGATGAACCCCTGTCTAGAAGTCCCTTTTTATTCGGCTGTGTGGGCAGTTGGAATTGCGCACCAGCTGCGGGGTTGTCTTGTTCGGGACTATCCAGTAAGGGATGGTTCCGGCCTTGTGTTGTAGGGGATTTAGGGTTGATTCTTGGTACGGTGATCTAGGCCCCGTACTATGACGGACGGTACCCCAGTATCCCTGCCATTGATGGAAACCCAAACTCCAATAAGTAGCCTCGGATTTGATTGTAAACTTATGTATGCTGGAATTTAATAAAGTTAACAATTTTGACTATTTCTTATTTATTTGAAAACCCTAGACCTATTAAAATATCACCGGATTTCCAATCAAATGTTTTGGTTAGCGTAAGGTAAAAACTTACCCATGTTATGTGTGGGAAGTCTTACCTGATACCTTCTGTTTTCAAAGGTTTTCAAAGTTAAGCAACCTTAACCTGTTACTCACACTAGAACCATGCCTGACCCAGAGTTTATTCTGTTTTCTTAAACTCTTGGGTACTCAAATTTTTACGAGGAGCCAACGGATTCAGGTTAGCTTTGACAAATTGTGAAAGAGCAAGAGGCTTCAGCGTTGTAGATATTTATAGTGTTCCGCTGTGATTGGTATCTCTGCATTGTATTGAGTTGTAACAACTAGATAGGTGTTTAGAACTGTCTAATATGTGATGTATACGCTGTGTAACTCTGATTGATGTTGTATATTATGTAATACTTATGTTATTAATATAATTTATTCATTCCGCTGTTGAGATTCTGAAGTTGTTTCTTTCTTCTTCTCTTTCTTTCTTATTTCTATCCCTTTCTTTCTTATTAATGATGCGTCATTCTATGGAGGGAATGGCGGGTCATTACAATAAACCTCTGTTTAAAAACATACAGGTTTTAACAATTTCCAAACTCAATTCCCACTCATCCAATTTATTCATGGATGTGATCCCTGAATGAAAAGTGATTGAATGAATGTAAACTCATTTCCAAAAATAAATTCAAGCGTCTAAATTTAGTAATTATTTTAAAAATGATGAATTACAGTAGAAATCTAGTATAAGTCAAAATTCAACGATCATGAATTCATGTTTAGATTTCACAATCGAGTTCATATTAGCAAGTTATGATTTTTGAAAATCATTTCATGATTTTTAAGTCTATTATCGGTGAGAAATCACAAGTTGAACGATGAAGGGAAATTCGACAATTTTCGATGATTAGGGAGGAATCTGGCTTCGGGTCTGGTGCCGGAGGGAGTTCAGGTGATGGAGGTTGAAAAAAAAAATAGTGGTAGATTTTATCAATGTCCATGGTGACCAGGCATCGGCGATGTAGGGGTGGATGACAGTTTTTTTCATCAATGTTCTCGAGGCGTTTTGCGTCGCCATGGGGAGGCCGGAGGCGATCGCGGGTAGGGGAATCGATTCATGGAATGGGGGTGAAGGTTTGGGTGGAACATCGGTGGTTATGTGGCCGGAGGTGGGGAAGCGTGGTGGTTTTGGGTGATTGATTGTGTTCTAGGAAGGGATCGATAAGCTTGTTTTCAATTCTCTAGTGATCTCGCAATTCTGGGTGATCGGGAAGTTCGGGAGGCTCATCGGTGACTTGTCGAGGGGATCGGCGTTGGTCAGAGGTGATCCAATCACCTGTGCACACGCACATGTAGACGTTTGTGTCAAAGGATTGGGTTCAAAGAGGAAGTGATGGCCTCGAAGATGGTTTTGGGGAAGATATGCTCTGGCTCGTGTAGTTGCTCGTGTAAACTTCATTTGAGTTTGAGTTGTTTTAGATTGAGTACAGGGTTTAAATTTTGAAAAGAAAATTGTATTCCAGGTTTTAAAATTTTAACAGAAACATGAACTAGGTTTTGGGAAATTTTTAAATACAAATGAATGGTAAAGGAAAATGTAAAACAAGTTTTCAAAGGTAAGTATGTATCGAGTATTAAAGTTTTGAAACAAGTTTTTAAAAAAAGTTTCAAAGTTTAAATTTGAAAATTAAACGTTTTGATATTATTTTGGTTTTTGAAATTCCCAAGTGTTTCAAATAAAATAAAATGGTGTAATTTAGAAGTGAATAAGGAAGTAAATTAAACTTTAATTAACAAAAGTTCTTAAGTGATTTTGTATAATAATTTTTTTTTATTTCAAGCATTTAAATTTAAAAAGCTTTAAATGATATAATTGGGTAATAAATTAAGATAAAATAGTTTATCTTTAATTAATTAGGGTGGATAATTAAAGGATTAATTAATTGATTTATTAATTAAGGTAACTAGTTGAAGGCTAATTACTTGATGAAAGTAATTAAAAGGATAATTACTGAATGTAATAAATTAAAGTATTAATTAATTTAAAGGATTAATTAATATAATTAACTAGAGGGTTAGTTAATTGATTAAGGATAATTATTTAAGACAGATAATTACTTAATATAAGTAATTAAAGGTAATTAATTACTTAAAGATAGTTACTTAATTAAAAGTAATTAATTAATGATTAAAGTTGATTAAACAAGTGATTAAGAGTTGATTTATTAATTAAGGGTTAATTAATTAATATAATTAATTGGGGATGATTAGTTAAAGAATAATTAAATAATTAAGGTTAATTATTTGACAATTAAAGGTTGATTGATTTATTAATTAAGGTTGGTTAATTAATAATTGAAGGTTAATTAATTTATTGCTAAAGGTTAATTTATAGATAATTAAAGGACAATTAATTCAATGGTTTGCAAATAATTAATATTAATTAAGCAGGATTAGTAATTCATTCATAAGTAATTAATCTGGTTTAAATCAATTACAATCAGATGTTAAATTGATCATACTTACGAATGTTTGGATTCTATTGAATGTTGAATTGTTTGATATCCCTAATGTGTGATGTTTTGTGTTATGATTGAGCTGTAAACTGTGATTTATTTATTTATCTGTGATGAATTTACATATTTATTTGTGAATCGGTGAATAAAGATAAGCATTATAGAAGTATACCGCTTATCTATACTATTGGGCTAGAATTAATGATAGTTGTGATACGTTGTTGTGTGTAAAATGCCTGGACTACACCACACACACACTAATATGGGTTTTACGAGGAAATTGCTTAAGTCATAAATGTTTTGAGTTTAAATATTATTTTATTTAAAAAATTGAACTTTGAATCCAAATGGTTTTGGAAATGGAAGTGAATTGAATTTGGAAAGCTTTTGGAATGGAAATTTTGAAGTTGATATTTAGTTGGAATAAAATATATCTTGTTATGTTTTGAAATCATTTTGGAATTTGTGGTTTGAAAGGGTTATATAAGTTATACAACATATGGATTTAAAAATATTTTAAATAAATTGTTTTGGGAATTTGAATTTAGTTCAATTTAGAGCTTGCTGATGATACGACAGTTCGTTGATTTTTTTGTTTATACTTTTAAAGGCTATAACTTGTATATATTTGATCAGACTTTTCCGAAACGAAAAGTATTTGTGTACAAATGATAATAAATTTCAAATAAAGAAAGGATTTCTAGCTTTTTGTTGAAAGCGTTTCAAATTTGAAATGGAATTGTTTTGAAATCTATGAATGAATCTTTGTTAAAGATTGGTGAACTTTGCTTTCAAATTTAAGAGGATCTTAAAAGTGTATCTTTTGTATAAAAGATTTGAAATGGAAATAGTTTTGAAAGATATGAATGAATCTTTGTGAAAGATTGTTGAAACTTTCAAAGTGAAGTGGATTTTTAAAGGGTGAACCTTTTGTTTAAAAGATTAAAAGTGGAAATTTGTTTTGTGAAACAAGTGTTAAAAGTTGTGACTTAACTAAGATCCCAATATATCCATATGGTTTTAAAATTAGCGCTCATTATCCGGTTTAGCTGGGAGAGGACTTTATTTTATATAACTCATTCTGAATAATGATATGACGAAATGGATAGCATTTGAAGACCGATGGTGAAGACCGGGTATTTTCGAGAACGAAAGAATTACCCGTCGAATGTCGGTACACTGAGTCGCGCCGGTATAGAGATCTCCATATGTGATGGGGAGTCCGATCGGGATTGTGAATATCCGGATTGCAAGGACTTCTTTGAAGTGCCTTCGGTTCTGTTAGAACCCGGAACAGACTTGTATGGATGTGTGTCTGACATTACACTTTGAGATGTAAAGCTGGTTTCTATCAAATACATTTCTGTTGGTGGCGGAGTATTTATTCTCTTAGCTTAATGCCCTTCTCTGAGACGTACGAGCTCAGAAGTTATGTATTTGATGGTTACTAATAATACATTCCCAATTTGGTAATGTGGCATGCTAAGTGTTGCTGATCATTTGTTGATCAAAGTATGGCTTTTGTGAAAATCATAGCTTTGTGGATGAGACCTCATCGAACCTCACAACTCGAAATTGGCCGAAACTGGAATAACGCGGCAAGGTTATGAGGGTCGTGCCTTTTAGAGATTGTCCATTTCCTTCCAGATAAAAGGTGGTATCATGGTATGGAGCCTATATATTTAACCTAGGTGGTTGTTGCTATTTGTTGGTGAATCACGGGATAAAGGTTGGTAACGACCGGGGGATGGCATTACTCATGCCAGTAGTTACCTAGTTACAGTGGTAACCCGGCCTGGTGTTGGTAGAGATCCGGTTAGGTTCTCGGAGGCGTCCCTCCAGAGGCGTACCCATGCGGTGTAGGAAGTTCCTTTGCCTGACAATTTGTTTGAAATCCAAAGAAACAACACGCACCATATACGGTTTAGTTGTATAACCTACCTTTTACTTACGGTGGTGACTAGCCATTTAATTGGTAGCTATAGTAGGTATACCATAATGGTGGTATGCTGGCCAAGACTAATATTATACTTTCGAAATATTTTCTGCACTATGCATTAATAATAATATCAAAAGGATTTTTGCGTGTCAAGCATGTTTGACTATGATAAGGAGAAATCTCCTCCAATTGTGCGTTTGCATTGTGTGTGGCGGTAGGCCTTATGGTAGTTTCATTTTCCAAAAAAGCATTACGGATTTCTTTCTAAATTCTTTTTGTTTGTTTTGTTCAAATAAACTGTTTTCGTTTCCTCACACCAGTTCCATGACTGACCTAGAGTTCATTGTTCCCTTTCTAAACTATGGGTGCCCACAATTTTCCACACGGGCAGCGTAGAGTCATATTTTCAGATAATCAGCTAGTAGATATATATTCGGTAGCCTTCAGCCTTCTGTTTGGAAATCTTTGAAGTCTTTGGTCTTTGAAGCCGTTTGGATTTGGCGATCGCATTGTGTTTCATTCTGCACAGACCTTTCTTAATACAATGTGATGGTGGTTTGAGCATTCGATTACGAGCTTGGAGACTTTTGAGCTTTGGCATTTGAGATGTTGTTTGTGGATTCACTCTCTCTTGGAGATCACGTTGGAGTTATCTTTCTGCTGTTGTTATTCCATTGTTGTATCTTGTCTCTGATATTGATATTCATTTGTATCAGATGTTGTATCTATTGTGTATCATTAAAGTATATTTTTTTCTTCCGCTTTGTTGTTGTACTTAATGTGTTACAAACTCCGGCGAACCAGATTCAACGTTTTTATCTACAGCATTCGAATAGGGGTGATGTATTTAGGTGTCGATTTTCGAAGGTCGAATAAGGATCGTCACAAATGGTATCAGAGCTGAAGATTGAGTAAGAGATATCTTTTCGCATGCCTTAGTAAATTCTCTTACTAGCAACTGATAGCGAGTCTGAGTGCAAGAAGAGGACGAGGTAGGGGACAGGGAAGTACCACTACAAATGGTCAATACCCTGCAACAATAGGAACAACTTCCTCTATCAATCTCTTTGACCATCGTTCACTTTCAATTCTTTGATGGCTTTGTGGCAGCTACAAGGAGAAGATTTGGTGTGATGGTGGCCCTGCGAATCGTTGTAGAAAGGTTTCTAATTCCTATTTCGTATTCTATTCATTAGTTTTCTATCAGCTTTTCATTTTAACTTCAATAAAATTTGAAATTTAAATAGGAATAAATTGATTAATAAAATATGAAGTTAAATTAAATTGCATCCATTTGTCAGTTTTTTGGGGTCTAGATATATTCTACGAACGGTTAGTTATCCCATTGAAATAACCGATGCCCTTAAATATTTCGTAGACTGGATGATCCGAGTATCGTGTGTAGTATCGAATGAGTTTGTTCTCTTATTTATTGATGATATTCTGATTTGGTAAGCCAAATATAGAACATATATTCAGTTTGATCAAGAAAGCTATTTCTTTGTATTTTTTGGTTTGTCTCCCTGTCTAGCAAATTTCGGAGACGAAATTTTCTTAAGGGGGGAATCTATAACATCCTTGTTTTTAAATCAAATTTAAAATTAGTAATTGATTTATTTTTGGAATTAAATTGTGGATTTAATTGTGAATTAACCTGATATTTTCCAAATTTAATAAGAAATGTGCTTGTTTATTTATATAAACAGATTGTGATTTAAAATTTGAATTTGAATACTCTATAATTTAAAACTAATAAAAAAATTTGTTTTGGAAGTTATATTTTAAATATGATATGAATAATTTTTAAAGCTAATTTCTATACTTTATAATATATATACATGCTTATTTATTAATGTGTAATTAGACTTTAAAGATTATTTTCTTTAGAATTAGCATAAATATAATATTATATAATGTAAAAACAATAAATGTAAAGTTTTAATATGTATTTATCTTTTGAAAGTACTAAGTATAAAGTTAAAAATATATATGTATCTTTTGAAATTAATAAAGCATAATTCATCTGAAAATAATAAAAACATAGCCTGTATATATATTTATAATTTAAAAACATGATAGATAAACTAATTAAAGTTAAGTTAAGGGTTTTAACATAAAAATACAAGTTTATGACATTTGTAAATATATAAAAACATGAAAAATCATTTGTAAAATGTTAATAAAAGCAAATAACAAGTGTTAATAAAATTAACAAGTGGCGATTGATTGAATTGATGATTAATAAAATTATATAAAAGGTTATTACCAGGCATCAATATACTTCCATCCTCATTTCTAAAAACATACAAATATGAAAACATTCAAGCATGCAAACAATTCGGGAAGCTTGAAAACAGTTAAAATCAAATAACTCTGTAAAATCAAAAAGCATGCAAGAATCAACCAAACAAAGTTCAAGAACAAGCAAGTACAGATCAAAAATCAGATCAAAACAAAGCCTGGAAATCAAAAAGAAAAACCTGAGAAATAAAATCAAAATCAAAACTCAAGTTCTTCAAACTAGAATCAAGCCTCAAGCAATCAGTTCAACATCAAGAATCAAAACATCAAACACTCCAGTTTTAAGAAAGTTTCTGCTTCAAAGTAAAATAAATTCCAGAAGTTCAAAAACCTGATCCTCTTTCTTCATTTCCAAGTGAGCAAACTTTCAACCCTTAATCAATTTATATGTTGTTGCTTGTGAATAAACTTCATTTTGTATGCCTGTGATGACGATGATGTGAAAATAGTTTGTATGAATGAAAAATGTGACTGCATGCCTGAAACTTTGGTGTATACATGTCTACATACAGGAGTATATAAACCTCTGTTAAAAAACTAACAGGTTTTAACAATTTCCAAACTGAATTCCTACTCATCCAATTTATTCCTCAATGTGATCCCTGAATGAAAAGTGATTGAATGAATGTAAACTCATTTCCAAAAATAAATTCAAGTGTTTAAATTTAGTAATAGTTTTAAAAATGATGAATTACAGTAGAAATCTAGTATATCTCAAAATTCAACGATCATGAATTCATGTTTAGATTTCACAATCGTGTTCATATTAGGAAATTATGATTTTTGAAAATCATTTCATGATTTTTAAGTCTATAATCGGTGAGAAATCGCGAGTCGAACGATGAACGGAAATTCGACAATTTTCGATGATCGGTGAGCAATCTGGCTTCATGTCTGGTGCTGGAGGGAGTTCAGGTAATGGAGGTTGCAGGAAAAATAGTGGTAGATTTTACCAATGTCCGTGGTGACCAGGCATTGGAGATGTAGGGTTTGATGATAGTTTTTGTCATCAATGTTCTCGAGGCATTTTGCGTCGCCATGGGGAGGTCGGAGGCGATCGCGGATAGAGGAATCGATTCGTGGAACGGGGATGAAGGTTTGGGTGGTACAGTGGTGATCCTATGGCTGGAGGTGGCGAAGCGTGGTGGTTTTGGGCGACTGAATGTGTTCTAGGAAGGGATCGATAAGCTTGTTTTCAATTCTCTGGTGATCTCACAATTCTGGGTGATCGGGAAGTTTAGGAGGCTCATCGGCAACTTGTTGATGGGATCGGCGTTGGTCAGAGGTTATCCGATCACCTGTGCACATGCACACCTAGACGTTTGTGTCTGGGGATTGGGTTCAAAGAAGAAGTGATGGCCCCGAAGATGGTTTTGGGGAAGCTTGGCTCTGGCTCCTGTAGTTGCTCGGGTAAACTTCGTTTGAGTTTGAGTTGTTTTAGATTGAGTACAGGTTTTAAAGTTTGAAAAAAAAATTTGATTCCAGGTTTTCAAATTTTAACAGAAACATGAACCAAGTTTTGGGAAGTTTTTAAATACAAATGAATGGTAAAGGAAAATGTAAAACAAGTTTTTCAAAGGTAAGTATGTACCGAGTATTAAAGTTTTGAAACAAGTTTTTTAAAACAAGTTTCAAAGTTTAAATTTAAAAGTTAAATGTTTTGATATTGTTTTGGTTTTTGAAATTCCCAAATGTTTCAAATAAGATAAAATGGTGTAATTTAGAAGTGAATAAGGAAGTAAATTAAACTTTAATTAATAAAAGTTCTTAAGTGATTTTGTATAACAATTTTTTTATTTCAAGCATTTAAATTTAAAAAGTTTTAAATGTAATAATTGGGTAATAAATTAAGATAAAAAGTTTATCTTTAATTAATTAGGGTGGATAATTAAAGGATTAATTTATTGATTTGTTAATTAAGGTAATTAATTAAAGGCTAATTACTTAATGGAAGTAATTAAGAGGATAATTACTGAATGTAATAAATTAAAGTATTAATTAATTTAAAGGATTAATGAACATAATTAACTAAAGGGTTAACTAATGGATTAAGGATAATTATTTTAGATAGATAATTACTTAATATAAGAAATTAAAGGTAATTAATTACTTAAAGATAGTTACTTAATTAAAAGTAATTAATTAATGGTTAAAATTGATTAAACAAATGATTAATGGTTGATTTATTAATTAAGGGTTAACTCATTAATATAATTAATTGGGGATGATTAGTTAAAGAACAAATAAATAATTGAGGTTAATTATTTGATAATTAAAGGTTGGTTGATTTATTAATTAAGGCTGGTTAATTAATAATTAAAGGTTAATTAATTTTATTTCTAAAGGTTAATTTATAAATAATTAAAGTATAATTAATTTAAATGGTTTGTAATTAATTAATATTAATTAATCAGGATTAGTAATTTATTCATAAGTAATTAATCTGGTTTAAATTAATTATAATCAGATGTTAATTGATCTTACTTATGAATGTTTGGATGTTTGATATACTTGATGTGTGATGCTCTATGTTATGATTGAGCTGTGAACTATGATTTATTTATTTATTTGTGATGAATTTACATATTTATTTGTGAATCTGTGAATGAAGATAAGCATTATATAAGTATACCGCTTATGTATACTATTGGGCTTGAATTAATGATAGTTGTGATATGTTGTTGTTGTGTGTAAAACGCCTGGACTACACCACACACACACTAATATGGATTTATAAGGAAATTGGTTAAGTAACAGATGTTTTGAAATTACATATTATTTTATTTAAACAGTTTAATTTTGAATCCAAATGGTTTTGGAAATGGAATTGAATTGAATATGGAAAGCTTTTGGAAAGGAAATTTCGAAGTTGAAATTTATTTTGAATATAATATGTCTTGTTAATTGGAATTTGTGGTTTGAAAGGGTTATATAAGTTATACAATACATGGATTTAAAAATATTTTAAATAAATTGTTTTGGGAATTTCAATTTAATTCAATTTGGAACTTGCTGATGATACGACAGTTCGTTGATTTTTTTGTTTATACTTTTAAAGGCTATAACTTATGTATATTTGATCAAACTTTTCCAAAATGAAAAGTATTTGTTTATAAATGATAATAACTTTCAAATAAAGAAAGGATTTCTAGTTTTTGTTGAAACTGTTTCAAATTTGAAATGGAATTGTTTTGTAAGCTGTAAATATATCTTTGCTAAAGATTGGTGAACTTTGCTTTCAAATTTAAGAGGATCTTAAAAGTGTATCTTTTATGTAAAAGATTTGAAATGGAAATAGTTTTGAAAGCTATGAATGAATCTTTGTGAAAGAATGGTGAAACTTTGTTTAAAAGCGATGTAGATTTTTAAAGGGTGAATCTTTTGTTTAAAAGATTAAAAGTGGAAATTTGTTTTGGGAAACAAGTGTTAAAGTTGGGACTTAACTAAGATCCCAATATATCCATATGGTTTTAAAATTAACGCTCATTATTCGGTTTAGCCGGGAGAGGACTTTATTTTATATAACCCATTCTGATTTATGATGCGACAAAATGGATAGCATTTGAAGACCTGGTATTTTCGAGAATGAAAGGATTACCCGTCGAATTTCTCTACATTGAGTTGTGCGGTATAGAGATCTCTATATGTAATGGGGAGTCCGATCGGGATTGTGAATACCCAGAATGCAAGGACTTCTTTGAAGTGCCTTTGGTTCTGTTCGAACCCGGAACAGACTTGTATGGATGTATGTCTGACATTACACTTTGGGATGCAAAGCTGGTTTCTATCAAATACATTTCTGTTTGGTGGTGGAGAATTTATTCTCTTAGCTTAACACCCTTCTCTGAGACGTACGAGCTCAGAGGTTATGTAGTTGATGGTTACTAGTGATACAATCCTAATTTGGTAATGTGGCATGTCAAGTGCTGCTGATCATTTGTTGATCAAAGCATGGATTTTGTGAAAAGCATAGCTTTGTGGATGAGACCTCGTCGAACCACACAACCCGGAAATGGTCGAAACAGTAATGATGCGGCAAGGTTATGAGGGTCGTGCCCTTCAGGGTATGTCCATTTCCTTTTGGATAAAAGGTGGCATCATGGTATGGAGCCAAGAATTTAACCTAGGTGGTTGTTGCTATTTGTTAGTGAATCGTGGGATAAAGGTCGGTAACGACCGGAGATGGCATTACTCGTGTCAGTAGTTACCTAGTTATAGAGGTAGCCCAGCCTTGTGTTGGCAGTGATCCGGTTAGGTTCTCGGGGGCGTCCCTCCAGAGGCGTACCCATGTGGTGTAGGAAGTTTCTTTGCCCAACCATTTGTTGGAAATCCAAAGAAACAATACGCGCCCCGTATGATTTTAGTTGTATAACCTGCCTTTTACTTATGGTGGTGACCTGCCGTTTAATTGGTAGCTATAGTAGGTATACCATAATGGTGGTATGCGGGATAAGATTAATATAAAACTTTCAAAATGTTTTTTGCACTATGCACTAATAATAATATCAAAAGGATTTTCGCATAGCAAGCATGTTTTACTATCATAAGGAGAAATCTCCTCCAATTGTGCGTTTGCATTGTGTGTATGGCGGGAGGCCTTATGGTAGTTTCATTTTCCAAAAAATCATTGCGTATTTCCTTTTAAATTTTTTTGTTTCTTTTGTTCAAATAAATTGTTTTCATTTGCTCACACCAGTCCCATGACTGACCTGGAGTTTATTGTTTCCTTTTTAAACTTTGGGTGCCCACAATTTTCCGCACGGGCAGCTTAGAGTCATATTTTCAAATAATCAGCTAGTAGATATAGATTCTGTTGCTTTCATCCTTTTATTTGGAAATCTTTAATATCTTTGGACTTTGAAGCCGTTTGGATTTGGAGATCGCATTATGTTTCATTTTGCACCGACCTTGCTTAATACAACGTGATGGTGGTTTGAGCTTTCGATTTAGAGCTTGAAGACTTTTGAGATTTGGCATGAGAGATGCAGTTTATGGATTCACTCTCACTTGGAGATCATGTTGGAGTTATCTTTCCGCTGCTGTTATTCCGATGTTGTATCTTGTCTCTGATATTGATATTCATTTGTATCAGATGTTGTATCTATTCTGTATTAACAAAGTATATTTTTTTTCTTCCGTTGTGTTGTTGTACTTAATGTGTTATAAGCTCCGACGAAGAAGATTTGACGTCTGAATCTGCAACATTTGAAACCGTGTGATGTATTTGGGTGTCGATTTTCAAAGGTCGAGTTAGGATCGTCACAGTCTCCCGGCATGCACTCAAATGCAATCGCACGCATGGGGAAGGTTTCTCCTTATAGTAGTCAAACATGCTTGATACGCGAAAATCCTTTTGATATTATTATTAGTGCATAGTGTAAAAAACATTTGCAAGTATAATATTAATCTTAGCCAGCATACGTACCATTATAGCATGCCTACTATAGCTACCATGTCAAATGGCAGATTCTACAACTAAACCATAAAGGACTGGTATTGTTTTGTTTGGATTTCCAAACAAATGGTCAAGGCTAAGGAACTTTCTTTATCCGAATGGGTACGCCTCTGGAGGGACATCCCAAGAACCTAACCGGATCTCTTCCAACACAAGGCCTGATTACCTCTGTAACTAGGTAACTAACTGTCACGAGTATGCCAACTCCCAGTCATAACCGATCTTTACCAAGGCACCTCAAAAACCAACCACCACATAAGTAAAATATCTGGGTTCCATACCAGAATACTACTTTTTATCCATATAAGTAAAATATTTGGGCTCCATACTAGAATACCACTTTTTATCCAGAAGGAAATGTACATACCCTGAGGGTCGTGAACCCCATAATCTTGCCGCATCCTTCCTGTTTTGACCATTTCCTGGGGTGTGAGGTTCGATGAAGTCTCATCCCACAAAGCTACACTTTTCACAAAAGCCATGCTTCGATCAACCAATGCTCCGCTCTTAGCATGCCATATTACCAAATTGGGAATATATCACTAGTAACCATCAACAACATAACCTTTGAGCTCATACGTCTCAGAGAAGGATGTTAAACTAAGAGAATAATTCTCCGCCACCAAACAGAAATGTATTTGATAGAAACCAGCTTTGTATCTTAAAGTGTAATGTCAGACATACATCCATACAAGTCCATCCTGGGTCTGAATGGAACCGGAGGCACTTCGTCCAATTAAGGAAAGAAGTCCTTGTAAATCCGGATATCCCCTAATCTAGTCCGGACTCCCCATCACATAGGGTAATCTCCATACCGGATCAACTCGGTGCATAGAAAATCAACAGGCAATCCTTTTGTTCTTGAAAATACGCTGTCTTCAACCACCATCTTCAAATGCAATTCCATTCTGTCGTATCATTATTAGAAATGGGTTTTATGACTTAATGTCCTACCCCGGCTTATCCGAATAATGAGCGCTTATTTTAAAATATGTGGATACAAATTTCCATTTTTAATCTTTTTAAGAAAAGATCCACCTTTAAGATTCGATGTGGTTTTCAGATAACCATTTGGAATCCGACTCCCGGTCTCATCGAAATTCAAATGTTGTCTTAAAGGCCAATATTGATAATCGGTGATTTAACTATCAAATAACATTCATAAACAACCATCAGATTTAAATAATTTCCTAAATTATTTATTTCAAAATATCATCGCAAGACATAAATTTTTCTACACTTCAAACCTTTTGAAAACAGTTTCAAATCACTTTCCTCTCGTGGAATAAATTCCAAATATTGTTTATTTCCACTGAAAATCACCATGACTAAATGCTTTAGATTTCAAAGTAATTTAAATCACTTTATCTAAATATGTATACACACTTTAAAATACTTATAATAAACTATTTAAAACACTTTATTTAAAATAGCAGTTATGAAATTTCAATAATAATTTTCATGTAAAACTTATGCCAATTTTTTTTTAAAATAAAGCTTATTGAATTCTATACAAGTTTTCCAAATAAAAACTTTAGCCAAACTATATTTAAAATAAAACTATTTTATAAAATATATAAATATTAATAATTATCTTTTTAAATCATAATTACCAATTAACCCTTTAAAATTATTACTACTATAACTAATTTAATAAACAGTTAACTTTAAATTTCTAAACAACTTAAACAAATAATTTCTTAGAAACATTCTTTTAAAATACTTTAAAACTTCCAACTTATACTTAAAAATCAGCATTGGAAACGTAATTGGCTTTTCAAGGAAATACGCTTTTGTTTCACACCTTTTAAAAATAAACCACTATTTATTTTTAAAACAAATTATCCATTCCTTTATAAATTCCCATCCTGAATATACACTTCCAAATTATCCTCTGATAAATATTTCACTTTATTTATAAACCCCGTTTATAAATTTCATAGTCTCATTCTTCTTTCTTAAAATACAGTTTCAAATACTAAATCAATTTTCAAACCGACTTCCAAAATTTACTCCCTTTTAAAATAAATTCCTTTACTTATCCAAATTCATTTCAAAACCAATTAATTCCTTATTAACTCCTTTAATTAGATTTAAAATCTTGTTTAAAATCTAAAATATTAATTTCATACTAAAATTTTAAAATCTCCCTTTACTTCTCCCAAACCATTTAAAATTCGATTTTTTTAACAATTTCTTCAACTTTTAAACAATACTACTTAGTTTCTCAAAATCCATTTATTAAAAATAATCTTTTCCCTATGCTTGGAATTTATTCTATAGGATTTCAAAAATCAATCTTTATCCTTTCCAAATTCCTTATTTTAATTTATCCAATTCTCTAAAATTATTTTACTTCAAATTCTCTACTTTAATTTCCTTCTAAAGATGCAATTTTTATATTTCTGTTATCTTAAAATACCAAAATATATTCAGCCAAACCATAGCCTTCAATAATTTCAATTACCAATATAATCAATCATAGATTATCAATAAATCATATCATAGCATATGAAATAAATTCAAACATCTGAGGAATCCAGTTGGATCCCTCTAACCTGTTTCCTTACATCCACAGATGTTAGCACAATATAAAATACCAATTCCACTTCGAGGTGGAATATCGCGGTATATGGGGTCATCCGCTATTATGCGGGGCGCATAGGGTCTCTTCTGCTATATAATGCGGGAAATTAATCACTCCAATATATATATATATATACACTACTACATGTAATATCACCCAATAGATAAATTATTAAACTCATCCAAGCACATCCAATAATTTAAATTTAAATTAACTAGGCAAACCAAATGAGTGAGAAGATCTCACCTTTGCTATGTATGCAATCCATTTCCATCTCGACTTGTTTTCACGATTTTTGACCTTGTATAAGTATTATACAGTTGATTAATATTTGAAAAATTGGACAAATCAATTTCCATTTAATAAATTTTATTTTATCTAATAATTTTAATTTCAAACTAATTTTCTTTTAATAAAATATTTTCTTTTCTTTTCTTTGAAACCCTCACTTATAAAAAAATTTAATTTATATAGATTCAAAAATCAAATTTTATGTAATCTTTCAAACATTTCAAACTCCCATTGTTTACTGTTTGAAACTAGAGCATGCATGTGGATATATACATTTATTGAATAAAAACAAGATTATTCTATACCTTACTAAAATAATTTCTACCTGCATAAAGATTATTACGGTAAACATTTATATAAATTCCTATATATATATATATATTTCTGTTTCCAAATATAGTTATATTTATTGTTTACTAGCATATAAATATATGTCTTTATAAAAAAATTCTTATTTTCAATCTTACATAAAATTTTCAAATCTGCATGTATTAAATCAAGGTAAATTTGTTTACCTACATCATCGTCTAGGAAAAAACAAACAGCAACCCATCCAGTTGACTGCCTTGCGTGCTGCCCTGGCCTTATCGCTCGATATCGCGAAACGAAGTTCAACTTCCAAACAAAGTTTGCCATACTTGCCACAGCCGTAGTCGCGACCTCCAACTCCTGTTCCTCGCTGATCGACGCTCGTGCCCAAGCGATCTCGAACACTCGATCTTCGTTCTATTCGATCGAACAACACTGTTGTGTCTAATATTGACGTCGCAACCCACATCGAAGAGAACCCAGTTGGGATTTTTCGAACGAACTCGATTTGGTTCCTCGGTTCGATCATTGAGCAGAAGGGAAAAGAAAGTGGCGATTTTGAATTGAATTTGCTTACGCTCGTCCGCCATTTTTTTATTTGATTTGTTGATTCAATGTTATGCTCGACCATGGATTTTTAACTTTTTGAAGAGGAAATCGATTTTTTTATTATTTATTTACCTGGTTTCGATTTTTACAAAGAGGAATGGAACGCGTGTTATATTAGTGAACACGTGTTTTTAAATTCTCTTTACGTATCAGAGCTAGCTATAGTGTTCGATTATATTTTATATGTTTAAATTTAAATTTAAATCATCTAGAAATTTCAACTCAAAATTCCGAACTCCGATCGAGGCATGCCGCTTAGCGTTTATAATGTTATGTCCTTATTTTGAACGCAATGGAAAAGGTTTCGAGGCCTAAATCGATCGTATGGAGAAGATAGCTTTCTGAAATACAACACTACAAAAATTGAAATCCGATAATAATACACTATTATGGATCCAATGGAACTGGTTTCATCGAATTCCGAGACTGTTCCTTGGAAGGCTATTTTTAAATATCGATTTAAACAATATATTTTTGAAACTGAACAAAACACTTCCAAATTCAAGTTTAACACTTTTACTATTTACAATATTATCAATATAAATTTTACAAGCCTTTCGAAATATTTTTAACAAGCATAAAATTGAAGATTCAATATTTTACCCAACTTTCAATAATTAAATTCAATAATTCAATTGCCAAATTCATATTGGTATTTGAAATTCAAGCTAGAAATTAACTTTTAAATATTTAAAATCAATTAAATATCCCAATCTCAAATATCCAAAAATTCCGAGTCGTCACAAAAGTGCACACAAAAATTTATATTGGGTCGAAAAATCAAGTCCTACGTCCACTTTGTAATTTTATTGCTTATATTCCGACGGAGGCAAACATTCTTATAGGTCAGTTGAACTCTAACACTTGACTATAGGAATTAAAGATAGAGAAGAACAAGAACCATAAAGATCCTAAAAAATTGACCCCTACATTCCTATTTATAGTGGTAAGGGCCTAGAATCTCGTATAAAATATTTACAGGCCATTCTCCTTGCTTTAGATCAATTCTCGGTGAAAATAGACTGCCACATCATCAGCTTGGATACGTCAGTACAACTCCAAGGGTTAGGGTCGGTACCGACCCATAAAATTGACAAATTAGATGCTTCGACTCTTTACATTGGATTGTCTTATGGTCAGCTTCAAGATACCATAGTTGTTTGCACCAATATTAGCTTGTTTCTGAGTGCAAATGATAGAGGTATGGAAGAACTAGGTTGTAGCTTCAAGTGATCGGGGAGATTGATGGACAATTGCATTGAAATAACAAAACGACATTAGGGATAGGCTTTCGGCACTAACAAAGACATGTAGGGAGAAGTTAAGCACAATCAGGGAAGGAAATATAGGCCGATACCGACCCATAGGGTGGGTTCAGTAGCGACCCATAACTTGGATGGTTCCATCTTCCTTTTGGCTTGGGTTGGCTTGGCTCTAGACTTTTGACTCTACCTATGTTTGGTTTCTGGACATCAGGGTTATCTCTCTGGGCTTCCTGCCTTGATAACTTCAAGTTCGACTAGTCCAATCTGTCCGAATACTGCTTGGTCAATAGGCTAGATAACACTTGCACCATAAAGTACATTTTGTTTCAAACGTGATGTGCTTTGAATCGTGACAAGTCGGAATTACCATAAAGGACTCGACTTTGTGTTTCGAATGGTTGTTATCCTTTTTGCGAATTATTTCTGTGAAAAGTTATATCTATAATCGTCCATTGTGATGCTCTACTAGCATCCGGATTATGATTTGGAACGTGTCCTCATAATCTTTCATTCTGAGCTTGACGATTTTAAACTGATTTCTTCTATGGATTATTCTAGTTTGAGCTTGATTCTCATTAACTCCGGAAGTTTGGTTGGATATGTATACGCATGCACTTTCACGTGCACGTTGTCAAAAAATTATTAAGCCTACACCTACATTTACACACACACACACACATATTTACATATATATTAAAAAATTCTTTGACTTGGTACCGATTCCTCTATCCAAGTTTAGTATCGACTTAAAACTTGGGTGATTTTCCAAGTCTTTTTTCGCCCCACAGATATGGGCCTATGGGTTATAAAACCCAATCTAAGTCATTCCATCTCCTCACTTCATCTTTGCTAGCCGATCCAAGCTCAAGCTTCCATAAAAAAAGACATCAACACACATGTCTTGCTTTTCCTTCACTTGACTCTACGTGCACTGCCGCTCATCTTCAACTGAGACCGCCGCCGCCGTTGAACTTAGGCCATCTTCGCAAAACCGACCCATCTCCTTACTCGCCTAAGCTCTAGAACTCCATCTTGCAATAGAATCGATCCTTAGCCTTGTATCAACTTGCATATGTAGGTGATGGATTTGGTGATGGACATAAGTGTGGACAACCGAACGTAGGCGAGCATGGATGTGGATGGCCATGACATTGGAGTCGGTGAAGATGAAAGAAGAGGGATGGAATTTCCTTTTTGTTGGATAACCATAATTCCAACACTTAGGCAATTTTCTGGAGTTTGGTTCACATGAGAATCTTGCCTTGTGAACCAATGTCTTCCTCTTGATCTTGAGTTTTTTCCGAAGCATGAGCAATGATGTAAAGCTTGTCGGGACAAACACTTCGAGCGAAACCCAAAATTTTAAAATGAATAATTATAACATCAGAATCTGAACTGCATGACATTGCATGACACCGCACTAGGATTCACTTTAACATGGGGGGTATAGCTTATAATTAATCTGACGTTGATGATCCATAGAGCTTTTTTTATAGAAATGGATCAAAGATGTTCTAAACGTCTTACCGCTCAAGCTATAGGTACATCCACTTTCAGATACATCGAAGTAGATGCTGAATCAAGTTCAACTATGGCTCTACATGCATAAAAAACTCCATTAGAGCATGCACAGAAGTCGAAAATTCATAATTAGAACAACAAGTTCCAGAGAATTCAACAAAGATAGTAGATGGGACTGAAGTAGATCCATAGCTGACACTCTCTAGGATGCCATATTTTGAAAAATACTGTTGATTCTGTTGCCTTCAAAATCGATGAAGGATCTCTTTGGAGAATATGCAACAAACATTGAATTTTGTTTGTTGACGTCCTAGTCCCATCACGCAATCAAAGAGCTCACAGTCCCTTAAAGGGTTACATTGTCTGCAATAAATACATGTGCTTGGCAGGCTACGTCCCACTGTTCAACCAGTTCGTCCATCTAGTTCTGATTCATGCAATTGGCATAGACACAGCTGCATTCGAACAGCTATGCTTTCCTCGTCGGCACATACATCATCTTCGTTAAACACTTACACCGAGCACCCAGAGACGAGGAGAATTGATATTTATACACCTTCAAGAGCAGAAAAGAAAGTCCATCCTTAATCCACCTAGAACCAATCAAGGTTTGTAAAATTGTCTTCGGCACATGGAACAAGTTGATCTATTTCAAAAACGAGTAGTTCTATATTCATTTTCCGCCCGCATTCACACAAAGTTGGATGTTCGGACGTAAATTCCATTCCACGTGCATCATAGGAATTTGTTTAATAGTTTGTAGGCTTAACTCATTTCTTGTTGTATTATCCAAATATTCCGACGAGACCCAGTAGTGCGGCACTGTCCATTCAATGTAGATGCGGTCCATCTCACTTCATGATTATTGTTGGACTAAGTTGATAGTTCGTTCCATGCTTTGCTGGACTTTCGTCATAAAGCATTCGTTGAAGCGCCAATCTCTAGGCTTTTACATATGACCATAAGTAATTCTGGAACCGTTCGAACTTCGATCACCTAGAAAGGTGATTCAAGCATTCCTTCTGGAGGAACTTTAAATGTGATCATGCCTGCCTTTGAGAGTCGATTGAAGTAAATTTGCTTGAACGGCAAGTCAGATATCCTTATCTGGGATGCGTGTTTCGACCATGCTGAACTCTGGGCATTGGTCCGAGCTAATCACTTAAAACTGAGGTTTAGGTATCCTTTTCTAGGGTAGTGACTTTCAATCATGCTAGACTTAGGGCATCGATCGAAGATTATAGGTAAGATCCTGCCTTTCACTGAGCGTGGATCTTTTGCCTCGCCTACACTGGTCAAGGATCTTCGGCCATACTATCCCCTAAGAAAGACATCATAGCTCTAACAAACTCTGAGGATGAGAAAATGAATGGACGCTCTGTCACATCCACTTTAATTTTCCCTATGTCGAGGGCTGAACGAGTTGACTGGCAACTACCTCCGTATTCCAAGGGAGGTTGAACTTCAAGGGTCTGATTATGGACTATAGAAGTTTAGTCGACACTTAACTCTGGGTACCTGCACACCCGCAATGGCTTTAATCAATTAAGCATAAATTTATTTCTAAGTGAAATATCATCGCAAGTGTTCGATTTTCCACGGCTTCGGGAGTGAAATCCCATCAATTGTCGCAATCTTGGAAGTTCCATCTCTAAGCTTTTGCTCAATTTCGTACGGACCTTCCCAACTTGGGGCTAGGTTTCCAAAGCCTAGGAAGATTCCTTTGAGTACCAAGTCAATTGTGATGACCCATCATTTTTTAGCGATTTAAGTGCACCATACACCATATATATCTAACTTAAATGGTCCAAAAGACAGATAATCAATGGGGTTTTGATTCAAAGAAGTAAGATACAGAAGAGCAAAATACATAGAATCTCACAGCGGAATGACAAAATATAATAATTACATAAACAGTTTATGAAACTGTTTTTGCAATATTTATTTGATTTCATTGTTACCGTATAATCAGAGTTATACAGTTAATAGACATACCAAAATAATGCAGCAAAATAATAATAGTAAATACGATCATCCGAAATCTACCTTCATCTTCAAGAACAATGTCTTTTGAATCACGGAAATACATTTAACAAACATACCAAAATAATGCAGTGGAGCCCTTTACCTCCTCCACTATCGGCCAGTACATGGCTATCTCAAGTGCTCCATCTTAGCCGGTAAATGGCCATGAACGCTACCTTCTCATGACCAGAGTTCGACGAATCCAAACCCCTTCAACCCGATCTAACTGTAAAGATGAACTACCCTTGTCGCTCTCTACAACCTATTGCCATCCAATCGTCCAATAGTTTCCAATTCACCGTTGATTTCAAAACCTTATAATGGATGATTATGAATAAACTGCAAATTTCTATCCAAATGGAGTATTAGATGCAAAAACAAATTTTAGACGTCTCTTCGCTGTGTCAAGATTCCAAGAATATATAATTTGATAGGATTTGGATAGTTTGATTTTTTGATTGATTTGTAATTAGTAAATAGAAACTAGGGATAATCTTCATTAGCAAGGAAAAGATTAGATCTGAGATGGTAGTCTTGGTTTGAAAGGAAATACTTAAGAATTGGATGGTGACTCTAGCATTTCACTATACAATATATTAATAGGGAAAAGGAAGATCTATTGGACCAAAGTGGTCACAAAGACCCAAAAACCCGTATTTCGTTCTCGAACGAGAATATGTTATGCAATATATCGAAATATACATTTGCAATATTTCTAAACCCAGTGAACTATTAAAAAGCCCAAAACACAGTTCTACTCAAATTTTCTATACGCCATCAAATTTCAATTTAACTATTTGAATTTTATAATTAATCATCAAATTTTGAGTCATTACACTGACCGTTATAAAATGGTTGAAAAATATTGTTTCAAAATTAATTTTTCATTTTATTTATACTTAAATTCAAGCTGAAAACATTCATATAAATATTTTTAAAACATTATTTTATTTTGATTAAAATGTTTTTTTTATTAATCTAAACTTTCCCTTTTATTTTAATTAAAAAAACATATAACTCTTTTATTACCTCGATTAATTACAATTCACTTCTCTTTCTTATTAACTAAAACACTCCAATAAATTTAGCTGCAATTAATTTCTATATTAGATTTCAAAACAGACGAAAATAAAACAACGGTTTTATTCTTTATAGTAATATAGACTTACTATAACATTATTGCATACAACAAGGGTTATACATTACTCACTAAATAAATATTTTTCTTATTTGAGATTATACTTATCAAGATACATTCTAAATAAATAAACTTACGTTTTCTCCTTGAACAAAACATTCGTTCTATTCTTTATTGAAATTAACTTTTATTATTCCAATTCCTGTTATTCATTATTTACAGGCTAACATCATAAAATTATATTCTAATATGTGTTACCATGTTTTATCTTATTGCCATTTTTCATTTAAGAATTTTATTTAAGATTATTACTTATATTCATCTAAAATTTACATTAATAGCTCATAAGAGTTTTCGTTTTTTACAATTTTATTCAAAAATTCTATTAAATTTGATGTTTTTAAATAGTTAAAAAAATACTGGTCATTACAATCTTTTGCACTCAAAACTTTTCATCCTCGAAAAGGGACGAAGTAAAAATTCCAGCATTTCGATATACCTAAAAAATTAACTTATCAACATTTAAACTTCTTACCTAGATCTGCCCCACCAAACCCCTAAGCTTTAAAACCACTTACTAAAATGATATCTATTACAAATGATATCCAACCAAACAACTTGCATTTTCTAATGCCAAAAGCATATCAATGATATTAAAGAACATACGATGTCCATATATTATTATTACACAATATCAAACCTGATCACTCATTTGATCACAAAAATTTCACTTCCGAACTATTACTGCTCATTCGACTTCCCTAGTGCGGGCTCCGATAAGAACCTTGATTAGAAACATGCGCTCTCCTTGCATAGCAATATACTATGATAGAAAACTTCGGAATCAAATCAAAAATCTGTATCAACTGTTCTCCGTCAAGAATTGAGTGAAAAATCCTAACTTGGACAAGTGTAATTCACCTCAAAATCATGTACTCGAATATGGGTATGCGAACAAAAGGATCTATGTAAAACTTACATCTTATTCAAATTAGTTTCATTATTATACCAATTACTTCTTGATTCACATTCATTATATATCCCATTTATTTACACACATATTGTTTCTTATTAATTAATATTTATTTACATCAACTATTTCTTATTTAATCATTAATGAACCATTTCTTATAATATTACTTACGTTTATCTACATTTTAAATCACATTTATTTTTACATATAGTGTTTAAAACTAAATTTATCTGTGGATCATTCCATAAAATATTTTCTTAAGTTTATAAACATTTTATAAAGGCTTATCTTCTTTTTTAAAACATTTTTAAAGTTTATAATTATTTTAGATAACCACAACCTCAATTACAAAACATTTCTTGCAAACTTCCTTTTATTCATAAACTGTTCAAAAAGACTTGACTTTATTTATAAATCATTTCACTTTCTTAATTTCATATTTGTTTATCTAAATAGTATTCTCTTTTACTACCCAAGTTTATAATATATTTCATAACTTTCAACTAAGTCTATAACTACAGAAAAATTACTTCATTTAAAAACATTTTTTGAAACATAATTTCACTTTTAAACATTCCAAGACTTAAGTTTATACTTGTATAGTACTTTATACATCTTAAGAGTATACACAAACAGTCTTATTAAATTGCTTAACATAACTATTAAACAAATTTAAAACCTGTTTGAACTTACTTAATATTCCTATGAATGTCCAAGATAATTTTGATCTTATTATTGATCAACCTTCTAGACTCTTCATCCATTAGGTGAGGCAAGTAGCTAGGAAGAGTCGGATTCTGGTATCCCAACTCATGACTAGAGTCTACTTAACTTAGGTAGCCCTAAGTTAAAGATGTGTATTAGTTAGCCTAATAACATCAAATGTTCCACTTAATACAGATGTTTAACAAATTTTTAAATTTATTTTACATAGTTTTTTTCAAATTAAGGTTATAAAAATTCAAATTTTATTATTATCAAAACTACTTAGTTTTAATTCCTATATTTATTCAAAAGTTTCCGACTGTTTAAAACTGCCGAGGATTCCATTTTATTTCAATAATTGAAAACTACTAATTAATAGGTCAAACATGATGCACAACTAAACTACCCAAATGCATATGATACATCTTTCCATAATATATTTTAACCAAAACTTAAGACCCAAATACCGAGATTCATTTCAAATCATTTCAAAATAATATACACTTAGTTTATTTGTATGTCAAACCATACTTCGATTTAAATCAAAATATTTTTTAACAAAACAATTTGTAGCATAGCTGCTATAGTAGCATCCCCCACTTTGAAACTTGAAAATAAATGGTTATGATGCTGTAGTCATCAATAAAATTATTTTAATTCAATAGAAGCGAGTTCGGTACCTTCTATCTCATGCCTTCCGCACTTAACCAAAAATCATTTCCAAAATGTACCAAATGCTTCATAAACATTAATAAATTGTACGACGTCAATTTCATAAACCAATTCCTTAAGTATTTACTTTTAAGTAGTATTACTGTTATTTTCTATAATTATAGGTAACCAATTTCTAAAACACCGGGATTTAATAAATCATATTTAAATAAGTCATTTTCTATATAAAAATATAACACCAGTGTTTATCTTAAGACTACGTTACTTTTCTTTAAGATTATACTAAACAACTTTTATAAAAATTAAATTCTAACTCAACAGTATCACCGAACGTCTTATAATCAAATTGTAAAACTTAATTCATACGGTGTTCATTTTCAATGTTCCTCAAACTACAATCTACCCCTCCCCTGATGTATAAAGATAAATTACTTATAAACTGGTTAAACATAATTCAAAAATCAACAAACAATAGTCAATGCTCATAAGCTAGCCAAGCACAACTAATTAAACTACAAATAATAATAATTTAATATTATCATATCTTAACAAATAAACACATCATAAGTAACTATATTAATAAAAATTATTCTTTTATATATAAAATATAATACTAAGTAAAATTACTTCATTTACCTAATTTCAAAAACATACTATGTCGGTTTGCCCTATTTAAGTAATAAGAAATCCCCGTCAATACCATGGCTTCCTAATTATCGACCAGAATTTATAAATCACTCATGGAACAAATTAACACAATATAAAACATTTTTATCGCACTACCAAATACATGTCTCGTGTATATATATATATATATATATATATATATATATATATATATATATATATATATATATATACATACATATATATACAGACACACACATACCCTCATCTCATTCTAGGGTATTACTAACCCTATCTATAATGAGTTTACCCCTAACAAGCTAGGTGTTTGCTCAATCTGAGCTCTGATTCCAATTGTGATGACCCATCATTTTTAACAATTTAAATCGACTATGACGACCCACACCCAGCACCCTCTGTATCGACAATAAACCACACATGTCCGACCCAGAGTTCACCAATTGCAGATGATCGTGAGAAAGAAAAGAGAGAGTGAGAAGAAAGATAGAAAAAAGAAGAAGAGAAGAGAAGAAGGGAGAAGAAGAACCAAAATAATATAGAATCTCACATCGCAGCATAATAGTATATAATATAGATCAATATTCTTTACAAAGAGAATCTGTACTATAAATAAACCAATATTAGAGTACACAATAAGTAATCATCGGCTTAGACTATTATAATAACCCATCCTCACAATTGATGATAATTTACAAAAACAACAGTGCAATGCAATGTAGTGGAATAATAAAAAGACACGTGTATACGACATGAATATCTCCAGCTCGTCCTCCGAAGCTCCAAAAGCATCAAATCTGAACCTATAAATATACTCGGTCTGACCTAAGCATTGAAAGAGAAGAACCCCTAAATCAGTTTGGTAAACCAGCGTGAGACAAATACATCTCAAAAGAATTTTAAAGTTATCAAAACTTTTCTTTTATCAAACAAAAGGTATCTCCTAAGACCGAGTTGCAAATAAATACCGACAAGGTTTTTACCTTACGATAACCAAAACATTTCATATCCAACTCTCTTATATTATAATAGTATCTGTTATATAAATAATATTAAAATAACTAAAATTCTTACATTATTAAATTCTAGTATACACCTTGTAATACAAGGCTTTCTATAATAGAAAATGGCAGGCACGTATTGGATTTTGGATTTCCATACAAATGATTAGGTGAAGGGACTACCTTGCCGAAAACTTGGTACACCTTTAGAGCGATGTACCTAGGGTTGAGATACTCGACGCTTAAACCAACGCAAGATCGACTTACTCCTTCCTGGATAGCACCGAATATGCCATCACTTTGTCGTCACTGACCTAAAATCCATGGCCACAAGCATACACAACAATAATCAGATACATGACGTCATAGCGTGTAAAGATATATCTAGAAGAATGATGACATCTCCTAATGGGAGTGATCCATTTTAGCCTTGCTTCTTCTATCCCTGTTTCAGTCATTTTCCAGGGAGTGGGGCCGAAGAGGTATCGATTACCTTTCACATATCACATATCACATATCAAAAATCACATCATCTTTGAATGCCACATTGTCATTCCTGTTGACTACTAACTGCCTTCCACAAAAATACAACATTCGAGCTCGTACGTCTCAACGAGGGTGTTAAGCTAAAAGAAGCTGCTGTTGAATATGCGCTTGGCGCTTATATGATTTTTTTTATGATACCAAACATATATACATTCATTTAAATGTGTTTGTTAATGTACTATTTTATGTTTCATAGATTAAATAAATATTTGTTGAATTAAATAAAGTACATAGAATTTTAATTTAAACAGAAATTTTATTCAAACAAATATTTATTACAATCTTAAAGAGTACAAATTCATGCTCTCACTATACATATACAGTTTTGAATACATCACAATTGTTTTTACATTAATAACCTCCCTACATATCACTCACACTCGTATTTTTTCTTCAACTGCATTCCAGTTTGAATCCAGCATCTGAGCAATCTGCATATATATTCACTAACGCAGTAAAATTGAAAAAGAAATATTTTTGCAATTTAAAATGAAATATGATTTTTGAAAATATGATTTGCCTTAGTTATTTGGGTTGTTCGTCATCATTCATATTTGAATTCATCACACACGAAAAGTGTGACATGCATAGTGTATCACTGTACATGCCACAAGGCCGTGCACATCGGTATACACTTGATAATGCTACAGGGACAGGTGAGCACAGGTCAAACCCAAATGAAAAGCCAGGTTGAACACACGTGCAATATATTGAAAATCACGACACAAGCACAAGGTCAAACCCGATTTTTTGAAACTGGATTCAACACAGGGTAGTTCACAAGTCAAAAACAGAGAATCAAAACAATGTCGAAGTCATTCCAACAATGTACATGTACCAGTGAAACTCAAGCAAGTGCACAACCAAACCAATATTGCAAGAGGCAACAAGAATGGTGAAGCAGTGCAAATGAGCAAGTGCAATAGTGAATCGAAACATGCACTTGCAAATGAGTAACTACAGGGATGAATACAATGTCAAAGCACAGAGCAATCAAGTGTTAACAATCAATCAACAAAGACCAAATACACAGTAGTCTCAAGTGATACAAATGCACAACGAAAATGAAGACTGCAAGAAGTATGCAAGTCAGAGCAACAAAAGAAGCACAGTGACAATGTTATGAAGACAACAAGTAATACATGCTCAAGTATAGAGGTGACTCAAAACAAGCAGTGCAGACCACAAAAGAAATGCCACCAAAAGACCAAATGAAGACCACAAGGTCAACTAATCAACAGTCCACAAGAAAACCAGTTCAACGAGTATGCACAGCAATGCAGAATCAAGGTGAACAAACAGTGGCACATGAATACAAGATGGTCAGACCAAACAGCAATGCAAGTGCAGATGACACAGTGAAGATAACAATGATACAACATACAAACAAACACACGAGCTAATGAAGGCTAAAATCAAAGATGGCCAGAGACGAAGCAGTAGCAATCAAGGAGCTGACCAAGTCAAAGCCGTATGTTTTAATCAAACAAGTCAACAGAAAAAGGAAATCAAAGCCGTAGTCAACAACGTGATGACTAAGGAGTCGATCAATGCCGTGAATATCAAGCAATCGAAGAATATACGATTACGAACAAGTCAGAAATAATCACGAGCATCCAAGCATAATCAAGCCCCCAGAGAAAATAAATTGACAAATTCAAACAATTTTATACGAACGCAAATATAGGAATTCGACCTATATAAAAACCCACAAATCATCATCGGCAAAGTATCGAGTTCAAGCAAGCATTAAACCAGCAACAAAAGGGAAGTAAAGTACATAGCGAAATCACAGAGGAACTCGATCCAAATTGGAGAAGCCGTGTGGTAAAAAGGAGAGCATCGATCGACAAAGGAAGCACGTCAATTATTATTCGATCGAGGAATTCAACCGGTGCTTCAATGTGTACAACCCTAATTTTGAAAGCAAAGAGCAAAAGAGCCGATCCCCAATTTGGATCGCAAGCCCTAATTTCATAACGAACAAAACAACAGAGGCCGCCATTTTTCATCACAAACAAAAGAAGTGGATCGGGTTAAACAATGCAAATGGGCCGGCGTGTTTAATTAGGGTTTATTATTATAAAGGGCTTTAGTTTACTTTCTTTTAGGGTTTTAAAAAGGGGGTTTTTAAGTTTTATTTGAGCAAAAATTAGGGATTCTAGTTTATATTTTAATTTTTGCCCCTGCTTGTATTTTTGAAGTTGTTTTTTCTTTTCAAGTCAAAAATTTGTAAATCACCACCTAGGTTGTAGGTATTGTCAGATTGTCTAGTTAGAATTAGTTCAGTGAGCAGGGTGTGCAAGTTTGCAAAACTCTATAGGCGGGAGCAGAGTTTGCGAGTAAACGAAACTCTATAGGCGGAGCAGGGTGTGCGAGTCTAGTAGAGTGTTTGTGAGTGGGAGCAAAGGTTTGCGAGTCTAGTAGAGTGTTTGTAAGCGGGATACTGTTTAATTCTAATAGAAATATGGGAATGCAGTAGTAGGCAGGGGTTGCCGAAGCTGGGTAAATTTTGTGTGTGATTTACTTTTCAGCATATTTATTTCTGCAGTTTGTTTCTATGTTTAATTCGAGAAAATTTGCTATAACCCTATTCACCCCCCACTAGGGTTAATCTAGATCCTACAAGTGGTATCAGAGCCTGGTATTTTTCATTAACTCTGGAGTCATGAATCCCCAAATAATGCTTTTTCTGAGGGGCAATCTATTGCTAGGCCACCCATGTTTAATGGAAACGACTATGCTTATTGAAAAGTTAGGATGGGTATTTATCTTAGTTCTGTTGATTATGATGTTTGGGATATTATTGAAACTGGCTATAAACCTCCCACTATAACAGTTGGTGGTACTGAGATTCCTAAACCTAAGGATAGGTGGGATGCTAACGATAAGAAATTAAAAACTACAAATGCCAAAGCAATGAATGCTTTGATCTGTGCTCTTGATAAAAATGAATTTAATAGAATTTCTCATTGTACAACAGCACAGGAAATTTGGCACACTTTGGAGGTGACACACGAAGGAACTTCTCAAGTCAAGGAGTCTCGTCTAGCCCTATTCAGCAATGAATACGAAAACTTTATGATGGACAAAGGCGATAGCATAAAGGATATGTTTGGACGCTTTTCAACCTTGGTATACAACGCTAGAGCGCTTGGGAAAGTATTCACTGAGGTAGAGCTTGTGAGGAAGGTGCTACGAGTTTTACCAATTAACTTTGAGGCAAAAGTCACGGCAATACAAGAATCGAAAGATCTGAGTAAGCTAAGCATGGGGGAGTTGATTGGCAACTTGATGACATATGAACTTGAGCTAAAAGCAAAGGAAGAACGCAACAACTTGGAACCAAAGAAGAAGACGATTGCCTTAAAGAGCAAAGAAGAAAGCGATGAAGAAGGATAATATCCAATTGAAGAACTTGCAATGGCTGTCAATAATCTTAGAAAATGTTCAAGATTCAAGCCACGCAAGAAGAAAACAAAGGGCAATAGGTCAAAAGATTCTGAAAATTCCGATAATGAACTGACGTGTTATAATTGCAACAAGTCTGGCCACTTCAAACAAGAATGCCCACTTCTCAAAAACAAAAAAGGAAAGAAAAAGAAGAAGAAGGCCTTTGCAGTGACTTGGGATGATGAAGAAGGAGATGAAGTTTTGGATAACAGCTCAGAGGAGGCTAACTTGTGTCTAATGGCGAAATCAGATTCAGAAGCAAGCTCCGAGGAATCTAGTGAGGCAGGTGAGTATTCCTATAGAGATCTTGTTTTTATGTGCTTAGATCTTACTAAAACAATTGATAGTCTTGAATCAAAAATTGAAAAACTGAAATCTGAAAGGAGGAAACTCGCCCATGAAAATTTTAGGTTAGAAACTGAACTTGAAAACATTCAAAACCTAGACTGCAAAATTTGTAAGATTTTAGATTCAGAATTATCAAAACTTAGGAATAACTTTGAGAATCTTGAAAAATAAAACTTGAATCTTAAGGAAACCATCGACACTAGGAAAAAGGATTTTATAAATCAATGCACCTCACTTGTAACTGAAAACACATCACTAAAAAGTAAGGTCCAAAATCTTGAGAAATCTTTGAATAACTTTTCAAGAGGCGAAAAATCTTTCAACATGCTATTGGAAAATCAAATTTTTGCTAACAACAGAAAAAGACTAGGCTTTGGGAAAACACAAGTTGAGGATAATGCAAAAGGGAAGAGTGTCATTGATAGATCTGAAATAATTGGACGTCGTGTTGAAAATTGTAGACATAGGAACAAGAACACAAAATTTATACAAGTTTGGGTTCCTAAGAATTCTACAAACAAATTTCACGTCTATTGGAACAAGAATAAAAGGACAAAACAAGTTTGGGTTCCAAAAGGTTTGTTTATTCACAATGCTTCAGCCACTAACAACCATGGACCTATAAAAACAAATAGGTCACAAAAATCTTTCATCGTGTAGGTGTGGCAGGCTAAGGAACAACAACAGTGTCTCTGGATTTTGGCTGTTCCAGAAACACAACGGGCGACAAGGCAAAGTTCCTTAGCCTAGTATAAAGGTGACAGAATCACAATGGACAACAAAGAAAAATTATCATAACGGTAAAATAGGTAAATTTGTTTTGAACGATATATTAAATGTGATAATCTACACCGTAATCTGAATTAAATCAGCCAGTAATGTGATGATGAAATGAATGATGTCTTTAATTCTGACTTATTCTTAATTGATATGATTTTTTTTGACTTGTTCTTATTTATGACCTTGATTTTTTCTTAAATGATGACCAATCAGATTTTCAACTTTGAACTAATCCATATAAATTTGTTCGGTCAAATGATGGTATTTTATTGATCTTTGATTACTCATGCTACACGTAGATATATTTGTTTTGACATTTTGGTCACTGCTTGTAAATTTGCACGATTTCAAATTTCATGTGAAAGCTGTTAAAAAGGATTTTAAGAAATTGTTGAAACTTCAAGAAATTGTTTTTGAAATAATTATGATGTTGATTGACTGTTGATTACTCATGAATATAACTGTTTATCCTACGGTTTCTGAAATTAACACCATGATATTTTTTGAGTGTTAACATAGCTTCATTTCAAATTTCATTCTGAGATAGTTTGTTGAAATTTCACAATCTGGTCTTTGACATCCAACGAGTGAATATTGAGTGAAATTTAAATTCAGATGCAGATTACACTGGTAATACAGTTGGTAGAAAAATTACTAGTGGAACGTGATTAATCTTTGAAACATTCATTTGCTGCATCGTTTTTCAAAAAAAATATCTGCATATTTTTCACTTGAAACAATTTTCAAATAGCAGAAATTTTTCTCATATAACCCCTTCGAGAAAACCATGTTTTCAGATTAGTCATTTTTTTTATTTGATTTTAAATGACAAATTTTGACTAATCTGACTCCCTCCTAATTATCGAAAAGATAAATAGTGATTGAAAAGGTGATAAGTTTTGATATTTAACATACATTGCTCAAGAGAGTATATTTGGAAAATTTCTTTAGGAATTCAAACAAGAGTTATAAAACTTTTTGTTGGGTAAAAATTCTATGACCATTTCTATATCTATCATATTTCTATCGACCATTGTTTATCAAATATTAAATATTGTTAGTCGATATGTGGTACTATATTCAGGGATTGTTTGTTTTTCATTTCACATTTTTTTTTTGTAAAAATAAATAAATATCCAAAGTATTCACTCTCATTTAAAAGTCCTCATGGTTATGCATGGGTGAATTACTTGGATTTTTGATTATGTGCTTCCATTCTCATTTAAAAGTCCTTACGGTTATGCATGTATGGAACGCATATCAAAATTGATTGATTTAATAGACAAGTTGATTCTAATCCCATTTAAAAGTCCTCACGGTCATGCGTGGTTAGAAGATACTTGATTTCATTTTTTAAAAATTAAATTGGAATACTACTAATCTCATTTAAAAGTCCTAACGGTTATGCATGATGAGTAGATATTCAAATTCCTGATATAAATGTACCATAAGAAGATTCAACTGTATGATTTTATATGAACATCATATCCATTATTTCTAAAAGTGGAATATGCGCCTAACAAGGGTAGTTATGATTTTTGTTTGATTTTTATTGAAGTTCAATATTTATATTCAAGGTTGAGTTTAATGTTGGATTAATATTGATCACTTTATCTCTATTTTTCTCTAACACTATTATTCTTTTGCTGATAACAAAAGGGGGAGAGAAAAGTTAAGATTTTGTCAAATAAAATCAAGAAAAGGTCAAATAATTTTCCATTTGCATATATATTCATTTGCATATTTCTATTTGTATGCATATATGTAGAGGGAGCATCATGTAGAGAGGAAGCATTCAAATAGGGGGAGCAATTAGAGTATATCATTGATCAAATACATTTAAAACAGTCAAAATCTTAATTATATGTTTGTTATCATCAAAAGGGGGAGAATGTTGAATATGCGCTTGGCGCTTATATGATTTTTGTTTGATGATACCAAACATATATACATTCATTTAAATGTATTTGTTAATGTACTATTTTATGTTTCATAGATTAAATAAATATTTGTTGAATTAAATAAAGTACACAGAATTTGAATTTAAACAGAAATTTTATTCAAACAAATATTTATTACAATCTTGAATAGTACAAATTCATGCTCTCACTATACATATACGGTTTTGAATACATCACAATTGTTTTTACATTAATAACCTCACTACATATCACTCACACTCGTATTTTGTCTTCAACTGCATTCCAGTTTGAATCCAGCATCTGAACAATCTGCAAAAATATTCACTAACGCAGTAAAATTGAAAAAGAAATATTTTTGCAATTTAAAATGAAATATGATTTTTTAAAATATGATTTGCCTCAGTTATTTAGGTTGTTCGTCATCATTCATATTTGAATTCATCACACACGAAAAGTGTGACATGCACAGTGTATCACTGTACATGCCACAAGGCCGTGCACATCGGTATACACTTGATAATGCTATAGGGACAGGTGAGCACAGGTCAAACCCAAATGAAAAGCCGGGTTCAACTCACGTGTAATATATTGAAAATCACGACACAAGCACAAGGTCAAACCCGAGTTTTTGAAACTGGATTCAACACAGGGCAGTTCACAAGTCAAAAACAGAGCATCAAAACAATGTCGAAGTCATTCCAGCAATGTACATGTACCAGTGAAACATGAGCAAGTGCACAACCAAACCAATAATGCAAGAGGCAACAAGAATGGTGAAGCAGTGCAAATGAGCAAGTGCAACAGTGAATCGAAACATGCACTTGCAAATGAGTAACTACAGGGATGAATACAATGTCAAAGCACAGAGCAATCAAGTGTTAACAATCAATCAACAAAGACCAAATACACAGCAGTCTCAAGTGATACAAATGCACAACGAAAATGAAGACTGCAAGAAGTATGCAAGTCAGAGCAACAAAAGAAGCACAGTGACAATTTTATGAACACAACAAGTAATACATGCTCAAGTATAGAAGTGACTCAAAACAAGCAGTGTAGACCACAAAATAAATGCCACCAACAGACCAAATGAAGACCACAAGATCAACTAATCAACAGTGCATAAGAAAACCAGTTCAACGAGTATGCACAGCAATGCAGAATCAAGGTGAACAAACAGTGGCACATGAATACAAGATGGTCAGACCAAACAGCAATGCAAGTGCAGATGACACAGTGAAGATAACAAGTGCATCATGATACAACATACAAACAAACACACGAGCTAATGAAGGCTAAAATCAAAGATGGCCAGAGACGAAGCAGTAGCAATCAAGGAGCCGACCAAGTCAAAGCCGTATGTTTTAATCAAACAAGTCAATAGAAAAAGGAAATCAAAGCCGTAGTCAACAATGTGATGACCAAGAAGTCGATCAATGCCGTGAATATCAAGCAATCGAAGAATATACGATTACGAACAAGTCAGAAATAATCACGAGCATCCAAGCAAAATCAAGCGGCCAGAGAAAATAAATTGACAAATTCAAACAATTTTATACGAACGCAAATATAGGAATTCGACCTATATAAAAACCCACAAATCATCATCGGCAAAGTATCGAGTTCAAGCAAGCATTAAACCAGCAACGAAAGGGAAGTAAAGTACATACCGAAATCACAGAGGAACTCGATCCAAATTGGAGAAGTCGTGTGGTAAAAAGGAGAGCATCGATCGACAAAGGAAGCACGTCAATCATTATTCGATCGTGGAATTCAACCGGCGCTTCAATTTGTACAACCCTAATTTTGAAAGCAAAGAGCAAAAGAGCCGAAGCCCCACTTTGGATCGCAAGCCCTAATTTCAGAACGAACAAAGCAACAGAGGCCGCCATTTTTCATCACAAACAAAAGAAGTGGATCGGGTTAAACAATGCAAATGGGCCGGCGTGTTTAATTAGTGTTTATTATTATAAAGGGCTTTAGTTTACTTTCTTTTAGGGTTTTAAAAAGGGGTTTTTTTAAGTTTTATTTGAGCAAAAATTAGAGATTCTAGTTTACATTTTAATTTTTGCTCCTGCTTGTATTTTTGAAGTTGTTTTTTCTTTTCAAGTCAAAAATTTGTAAATCACCACCTAGGTTGTAGGTAGTGTCAGATTGTCTACTTAGAATTAGTTCAGTGAGCAGGGTGTGCGAGTTTGCAAAACTCTATAGGCGGGAGCAGAGTTTGCGAGTAAACGAAACTCTATAAGCGGAGCAGGGTGTGCCTAGTAGAGTGTTTGTGAGCGGGAGCAAAGGTTTGCGAGTCTAGTGGAGTGTTTGTAAGCGGGATACTGTTTAATTCTAATAGAAATCTGGGAATGCAGCTGTAGGCAGGGGTTGCCGAAGCTGGGTAAATTTTGTGTGTGATTTACTTTTCAGCATATTTATTTCTGCAGTTTGTTTCTGTTTTTAATTCGAGAAAATTTGCTATAACCCTATTCACCCCCCCTCTAGGGTTAATCTAGATCCTACAGCTGCCTTCTTTGCCACCACATGGTGTACATTTGTAAAACCAATGTATGTAATCATAGAAATGTAATGACAAACACTCGTCCATACAAGTTGTCTAGGAACAGGACAAACTGAATTTCCTACCACATCCTGTCAGGAAACACCTAGGATTAGTAGCAATCCTTGCAGTGGATATTTCATAACGAAAAGACCTCTGCTACTATATGTATATTGGTATTTTTAATCCCAAACGATCAAAAAGCAGTCCTTTACTATGAACATCCTAAATATCGGTACCATCGACCAACTTACACAATCGTCGCATAAATGTTGGTCCGAAGTGGTTTTTAGATAAATCTGATCCCGGTCTCTTCACACTAACAACGCAAAAGCATTTCTCAACTTCACATAGAAACTAAGTCTCGGACTTATCACATCTACAACTTTCAACTTGTTATCCTTTGGCTAAGAAGGAAGCTCGATAGATAGGAGTAATCACTCCGCACTATACGAATCAACATTCTCAACGCAAACAATAATCAAGCCTACACAGCCAGTTACGTACTAAGCGTATGACTAATTAGTTTCCACATCAAGTTGAGGAACTAAAATGGCCAATTTGATAGTCGGTTATTTAACTATCAAAGTAACAAACAAAATCTAGCACAAAAGTAGTCACTGGGCTTGATTTTATTAATCATTTCTAAATCAAAACACTTTCCAATTATTCACTTAAAAATATCTTTCAAAAAGATAATATTCACAACCATTTCACTTATTGGATATTTGGAAAACATTTTCGTATACTTTTTTTATAATAAGTAAATCTATAAATCATCTTATTTTCAAACCATTTAAATTTCAATTTATAACATCACTTTCCAAAACATCCATTTAATTTAAAGGATTATTCACTATCCAAAACTGTGAATGTAATTCCTTTAATAAATTCATTACTTCTAATTATTTAATTTAAAGGATAATTCACTTTCCAAAATCGTGAATATAATTCCTTTACCAAATTCATTTGTTCTACACATTTAATTTAAAGGATTATTCACTGTCCAAAATCGCAAATATGATTCCTTTACCAAATTCATTTCTTCTACACATTTAATTTAAAGGATTATTCACTGTCCAAGATCATGAATATAATTCCTTTAATACACTTTCATATATGACTTATCAACTTAAGGTGATTTCACATTTATAAAATGGTGTTTATGAATTCTATTTATAATTATAAAGACTTCCACAAATAAAATTTCTTTTAAAAAAATTTCCATCTCTATCTCATTTATAATTCAAAATCCAATTATAAGTTAATTTACTTATAAATCTCTTTTATTTGCAAATTCATGCTTTTCAAATCTTTATAAATTTATAAATCTTATTTGCTTATAAGATTCAGTTATAACTTCATTTTAACACTTAAAAAACTCGTTTATAATGCCATTACTTTGTTTATTCATAAAATATCCATTTTATAAATCTTATATATAAACCATTTATAATAAGTCCAAAATCTCAATTTAACTTATTTTACAAAATATTTAACCTAATATTTCCAAAATCATATTTTGATTATATTTCACAAAGCCATAATTTTTATAACATAAAAATTATAACTTTTTATTTATTTAAAATAAATCCATTCCTTTAACAATTCAAAATTTATTATTAAAAACACATATGTTTTCCAAAATCACTTTGAAATCCTTTTTAAACAAGAACATCATTTATTATTTGATATTCCAAAATATGGCCTAATGCTACAATAGCACTAAATAAGGAGATTAACACCAATCAAATCAATCATGGCATCTAAACATCATATATCTCATGATAGCAACATATATAACAATATCTGTAAATAAAAATCAATAACGGTGAGGAATCTAGTTGGTTCCCTCCAACCTGTTACCTATAATAAATATACGTATGAGAAAATATGTACAATGTCTGCATCGAGGCAGATGTGCGTACAAAGGGTCTTCCGCTCATACACGGGAACATATAAGGTCTCATCCACTAAAATATGCGGGAATATATCCAAACCAATCAATATATATATATATATATATATGTCATATATTATCCAAAAAATCATCAAACATCATAAATAAAATTTATCCTCGCTTACATAAAAATATAAGCGAGACATAGATAGTTAGTTGTACTCACTTTGCTTGCAACCATCGCAATAAGTGATTTATTTCGATGAAAATTAAACAGGCATTTAATTTTAACCAAAATTTTCACTAGCTCCAATCAACTCCAATGCAGCTCAAAAATGTAGTTCTCATCAATACAAACCGAATGTAAGTCGTTTCATCCAAATCTGACCTCATATGACTAAGATGAATTTTTTAAACATAACGAATTCATATAAATAATTAATTACAAAATAAATTTATAATTAACCTAAAACAAATCATGGCCGTTGAATTCAAACTAGAGCATCTCGGTCGCGTTCCTCTTCTTCCTACCTAGGCTTTATGTGTTTTCATTTTTTTATATAGATACGCGACTCGAACCATCGCGTGAACGAAGATTGCCGAGCCTCGACGAACGCCACCGACCAGTGCCGCTCCTTGCCCTTGCCTTGACCTCCACCCAAATGCGTATGCATGCGCGACCTCCTCTCTAGGGAAAGCCCTAATGGCAACGAACGCTGGCGATTTTGTGCCGCATCGGCTTACCGATGGTTGAATGGTTAGTATGGATGGGTTTGTGGTCTCAAGCTCGCAAGTTTCATGTAGAAAGTTTCACTCGAAAGTCCGTGGATTGGCTGGAGCTTTAGTGGCCATTGGATGTGAGAGGAGTGGTGGCTCCTAACTTCACTTAGGGTTAGGGTTTTGGGTGAAATATGGTCATCTATTTATAAGCAATGCAAATTACTATTCACCCAAAAAAATTTCGAACTCCAACCGAAGCTTGTCGCTTGGCGTTTATAATGTTTTATTCCTATTTTGAACACAATGGAATATATATCGGAAGTCAGTTCCATCATATTTGGAAGATAGGTTTTCAAATCAAATTATCTTAATTAAATTACTTAAATAAATTTCTATGCGTTTCAGCTTCCCACGTTCAAACTGTAAGTCCGATTGACACAAAATTTGAAATCCTACAATAATTCACTAGCATGGATCCAATGAAACTGGTTTCATCAAAATCCGTGATAGTGTGAAAAACGACTATTTTTACACGTTAAATAAGTATTAAAATTTCCAATTTCTGTAAATTAACATTCAATTCAATTTTAAAAGATCATATTCTAACTCAAATAGAATTTAAAAAAAAAGTTATAAATTATTTTCATTCACCTTTAGTTCAAATTTCAATTATTTACATAATTTCAAATATTAAATTAAACAATTTAATTATCCAAATAAATTATTATATTTTGAAATATAAGTTATTCAACTTATAAAATTCACTTTTAAATGTTTAAAACCAATTAAATATTCTAAATTCAGATGACTAAAAACTGGGTTGTTACATCGACAATAAACCACACAAAAACAGATTATCAATAGGGTTTTGATTTAAAGAAGTAAGATACAAAAGAACAAAAAATACAAAATCTCACAGTGGAATGAAAAAAAAATCACATAAACAATTCATAAAGGTTACAATAAAATCGGAGTTATACATTTAACAGACATACCAAAATAATGCAGTAAAATAACACTAGTACATACGATCATCCAAACTCCATTATCATCTTCAAGAACAACGTCTTCGAATCATTGAAATACTCCGGTTGACCGAGTGTAAAGAAAATAATACAATCAAGTCAGGACTAGAAATTCTTTTGTAAATATCATGAGAAATATTGGTACAAATAACTTAAGAAATGTTATAGAATTTTCCATCTTCTAAGAATCCTTAAACTATCTATTTGTAGCAAGATACACTATATATGCAGTGTCTATCAGTGAAGTAAATATTTTTCTTAGCGTTAAGGCTTTACATTTATCCCCCTTAACACATTTTTAAGCATTGTTCTACAGTTTTCCAACACAACCAGTAACATAGGTAGCTAGGGAGGCATCATGATAGGAAATACTAAAACAAAATCGTAGTGGTTTTATATAAGGATAATCGTATGACAAGGCACATGAGGCAATGACGAAGGTCGGATTGTACCAGTTTGCCCGTCCCGGGTGGTCTTAACCACTAACGGCCAATTGCATCCATCGCTCCAAAATCAAAGGTGCACCAATCGAGTCTAAAATCAAGATAGTAATACAAGGGAAGGATGTCTACTAAAGATAACTAGCCCCTTGGTCGGTTTATAGTGCTCCTGTTTCAGTCATTTCAAATTGTCACAAGTGCCGGGACCATCCATTATTATTCTCTTACTTTATTCTAGTAAACATTTTCCAATCCAACCATTTCATTCCGGAATATCCTCTGCATGAACAATTACTAAAGTGGTTCTGGCATTGGCAGAGAATATGCTAATATTTAACCCCGGTCTCTTTAATAACCAATTGTTTATTTTACACATCGTTTGGTCATTTTAAATTTCAAGAAAAGCTATCATATTTTCACATCAAATATCATACTTAAAATATCCAAATTTAATTTAAAATATTTTTGAACTTAGAATAAAATAGTAAAATAGTTTTTTCCAAACAAATCTACACTCAAGGTCAAATTTCAACAATTTCACATTTCAATTTAAGACAAATTCAAATTTCAAATTTCAAATTAAATCAACTTTATTTTAAAATCATTTCAAATTTTAAATTCAAATTCCAATTTAAAATAAACTTTAATTTAAGATGATTTTAAATCTAAAATCCAAATTTTAAGTTTATGCCTTTAAAATAATTCAACTTCGATAAATTCAAACTGAATTTTCAATGGCAAACTTTAAGATTTAAAAATAATAAATTCAAATTAAATTTAAAATTCAACTTTAACATTTATTAATTAATTCATATCAAATTCTCTTAAATAATTTCATTTAAACAAATTTAAATTTGAAATTTTAAAACCATTTCATTTGACCAAATTCGGTGTTCATAATTTAATTTTCTACCCTAAGGCCAAGCGATCATTTTGTAAACGAATGGGCATTTTGACCCTTGAAAATGGATACTAATACTTCCATTATATTATATGCTGAGCATACAAGTACCGGAAAGACCGATCCTTATGGGAAAGAAAGAAGATTGAAGATAAGAAAGAATTAAACCATCACAGATCTTATAACACAATGGAATAACATATACTAATCAACATAATTCTTTACAAAGCCATTTCCAAAATGATACGTTCAAGTCATACTAATACAAAGTCTACTCTAGGATAGTTATAACAGCCTATCCCTACCTAACTGATATATAGATCATACACGCATACACAACAAAAAGAGATAACAAAAAGCCATCTGCTCTGACTCCTCCAAAATGCAGTCGTGAAAAACCTGGATCACTTGGATAGTCATACAAATTTGAGTACCCAAGAGTATTAGAAAAAGAAAATAAAACTCTAGGTCAGATATGGGTCTGGCAGGAGTAAACTCAAACAACTAAATTATTTCTTTCAAATCAATATTAAAATCAAGGGTATTTCGTAAGACCACACCGCACATAAACACGGATGAGTTTTTACCTTAAGATAACAAAAACACTTTTATAGAAAACCCAGTGATATTATAATAATGTCTAACAGTTCAGGTAAAGTTTGAATATAGCTGAAATGCTTGCATTTCACATTTCAACATATTAGGATACGTCTAAAATTGTAAAGGCACATATCGGAGAATAGATTCCATAATAAGGTAAGGAACTTGTTGGAGTCAAAAAATGCCACCAACACCCAGTTGTAAGAAAGCACTAATATCCAATCCAATCACATAAATATGAGGAGAAATAAATGAAGAACAAAATTAAAACAATCAGTATGCAAATAAATAGAGACGCCGACTTATAGTGGTTCGGCTAACTCCGGCCTGCGTCCATTCCCGAATAATCCTTTTTATTATACTGAAGTTTGTTTACATTTACAACCCGAAATCCAGGAATAAAATTGACAGAGTGTAACCTAGGTTGAAGATAAAGAGAAGCAGAAAAAGTCCCCGTTTCTGATGCCATACCTTCTGTATTTATAGGAGAAAACGACCACCAATCTCTCTTAAACTTCAGTTAATGGACCTTCTAATCCACATGGTCCCCCCATAGGGGTCGCTAGGCCCAAATCCAATGAAGAGCGAATGGTATTGATCCCTTCATTGGTTGATTTTTGAGAAGCGATCCTTATGGTGGCTTCTGCATGCTTAAATATATTAGCCTTTCAATTCTCATATCATTTGGACCAAAGGAGCTCAAGTTGTTGATTGTTGAGTGCAAGAATACGCTTGGACTTCGTTGCATGCCGAACCCTATTCAATGAAATTTGTCGACCCATGTCTACCAATGAAGCATGCCAACCCTCCTTTATAAGCTGAAACTTGTCGATCCCTCTATATTAAACATCGATCCCTCCTCCATTAAGCATGCCGACCCTTCCTTTTTCCAATGAAGTAGACTAAACCCTCTATAGCACCCAACCCATGTCGATCCCTTCCAAGTTGTTGAACCATTAAAGTATACCGATCCCTCCTAGATGTGGCCCGCCGACCTCTTTGAACTGAAGTCGATCCCTCCTTGACTTATATGATCGATCCCTATATATGTTTCTTCACAACTGAATTCACTGATCCATCACCCTATACAATACAACCGATCCCTCAAGCCATGCCGAACCCTCTCAAGGAGCCCATCCATAGCGATCCCTTCCAATTTGCCATATTATGCCGAACCCTTCCATTGGTTGAACCATAGACCATACTTTGATCATTCTGTCTTGCATACCTTTAAATTCCATTCAATCCGACTTCATGTAATCGTCTGCACCTGATTTCTGGGCCCTATAATCGTCACTCTGTATTTGTTGGCTTTGATAATCATGAAGTCTGTTAGGTTAAATCCGCCTGTGTACTGCCTTGCTAAAAGGAGATTTAACAGAACTACCTTCCCATGGTACATTTTTAGATAAAATGCGCCGAGCTCTGACAAGAACATCTTGTACACCTACCACGTAGGACTGGCCTACCACTTGACTAGTAGTACCGAATATGATCACCCTACTATGGGCCCCGAAGCATGTATGAGTATATAGTAATCGATCAAGATTTGGGATGACCATATCCTGATAAGAGAAGACACACATGGCCCTGTTACATGCCCGATTTTTTTCATTTACTGGTTGATGAGGCTTGAGTCTACGTCTTTTCCTTTGAGAATAGCAATCCCACTTGTAATACTAACATAGCCTTTTAAGTGGTGATGCAATGTTAGCATTCATCCATACAAGTTGTTCAGGTGATGAACGAACCGAAGGCACTGCCTCCACTACATCCATTTTGAATTACCCTCAGAGTTAGTAGCAAATAGCCCTTGCACTTCAAAACTTCGTCTTCAATTCCATACTCTTTAAGATGACTTCAGTTCAAAATGCTTAAGTTGGATCGAAGTGGTTTTCGAATAACATATCTAATCTCGATCACTTTGAAATAACTTTCGATATGTTTTGGTAAACTCAACCTCGATTCCTTAGGAAATTAACAGACAAGATAAAGAATGGAGATCACTTTCTAACCGTTAGTGGACGGATTTTCTTATCATTTATCCTAGAAGAACGAAATTAGATTTATATGCATAATAAATCATCATTGGGGATGACTGTGCCATATAACTTACGTGTTTCTCCTAGATATTTCCAAAGTTACATTTTGGTCCAGGTTTGATAGTCGGTTATTTAACTATCAAATAAACAATCATTTAAACATTGATTTAATTCCATGGGATCCACTAAGCCTTTATTAATTCAATCTTTAGTTAATAAAGTCATTTTATAAAACTTGATCAAAAGATCTTTACACAACACTATTTCCAAAACCCTTACTTTACCTTTTTACTTGGAAAATATTTAAACTTATCTTAGGGTATAAGTATATTTTTAAAACATTTGGAAAATTCCTCCTTTTAAATTTCTTTTTTAAAACATACTTACTATAAACCGATCCACTTACCCTTTATAAAAGTTTCCTTTTAAAAGCTCCATTTAGATTTAAATATATTTATAAATTTCCAAAATTAATGTATAAAGGACTTTTATAAGTCGACAAGTTAATTTACTAAACCTCTTTACAAAACTATAAAATCATTTATAAAACATTTCCTCGTTTAAAACTCCTTTGATAAATCTTCTTTAAGAAAAATCCTTTACAAAATTTCTTTTGCAACTCATCATTTTAAATCACTTTAAATAAACCTTTTTTACTTTGTAAAACCCATTTTTATAAACAAGTTATTATTTATAAATACCTTTATAAAATAATGATATAACTTGAAAAATCATTCATAAACCTTTACCCCAAATTGATTAAAGAATTGAAATTAATTTAAAACCATACTTTATAATTTCAAATGGAGGCTTAGCAACCCAATGGTAGTGATTTAAGTTACCATTTAACATTAATTTCACTTTCAAATCACTTAACCATTTATTTACATAAGTCAACGTATATTTAAATGCAATTCATATCCAAATTAGGGGATAACATGTCAATACAACTCAACTAGCATATGCATATCCAAAATATATAATAGCAGTATAGTGATTTGTCCTGCTAAATAGATGTCCAAAACAATTCAATCGATTTATAGTAGAACGATAATTTATTTTGCTAAAACATATGTCCACATAAACAACAACTACATTATAGCATAACGAGAATTTATTATGCTATTATATGTCTAAAAAATCAAAAAATTAACTTATAGCAGAATGGGGATTTATTCTGCTAACACATGTCCACACAATAAACAATCACATTACTTTTTCACAATTATTTGTCTACTTAATGGTATCGACATTTGAATCTCTTGTGTTCAAAACCATCTTTGGAAAAGAAGTACCTTTAAAACAATTTGATTCTCGAAACAAAGGATTTAACAATTAAAACTCCCTTTTAAAATGATTAATTACAAGTTAAAACTCTTTATTAAATCATAATTGATCTTTATTAAATTTGAACTTAATTTATTTATAATTTAATTAATAATTAAACCTTTATAACTAATTTATTTATAAATTAAACTCTTAATTAATCCTTTATTAATTGTTAAATAATAATTTAAAACCTTTATTAATAATTAACTATTAACTAATCTCAATTAATTAATTAATATTTTAATTAAAACTTAAATAATAAATTAAACCTTTGATAAATAATTATTTTAAATTAAAACCTTAATTAATTTATCATCAAAAATAGCCAAACACTTGATTGATTAAATAAATAATAGACCTTATATTTGATTAATACTTAATTAAAAATAAATCATATACTTAACTTATAATTAATTAAAAATTAATCTTACTTTTTAAGGATAATAAACTAGTACTAATCTTAATTTAATTAAGATTAATGAGCCTTGCGTAATACTTAATTAATTGTTAATTACGAAGATTAATTAATTAGTAATTAATTACTAAAATTTAATTAACTTTATAAATTTTTGTATTAAGTTTATAAAACCTTTCTATATGAAACTGAATTTTCAAAAAAATGGACTTTTATCAAAATTGCATCTACAACGATTATCGCTATGGATGTCATACTTGCAAATATTTCAGGTTTTCTCTTTGGGGACTTAATACTATAAAGCTTATTAACTTTTCAAAACACAAAATAAATAATTTGAAACTAAGTCTCTAACTTTAAAAATCAATTTTGATTACAAACCAAAACTTGTACTCCTCATAAAGGATTCTTCATCGATAGCCAAATCTAATTGTTAACTTTATTAACTTTTCTTTTCACTACAACCACACAATTATGTCCATAACAACTTATTCGTACCACAAACCCAAACAAACAAGATCATAACTTTACATCATTTACAAAAATCTAGACTGCACATTCAAGCATACACTAACTTAACCATATGCGTTCACATATATAAGCAACATATATATATGCATCCAAACCATACAATAATCCAACCAAACAATCAAATTAATCTATCACTAAATAGTCAATAAATGAAATGGTAAAAGCTTTCCTAAAAATTAAGAAGTTTACTTACCAAAATTTTGCAAAAATCTTTTGAAAACTTGAAATATTTTAAAACTTGCAAAGCTTGGAAAAACACAAAATCAACTTGAAAACGGTTCACCTTTTCCTCGATATTTGGCCATGTTATGCTCGGGATACAGAAAAGTGGTTAAAAGAAAAGTTCTTAGAAATTCATTTCTCTACAATTTCAAAAAAAGATTCATTCAATTTCGGTTTGATTGAGGAAGATCTGGTCAAAAAGAAGGAGGAGTATTTTCAGGTTTAAAAACATAGGTCCATAAATGAGTCAAAAAAATATATGACCCAAAAATATTCGAAATTTGAAAAGGTGTTCAAACGAAAGTTGTAACCACTGGAATCATATAGGTTTTTAAAAAAGAAAATCTTGATTTGAAGTAATTTAGAGGAAGTTATTGCCGAACGAAGTGGGAGGAAATGAGAAAGAAAAAGTTTAAAACTAAGTTTTTAGAAAATTTAAAAAGAAGTAAAAAATTCAAACTTAAATTCTTTAGGATTCTAAAGGGAAGCAATTAAAGAGTTTTGAAAAGCCTTAGAAAAGAGAGATCAAAGTTAGGAAGTGAGAAAATGAATGGTAAATAGAAAAAGAAAATGTAGAAAAGGTTTTACATAAAATGTAATTAGGAAATTACCAAAAATTCCTTCCCTTGGATACCCTCCACTACATGGTTACACGTCACCCCTTCTCCTCCACCTTACCCATTTTAGCCTACACCTAGGCACCCTTACATCACTCAAGCCACCATGTCATCATGTCAAAGCATGCATCCATTTAAATCCTTAGTGCTTTGTGTCTTAGGAGGCATCTTTACAATATAATATGTATTACTTTTAAAAAAGAAGTCTTCTCTTACTTAAATATATCATACTTAAGCGTTTGTGTGTGTGTATACACACACGCTTATGCATATGCCTTACTTATTTGTATGTCTATGTGTACACAAAAGTGTTATGACGGTTCCGATAACTATTAGCCAATGAAAAGTTAAAAATTCGAAAAACGAATTTCGGTCACATTTTGAAACTTTCTTCGAACTAATTATTTTTGTAAAAAAAATTTGAAAATGATTTCAATATCATTAATTATTATTTAAAAGAGTTTTATTGTCAATATAGTATCTATTATTTGAATATTTAAAATTAATTAAATATTCATAAATCAAAGCAGTAAAATTCCGGGTCATTAAACTTCTTTTAAATTTCAATTATATGGGTATATGTCATTTGAACCCATATTTAAATGTCATAGGTATATATCATTCAACCTATTTATTAATTTAGGCATTCAATGCTCAAATGATCCATACGAAAATTTATAAAGTTATAATAATACACCAGGTGTTAACAGGGATATACCACAATCAATAATATCATCCATATAAACACTGTATCACCCATTAGTAACTATAGGCATATACGTGTAATCAACATCCAAATTGACCAATTAAACATATATGACTACAATATTAATTTTCACATGTCAAGATGTTAACTAGCAAGGGTATTCAATTTCAATGCTAATTAAAATTTCTAAACAACAAATCAATCAAATTTGTCACATCATGACTTGGTTTAACTTGCAATAGAAATTTTAGTATTTTGTGGGTTTTAACACTGACCCTCTTATATGAATCTAAATATCGTACGAAGTAGACAACCAATGCACTTTTTTCAATAGTCTCCAAACTCAACAAAACCATTTCATGTTGTTTGTAATTTCTCCATGAGTCCAATGGAAGAAACCGCATGTGAATTGGAGTTCATATGCATAAAATAGCACGATTAGAAGATATGAAATAATCAATATAATAATTAATAAATAAGAATATCGTGTACAATCCACACAGTATCCTCTCCTCTTCATCACATGACCTTGTTAGTATCTTAGGTTATGGTTTAGATGGCAACTATAGGACATTATATAAAATATAAATGCTAATGTTTTATCAAGGTATATATATAGTATATGGTGCATGATATTAGACGTGTGTTCATTAAGAAGACTGTATATTATCAAAACTAGATTCTAGATGATGATTGAAGAGTCATGAGTATTGAAGAGTTTAAGATTTTAAGATATTCTAGTTAAGTTATAGAGTCATAGAATTTATGTTAAAACCCTGATAGCACTTTCCTGGTCTCTCTCACCTTGTCTAATTTTGTTTTAAATTGATTTTCAAATATTCTCATTTTAAAAAAAAAAATTTAAAATAATTTCCAAAATAATTTTCAATCTCTTACTTATAAAGATTCATTTTAGTGTTTTTAAGTTTTCACACACACACACACACATATATGTATATTGAATTTTTTATATATTTTAATAAGTTATAATTCTATTGATTTATATATATATATATATTATTGAATACTCAATTTGTACTAATGTGTCTAAACTATATTTAAATGATTCTACAAAGAATCAAATTATTTTACAAAGCAATGGATTTTCAAAATACAAAGGGATATGTCGACATATCCTATCCATGCATATTAACGTAGCGCCCATAAAATTCAAAATTCAAATTTGAATGGAAGTGTCTTTTCATTGTATCTCTTCACAAATGGACATGACCGTTGTTTCTCTATATCTATCAGACTTCCAAATGAATTTTTAATAACTACTTTTCTTATTCTTCTCTCTTTTTTTTCCTTTCTTGATTTCAATCAATTTTTACCCAAAATTTGCCAAAATTCAACCAGAATCAAATTAAATCATTACTAGTTTGATTCTCCTTTATCTACTATTCGATTTCTCTCATCTCTCTCGTTCAATCCAAGATCAACTTGCTATTCAAGAGTTAATCGATCAACTGTAATCAAGAACAAAGATTTGAGTCTGTAAACTCTATTAAATCACACTCTTATACTTTGTTATGTGCTTGATATCCCTGAAATCAAAGTAGATGTGATTGTAGCATGTAAAATCAATTGGGTGTGCTTAGTAGCCCATAAATCTAGTGGTGTTCTTGTAGCTTGAAAATTAAGTGACTCTACCCAGAGGTCAGGATTTTGGAAGGCGTGTCTCATAGCCTTGAAATCAACAATGTATTTGCATTTACTAGTTGAAAAGAAATCCGTACAAGGAATTGTGTGGGACTGTATGTAGGGTAACTCCAGACCAGTATAAAATCCTGGTGCGTTCTTTCCTTTTTTTCTTTTACTACATTTACTTTTATCTATACTTTGATTCTGTGATTATTTTTATGATTGTTAATTACATCATTCCATGTAGAATATTAAATAATTTAAAAAATATTCATATAATCCACTAAACACTACTCACTCCCACTCTAATTTAGCCTTATGATCCCTATTTCACTGATTCACATTTTCTTAGAAATAATGACTAAGGAATTTGAAGCGAGTCATAGGAGAACTAAATTATTTTTAGGATTACAAATAAAACAACTAAGTAATAGAATTTTTATTCGTCAAGGAAAACATGCTAAAGCTTTAGTTAAGAAATTTGGTATGTCAAATACCTGTAGTAAACAACTCCGATGGCTACTAATGAAAAATTAAATAAAGAAGGAAATTCAAAAGATGTGGATCAAAAGTTATATAGAAAAATGATTGGATCAATACTCTATATAACTTCCAGTAGACCTGATATAATGCATAGTGTTTGTCTCTGTGCAAGATATCAATCTGAACCTAAAGAAAATCATTTAAAATCCATGAGATATATAAACAAAACATTAGAATATGGACACTTTTATCTAGAAGAAGACTCCTTTGAATTAATTTTATGTAATGATGCTGACATGCTGGTTGCAAATTAGACCGAAAAAGTACAAGAGGAATTTGTCACTATTTGGGACACCTTTTGGTTTCCTAGTTTAGTAAGAAGCAAAACTATGTATCTCTATCTACGACAGAAGCAGAATATAATTTAGGAGCATTAGCCCGTTCACTGGTTATCTATATGCAACAAATGTTAATATATTTTAGTTTAAATTTTAATAAATCACCAATATATTATGATAATATAAGTGCAATCAATCTATCTAAAAATCCAACTCATCATGCTAGAACTAAACATATTGATATAAGACACCATTTTCTAAGAGATAATGTAAATAAAGAAATAATATCTCTTGAATTTATAAACATTAAAAATCAAACAACTGATATATTAATGAAACCATTGAATCAAACATCTTTTACTAAGTTAAGAAGAGATTTAGTAATTTGTTCTCTGTCAGAAATATAAAAATAATAAAGTAAAAATTACAAAATATAAAGAAAAACAAAATAATCAAAAGAATACTATAAATATCGGCATACCATAATCTCCTTTGTCAACATATAATGGTAATTCTGATTTTTAAATTTTCCTGTAAAATACAAATGGGTGGTTATATAATAACCAAATTTCAACTTTCCACTTCGCTTACCTATATTCTCTCTATTTTAAATTTCTGAAAGAAATGAACCATGGCCTCCTCTAATCCCAAGTGATGTAGAGAAGGGAATTCATCATTTTCCTTCCTTTCTCATATCCAAAGTCCCTAAAAAAACACTATTATGGCCAAGATCACTAAAATGGAGGGTGAAATGAAGAATATTCTGCAAATGCTCACTGAAATTCAAGTGATCCAACTTCATATGACGGAAGTACAAGAAAAGCAAAGTAGAATTCTTCGCATTTTCAAAAATATCTATTGGATAATCGTACAAATCCAATAGTCATTGAAGATGATTCTGCAAATTTGGCTATCCATAACCTCATTCAAAGCAACGACGACAAGGAAGAAGAGGAAGAAGAAAAGAGGAGGAAGAACACATGAAGGAAGATGATGAAGTCCGACGCGTCGGAGAAATATGTTTCGATTGAGATGGAAATCTCATCGAACAAAAAATGAACTTTTTCCTTCATTATCCTCATTGTCCAATTCATAAATCCCCATTCATTAGAATTTCATGTTAGATAATTGTAAAGACCGGCCTTTTTGAACATTTTAAGCAGGTACACATGTCTACTCAAACCATACAAAAGGGCAGATTGTTATTGGGGTAAATAAGAAAAAAGGGAGAAAGAAACAAAACAACTACAGAATCTCGCAGTGGAATGACAAAATATAATAATCAAATAACCGTTCATGAAGCTATTTACAAATAGATTTGATTATACTTATACAATACAGAATCAGAGTTACAGACCAGAAGAATACATAAACAAAATAATGCAGCGGAACAACATGATGCAGCGGAATATAATAAATACTAGTACAAATCTTCATCTTCGTCCTCCAGAAATAAGGTCTTCAACCCTGATATGCTCAGGCTAACCCGAGCGAATTGAAAAGACAAAACACTCGAGTCAGACAAAAAGATCTTATGTAAGTTAAATAACCAGTAAATGCGTGTGTGACGGTGTCAAAGATGTTTACGGGGTTTTACATCTCCTATCCAGTGTCTAACGTGAGTGTAGTAACTTAAGAGATGTTAGGGATTCTCATCTCCTAAGGATCCGTTAAACTATCTACTATGCAGTACAGTACACTATTATAATAGTGTCTAAAGTAAAGTAAACTATTAAAATAGTGTTAAGGCGTTACATTTTCCCCTTTAACACATTTTATATATTCTCATAGTCTATACAGTACCGTAATTCCGCCCGTACTGAACGCCGTCAGAGGGCACTCCATAGGTATGGTACAAAGCAAACTCGTAGAAGGCGCACTAGGGTATGTGACACGGCACAACTAGGCAATTCCAAGGTAGATATACCAATTACACTTCATGATAGGTGGTAACAAATAACATCTACTACCGCCCACCTTGGAACACGCTCCAGAGAAAAATCATGGGTCACCCCCAAATAAATCAAAAGTCAGAATATAGTATCGATGGTGTGTGCCCGATTGGAGGAATGACCTCTGCTAACCCGTCGATTGCTCCTATTTTATCCACCATAAACCAACTCATGGGAGTCGGGTCCATGTATATACCTCATATAGGATCGTTGCCACCATCCTACTTCATTCTAGAATCTCCACCGCATACACAGTTGTCAAAGTGGTTTTCGGTATTGATAGAGAGTATGACAATATCCGATCCCGGTCTCTTTAACAACCAATCGCTTATTACACACCGGATGGTTCTTTTATATTTCAAAAGTCAATTTGCAATTTGTATCAAAATATCATATTCTCAAACCTTCACTTTCGAAATTATATTCACCCTCGACTCATATTCACTTTCAAAATTATATCGTTTCCAAAAATCATAATTTCTTCCAAATCATATTTCCAAAATAGGTTCAATCCTTACTTCAAAATTATCATATCCCATTAGTTAACATTTAAATCCCAACTTAGGTTATAACATCATTAACCGTATTCACTTTAAAATCGAGAATTTGAACATAACCCATCCATTTTACTTAGTTTGGAATTTAGAAGAAAATAATCTTAAATAGTTATAAATAGTTAATATAGATTTAAAATAGATTAGATATAATTAAAATAGATTAAATAGATTTAAAATAGATTAATTAGATTTAAAATAAGTTAAAACAGGTTAATTAGTTTAAATAAATTAAGTGGTTTAAAATATGTTAAAATTGTTTTGTAAAGTAAATACAGGTTAAAATAGTTTAATACTTCAAAAATATAAATAAATAGAAATTTTGAAATAATATATTTTTAAAACGGTTTATGTTAAAACATGAATTTGGAATTAATATCAAATTAAACTATTTATTTCATTTCAACACATTTGGACCATTTTCAATTTCCAAGTCGACAAACCAAATTCCAAACCTTTCAATTTAACGTTTCAAGAAGCTATTGAATTTCATATCGTTTTAATCCATGTTTAAAATATCAATTCGGATTACTCCAATTTCAAAATATTTCAAGGTTATTTTCAAACAACTTCAATAACTTAATTTCGATAGAATTTCATTTACACTTAAAAGTTTAACTTTAAACTTCCAATTTAATTCTTAAAGAAATTCCTTTAAACCAATTCACATTTCAACATAAAACTTGATTTTCGAATAATAGCTCCATTTATATACATCGAATTTTATTTCAAGATATCATTTAATTAATTCGAAAATTAAGAAGTTCAAAATCATTAAATTCAACCAATCTGGTGTCCGTATATAATTTTCTACCCTAGGGTCAAGTGATACATACATTTATCATTTCAATCCACAATTTAAAATTTTACGGTTGTATATCATTTCCGACCGCAATCCCGAATTAAATAAAATCCATAAAATCGCTCGAGTCTATCATTTCAACCCATAACGATTTTTCGTTAATCTATGGATCATTCGGGTATGTATCATTTCAACCCGTAGTGACTTGCAATTTATAACGATATAAAATACAACATCCATTCATCAAAATATCAACAATCAACATCCATCACAATCATCATCCAAATCAAGCAATAAATATCAATATAGAACTGATAATTGATGATAGGTATCTAACTTGCAATATATATTCAATACTAAATTAATTAACGATTTAATTCAAATAAATTCAAATTAACCGAGATGATGATTTAAAATATTCCAAACAATCATAAATAAATTCTCAATCACATCATAAATTAAATTTAACAAACATAAGAAATTTTAGAAGTTGTGAGTGGGTTAAAATGCTCACCTTTGAATTTAAATCGAATTTAAATTCAGTTTAAACCCAAAATTCAAGCAGTCTTAGAATTAATCCAAACCAGCGTCAAAATGTCCGGAATTTCAATACGATCCCAATGCAAGAAACCGCGCGTGAAACAGACCTCATATACAAAAGTTATTGATATTAGGGCGTTTGAATTTTAAATAATAATACAAAAAGAAAAAGATAAGAACAACCAACTGAAGGAGGCCACGTCAACACGTACGCATCAACCTCTTTCCTTAGTAACCCTAGTGGAATGAACCAAGCTGCCACTACTACCCGACTTTGACCATTTTCGCACGTCGCCATGGCCAGCAACAGGCCAATCAGACCTCACCAACGTTCTTCCCCCGCTCCGACACACCCTGGCCAAGGCGCCATCATCTACGCCTCCATGGATGTGCTACTGCCTCCGCTCAAAAGGTGGTCGAATTTCGATGATTCTGGTGACCGATGTCTCAGACCGAACATGTCGATGCACTATACTCGACGCACTCTACCGTTCGCATCTGCCCGATCGTCATATGGACGAAGATCCACCATCGAAACCAATAACCCAATACGAACGACCGAGAATAAACTAGCCAATTCCGGCCACATAGAAACCCAGATCGAGAAACGAGTCACATAATTGACCTGCGCTCTTTGGGAGCTTCAAATCATATATAATTTGATATAGTTTGAGGAGTTTGAATTTTTGATTTGGTTTTGAAATTGAAATTGAGGTTTAGGAATTAGGTTTTGTCTGCCATTGGAATGAGGAGCTGAGAAAGAATGTACATATAGAAAAATGAGAATAGAAACAACCTAGGGTTTATAACAAGTATTTATTGGCAGATCAGAAATAGAATGAATGGATCTGATTGATTTACACGTTGGACGAAAAATGACCCGAAAAGCCCGTTTTGCCTCCGAAACGCAAATGGGTCTACCCATATATGAAAAAAGATGTTTTCAAATATTTTAAACTCAATGGAACAGGTTTCAAGTCCTAATTCCATTGTATGAAGAAGTTATGCAAAAATCATCTTATTTCAAATTGATTTCAATTAAGTTGATTTCTAGGCATTTCGAGCCCGTACGATCAAACAACAAGTTCGATCGCTACAAAACTTAAAATCCTACAATAATTCGCCATTACGGATTTGATGAAACTGGTTTCGTCGAAATTCGAGCCAGTGGCCAAAATGGTATATTTCAGTTAATTTAATAAATTAATATTAAATTAATTAAATCGGTTTTCAATTCAAATCTAACAATTTACAATTTCTATCCCTTTGGGTTACTTAGAAATTTAAAAATCCTTTAAAACCAATGTCTATATCAATTAAAAGTTAATTAATTCATCCATTATAATATTTAATTTCAATTTCATTAAATTCATTAATTATCAATTAAATTTCCAATATATCCATTTATTTGATTTTAAACCTTGTTATTCAGTCAGTTATCATATTATGGGTATAATTAACATTGGTTTATATTTATTACATTAATATTTCCCATTTCATCCTAATTTCAATTAATATAGTATTTAATTTCATTTACTTAACTTGGTTTCATTATTTTTATTACATCACTTCTCAAATTATGAATAGAATTAGCACTTCTATTCATTTTGCTACATTCACAGTATCATTTATTGACTTAACCTTATTAATGTAACATTAAAGTTCATTTAATTCTAATTGATTTCCCATTTTAATTTAATAGACCAAATAAACAGGTAACTTATAACAATCGTTACCATAACCTTTAATTACACTTATGAATTCATTATTCATAACCAAATGTTACAATTCTTATATAATACTGATTTTATTTAATTACCATTAAATCTCTATTTCATACAGCAATTAAATTTTTGCATTTGTTTCTTATATTCAATAAGTATAATATTTACATTATTTCCAATTTGTTGTAATTCCATTCAAATTGTTAATTATAAACTTTAATTACCACTGTTACATTTCATTTTAGCATTCATTCATTATTAGATTACATAGTTTTTATTCCTTTCCATATTAAGTTACCAAAATCTCATTATATTAACAAATTTAATTGTCGAAAATTACGGGTCGTTACACTTTCCCTCACTCAAAATTTTTCATCCTCAAAAAGAAAAAAGGAGGGAAAAGAAGGAATTAAATAGTCAATCAATCTTATTCAAAATATTAAATTTATACAAATAAATTTACAAAATTAAATAATTTTAAATAAAGTGTATTAATTTATAGCCATTAAATCCTTATATACTGAAACTTAAAAAAATTTGGAAAACATTTTTCAAAATTTTCTAAGTCCAAAATTTACGAAAAATTTCGGCAGAGTCTAACTTTGTACGGAGAGGCTCGGAAGAAATTATAATATAAATAAAACAAAATATATCATAACTTTTCAAAATAATAAACTCCAACGGCGGGAAAATAATTTAACATCGCTAGAAAATCATAATCCGAGAACGTATTTATTTTTCGGGTAAATAATGCTTATTTTATGAAATCAAAAGCAGTAACAATTGCTTTCATAACCAGTATTTCACTTATATAATCCAAAAGGAGTTAATAATTATATAAAATGAAATATTTAACGTTGTTTCAACCACTAACAAACGAATCAATATAAAACAACAATCACTTGCAACCACAGCATATAATCACCATATGAATCAACACAAATCGATTATCCATCCATATCAACCAAAAGAAATGGTTTGTTCAGGTTAAAACACTTTTAAATTGCGTAGAATGAAAAATAAACTACTAAGTATACCATCTGCTCAATAGTCTTGGATAAAAATTATTCATACATCCAAACAATTTGAAGTATCCTTTCCCAAACAATCCATAAACCAACACAAGCAACAATTTCAATAATAAATCAAGTTCATTCTTTTTAATTCCATTTCTCAATGATCATTTCTTTAGTTTACATTTATTCTGTGATGACCCGAAATTTTTGATATTTGAAATTGGAATATTTAATTGATTTTAAATATTTAAGAGTTAATTTCTTTTACTTGAATTTCAAATATCACTATATATTGGATAATTTAAGATTGAATTTAATAAGTGGAAATTGGGCAAAGTATTGAATCTGGAATTTAAAGCTTGTTTAAAACATTTCAATGACTTACAAAATTTAAGTTAGTAGTACCGAGGATAACGAAAGGTTTACAATTGAATTTGGAAGTGTTTTGCTAAGTTTGAAATTATATTATTTGAATCAATATTTAAAATAGCCTTCCGAGGCAAAGTGTTTGAATTTGACGAAACCTTTTCCATTGCATTCGTAATAGGGGTATAACATTATGAACGCCTAGCTTCACACCTCGATAGGAGTTCAAAATATTAAGTTGCATTTTCAAGACGATTTAAATTTAAACTCTAACTTTTTAAAACATTAAAGATAAGTATATCTATATAGTTATTAAATTAAAGTAGTAATAAGTTAATTTAAAACAAAATAAAAATTAATATATATATATATATATATATAAATAAATGCATATGGACATTTGTAAGCTAAAAGAAGACCTTCGTCTAAAAGTGTCAAGAATTAATGGTTTTCTTCATTTAAAAATAAAATAAAAAGAGTAAGTAAAGGCCTCAGTTTAAACACTTCGTTTAGTTTCATTTCTTTTCGAAAATTAATGTAAATATCTGCACGTTCACTTCCTCCAATCTAAATCAAAAAAAATCAGAGTAAAGAAAAAAATGGCGGACCGAGTTCGAATCAATTCGTAAGCACCTCTGAATCAAGTCCCCTTCTTTCTGAATCTAACAAGTTTGTTCGAGGGTTAATCGCGAGAGTCGGGGAAGCAGCAAGGATCGAAGTCGATCACAATTTGCTCACGTGTGGGCTTCGATTGTCGCGTGTGAGTCTCGTTTAGGGTTGGTGTTCAAGTGTGGTATATGGCATGGGAAGGGGAGCAACTGGTAGATCGCTCGATGCCGAGGCATACTCGACGGCAGGCGACGATGTGAGGCGCTTGCACGAGTGTTGATGGAGGAGGTCATGTTACGGCGATGTCAGAGGGTTGTCGAAGCCGGGATTCTCCTTTTGCTGTGAGGTATAATAACATTTATTTTAATAATGTTATTTATTTATTTATTTATTTAAAAATAGTAAGTTTAAATTGTTGATTTCGAAACAGTTCTGTCTTTATTTAATATATATATATATATATATATATATATATAAGTTAGAAGAATTTTTATTTCAATAAGGCATAAAATATTTTTTGTTTTTAATTTAATAAATATGTATATCCACATGCATTTCTAATTTAAAACAGAATATATATATATATATATATGATTTTGGGAAGATCTAGAATTTTAAGATGTTGTAAAGATTTTATAAAAGTTAGATCTTTGAAATCTATTTTTATGAGTATATGTATAGCCTCAAAAGTAAAATAAATATACATATTATTTTAAAAAAATGGATTTAGTGATAAATTTATCCAAATTATTTTAGTCACTAAAAGGTTTTAAAAGGAAATAAATTTTTATTGACTCAAAATAAATTATTAGTAATTCAATTTTAAGATGGTAATTAATTGTTTGACTGCTTCAATATTAATAAAACATATAATGTGTGTACAAGGTCTAAAATCGTGAAGGAAATAGCCAGATTGGATTGGATTGCAAACAAAAATCAAAGGTGAGTTAATCTCACTCATTTGGATTGCCTTTTAAATTTAAATAGTTAGATTTAAATTATTGGTTGTTTTCTTGAATTGTTACTTTATTATCAACTTGGATGTGATATGTTATATATATATATATATATATATATATATTAGAGTGATTGATTTCCCACATTATATAGCGGACGGGACCCTATGCACCCTGCATAATAGCGGATGACCCTATATAATGCGATATCCCCCTCGAAGTGGGATTGTTATTTTAAATTGTTATGCTAACATCTGTGGATGCAAGGAAACGGGTTGGAGGGATCCAACTGGATTCCTCAAAATGTTGAATTTATTTTATATTCAGTAATGTGATTTATGTGATAATCTGTGATGGATTTTATTGATTTTTTTTTGAACTGAAATTATTGAATGCTATGCCTTGGTTGAATATACATTGGTATTTGAGAAAAATGAAATATATATAAAGTTTGGATTTTTAAAGGAAATAAAAAGGGAAATTTTTAAGTGAAATAATTATAGTGAATTCAAATAAATTAAAGGAATTAATTTGGGAAAGGGTAAAGGTTTGATTTTTAAATCCTATATAATAAATTCAAGGATGGGAAAAATAGGGATTTCGAGCAAATGGAAAAAAGGATTTTTTTTTAATTTAAAATAAGGACTTAAGCAATATTTTTTTAAGTACGAAGAAATATATTTTTAAAAATTCAAGATTTGAATGAGTTGGAAAAATAAAAGGAGAATTTTGAAATAGTATGAAATTGATATTCCCGATTTAAATAAGAATTTAAATCGTAAAAAAAAGGTATGAATATGGGATAAATGGTCTTTGAAATAAATTTGGATAAGTAAAGGAATTTATTTTAAAATGGAGTAGGTTTGGAAATTGATCTGAAAACCGACTAAGTGTTGAAACTGTGAATAAAGGAGAATGAGATTGTGAAATTCATAAACAGTGATTATAAATGAAGTAAAATATTTATCAGAGGATAATTTGGAAGTATAAATTCAGGATGGGAATTTATAAGGAAAGGGTGATTTGTTTAAAAGTAAATAGTGGTTTATTTTAAAAGGCATGGAAAGGAAAGTGTATTTTCCTGAAAAGCCAAATATATTTTCAAGTAAGATTTTCAAGTATAAGTTAGAGGTTTAAAAGTGGTTTAAAAAGAATGTTTGGAAAGAAATTATTATTTAGCTGTTTCAAAATTTTTAAAAGTAATTAATTATTAGGTTAATTTTATAAGTAAATTATTTTAAAATGTTTAACTAGTATTATTATTTAAAGATAATTATTTATTATTTATACCTTATAGAATAACTTTTATTTTAGTTTTGGCTTAAGTTTTACATGAGAAATTGTTATAAAATTTCATAACTTGTATTTTAAATAAAGTGTTTTAAGTATTTTTTTTATTTTAAGTGATTTAAAGTATATTTTTGGATAAGATGATTTAAATTATTGAAAAATCTAAACTATTAAGACTTGGTGATTTTCAGTGAAATAAAACAATTGGGTGGAAATTTAATCCACGAGAGAAAAAGTGATTTGAAAATTATTTTCAAGGGTTGAAGTGTAGAAAAATATCTTGCGAAGATATTTTGAATAAATAATTTGGGAAATTATTAAGGCTTGATGGTTGTTTGTGGATGTTATATGATAGTTAAATAACGGACTATCAATATTGGCCAATGCGTTGATCGTTTCGAAGAGACCGAGATCGAGATTAATTTCTCAAAAACCACTTCGATCCGGTTTGAACGTTTTCGTGAGGAAGACAAGAGCTTGGAGTCGAAGATGGAGCAGTGAAGTACAAGGGCTAATCGCTACTAATCCTTAGGGTGATTCGAAAATGGATGTAGTAGGAGTAGTGCTTTCGGTTCCATTCGGACCGAGAACGGACTTGTATGGATGTATGCTATCAGAACATTGTCAGGAGGACAATGAGCTTTCTAAGTGAGATGTGTTCTACAAAGGTAACACATAGCCTCAAGGCTCATCAACCGGGAATGGCTAAAACAGGGGAGGTGTAGCCACGCTAAGTGACTAGCAACCAATTAGGGTAAGGTCAACCCTGTCTAGATGTCCCTTTTTATTCGACTGTGTGGGAGGTTGCTGAGCTTAACCACGGAGTGATCTTATTTGGACTATCTAGTAAGGGGTAGCTCCGGTCTTGTGTAGTAAGGGATTAAGATGGATCCTCGGTACGGTGATCTAGACCGCGTACTATGACGGGCGGTACCCCAGTAGCCCTGCCACTTATGGAAACCCAATCTCCAATAAGTGCCTTCGGACTTGTTTGTATACCTATTATGCTAGAATTTAATGAATGCAACAATTTTGGCTATTTGAATAAGTATTTGTATATAGACACTACTATAATATCAGAGGATCGGATAAGAAATGTTTTGGTTATCGTAAGGTAAAAACCGAACATGTTTATTTGTGGCATGGTCTTACGAGATACCTTTGATTTTTAAAAGGATTTCTAAAACTTTAGTAATTTCATTTGAGTGTGTTTTCTCATGCTGGTTTTCCAGACTGACTCGGGTGCTATTTTACTATAATGCTCAGGTCAGACCGAGTATTATAGAGTATAGATTCTGGATGGACTGCTATGAAGCTTAGGAGATGAGCTGGATGGCGAGACGTATCACACATACTTGATATATATTCCGATGCGCGATATAAGCTGTATAGTCTGCTTTTAGGTGAGGACAAGTTGTGACAATTGTCCAGTATTTGGCTGTTATTTGTATGTACTCTAATGATGTAATGTATTATTCGATTATAGGTTATTTTGTATAAAAATCTGTTGGTATCTATTATATATTATTTCACTGCGATTTGAGATTCTGATGCTGTTTTCTATTTTTTATTCTACCTCTTTCTTCTTTAACCCTAACTGTCCATTTTTTCGGCATTCGATTGTTTAGCATTTAATACAGTGGACGTATTGATGTCGATTTTCGGGCGTCGAAAAATTTGGTCGTTACAGTTGGTATCAGAGCTGAAGGTTAAGCGAGAACCTTAGCTCTGGTGGGGATTACTCAATAGAGTCGGGAGTACTCTAGAATGAGTTTGAGCGTATTAACAGATATGAGCGCATATTTGTTAGTGAATATAAAATGGTTTTATACTGTGTTAATTGGCTTGTTGAGTGGCTTATGGATTCTGGCCAATACGAGTAATTAACGTTATTGATAGGGATCTCTAAACACTTATACAGAACAATTTGACACGGTATTGTTTTAAATAGGGTAAATGAAATAATTTGGCCCAAATTATTTTTATATATAAAGGAATTTTTTTTAGAAATTATTATAAGTATGTATGGTTGCTTGGTTGTTAGGAAGTGATAATATTAAATTATTATCATTGTTGTATGGAAATTGAAATAAGAAAATAATGGTATAACCAAAGTTAAGAAATAAATTCATATACATGTGGAATTCATAAATGTGAATTATAAATGTGGTTTATAATTTGAAATAAAGTTCCAGAGTAATATTTGTATATAGATTGAATAGGGATTTGGAATTCAAATTTTTTGGAAATTAAATTCTTTTGAGTTTGAAAATGATTTTCAAAGGTTTTGGAGGAATAATAAAGATATTATTTCGGAAATATTTTTGAATTGGATTTGAAATATGGTGGGATTTGGATTTAAAAATATTTGAAAATGTTTTAAAGAGATAAAAGCATTGAACTCTTTTCGGTCGTTGGAAAATAATTCCGATGATGATCGCGACATCATCGGTGTTCATTTTCGAGTTTCCAGAGAGGAATTGCTACCAAAATGTTTTAAATTGGAGTGTTTGCAAAACTGAGTTTGGTTTTAAAAGTCAAGAGATAATTTGATACGAAAGGATTTTAGATAAATTAATTTCAAAATGATTTTGAAATACTTAAGTTATTGTTGAAAAATCTGGAGTTGGTTTAAAAGACTCTATAATTTTATTTAAAATGCTTATAGAATATAAGTAAGTCTGAAAATCTTATAAGAATTTGGAAATTGTTAGAATAAAATCTAATTTGGAGAAGAGTTAAAATTAAAAAAAAGTGTGAATCTGAATAAGTTGGGATAATAAAGTGAAGTTATTATAATAAAGTGAAGTTATTATAATAAAGTGTTTATTATAATAAAGTGAAGTTATTATAAAATAACATAATTTTAAAAGTATATTTTATATGAGAGTGATATATAAAATGATTTGTATGATTTACAAAGGCAATTTCATAAGTGAAATAAGAGTATTTGTGAATTTAAACCCTAGTATCACATGAATTGATTTTAAAAGGATTTTGTGAAAAGTAATAGTAATGTCGCTTGGAAGTATTTATAAGTATAAATATTTTAAAGAGAATTTTTAATAAAGATATCTTTTCTTTGGATAGTTCATGGAAAACATCTCGATTAGTTTTATGATGATCACATTAATCTTCTAAGTGACGATCGGATGTTTGCTTAGGTGAACGTTGTAGTGCACTTAATAAATTTTCCTCTTAATTATTGTGCCATCGAAATGAGTTTGAATCCTAACAAACCCAAAGTGAGTGTTGGTGAATAAATTGGTAAAGTTATCTTATATATATAGAAATATATAGTATGATTTCAAAAAGTATTTTGAAATAAAAATCGGGTATTTAGTTCCTAAGTTTCCTTAAAGGAAATTGATTCAACATAAACAGTATTAGAATATTTTGATAAATGAAATTTTATACACTTGGATAGAGAAAATATAACTCAACTCAATTTTTTAAATGGTTTGAAAGGATGGAAACATTTTAATAAGCATTGTTTTATTAAGATCATAGTTTTTGTTAAACAACTAAGTCTCATAAACTATTTGACATTATTGGGCCAACTAGTAAATATCTTTACTCTAGGGATGTCTAAGGATAGTAAACTTTGAGACCGAGTTGGATACCAGCATTTTACTTTTCTTAGCTACTTGCCAGACAATATAGACAAAGAGGTCGAAGTAGTCGACTATGTTTTAAGACCAATATTTTGTTTGGGCCTCCATTTAAATTTTGAAAAATAAATAAATAAAATAAAATTGACATTTTGTATATATATTCTTAGAATGTAGAAGAGTGTTATACAAGTAAATAGAAGTGGAGTGAGTTTTTAATTTAGTATTTTATAAAGATGTGTCTTTTTAAAATATTTATAAACTTAAGTGAAAATTTATGAAGTAATTTATATATAATTTTATTTTTTGGATCTTAAGCGGGGTTAGGTGATCCCTTACCACTTTATTCAAAAAAAAGAGAAGGAGAACAACAAACAGAAAGAAAGAAAAAACATAACAGGGAAACATAAAAATGAAAAAAAAAACTAAATAACAAGATGAAATATTGATCTCAATCAATAAGAATGACCAGGATTGAGAGCACTATTAAATCTCATGTACGAGACAGAGCTTCAAATGTCATTAGCCACAACGTGGAAAAGTTGCTCATCATTCAAAGATTTACGTTCAAACATGATTAGATTTCTCTCACGCTAGATACAATCAATGGTTTTACGTAAGATGAGAAGAAGCATACGATCCTTTTCAGTTTCCATCTAGTGCTCATGAAAAACCAGTGCCACTGTGACGTAAAAGAGCTGAGACTTGCAATGTAGCCATATAAGGCAAGGATTCTTAGCCAAAGTTTCTAAACAAAAATACATTCAATGAAAAGATTTTCTCTGGTCTCAAGGCGAGTATTGCAGAAAATGCAGTTACCATCAATATAGAGGCCACAAGCACTTCTATTTAGTTTGGCAAGCATCATGAATCACCTTCCACATGAGAAGATTGTCCATCTGACTCCCAATATGATTCCATATGCGCTTGTACCAAGGGTAAACGAAGGAATGTAAGTTCATGATGAGGAACTTATAAACCATACCAATGGTACGTGGCTTTAGAGAGCTCCCCCAAGCGACATCAGAATCAAAGGTTCTATGAAGATCAGTAGATAAAAGGGACCATAAATCCCTGATATCCTGACTGCTACAATAAGGAAGATTGATAATTCAGTTGTGTACATAATTTCTAGCTAGAGCATTGTAAGGGATACCAGTGCTAGCTTTCTGACTGTAAGTTAGTAAATGATTAAGGATGAAATCATTTTTCGCCCAAGGAGTGTGCCCGAATTTATGGTTGCTTTGAGGAGTGACTTTGTATGTGGCCATGGCCAGAAAATCATTTCTGCGATTGAGCAGAGTTCTAAATGACCAACTAGACGAGCAATTGATGTCCATGGTTAAAAAGTTTCTACCTTTGATCTAATAATTCATCATCCAAGCCCCCCACCAAGACTGATCAGGTATTAACAGGTTATTAAAGTGCCTGGAGGCTGCGGCTTTGTTCCATAGAGATAGGTTAAGAATTCCCAAACCACCAGCGGATTTCAGCTTGTTTATTTTGTGATACCCATAGGGAATAGGTTTTTTTGAAAAACAATCACCATGTCAAAAGAAGTTATTGAAAGCCTTGTTTAACATGGACATGAGCTTCTTTGGGAATATTAAGGTTCTGGAGATGTATGACACCATGGCAACAGCAATGGAATTTATGATAGTTAGGCGACCAGCTTGAGAGAGGAGTTAAGTAGGCCATTTATTAAGTTTACAAGTGATAGACACAAAAATCGGCAAGCATTGATTGGTTGAAAGTTTTGTTGTGGTAAGTGGTATGCCTAAGTAAACAATGTTTGTTCGCATATATTGCAATTCAGATACTTGTGTGGTGTTGAAGGAGTCCTATGCACAAAGGCCACCAATTAATATATGGGATTTATCTTGATTCACAACAAGGCCGGTAAGACATTTGAGGATATGTAAACTGGTCTTGATTGAAGCAATGGAGCTCTGGTCAGGTTTGGAGAAGATGATTAAGTCGTCAGCAAACATGAGAAAAAAATGGTGGGCATTTTACATTTAGGATGAAGTTTGATGGACTTATCATGGACTCTTTGTAGAAGAAGTTGATTAAATTATTCCATCACAATGATGAAAAGGTAAGAGGATATAGGATCTCCTTGTCTCACACCATGAATAAAGCCAAAGTAACTAAGGGAATTTCCATTGAGTAAGATGGAGAATTTTGCGGTAGAGATGCAAGAATAAATCCAAGCAATGTGGGAGGTATCGAGCTTCATCTGAATCAGAATAGCAACTACGGAGTTCCAATTTAAGGAATCAAAAGCCTTATGAATGTCAAGTTTCATCATACGTCTAGGGGAAATGTACTTAGAGTTATATCCCTTGATTAATTCATGGGTAAACAAGATATTATTAGTGATGCTTCTTTGAGGAAGAAAGGCAGTTTTGATTGGGAGAGATAATTCGCATAAGAGTAGAATTAAGTCTAACAGCAAGAATTTTGGTGATTGTTTTATAGATGATAGTGCAACAGATTAAATATCGAAATTTAGTAACATGATCTTGATTGATGGTTTTGGGTATGAAAGCAATGTGGGTAGCATTGATACAACCAAGAAGAATGCTAATTTTGAAAAAAATGTTGTATGGCCTTGCAGAACACTTGTTTGATATTACTCCAGCATTTTTGAAAGAAGTGTGCATTGAAACCATCTAGTCCACCTGAACTAGTTGGCTTAAGACTAAAAGCAGCTTCCTTAATCTCATTATCTGCAGCAAAAGTGATCACGGAGGCTTGTTCTTCAGATGTGATATTTGGGAAAGGTGTGTTTTAAATGGGAGAGAGATTTAAATCCTTATCATGCTGCAATTAAAACTGTTAGAAAAATATTAAAGGAAGGAGTCGTTGATTTGTTGTTGTTGAGTATGTTTGTTTCCATGCATGTCAGTAATAATATGGATTTTGCTTTTATCATTTTTGATTTTTAAGGAGTTATGGAAGAAAGCAGTACTTTGGTCACCAAGCAAATAAAAATCCATACCAAATTTTTGCTTGATCACGTTATTTTCTTCAATAACAGCTTTGTTGAATTCATCACATATAGTGCGCTCAAGTAGAGAGAGATTCACATCATCAGGTTTTGAAAGCATATCCTACTGTACACTCTCAAGCTTTAATCTTATTAAATCAGTTCTTTTGTTGTCATATCCATATGTATTTTTGGCCCATGCTTTAATAGCAAGCTTAGTATTCTTGAGTTTTGTTTGAAGCATGTACATTGGATTTCCATAAACAGGTATATTCCATCCCTGCAAGACAATATCTAAAAAATTAGGATTATCAGTCCAAGTGTTAAAAATTTAAAAGGAGGATGTTTTCTTTTAGTTCAAGTGAGAATGTGGGGGGAGTGATTAGATATTCCAGAGGGAGGTATGTTTGTGACAAGGTTGGACCAGAGAAGAATGGAAGCAATGTTGTGAAATGATTGATCAATTTCGCAGAAAATTCTTTTTCTAGTTTTGCTTTTGTTATTCCATGTGCATTGTGATCCATAATTAGGAGTTTCAAATAAAAAGGAGAGTTGTAAAGTTTCGTTGAGTGGAGAGATATCATTAAGGTATAAGGAGTTTCCCCTATGCTTTTGATTTGTATTATACATGCAGTTGAAATCTCCTATACATAGCTGTTAACCCGCCTTTTTACCAGGCCATGGACATGCGGGATTAACATAACCGGTTGCACGTTTGCCAAGGCTGGTGTACAATGGATCCAGTCGACTGGATGGATGGATGACGCAACGTGCTTAGGAGATGGAAATATGATTGGATAAAGATGAATCAACTATGGTTTGGGTCTAGGAAATATGGTTCCGCATTGGCAATCATTCGGCATTGAAGTACGTCCGGCATTCCTCCAATCGGTATTTGTACTCGGCATTGAAGTACGTCCGACATTCCTTTACTCGGCATCCTCCACTCGGCATTTGTACTCGGCATTGAAGTACGTCCGGCATTTCTCCACTCGGCATTTGTACTCGGCATTGAAGTACGTCCGGCATTCCTCCACTCGGCATTTGTACTCGGCATTGAAGAACGTCCGACATTCTTTCACTCGGCATCTTCCACTCGGCATTTGAACTCAGCATTAAAGTGCGCTCGGCACACCTCACCCCAGCATCGATCGGCATGCATCACTCAAATGCCTCGTCCGGCATTATTCTATCAGACTTTGTTCGGCATGCATCACTCAAATGCCTCGACCGACATTATTCTATCAGACTTCGTTCGGCATTCTTCCTCCAGACGCTTCGTTCGGCATGGAACGGGTCGGCATTGATGGCTCGGCATTACATGGCTCGTCATATGTGGACCGGCCATAAACTCAATGGGCCATAATCACGCAAAGGCCCAACAACTCAGGATTTGCCTATAAATACAGCATGTGGGAGTTCAAAAAAGGGATCACGATTCTCTCTCCTGCTCTCTAACTTTCTATCCCCTAAGGCTAAGGCTAGCCTATCACTTTGTAACTGTAATCGATTGTTACAGCAATAAAAAAGAAATTACTGGAGTGGACGTAGGCCAGAGTTATCCGAACCACTATAAATTCCGTGTCTTTACCGCATTCATTTTAATTTCTGTTATTCTTCATATTAAATATCCTCTACATACATCCTACCCGTGAACTGTGATTGTTGTTTGGTACTTTCACTTGGATTTGGGTGTTAGTGACCAATTTTGGCGCTAACATTTTGGTGCTTTCACTGAGAATTGAACTCAGGAATTTTGGAGTTAGAAACTTGGATTTAAAAGAGCAATGGCTAGACCATCAGCAAGGAAACAAGTAATGGAAAGGAGCAATCAGGAGGGAAGTCAAGAGGCTTCCTTTGGAGATGGAGCAGGTGGAGCATCCATTTACATCACTAGAGAGGAAATGGAGGCGATGATGAAAAGACAAGAGGAGATGATGCAGACTCTTCTCAGACAATTTGCACAAACAGAAAATGCAGGAGCTCAGATCCGTGGAGCTGGATCAGAAGCACTCAACCAGCAAGAAGAGGGAATAGCTCGGCAGGGGGCAACCCCCAATCAGCAAACAACTATCAATCCAGATGGATCTAGACTTGGGGCATACCACCAGGAAATGTTGGACCAACCCATGGAGGGATACCAGACGATGTTGTGCAACCCGACACCAACAGGAGTGCAGGAGTGCGAGATGAGGAGTATGTGCCAGAATTCCCTCATAAACTCGGGGGGCAGACCAGAGGCGATGGACAAGGATTACATCTTAGGGGCAACGACAGACTAGCGGAGATGGTTAAATGGGCTATGAGAGGTGGATTGGTAAATAGAGACTTGGAGGATGTAAATAGGAGTCTCTTTACTCCTACTATCAGGCAAGCTAGGAACCCACCCGAATTTAAGCTACCAAATTTGAAAATGTATAATGGGAAGGCGGATCCAACAGTTCATCTGACGAAATACATAAGTCATATGGAGGTACTGGGGGCATCGGATGAGGTCATGGCTCGATGCTTCCCATTGTATTTGACAGATATCGCAGCTATGTGGTTTAGACAGCTGGAGAATGGTTCTATCGGCACATGGACGGAGCTAATTGAGAGGTTTATGAGACAGTTTCGGGTCCACATAGTTAGACCCAAGAACGTGATGACTCTGACATCTATGAAACAATGGAAAGGGGAATCGCTCAGGGACTTCTTAACCAGATTCAACGCAGCGGTAGCCTCAGTGGATCGACCCGATCCGTCAATGGTTTTGATGGAAGCCGTCTCGGGAATCGCGGATAACTTGGATTTCAAAATATCATTGGAACGGGACCCACCGAGGGATCTCGGGGAGTTCTATCATGAGGCGGAAAGGTTCTTGAGACAGGAGGATGCGCAGGCTGAGAGAGTAGGGAGAGAGGCTGAAGCTTATGCAGTGAGGGGTGGAGGTCCATCCAGGGAGGATCTAAGTAAAGATGATAAAGGAAAAAGGGAAACGAATGGAAATGGTGGCACTTCGAAGAAACCTCGGAGGGAGTCAAAGTTTTCTTCTTACACAGATTTAACTGAGACTCTAGAAAGGATTTACTTGGACACTCGAGGGAGGCTCCAATACCGAAGGCCAGCAAAGAGAGAGCCTTCAGAATACGAACGGACATCGGGAAAGCATTGCCTATTCCATGAGCTGGATGGGCACAACACAAACGACTGTAGGCATTTGAGGGATATCATTTAGGAGTATGTAAGGAATGATCACCTACAGCAATATGTCAGGAATCGAACTACGGCAGGGGAGCAAGAGCAGCCACCACCTACCTCTAGCAATGGCGGCATTGGGTCTGGTCAACGCCGGTTTACTATCAACTAAACAAGTTCATGGTTTTGAATAAGTAATAGAACTCAAAGTAATACGGCTAGGTCACTTACACACATACGGGATTGAGGACGATCCCTAGGCTTGCTCTAAGATAACTGAAAACCGTACTACTTGCGTCTATGAAATTCTGCTTTCTTTTTAGTTTTCTGCAAACTTTGGTTCTCTCTTTCGTATTTCGGACATTTACTTTTCTTTGATATGGTTTTGGAGTTTGGATTGAACTCCCGGTTTGGTTGGTTTTTTCTTGGTTTCCCATTCTGGTTTGGATGTTTGATTTTTGATACGGATTTCTGGTTTTATATTTGGTTTTGGATCAATGTAATAAACAGTTCAGGTTTTATAATTACTGCCCCGACCGGAGAGACGGGGCAATGGTCACAAGTTACGAGTCCCTTCGCCGGAGAGTGAAGAAATGGACTCGGGCAGAATATAAAAAGTCCATGACTGGAGAGTCAAGGCCGGAGAATATAAAAAGTCCTTGACCGGAGAGTCGAGGCTGGAGAATATAAAAAGTCCTTGACCGGAGAGTCGAGGCCGGAGAATATAAAAAGTCCTTGACCGGAGAGTCGAGTCCGGAGAATATAAAAAGTCCTTGACCGGAGAGTCGAGGCCAGAGAATATAAAAAGACCTTGACCAGAGAGTCGAGGCTGGAGAATATAAAAAGTCCTTGACCGGAGAGTCGAGGCCGAAGAATATCAAAATCCTTAGCCGGTTTGCTGAGGCCGGTGAATATCAAAGTCTTTGACCGGAGAGTCGAGGCCGGAGAACATACAAGCCCGTGATGGAAAAGTCAAGGCTGGAACAGGATAACACGACCCGGCGAGGTCTACAAAATCAAGATTAAGCCCGGAGAGGTCGTGGATTTGACGATATGGTTACAAAAAGGATGTGGACTTTGGATATCAGATTTGAGGCTATTCAAAACACACCTTCCAATAGCAAGACATGTTTTGGGGGGCAAGTATTAACCCGCCTTTTTACCAGGCCATGGACATGCGGGATTAACATAACCGGTTGCACGTTCGCCAAGGCTGGTGTACGATGGATCCAGTCGACTGGATGGATGGATGATGCAACGTGCTTAGGAGATGGAAATATAATTGGATAAAGATGAATCAACTATGATTTGGGTCTAGGAAATATGGTTCGGCATTGGCAATCATTCGGCATTGAAGTACGTCCGGCATTCCTCCACTCGGCATTGAAGTACGTCCGGCATTCCTTCACTCGGCATCCTCCACTCGGCATTTGTACTCGGCATTGAAGTACGTCCGGCATTCCTCCACTCGGCATTTGTACTCGGCATTGAAGTACGTCCGGCATTCCTCCACTCGGCATTTGTACTCGGCATTGAAGTATGTCCGGCATTCTTTCACTCGGCATCTTCCACTCGGCATTTGAAATCAGCATTAAAGTGCGCTCGGCACACCTCTGGCCAACATCGATCGGCATGCATCACTCAAATGCCTCGTCCGGCATTATTCTATCAGACTTTGTTCGGCATGCATCACTCAAATGCCTCGACCGACATTATTCTATCAGACTTCGTTCGGCATTCTTCCTCCAGACACTTCGTTCGGCATGGAACGGGTCGGCATTGATGGCTCGGCATTACATGGCTCGGCATATGTGGACCGGCCATAAACTCGGTGGGCCTGAATCACGCAAAGGCCCAACAACTCAGGATTTGCCTATAAATACAACATGTGGGGGTTCAGAAAAGGGATCCTGATTCTCTCTCCTGCTCTCTAACTTTCTATCCCCTAAGGCTAAGGCTAGCCTATCACTTTGTAACTGTAATCGATTGTTACAGCAATAAAAAAGAAATTACTGGAGTGGACGTAGGCCAGAGTTAGCCGAACCACTATAAATTCCGTGTCTTTACCGCTTGCATTTTAATTTCTGTTATTCTTCATATTAAATATCCTCTACATACATCCTACCCGTGAACTGTGATTGTTGTTTGGTACTTTCACTTGGATTTGGGTGTTAGTGACCAATTTTGGCGCTAACAATAGCCATAGGGTATTAATAGAGGAAAATTGTGGTAGAGAATCATGGAGATTGTCTGGAATTTTTACTGTTATAGGCATAAAAAAGGTGAGACAGAAGGAGATATTGGATTCTATGTGAAGGCAGAGAAGATGAATAAATTGTGAGGATGATGAAATAAGAGAAGCACTAAAAATCAAAAGGTCGAAGAGAATGATAATTCTGACATAAGTTGAGTACTGGAGATTATCTAAACAATTCCAATTTGGGGCAATGTAGATTGAGGCTTTTATTCATGGCTCTTTATTTAATTTTGTTTTAAGGATGGCAATCATTCCAAGGAAGTGATTTTGAATAAGGTTCTTAATTTCACTTTGTTTGCTTTTCAAGTGCGCACCTGTAATATTCCATGATGCAATCTTATCTATCATGATTAACAATATTTTTTCTTCAGCATGCCTAATGCACTGAGCGTTATTTCTCTGATGTTGATGGTTTTTGCATGATCTACAAAGCGTTTATTTTCTTTAAATAGTGTACTAATGCTTATTTCATTACCATCATCAAAGTTAGAATCTTCTAGGTAATCAATTTTTTTTTCTTCGTTTTCTTCTTGGTCCTTTTCTTTTTACTAGCCTCAGGAATTGGAACAGTTATGATTGTGGAGTTGATAACCAGTTGAGCAGTGGGAAAATCAATAACTGGATCAATGAGAGTAGAGGAAGTGATGGTAGTAGGAGGGTTTGGTTCAATGTTAAAAGTAATAGAGCATTAGTAACATGTAAGGGCAGTTGTAGATCAAGATAAGGGGAAGCATTATCGATAAGGGGAGGGTTGGGTGGTTCAGAGGTGAGTAGAGGAGGTAGGGAGGTTGAGAGAGAGGTTGTAATGACCCGTAATTTTCGACAATATAAAATTGGTTAAATTAATGAGATTTTTGTAATTAAATTTATTAGAAATAAATTTTTTTATAAATTAATATTGAAATGAGTGCTAAAAAATATATAAATGGTAATTAAAACCTATTTATTAGTAATTTGAATAAAATTTCAATAAATGAAATGGTGCAAGTATTAAACCTGGATATAAATTGAATATGAAAAGTATAGGGTAAGGCATTGAATTAGTTAATGTAAGAAAACATTGTTACAGTAATTGATTTTAAAATAAGGAAACGTGTTAATGCAAGTTAATAATTAATGAACTTGAATGAACGTTCCAATTTAATAAAATAAAATGTTATGATTTAGCTATAAATGGAATATAATAAGAACAAATGCAATTATTGTATTAATGTGTGGAATAATATAATTTGTATAAATGAAACATAGGTAAACAAATGTAAGTATTGAATTAACATATGTTATTTATTTAGGGTATTGAATAAAATTTGTAATCCAATTGCAATTAAGGGTAATAATGTTGATATAAGCTAATAAATTAAATTTCAATGCAATACCCATTAATGGATGGAATGAAATGGGATTAATGTAAATGTTATACAAGGTGATAAATCAAATGGAAGGAAACAAACGTAAATATCGAATTAATTAATGAATAAATATACATTGAATAGTAATTGAATGTAAATTTAATGGAAATTGGATAAAATCAAAATAAGATAATGAATTGCAATAATTGTGGGTTGATAATAAAGTGTGAACGAGAAAATTAGTTTTTATAGTAATTGAATGGAATTCCAATTTGTTGGAATAAGGTAAATGTGTACTTCGTAACAAATTTAAACGAACTTAAATATTGAATTAATTAATTAATATATATATATATATATATATATATAATAAATGATGATTGAATAAAAACCAATACTTTGTAAATAACTATAATATTGGATTGGAAATAATAAACTTGTAAATGAGTGATTAAGAGTTTTGACAACAATTATTATGAGTTATGTATATTTAGTTCATTCAATTAAATTGGAAATCATTGCAATAAATCTAAATTAAATGTTACGTTAAAGTAAATTAAGGAATAATGGGGAATAACGTAAATATTCTTCATAATATGATGATTAGTGAAGAAAAATAATGGAAATAAAGTTTTATCGATATATTGGAATTTAATTTACGATAAAAGCGTTAATTGCAATTAAATGAATTAAATATTTAAAATAGGAATTTAGATGAGTGAGAATATCTATGTAATGGTTTTGAATCCAAGGTTTAATCCATCTATTTGACAGGAATGAATGGAATAATAATTTATTTATTTAATAAATGGGTTTTTGGAGTTTTATTTTATAATTTCTAAATTTAATAAAATTGAAATTTAATATTGAAAATTAGATTTAACATTGGAATTGATAAATAAATCAACTATTTATTCACATTTAAATTTGTTTAAAACCTTGTAAATGGTTAAGAAATGTAAAAATGTTGAAATTGGGTCAATTTTAAGATTGAATTTAAAATTGGATTTAATAATTAATTATTAAATTATTTAATTAATGTAAAAATAGCCATTTTGGCCACTGATTCGGATTTCGACGAAACCAGTTTCATCGGATCCATAACGGTGAAATACTGTAGGATTTCAAGTTTTGTATCGATCAGACTTGTCGTTTGATCGTACGGGCTCCAAACGCCTTGAACTAAATTAAATTGAAATCAACTGAAATCAATTTAGAAAATTTTGTTTTGAGCATAACTTCTTCATACGATGGAACTTGGACTTGAAACTTATTCCATTTGTTTAAAATATTTTAAAATATCTATTTGATATATGGGTTGACCCAATTTCGTTCCGGAGTCGAAACGGGCTTTTTGGGCCGCTTTGGCATTACTGCGTATATCCAACCTTATCCATCCATTCTGATTTCTGACCTGCCTATATAAACCCTGTTATAAATCCTAGCCTCCCTAATTCTCATTTTTCTGTACGCAATTCTACTATCTCTCCTCCTTAATGGCAAACAACAAAATTCTAGATCCAATTCCATTTCAAAATCAAAGTCAAAAATCCAAACTCCTCATAAAAATTCAGGAAAAATATATGTTGAAGCTCTCGAAGTGCGTAATCTTCTAGTGTGATTCATTTTTCGATTCGAGTTTCGATGTGGCCAGAAATCAAGGAAGCAGTCTTGGCTGTTCGTTTGTCGTTGTCGATCCAACGGTGGATTTGCTGCCGATCGACGATCGGAGGGTGCTGTTGCAAAGCTTATGACGAGCAGCTCACGGATCTGCCTTTTGTTTGCCATCAATTGATCGAGCTTCGCTAGAATTGAAGAATGTTTGGTCGTCCTTTCTTATGGCAGCGCGGCTCAGAGGGGTAGCCGGAGGTGGACAAGTTGTGGGCGAAGGTGGAGGAGGTCGGCGTGGTCACAGCAGTATGGTCCGATCATGGCGTAGCACCGCCTGGGCGTCGCAGTGTCGATTTGGGCAGAAGAGGTTTCGTTCGTACTGATGCTGGAGCTTGATTTTTGCTTTCGAATAAGGGACGGATGTTTGGGTTGCGGTGAGAACGTGCTGACGTGTTCGATTGGGTACTAAATTTTGTTTTTTTTTGTTTTACTTTATTTATTTCAATTTCATTTTGTTCTAATGCCGATAACTTCCGCATACGAACTCCGTTTCACGCGCGATTTTTTTGTTAGGATCGTAATAAAATTCCGAACATTTTGACGCTGGTTTGGATGGATTCCGAGGCTGTCAAATTTTTGGGTTTAAATTGGATTTGAATTCAATTTAAATTCAAAAGGTGAGTGTTTTAACCCACTCACAACTTCTAAGATTTCTTATGTTTGTTAAATGATGTGATTTAAAATTTGTCTATTATTGTTTAGCGTATTTTAATCACCCTCTCAGTTAAATTGCATTTATTTAATTAATTTGTTATTTAGTTATTCATTGCATATAAACTGCCAGTTAAATTGTTATTTATTTATTATGGTATACAAACTGCCAGTTAAACAGTTATTTAATTTATTATTGAGTATGAACTGCTAGTTAATACTTGTTCTTTATTATTCGTTATATATTGATGTATTGTTTGAATTGGATGACGATTTTGATGAATGGATGTATGATTTTATGATGGATGAATGGATGTTTATTTATATCACCATAAACTGCAAGTTGTTATGCATTTTATTGCATTCTGGATTGCGGTTTCAAATGATTTATAACCGTAAAATTTTATTTTTAAATTGCGGATTGAAATGGAAATATCCGTATCACTTGACCATAGGATAGTAAATTTTATACAGACACCGTCGGTCTATATATATAAATATTTTGAAAATGATTTCTATGGTTTGGATAGGATACGGTTTAATAAATATTTATTTCTGATATTATATAAATATTTTTTTTATATACATATATAGTTAAATTATTGAATTTAAGCTATGTATAAATTTGTTAAATAAAATAAATAAGTTGAATAATGGAGTTTGATTATTTTATATTATATGGTTAAGTACATGTTTAAGATATTGAATACATATAGAGTTTTAATGATTTAAATCAATCAAGATTGGAAAGTAAATTGGAAATTTATTTGGAGTTGAGCTTATTTAAGAATTAAACTCCATAAGTTGATGTAGAACTTATTAGCTTGAAATTTTAAAAGGTATGATATTTATAACTGAAATTTTATTCAAGATGAATTAAATGAATATTTCTTGTATAAATAAATTGAAGGAAATATTTAGTATAGGTAATTTGAGTTTTATTTAATTGATTATGGATTTATTATGCAAATATTTCAAACTAAATAATAGGACATTGAATTGTTGAATAGAAATTTCCAACCTTAGTTTTTAACTGTTTAATACTCAAAGTTTGAAATATATTGAAAATGAAGTGGTTTATTGAAAACTGAAAGTGAATTTAAAATTTATGGATTTAGACTTAATTTAAATAGAATAAAATTCTAAAGTCGTGGAAATTATTTACTTTATAAAGTGATTTTAAATTCCAACCATTTTATTTTATATACTGTTTGAATATCCAAACCATTTAAGTTTTGGAAGTTATGGTTTTAAAGCTATGGATTTCGAAGTATTATGTTTTGAAGAGTTATAATTCAAATGTATGGTTTCGAGATATTATAAATTTTAAAGTGGTATGGTTTTAGAAAAAGGATATATTTGAAATGATATCATATTGATTTGGTTTTAAAAGAGGAAAATGATACCGTATTCATATGGTTTTGAAAAGGGATATTTTATTCTGGTTTTAAAGTACAAACTATTTTGAATTGGCACGTGTGTCGATTTAAAGCGTGCGAAAAGGCGGGATGTTACATCGGTTGGTGGTGGGACGGAGCATCGGGGAGAAGTGTTGAGTCGATATCAACAGCAGTTAAAGGTTGGAAAGGTTTATGATGAGTATGATTAAAATTGGACGAACAGGGTTTATTATGATCGAGAGGAGAATTGGATGTGTGGGATGTAGATGGTTGCTTCGTGAAATTATTAAGAGAGAGTGTGCATGTGGTGTCTTATGCACATGTACACGTCATATTGTTGATATCAAGTGGTTTATATTTCTAGGCAACTGCGTTTCTTTGTGTGCATGCAAAACACAATTAGTTGCATAAGTATGATCATCAATTTGGCAAGAGTGTGGCCCCAATATCGAAATAGCAGTTTGGTTGAAAGTAATATTTCCCGATGCATTGTTTTTCCTGACATTCTAGAGAGCTTTGTTTCTATTTTTCTGAAATTTTGTTTTTCTCCTTTTGGTTTTCCACTGGGTCTGTTCTTTATTAACTGGGTTATGCAAGTTATTTCTAAGAATTACTTCGGTTTCTCCTCTGGTATTTATACTGGTCTTGTCTTTATCTTTTTGTGTCAAAATAACATCATAGTCTAAAGTACTGTGGCCAAAGCATTTGCACACAGTGCAAATCAGAGTTTTCCAATCTTATTTAACCTTAACATGTACATAATCCTCCTCCTCACCAACCTTTAGAAAATCAGGTAACTCTGTATCAGCATTTATTACAATAAGGCATTTAGCATGTTCAAATCTACTCATTTTTTCAGTTGCCTCATTCATACATACTAACTTGCCAAGATGACATGCAAGCCAGTTAATACCAACCAACGACCAAGTGAATAGGGGGATATTATAAAATTTAGCTAAATAGGAACAGTTTTAACAAAGGATTGAATGTTGAAATGGTTGGCTGCCATGTGATGACAATAAATATTTTCCCTCTAATGAAGAGAGGACCAGAGTTAAGTACTCTATCTCTGTCAACATCATCAGAGAACTTGAAAAAGAAGAACCAAGCATCAGATTTGATACAAACTATAACATTAAGCTTCCATATATGTCTGACATGCTGGATGACAACAGTGTACAAAAGATTGCCATCGAGGAAGAAACCCACCAGATGTTTTTCCGAGTACTCAGTGCCAGCCTGCTTAACTATGTCAAGGGAGAGATAGTGGCGAGTCAATGTAGTCAAGGTCGAAGTTAGTGAGTATGTATTTCCTAACATTGCGTGGAAGAGATTTAAAGAGAGAGGACCAGTTAGCAGGTGGTAGGGTGGAGTAAGAAGGAGGAGAAACAGGTCGAAGATTGGAAAGGTGGCCAGGGGGCGAGGAGGATCTGGTGGTAAAGAAGGTAAAGGGTTGTGGAGGGTGGCAACAGAGGAAATGGCGGTGGGTACAGAAGGGACTGGGGACAGATAAGTGGGAACTGTATGGGGAGGCAAGGAGGAAGGTAAGGGAAGGTTAGACATGAGAGAGAAAGAGGACATGGAAAAACTTTAAACAAGGGTAGTTGTAAATGAAATACTATAAATGAAAACGAAAGTAATTTAGGAAGAGATGGGTGTATTTAAGAAACGAATCAGATTAAGTACATGAGTTATATATAGATTATTTTATTCACACTGTTCTTGATATAGGATTCGAATACATAACTTTAGGATGATTCACACTAGTTTGAAAAAGGATTTTACTTGATTCTTATCGACAAGCACTTGATTCGGATTCTCAATATGATAACAAGGTTTTCTATCATAGTATATGTCTATGTAAGGAGATAATAGATTTATAATCAAGAAACCCGATCGAAGTCCGCACTTGGGAGGTCGAGTGAGTGATACTAGTTCGGAAGCAAAATTTATTTATCTAGGCAAGTGGTCAGATCGGATATAGCATATAGATAATTTATGTATATCATACGAGATTAAGTATATATGTATGCTTTTTTTTGTGGCTTAGGGAAGTTTAAGGATGACTTTCAGTTTTGTTCTAAGGTGGCTTAGATAATATTCTACGAAATAACCAAAGGCTTATGAGCGCAATAGTACGCATAGGAAATTATCTATATCCTTGGACGATCGAGAATATTGTGAACCTAAGCAAAATTTTAAATATTTTTTGATGGTCATTTAACATTCTAAATAATGTTTAAGTGTTAGTCCATTCCTTTATGGAATTTGATTTGATTGATAACGTAATTTTATAGACTACGATTATAAAGCTGTTGTTTATTAGGACTTTAATCCTAGTGCTTCTAAAAATAAAAGTGATTTCCAAGGAATTTACGAAAGAAATAATGATATTATTATTTCAGGATATTTGAAAAGAGTTTTTGTGAAGTGGTTTTTCAAATATTTTTGGGTCATGACTAATTTTGGATGATTGGGGGTTTTCCGATTTGGAAGACTCGTCAAATATATCTGTTTACTATAGTTATTATTTTAGGAGGAACTGAAATACCACTTGATGCTCTGTGCTATTTTTATTCTAGAGTTATACCATACTTCGGTAAGAGGATCCCTCTCCTTGTCATAATTGATTTTGGTTTTGATATATATCTCATCGGAGGAATTTGAAAATATATTTTGAATATAAAAATTCAAGAATTTAGTTATAAATTTACCTTTTGAAACGGTTGGATGCTTATTATGTTATTATAGAGTATTCTCTGTACTTTTATTGCATATGGTTTGTATATTGTTTATGTTGCTATTTCTTATGATGGAAATAGCTTGCATATCACCCTTTTGCAAGCATGATTCTCTTTGAGATTATGTAAGCACAAGGTAGGTACATGGATCCAAGAGATTACTATTTGATTTCTTGCATACCTGCATTTGCGTTGAGATAGTCAGTTGCTCGCAAAAATAAAAATCAAACGCAAAAGAGTTATGTAATAAATTTAGAAAATTGGCGAGACGATTTTATACCCCAGATATGGGAGGCCGCTTGGCTTTTGGTTTTCTTTGTTGGTTTGGTCCAGTTGTAGTTTTTTACGATTAACTGCGCAAAGGAGATGCTGTCGGAATTTTCCATAACTGATGTGCATGTAAAATGGTATATCTTTTACTTCCACATTTAATCTTCTTTTAATTAAATAAATGAGCATATTAGGGTATTTTACATATTTAAACCAAAATTTAAATTATTTTCAAATCATCATTTATTCATCTTTATTTGGGTGTAAAATAGCAATTTTATGTTTGATTTAATTTGAGAAAATTCATTTGCACATTTTTATTTTTATTTATAGGAAATAAAGTGAAAATATGAATAGGTTTAATGGATGAACGCGTGCACATATGTTGAAGGAAGGAAAATAAAAGAACTCATGCAACGTGGAGGAGCCCATATACCAACTGCTAATGGTCCATAATCAAAAGCACATGCACATGTTAATAGAGGCTTAAAGACATGTTAGTGGGGATTATTATTTCCTTAATGATTACTTGGAGGTTACACTTTCTCAAGGGCATTTTCGGTAGTCCCCTAAAATATGAATTAGGGTTTTAATCATTTGTAAATACCCTTTATGTTTCGTATAATCATCTTCTTCTTTTTTCCAACATTGTAGCCACAAGTAAAAGTTAAACAATAATTCCTTTCATGGCTTCTTAGGTTTGTTTTTACTTCCATGCAATTTTTATTTATGCTCTCTTTTAATGTTATTTTTATTTCATGCTCTCCTACTTAGTTTATGCTTCTCTTATTTCATGTTAGTAGCATAGATTTAATTCTTATAGTTAGTTTAGTCTTATTTCATGCAAGTAATTAGCTCTCTTTTATTTTAATAAGCTCTCATTTTACTTATTTTTAATGCTGAGATCATTTTATGTTAATATGTTTTCAAATATGAGTAGCTAAACTCATTCAATTTAGGGGTAATGAAGCTCTCATAAAACATATTATATTAACATAATTATTTCATTTGTGTTCTCTCTTTTGTGCTTAATGGAAACTTTGAATGATGATGGTTTATGTATTTTTCTTAGTGAATTTTGATAGTCTATGTTGACATCTCAAACAATCTATGCTTATTCCATTATAAACATCAACCATTTGATCATTTGCCTAAGTGATTTTTATGATTAAAGTCAAGCTAGAATCAAAATTTGATGGTCTATACTACTAATTCATAATAAACAGATCATACTTAATTTTTAATTTCATTTCATTTCCATGAATGTTGATAAATGGGTTTGAATGGTGTGTTAAAGTTTAATGATTTAAGTTGTGCTAATTAATAGCACAAAAAAACATACTTATAAAAAGCACAACTATAATTTCTACTTAAATGAGAGATTATAAATGAATTTTGTGTTGGTTTATATGAACGATTGGAAGTGGATTTATCTCTAAATTGTTTCTTAATCACATAGTTTAATTCACCTTTGCTCTTTTTTATTTTCTACAATTTTTATTAATTTAAATTCACTTCAAAGCTTTGGGCTGATTTGATTAAGCATCAGTAGAATTTAATTCTTTTCTTACGGATCGACCCATACTCGCATACGTACTACGACTGTACATTGTGTGCTTGCGATTTTTATAAAGATTATAATTTTAACGACGGTTTTTTGATTGATAGAAATTTCCATTATTATCAACAAGTTTTTGACGCCGTTACCGGGGAATTGCAATTTAATTTTAATTTTACTCTTCGAATTATTTTTGTTTTATTTTATTGTGTGTTCATTTTGTGTTTTGTTCCTCCTAAAAAAAGAGGAAAAATATATTTTTAAGCATGTGTTATTTTCAATTTGTTTTGTTTTGTTTTTATATAGTTATGTTTGTTTTTTTTTGTTTTTTTTTTCTATTAGACCTAAAAAAACTCCTTGTGCATTTGAGCATTTCTTTTGCTCATATTTGCGTTGATATCTTCATTTGTGCATTTTTCTTATTTGTACACTTTTATTGATAAAAAAACTGCCACTAAATAAAAATCAAACCAGTTGTGCATTTATTTCATTTGGTTGTTTGCATATACACTGTGTTTGCTATGCAATCGGTTCTTCTTTGGGTTTTCATTTCTGTTTTGGGTTTACAACTCATAAAACTACATTTCTTTATGACATTCAATAGTAGCTCCTCTCTACCACCTCCTGCACATTTCCTTACTATCCACCCTCAACAACCAACAACTTCCAACGACCATCATATCAACTCTCTCTACCATTCCTACCACCAACCCATCATCGCAACTGCTCCTCCAATATAACTAACTCACCTTGAAATCAATCACTACCCTGCCATTGTCCGTCAAAACTTCCACAAATATTCATCACCATTTCATTGCAAATAGAAAACCAAGCAACCAACTTCCTTATGCATCACGAGCAGCAATGTATATCCCATCACCTCGTCTGCTCTCTGTTTTGGCATCAGCAACTATAATCAAAACTCTAAGCATCTCCTCACTACACTCCTCTATAACCTAACCAACTTCCATTTTCCTACAAACCACAGCAACTGCATCATCCTCTTTAAACTGCAGCAACATTCCTCCTACACCAAACAGCCTACCATCCATCATTTCAGCAAATGCAAAACTCAAGCAAACCACTACATCCAGCCAATCCTTCCTGCCAAAACTTGCGAAAATCACTTGAATTGCCACCTACTCAATCATCGTGCTCTATAGCTAATACCTCCTCTGCCTGAACCAAATACGCAAATACATTCACCAGCAACCTCACCGCCACTTCAATCACCTCCCACCTCTCTGCCAAATCAATGATCCATCTCTCGAAATCCGCAAAATCATCGACCAATCAGCAACCCGAATCAAACCAAACCAAATTTCCTTTACCAAAACATTCAACTGCACCCGTGAATGCCAGAAATCGAGAAACAAAAGCTCAAACCAAAAATCGCCTAAAATTAACATTGCATGTTTTATGTCCTTTTTCTTTATTCTTTTTAAAGAGTCGTGTTTGTTTTGTTTAGTTGAGTTGAATTTTGTGGGTTAGGATATCTGTGAGTTTGTGTTAAGTTTATGGGGCTTTGGGGTATTAGGCCGTGCGTATGTTGTTGTGTGTGTTTTAAGTTTTTTGTAAATCTTCATTTCTTAAAAAAGGAGAAAAAATAAAAAATCTTTAAAAAAAAATAATAATATGAATTTGCTTTCGTTTGCCTTTGTTTTTGTATTATCCTTTAAAAAAAATTCACTTTCCTTTGTATTTTTTTTTCTTATTTGAATTTTTAGATTGCAAATTGCAGAAAATCAAAAGGAAGTGCTTGCTAGCTGGAAGATTGCTTCGCTTGCTAAAAAAACAAAGAAAAATCATCGTTTTAAAAATTAAATTGCTAATAATTTTGCACGCTTTGGTATTGTGCTCTCAACGCTCGCTTTTAGCTTCTTGCACTATTGGTTGCTTGCATTTAAAAAAAAATCCAAAAACAAAATAAAATTTCATTCGTAGTTGCATTGTTAATACATGTTTAGTTTCTTTTTACATTCATTTCATCTATTTTTTATTTTATAAGGGAAACATCCAAATCCACATAAGGTGGGGGATTTCATCACCCCTTCCTTGGCCCACAAATTACATTTTATTGTATAATTTGACTAATAATAACGGTTAGACATTGGACTTAAGGGTATCACGAGCTCACCTAGAGCTTAATTGTATCTTGACTCATTGTCTTCTTTCGACAATTCAATTTCTTGGTGTCTCGACTATGGCAGAGCAATAATCAGTTATAAATATTATGGTGATTCGTAAATATTATAGTGATTTTTCTCTAAAGGTACTTAAATCTTCGATTGCATTTCTACGGTGATTCGTGGTGCACCGATAACTCCTGTACGTTACCAAGCTAAGAACCATTATGTTGGATAAAGATAAAGTGTGATTATACAATTTTTGGTTAGCAGCTACTAAGAACAGAAAATTTGTAAGTAAGTCCTTGCGTTCATTTAGTTGCAAGCACATGCATATATATAAAGAAAACCAAAATCCAAAAGTATTTTTTTTTACATTTTACTTAAATTTGTTTTTCTAAAAAAATTCAAAAAAAAATTAAACAAAATCAAAGAATAAAAACAAGCATTTTACTTAAGTTAGTTTTTTCAGAAAAACAAAAATCTAAAATATCTTTTCAAAAATAAATAATTAAAAAATAAAAAGATGTAAAAAAAAGAAAAAATTGAAAATCCAAAATGAAAAATAACAAAACAAAAATCAAATCTTCAATTTTTAAAAATAAATTCTTTTTGGTAAATATTTTTCCTTTAAATTTTTTTATAAAAAAAGGCATATATACATTTCATTTTCTAATCCATGTTTCATACTTTTAACTTGATTTTCAATCTTTCTTTCCTTGACCTTTTCACTTATGCATGAGTACCTGGACTCTTGACACAACAACAAATCATTTAACTCAAATGAACAATCCTCCAACGATGGTGATCGAAAATCCTTCCCGAACTCTTATGGGTAAAATCTTTCCTGATAGAGTTTCTATTCCTTCTTGTAAAACATTACCTACCCCAACAGGTAACCATTTCGAAATTCATCCAATCATATTGCCACGCTCCCAAAATTTGGCAATTCTGAACAAGATGACCGATATATCTTCTTAATAAAATTCAAGCAAGTATGTGCAACCATTAAACTCCAACAATTATGTGACGACGGAATCAAACTTTGGTTAATTCCATTCGCCCTTACTGATTACATTGAAAAATGGTTGTATAGCTTACCTACAAACTCAATCAAAATTTGGGAAGAATTTGTTAAAGGTTTCTTAATAAAGTTGTACCCCTTCAAAAAAACAACTAAAATCCGAAATGAAATTGTCAATTTTCATCAATTCAGGGGCGAATATGTTGAAAAATATTTTGAAAGATATAAAGAGATTTTGATAAAACATCCACATCATAATTTAGAAAAATGGACTCTTTGCCTAATCTTATACGATGGACTTGAAAATAGCTCACAAACCATGCTTGAATCGATGTGCCAATGCAATTTTCTTGCTCAACATCATGACGATGCTTGGCAATTCCCCAAAAACTTGGTCGAAATGTCATCCCAATAGGAAAGTTCTAACAAAAAATCCATTTATTCACGATCGAGCGCACACTCGATAAGATCATCTTCAACTTAGGAAGCTAAAATTGATGCAATGATTAATAAATTCGACAATGTTTTCTCTTCCAACCAAATGAACCAAGCTTCCCAACCAATGTGTTGTAAATGCAATGATCCGAATCACATAGCCGATTAGTGTCCTAAATTGGTAGAACAACTCAATGCTTTTACTAAGGTTAAAGATGACCCGTTTTCTCCAATATACAATCCTGGTTGGAGAAATCATCCTAACTATGCGTAGAACCAAAATAATTCCAACACGAATATGGTTCGTCCCAATTTGAAGCACTTTCAAACAATGCTTCGAACCCTCCCTTTCAGCCCAATCACTTTCAACAAAATTTTGTGGATCCATCTTAAAATCAACCGCAACAATCTTTTTCTCCCCAAGACGATAAAATTTTGACCTCACTTGAGGAAAGTCTTGAAACTTTGGCTAAATCAACCACTCAAAGCCTCCAATCAAACAGCAATTTGCAAAAGTTGTTAACCTCGTAATGTAGAATACGAGTCAATCAATTGCTAAATTTTAAATACAAATGAGTCAATTAGCCATCTGTAAGTGAATGTGAATGAGGTAAATTCTCAAGTCATCAAGTTTCGAATCCTAGAATTAAAATACAAACTCAAATCAAGCCCATGTTGTTCAAGACATCAATGTAAATCAAATGAATGCTACCATGACTTTGCATTCAGGCAAACAAATTGATAACCAAGTTATTAATTCAAATGATCCTTTTGACACTTCGAAAACAAGCAATTCAAAAAACATCGAGTCAAACATTGAATCAAATGCCAATCCAAATTCTTCTTCTACTCAAGTAGACCAACCTATTGAGTGTCGTGTTCCATTTCCATATTGTCTTCGACCCAAGAAACATTCTGACCAAATGAAAAAGATGTTGGAAATTTTTAAATAAGTCAAAGTTAACATTCCTCTTCTTGATATCGTTCAACAAGCCCTAGCTTATGCTAAGATTCTAAAGGACTTGTGTACTCAAAAACGACACACTCGCATACTAAAGAAAGTTTTCTTAGCTGTCGGAATTAGCGAAGCCTTGTCCCAATCAACTCCTATCAAATATAAAGATCCTGGATGTCCGACAATCTCATGCACAATAGGAGACAGGACGATTAATAAATGCTTACTAGATTTTGGTGCAAGTGTCAACTTGATTCATTGTTCAGTTTATCAGCAATATGGCTTAGGTGAACTAAAACTGATGAAAGTAACTCTTTAATTTTCCGATCGTTTGGAAAAAGAAACCCATGGGAGAAATTAAGGATGTACTCATCAAAATTGGCCAATTTATATTCCTCGTTGATTTCATCGTATTAGACACACAACCCATGAATAATCCTATGAGTCAAATTCCATTGATTTTAGGCCAACCTTTCTTGGCTACTTTAAATGCTCTAATCAATTATCGAAATTGTTCGATGAAAACTTCTTTTGGAAACATGACTTTGGATCTTAACATTTTCAATCTTGAAAATCATCGAACGAACCAGTCGACCAACAGTGGAAGTTAGCTCCATTCAAGAAAATTTTGACAACAAAATAGTTGACCTTAACAACTAACGCAAGACCTAATACGAACAACTATTTCATGATAATCCTAACAAAATTGAAAACGCATTTCCACTTGAACCCCTTACCGTTGAACCTAAACTTCAATCGAATTCTTTGATTAAACAACCTCCTCGATTGGAACTCAACCTCTTCCCGATCACCTTAAGTACGCATACTTAGGCAACAACGAAACCTTTCCTGTCATAATCTCTTCAAATCTCTCTCTTGATCATGTAGCTCCCCTTTTTTCAATTCTGTCGAAAAATAAAGAAGCAATTGGATGGTCGATTACTGATATAAAGGGAATTAGTCCCGCTCTTATTCACATATCGCATCCATTTAATTGACAAAGCAAAGAGTGTTCATGACGTGCAATGAAAGCTTGACCCAAAAATGAAGGATGCAGTTTGAGACGAAATTCTTAAACTCCTCAATAATGGAATTATATATCCCATTTATGATAGTTTGTGGGTTAACCCAATTCAAGTCGTGCCTTAAAAGTATAGACTTACCATTATCAAGAATGACTCGAACGAACTCATTTAACTCGTATTCAAATGGGTTGGCATGTTTACATTGATTATCGAAAATTAAATGCTGCAACACAAAAAGATCACTTTTCTCTTCCTTTCATCAACCAAATGCTTGAACAATTAGTCGGCCATGAATTCTATTACGTTCTTGATGGTTATTCCGGTATAACCAAATTTTAGTCACTCCCAATGATTAATAGAAAATGACTTTCATGTGTCCCTTTGGCACCTTAGCATAACGACGTATGCCATTTGACCATTGCAACGCTCTTGCTACTTTTCAAAGATGCATGGTCAGCATCTTTTACGGCATGATTGAATGCTTTCTAGATGTGTTTATTGACTTTTTTTCCATCTTTGAAAATTCTTTTTCCGAGTGCTTACACCATCTTGAGTTGGTTCTGAATCGATGTATGGACAAATCTTGACGTTAAATTGGGAAAAATGTCATTTCATGGTCAAACATGGCATGTCTTTGGACATGTCGTTTCAAACAAAGGCATTGAGGTAGATAAAGAAAATTTTGACGTAATTGAGAATCTACCCATTCCAAAATTTGTCAAAGACATTCGTTTTTTTCTTAGGCCTGCTGGTTTTTATCGATGCTTTGTGAAATTTTTTTGTAAAATTGCTCGAACTTTGATGACTCTTCTTAAAGACGTTCCATTTGACTTTAATTCTGACCGTGTTTCTGCTTTCGAACGTCTCAAAAATGAACTCAATTATGTTCCCATTTTTTTCTCACCTAATTGAGTTCTTTCTTTTGAAATAATGTGTGACGCTTCCAACTTCGCAGTTGGTGCTGGATTAGGACAACGCTTCAACAAAATTCTTTATGTCATCTACTAAGCGAATATGACTCTTAATAATGCTCAACTCAATTACACGACCATTGAAAAGAGCTTCTAGAGGTAGTCTTCGCGCTCGAAACATTTTGACCTTATTTGATTGGCTCACACATTACAATTTACACTAACCACTCCGCTCTTAGGTACCTTTTCGCTAAAAAGGATGCTAAGTCTCATTTGATCCATTAAATCCTATTACTCCAAGAATTTGACCTCACAGTTAAAGACAAAAAGGATCTGAAAATGTCATTGTTGATTATTTATCGCATCTTCCAAATGCGACATCTTCCTTACCAATCAACGAGAACATTCCTGATTAACAACTCTTTTCTGTTTCTGTCGATCCATGGTATGCCGATATAGTGAAACTATTTAGTCACTAAGGAAACTCCTTCATTTTGGTCTAAACAAGATAAATATACATTACTTTCCTAAGTCAAGTACTTCTATTGGGACAATCCATATTCGTTTAAGTACCGTTCTGACCAAATCATTTGATGTTGCATCCTGGATTGCGAAATTAAGAGTGTTCTTTCATTTTGTCATCACGAAGCCTGTGGTTGCCACTTTGGTCCGAAGAAAACAGCGGAAAATCGCTTCAATGTGGTTTTTACCGGCCTACACTTTTCAAAGATGCATTTGAGTTTTGTAAAACTTGAGATTGCTATCAAATTGTAGGAAGAATCTCTCGATGAAACATGTTGCTTTAAACCCCATTCTTACGATAGAAATAACATTTGGGGTATTGACTTTATAAGACCGTTTTCCAGTTCTTTCTGAAATCTGTAAATTCTTCTTGTTGTTGATTACGTCTAATGGGTTGAAGCCATTCCTTGTAAAATAAATGGCTACAAAATTATTGTGAAATTCAGAAAAGAAAACATCTTTTCGACCATTGGACACTTCGCACTATAATAAGCTATAATGGAACCCATTTCTGTAATCGCTCATTTGAAACTCTAATGAAGAAACCCAATAACCCACAAGTTATCCACTCCTATCTTCCTCAAACTTGTGGCCTAGTTGAAGTTCAAAATTGCCAAATCAAGCAAATTTTAGAGAAAACTGAATATAAATCGAAAAGATTGGTCATAAAAATTAGTTGATGTGCTTTGGGCTTACAGAACTGCATATAAAACCAACCTTGGTATGTCCCGTTTTAGGCTAGTATATGGCAAAGCGTGTAATTTACCCATCGAACTTTAACATAAAGCGTTGTATGCAATTAAGAACATTATTTCAATTATGAAAAATCTAGCAAAAACAGAAAATTACAAATCAATGAATTAGAGGAGATTAGGAACAACATGTATGAAAACGAAAAAATTACAAAGAAAGAGCAAAAGTATTTCATGACAAGTCAATCCTAAGGAAAACATTTTCGCCAAACCAAAATGTCCTTTTGTACGACTCTCGACTTCCATTGTTCCTTGGGAAATTATAATCGAGGTGGACATGACCATACATTATTTGTAATGTTTTCCACATTGTGCCATAGAAATAGAAAACCCTAGGAATGGTTCGACTTTTGAAGTCAGTGGTCATCATTTAAAACCTTACTTGGAGTTGGCAGATGATCGAGAGGATGAGCTCATGATTCTTCATGAGCTACACTACGTGTAGTAAGAAATTTTAACTCTCTTGTAAATATGCATATATTTTTCTCCTCTACACTCATTACGTAATGACTTGATATTTTCAACCATTCGCATCCAAACATGCCAGAATTGAATTGCTCAAAATATCAAGTTGTTAATCTATTTTTGGCAACTCAGCATATATAGTAAATAAATGTGATTCTCCACCTCTATACCCACGCTAGCCAAGAACATTACGGAGTAATGCCGTCAACTAGCATGGAGAATAAGGCCATTGAGGAGCGACCACCCGTGTAATTGCTTTGTGCAAGCACCGATATGTCAGATAGTAGAACGTGCATTTCAACTTAAGATGAAATCCGACATACCGATACAAACTCAAAGCTGCTACAAAGTGGCTATATAATCTTTGAAAACAAATATAGAAATAAACATAACACAAATCTGTCACAGACAATGCATAACACAAAGGCTGAAATAGATATGAATATATAACACATGAAAGTATACATTAGAGTAGTGGTCAAAAAGACCCACAATTTCACAAAAGAATAGATACAAGAGAAAGTCAAAAGAATAAGTATACTTCAAGGAGTCTCTATCTCGCATGGATACAACCAAAAACTACTAATCTAAGTAGTTAGCCAAAAGTCGGGATAATAATAATCTCAGATGAGAAGTCAAGCAGAAGCACCTGTAACATCTCGGTCTGACCCGAGTATTATTTAATAAGAAAATAATAATAGGATCAGTCTAACTATAAATATCATATGAAATGGTATAAAATAAGAGATATGACAAAAAGTATGATAACCATAAAGCCATACTGTGATAAGTATGTAATTGAAAACCAACTAGAGATTAATCAGTATCACAAGAATCTTCTCAAAGATCGAAAAGAATGTCATACTCTTTATTTTTATTCACCAAGCCCTAAATATTGATAATTATATCAATGCCAATCAAAAAAGTTAATGACACACAGATTCACCAATGCACAAATATTGATAAAACTCAGTAATGTAAATCGTGAAAATTGGTGAAACACAAATTCTAGAAATCATAAATGGAAATCCAGAAATCACGAAAAGGGGGAGGCCAATCACAAAACGGGAGCATGAATGCTCACCAACGCGTGTATCACAAAACGGAACGCTATTCCATGGTTGCTAACCATTAATTTTGAGCCGAAGCTCCACAGAACGGTCTGAAGACCATGGGTCGCTACCCCACCAAATTGAGCCGAAGCTCCACAGAAATGGGGTTTAGTCTCCCTCGCAGACAAAGAGACATCGCACATTGCTAGTCTAAATCACAAAATGACCATCATCGATCATCAAGAAGTGTCAATTACACTAAGCTAGTAAATATATGAGCTTAGCCTCATGTCCCATAACCACTAGCTTAACTTAAATATTTACGAACAAATTGTAGATCTCCACTAGAAAATTGTCACAAGAGATTCAATCGAACAAGTCTAAGAATTAACCGACGAAGTAAACGCAAGCGTTTCATACCACTTGTTTTACTAAGTCGTTTTATTAGATTTCTCATACGAGTGAGGTAAAGGGTTGTATATACTAGTAGATTGGAAAACGGTTTAAGAAATGAGCTTTGTAATAAAATAGTGTTGAAATCGTTTTGATAAAAGAGTTTTGATATTTACTACTAGTATTGAAAACCTTTATATTTTTAAGTGACAAATCACAAAAATGATTATAGAAATAATCAATCGCCAAAATTCACATACGAAGACGTGAATTGAATCCAAAGAAATCGATACCAAATCCATCAAGGTGGATGTTCCAAAAATCCCAAAGAAAATGTCATCAAAGACGATAATAAATGATAACCACAAATGAGAATCGACACAAATCGATTAAATTTGGAAACTCAAGCTAAAATAGGCAAAATAGGAAAAAACAAGCAGATTCAGATGTCTGAAGTATATAATTCAGACGTCTGAATCTGGAAAATAAAATATTTTCTAGAACAGAATTCAGACGTCTGAATCAATAAATTCAGACATCTCGAAATGCTAAATTTTAGCCTATTTCCTTTCTGGTTCAATTCGAAGCAATTCAGACATCTGGAAATATTGATTCAGACGTCTGAATCTGGGAATAGAAATTTTCCCAGTGCAATATTCAAACGTCTGAAATGGAGCATTCAGACGTCTGAAACCTGTTTCTCAGGCCTTTCTAGAACCTTGGCCAAAAATGGCCAAAATGAATATCGAAAGCGATCGGACGAGCAATAACCGACTAAGGATTTATGCCAAGCGACAACCCAGCCTCAAAGGCTCTTTGATACGCCTCGAATATCCATGTCCAAATATGCATATAAGGATTTTCATAAATTTGCTTTCAAAACACCGAAAATTGGAATATTCACCAAAGCAATCCAAACCAAAAGCAAATGCACATGAATAAGTGTTAGAAATTCATACCTAAGAACAAGGATAGATATAGACATAGATGTGAGATAAAAATCTCACCTTTAAACCCAAAACAAATGAAGAAGAAGCTATAGAGCAGTGGCAAGAATAATCACTCTTCAATACAACCCAAATGAGTTTGAATCTAAGCTTAAAAGAGAAACATTTCCTAAATTAGGTTTAGGAATTTCTGAAATTGGTAAGAGAATGAGTTGGAGAAGAAGAAGAGGAGGCTTACCAAAGCTTCTTCTATAAATTTGGAGCTAGAACTTGGTTTGCAAATGGAAACTAGGGCTTGAAGTTTTAATTTTCCATTCCTCTCTCCATTGTTGCTAAAGATTGACTATTAGGAAAGAGAAGTAAAGTAATGAAGAGAAGAGGGGTGAAGCTTGGGTCTAATGAGCTGAAACAAAACCAAAGCCCTAAGTGAAAAAGTTGCAAATTTTACCATCTCCAAACATATCGAAGTTTATACTCAAAAAGGTCGCAAACGTCATTTTGAACTCAATGGGTGTGGTCTCGAGTCCTAATTCGACTGTTTGCAAAAAGTAGCTATTTGAACAATAATCCGACTAACGATGAATTATTTTATATAAATTTTTTAAATATTCAATCGTAAAATATGCGGGTTGTTACAGACTCTCCTTCTTAAAAGAAATTGCGTCCTCGCAATCCTAAGGAATAAATGAAAAAAAAGTAACAATGATAAAAGCATATCAACACAAAAAGAAGAATTTTTTTAAAAAACAAGAAGTTCACCTCAAAGAGCACGAGAAAGCAAGTCCAGGTGTGTTCGCTCGATGAATTCTCTGGATTCCCAAGAACAAGCCATAGGATTTGAGGGCCATTTAACTTTCACAAGAGGAGCATCTTTATTTCGAAGGCGTTTAATCTCCGAAGCAATGATACGAATAGGATGTTGCTCATAAGTCAAATTAAGCGAAATTTCTGTTTCTTCCACAACACCAGGCTCAAGAATAGAATTGGAATCTCGAAGGCATTTCCGTAATTGAGAAACGTTAAACATGTCATGAATAGCAAAAAACTGAGCCGGTAATAAAAGGCGATAAGCCACGGAACCAATACGTTCGGTGATGGAAAATGGACCAATATATCGAGGTGCTAACTTTCCCCATCGACTGAAACGCACAACACCCTTCATAGGTGAAACACAAACAAACACAAAATCTCCCACAGAAAATTCTAATCTCCTTCTTCGGTTATCGGCATAGGATTTTTGCCTAATTTGAGCTTCCTTCATCCTATGACGAATAAGATCAATCTTTTCTGTGGAATCACGAATAAAATCTGGACCTAAAAACAGCTTCTCACCGGCCTCAAGCCAACAAGAAGTAGATCGGGATGGCCTTCCATATAGTGCCTCGAAAGGTGCCATACCAATAGAAGATTGGAAGCTATTATTATAGGAAAACTCAACAAGAGAAATATGATCTTCCCAACTTCCACCAAAATCAAGAACACATGAATGAAGAAGATCTTCAAGAGTTTGATTCACACGCTCGGTTTGTCCATCGGACTGAGGATGATAGCGGTGCTAAAATTAAGCTTCGTTCCCTAAGCTTTTTGAAGACTCTTCCAAAATCCACTAGTAAACAATGGATCACGATCACTAACAGTAGAAGTAGGAACTCCATGTAATTTAACAATTTCTTTAATAAAGAGCTTGGCCCAAAGAGGAACGGTTCAATTAGACCGAATGGGGATAAAATGAGCGGATTTAGTAAGTCTATCAACAATCACCCATATGCTATCATGATCCTAACGAGAACGGGGAAGGTCGTCTATAAAATCCATAGAAATATGATCCCACTTCCAAATTGGAATATCCAAAGGTTGCAATAACCCACCGGGCCTTTGATGCTCGGCCTTGACAAGTTGGAAGTCATGTAAAGCTTAACAAAGTTTGCAATATCTGATTTCATTCCATTCCAATAATAAATTCTCTTCATATCCATGTACATTTTACTACTACCGGGATGAATGGTAAATTTAGAACGATGGGAACCTTCTAAGATTTCTTTGCGAAGATCACTAATATTTGGCGCGAGAAGTCTACCAAATTTTCGAATACCGCCATGAGAATCAATATCAAAGTCTTTCAAACCTTCAATACCAATTTTATCCCTAAATTTTGGGCAAGAAGAGCCAATTCGAGATCTAGCTTTTGAGCTTCAAGAATTGGTCTAAAAGAGAAGGATGAGCCTCAAGGCTACATAAAGCCAAAGATGAACATAAATGGGACTCACGATCTTGAATCTCACAAGTGGATAAAATTCCGAGATCATTCCATTCAGATATCATCATGGAAACAACCGCTTGTAGCTTTCCGCTAAGGGCGTCGACAACCCGATTTCCTTTTCCAGGAGTATAGAGAATGTCAAGATCATAAGATGCGAGGAACTCGAGCCAACGGAAATTAAGTTCCTTTTGAGAAAATAAATACTTCAAAGATTTATGATCTGTACAGAGAACAAATTTCTCTCCCAAAAGATAATGACGCCAAATTTTAAGAGCGAAAATAATAGCCGCGAGCTCTAAACCATGAGTGGTATATCTAGTCTCGGCAAGCTTCAATTGCCTAGAAGCATAAGCAATAACACGTTCCCTTTGCATACGAATGGCACCCAAACTAACGCAACTAGCTTCGGTATAAACAATAAAATCTTGGTTTCCCAAGGGAACAACAAGAACAGGAGCATCGGAAAGGAGTTCTTTTAATTTCTGAAAAGAAGCTTCACGTTTGTCCGACCAAATGTATTTAATTCCCTTCTTTGTCAAACTAGTAAGAGGCACGACAATTTTAGAAAAGTCTTTTATGAAACTGCGGTAATAACCTGCCAACCCTGGATCTCCGTCACACTCTCCGGTCTCTTCCAACTTTGAATCGCTTCAATCTTTGAAGGATCTACAGAAATTCCGGATTCGGAAATGATATGACCGAGAAACTTCACACGAGATTGCCAAAAGTGGCATTTAGAAAATTTTGCTTTCGAATGATTGCTCCTAAGAGTTTCCAACACAATCTGAAGATGTTTTTCATGCTCCTCCTCGGTTTTAGAATACACAAGAATATCATCAATAAAGATGAGAACAAATCGATCTAGGGAGTCTTTGAAAACTTTATTCATAAGGTCAACGAAATAAGCCGGAGCATTCGTTAAACCAAATGGCATAACAAGCCATTCATAAGATCCATAACGAGTATGGAACGATGTCAAAGGAATGCTATCCTCTACAATACGAAGCTGATGAAAACCGGTTGCTAAGTCCAATTGTGAAAAGACTCTAGCAGCACTAAGTTGATCGAATAGATCATCAATCCGAGGTAAGGGATATTTATTCTTGATAGTGAGATCATTAAGCTTGCGGTAGTCAATGCAAAGCCTAAGTGTACCATCAGATTTCTTCACAAAAATAGCAGAAGCTCCCCAAGGCGAGGAACTAGAGCGAATAAATTGCTTCGTCTCCAATTTGGATAATTGTTTGCGCATCTCCTCATTTTCTTTATTGGACATACGATAAGGAGGACGAGTAATAGGTAAAGCTCCAAGAATTAGATTAATTCTGAACTCAATTGCTCGCTTAGGTGGTAACCCTAAAACGGGCTCAAATATGTCAGAAAATTTACGAACAATGTGAATAAGAGAAATGACATCTTCCACATCATCATTATCGTCATCATGAGGATTTAAAGAATATAAAGATGCTGTGGAGTTGGAATCCGAATCTTTAAGAACAATAGAAATCTGATTGACAGATTGAGGATGTCGAAGATGAATAGTCTGCTCAGGACATAGGATATGAGCTTCATAACGGTTAAGCCAATCCATTCCCAAAATCATTCCAAAGCCTAAATAACGCATGAAATGCAGATCGGCTCGGAAAAAAAATCACACAAAATAATCTTGACATCTTTACAAAGAAAACTAAGTGTTGCGGATCCACCAACCGGATTCACAATTCTCAAAGAAGTCATTAAAGCCATAACACTCAAAGAAAAAGTATTAACAAGCTCTTTTGATATAAAAGAATGGGACGCACCCATATCAAAAAGAACTCGAATAGGTTGATCACAAAATAAAATAATGCCTTCAAGGATAGAATGAGAAATACCTTGACCATGAGAAGTGTCGCTAGGGGCTTGCACCACATTAAGCTTTCCCTCCTTCCTGTTTTTGAGTTTGGGACATGCTGATATATAATGTCCCGAACCTTTGCAATAGCAACAAGCAAGTGGCTTTGAACACTTATTAGCATAATGGTCTTTAGAACCACAATTGTAGCATTGCCCACTACTAGAGGTAGAAGTCTTTGCCACCGGAGTTGCTTGCTTTCCTTTCTTGTTGGGATAAGGACCTTTGAACTTATTAGGCCTTTTCTTGTTGTTGAAGTTTGGTTTGGCACCCATAACTTCAACGTCATTCTCCTTATCTGCCTCTTCAAGACGAAGAGCGATATCAACGAGTTGATCAAAAGAAACTTCTAATTTTAGAAGTAATGGCTTCTTGAGATTTTTATTCAAGCCATAGACAAATCTTTGGTTCTTCTTCAATGGGGTGTTTATGTATTCGACCCCGTATTTAGAAAGTGACTCGAATGATGCGACAGAGTCTACCATAGAGGATTCACCTTGAACAAGGTCAATGAAACGACGAGCCAATGTCACCTTCTCAGCTTCTGGCACAAACTTTAATTCGAATCGTTCTCGGAATCTCTCCCAAGTAAGATCCGCTTCATTTATTTCAGAAATCAGAAGCTCATACCAGTCTAATGCTCTTTCTTGGAGCATACTAGAAGCCACCTGAACTCGGTGAAGATCAATAAGATTCATGCGAGAAAAGTTTCGATCGCATGTTCTTATCCAAGCTTGGACTTGAATAATAGTTTCAGAACCTCTGAATGGCTTCCCACCCAAGTTGGTATAATCACCGCACAAACATGCAAATCCAAACTTAGGGTGAGTAGGCTCTGGATTGGGTCCGGCTGCCTTAGCGTTCTTTACTAGATCAAGAAGTTATTGTGCGGGCATAAATACTCCATTTTAGGGAGTAGCACTAGATTGACTGGTGCTAGGACGGCCAGGTCTAACCATTTCTCTTCTTTAAGAAAGAAAGGAAGAAGAAGAAAAAGTTTATTCACAAAATGAATATCAAACAATAATGATTGATAAAACAAGAAATCACAAAAGAAAATAGGATAAGACGGTACGACCACTCGAATTAAATCCTAAGGCACGACTCCTAAGATGGACTTGGGACGATGATCCTTGTTAAATTATCCTACATTGTTCCGAAGTTTTGCTCTAATACAAGACTGTGACGCCCCACCTCTATACCCATGCTAGCCAAGAACACTACGGAGTGATGCCGTCAACTAGCACGGAGAATAAGGCCGTTGAGGAGCGACCACCCGTGTAATTGCTTTGTGCAAGCACTGATATGTCAGATAGTAGAACGTGCATTTCAACTTAAGATGAAATCCGACATACCGATATAAACTCAAACCTGCTACACAGTGGCTATATAATCTTCAAAAACAAATATAGAAATAAACATAACACAAATCTATCATAGACTATTCATATCACAAAGGCGGAAATAGATATGAATATATAACACATGAAAGTGTACATCAGAGTAGTGGTCAAAAAGATCCACAATATCACAAAAGAATAGATACAAGACAAGTCAAAAGAATAAGTATACATCAAGGAGTCTCTATCTCGAATGTATACAACCAAAAACTACTAATCTATGTAGCTGGCCAAAAGTCAGGATAATAATAATCCCAGATGAGAAGTCAAGCAGAAGCACCTGTAACATCTCGGTCTGACCCGAGTATTATTTAATAAGAAAATAATAAACGGATCAGTCTAACTATAAATATCAGATGAAATGATATAAAATAAGAGATATGAAAAAAACGTATGATAACCATAAAGCCATACAGTGATAGGTATGTAATTGAAAACCAACTAGAGATTAATCAATATCACAAGAATCTTCTCAAAGATAAAAAAGAATGTCATACTCTTTATTTTTATTAACCAAACCCTAAATATTGACAATTATATCAATGCCAATCACAAAAGTTAATGACATACAAATTCACCAATGCACAAATATTGATAAAACTTATCAATATAAATCACAAAAGTTGGTGAAACACATATTCTAGAAATCGTCAGTGGAAATCCAGAAATTACGAAAAGGGGGAGGCCTATCACAAAACGGGAGCATGAAAGCTCACCAACACGTGTATCACAAAACAGAACGCTATTCCATGGTTGCTAATCATTACTTTTGAGCCGAAGCTCCACAGAACGGTCCGAAGACCATGGGTCGCTACCCCACGAAATTGAGCCGAAGCTCCATAGAAATGGGGTTTAGTTTCCCTCGCAGACAAAGAAACATCACACATTGCTAGTCTAAATCACAAAATGATCATCATCGATCATCAAGAAGTGTCAATTACACTAGGCTAGTAAATATATAAACTTAGCTTCATGTCCCATAACCACTAGCTTAACTTAAATATTTACGAACAAATTGTAGATCTCCACTAGAAAATTGTCACAAGAGATTCAATCGAACAAGTCTAAGGATTAACCGGCGAAGTAAACGCAAGCGTTTCATACCACTTGTTTTACTAAGTCGTTTAATTAGATTTCTCATACGAGTGAGGTAAAGCTTTGTATATACTAGTAGATTGGAAAACGGTTTAAGAAACGAGCTTTGTAATAAAATAGTGTTGAAATCGTTTTGATAAAAGAGTTTTGATATTTACTACTAGTATCGAAAACCTTTATATTTTAAAGTGACAAATCACAAAAATGATTGTAGAAACAATCAATCACCAAAATTCACATACGAAGATGTGAATTGAATCCAAAGAAATCGATACCGAATCCATCAAGGTGGATGTTCCAAAAATCCCAAAGAAAATGTCATCAAAGATGATAATAAATGATAACCACAAATAGGAATCAACACAAATCGATTAAATTTGGAAACTCAAGCTAAAATAGGCAAAACAAGAAAAAACAGGATGATTCAGACGTATGAAGTGTATAATTCAGACGTCTGAATCTGGAAAATAAAATATTTTTCAGAATAGAATTCAGACGTCTGAATCAATAAATTCAGACGTCTGGAAATGCTAAATTTTAGCCTATTTCCTTTCTGGTTCAATTCGAACCAATTCAGACATCTGGAAATATTGATTCAGACGTATGAATTTGGGAATATAAATTTTCCCAGTACAATATTCAGACGTCTGAAATGGAGCATTCAGACGTCTAAAACCTGTTTCTCAGGCCTTTCTTTAACCTTGGCCAAAAATGGCCAAAATGAATATCGAAAGCCATCGAACGAGCAACAACCGACTAAGGATTTATGCCAAGTGACAACCCAGCCTTAAAGGCTCTTTGATACGCCTCGAATATCAATGTCCAAATATCCATATAAGGATTTTCATAAATTTGCTTTCAAAACACCAAAAATTGGATTATTCACCAAAGCAATCCAAACCAAAAGCAAATGCACATGAATAGTGTTAGGAATTCATACCTAACAACAAGGATAGATATAGACATAGATGTGAGATAAAAATCTCACCTTTAAACCCAAAACAAATGAATAAGAAACTATAGAGCAATGGCAAGAACAATCACTCTTCAATACAACCCAAATGAGTTTGAATCTAAGCTTAAAAGAGAAAGATTTCCTAAATTAGGTTTAGGAATTTCTGAAATTGGTAAGAGAATGGGTTGGAGAAGAAGAAGAGGAGGCTTACCAAAGCTTCTTCTATAAATTTGGAGCTAGAACTTGATTTGCAAATGGAAACTAGGGCTTGGAGTTTTAATTTCCCATTCCTCTCGCCATTGTTGCTAAAGCTTGAGTATTAGGAAACTGAAGTAAAGTAATAAAGAAAAGAGGGGTGAAGCTTGGGTCTAGTGAGCTGAAACAAAACCAAAGCCCTAAGTGAAAAAGTAGAAAAATCCTACTATCTCCAAACATATCGAAGTTTATACTCAAAAAGGTTGCAAACGTCATTTTGAACTCAATGGGTATGGTCTCGAGTCCTAATTCGACTGTTTGCAAAAAGTAGCTTTTCAGATAATAATCCGACTAACGATGAATTATTTTAAATAAAATATTTAAATATTCAAACGTAAAATATGCGGGTTGTTACAATAAATAAATCACAGGTTCATAGATACAGAGTAATATACAATATGCAGTGGAAATAAAAGATAGTAGTTCATGAAGCTACTATAAACATATCAGAGTTAAATCAGATACAACAGAAGTTTCAAATACAATAGTCAAATACAAGATTAGAATACATCACTGAAATCGACTGAATAACTGCAAGCTGAAAGGATGTAAATGGATCTCCAAACGAAGCTCCAACTCCAAAGGTGAGTCTCAAAAGCTTTTCACTCAGTCTAACCCGAGTGTAATGCAAAACACAAAACATTCGAGTCAGGATAAAATTCTTATATCAATAAATCCAACTCAAGTGAAATAACAACTGAAATACAAGTAACTCAAAGGATGTTTGGGATAACCATCCTCTAGGGATCCCTTTAACCATCTACTATGTAGTAATATACGCTATTATAATAATGTCTAAAGTAAAGTATAATATATTTAAAAATAGCTTTAAGGAGTTACCCAATATCCCCCTTAACACATTTTATATATTCTCATAGTCTATACAGTACTGCAATCTCCCCCGTATTGGGCGTCGTCAGAGGGCACCCTATAGGTATGGTATAAAAAAATCGTATAAAGCCCACTAGGGTAGGTGACAAGGCACAACGAGGCAATGCCAGGGTAGATATACTAATTGCACTTCCGGACAGGTGGTAACGCGTAGCAGCTACTACCGCCCACCTCGAGCCACACTCCCAAAAATCAAAGGTGCACCCAATCAATCACAAGGTAATAGAATGGTATCGAAGAAGTGTGTCTGATAAGAGGAGAAACCTCATTAGCCCGTCAGTTGATCCTCTTTTATCCACCTTATGCCAACTCACATGAGTCGGGTTCATATACATACCTCAGTAGAACGCCGCCGCCATCCTACTTCATTCAGGAATCTCCACCGCGTACACGGTTGTTAAGTGGTTTTCGGAGTTGGCAGAGAGTATGACAACTTCCGATCCTGGTCTCTTTAACAACCAAACGTTATAATAACACCGCGGTCATTTCAAAATAGTTTATATTTCAAAACCAAAATATCATTGCCATTTCAAAACAATATAAATCTGATATCATTTCCATTTCAAAACCAAATCAATACGATATCATTTTCATTTCAAATATATCCTTTTCCAATATCGTAGCACTTTCAAAGTTATAACACTTCGAAATCAAAACACTTGAAAATATAACACTTTAAAATCATAATACTTTGAAACTCATAACTTTGAAACATAACTTCCACCACTTAAGTTGTTTAAATATCAAAATACTTTATATAATAAAATAGCTTCTTCAATTTCACAAATCAATTCCAAAACAACTCGAATTCCAAAATCTTAAATTTAACCAAATCCCAACTCATAAATTCCATTTCAATTCAGTTTCCAAATAAACTATTCCAAATTATATCGATTTCAAAACATATTTGATCCACTGAATAAACCATTTCAAATACAATATATTTCAAACTTTAAGTATTCAACAATTCAAAACTAAGTATGACAATTTCGTATATATGTCAAATTCAATTTTCGATTATTTAGTTTTGAAACATTTACTTAACAAATCCATTATCATTTAAATAAAACCCAAATTACAAATACCTTAATATTTCCTTCAATTTATTTGTACTTGAAATATTCATTTAATTCACCTTAAACCAAAATCAAGCTATAAAAATCATATCGTTGAAAAATCTCAAATTCAATAAGTTTCGAATCGATTTAATTGAATAAATTCTTAATTAAATACCATTTCAAATCATTTTCAAATCTATCTTTCCAACCTTAATTTATTAAAAATCATTATAAACTCTATATTAAAATATAATTTAAATAAATATTTAACCATATTATAATTTAATAAATCAAACTTTATTATTAAACTTACTTTATATTAAACAAATTTATACATAGCTTAAATTTAAGAATTTAATTATATGTAAAATAATATTTATATAATATATGAAATAAATTTTTATATAAAGCCATATATTTTTTCCAAAACCATGGAAATCATTTCAAAATGTTTTTATATATATAGACCATAGTGTCTGTATATAATTTTATATCCTATGGTCAAGTCATAGCATATTTATCATTTAAATCCATAATTTAAATATTATATGGGTATATACCATTTCAACCCGTAATCACAAATTCAATTCAATGAAAATCGTTGGGTCTATCATTTCAACTCATAACAATTTTCTCCAATTCTACAGATCATTCGGGTATGTATCATTTCAACCCATAGTGAATTCTATACTAATAGAGAACTTGCAGAGTGATAACAGATATGATAATAATATAACATGCATATATCATCAATATAAATAACAGATAATGGTGTCAGGTGTCACAGGTGAACAGATATAGATAATAACATATATATGGCAAGGTAAATAACTAACTGCAGCGTATGTCAATTGTCATTTCAATTGAAATCAAATTTAATACATATAAGAACATTAATCGTTAGTGATTTCTCACCTTTCGAGGCTAGAGAGACTAGAAGATGACACAAATACGAACGCTGATATGGACCTTGAAATTGAGTTACAAATCCAAGCAAAGCAAATTGGCATGAATTCAACGATCAATGCTGATAACGAAAATCGATGGAACACATCAGAACGAGATCGATGAAGATAATTGGTATAAGTGAACACTTATATAAAACTATATATATAAAATCATACTTTAAATTCACAGATATATTAAATTAAATAAATATATATATACACACATAGTTCAAAATTATTGTTTCAATTTAAAACATATATCAAACTTGACATACATACATAATATAATAAAATCATTATTATGTATATAAACAAATATAAATACATATATACTAATACGTAAACATATATAGCTTACATACTTATAATATCTAAGATCAATAACCATAAAATAATATACTGAATATATTCAACACACAATAACCACTTATATATTCTATATATAAGACACTTTAATGCTCAAATAAAATTAAAAGCTTCAGCAACCACCACATATATATTATAAAGTGCAAAACTGGATATACAAACCCTTATTGCAAGCTTCTTATTTAACTAAGGTACACATACCTTAACATATATATATATATATATATATATATATATATATAAAGCCAAAACTAGATTACGTACGTTAAATCAATATATATATATATATATATATAACGATTAAGCAAACCAGGTTGTAACTTCATATAATATGTACGTAAAATATAATATACAAATCTTATAACTTAATATACTTTATAAAATATCACTATATACTTATGCAAGTTAACAGGTTATATATGCATACATATATAACTTACTGTACTTACACATCAACAGGTTCTATAACTAATAAAAGTTTATATAAGACTAAGCCTGCTTTATATAGGCTTAGAGATATACTACAAACAGGTCGTACATTTCTATATAAATTATTATATTCAATATTTATCATATGGACTCATTAAAACAATATTTTAATAACCAAAATATATTACAGTGACACATCAAATATATACATATTTATATACGTCATTACAACTTTTAAAATACAAATATACTACACACCCGAAACAATATACTAACCTGTAACAAATCTTAAGTTAACTTTATACGTGTAATACTAACTTACATAACTAACTATATGTATATAAACTATATAAACAAATAACTAGATCAAATCTAAATGAAACCTAATGTATGCAGGCTTGAAAAACTGGCAAAAGAGAATATATGTGCAACTTATAACAGATATATATATTTTAATAAATTTATACAACTAGAAAGCTACAAGATACATAAGCTTATATTATTGTACCTTAAACATGCAATTTTGAAACAATTAAATATATAAATGTATATGTACTATTAAACATACGTGTATATATATATAGATATTTAAAGTATATATGTATCGCTTACAAAGCCTAAATAACATATGTACCACTATAAATAGCAAATATATATATATATATACATATATGTATGTATGTATGTATGTATGTATGTATGTATGTATATAATCGCATAAATAAGCAAACAGAGAAAGAATCGAGAACTTGCTTCGGTGGTTCAAGAAAAAACAAGCAACAGCTGGAAGGGAGGTACTGCTTTACGCGTGGTGAAGGAGATAGTAGCCCAGAGTGGTTACTCACGGTACAGGCACAAGGGATGATCGGTAGGTTGAGCTTGGGCTGCCTGAAGGGACGAGGTTCGTGTGAGAGAGGGGTAGGCTGTCGATGGTGTACGGATAGGGCTAGCGGTAAATGTGGTCGGGCGGAGTTACGGTGGACAAAGCTGCACATGGCAGAGGGGTGGGTGTGGGTCCGGTTTGGGGTCGGAGATGTGGAGGGTGGTGCTGCCGTTAGTGGTGTGCGATGGGGTGGTTTCATGTGAGGGGGTACGAGCGAATTTCTGGCCTGCTTAGATGCCGATTTCAAAAGAAAGATTTTTTTTTTCTTTCGGCGATAATCTTTTAGAAGAGGAATGGAAAGAGGAGGAGAGGACGAATGGAGAGAGTCGGCAAATAAAAGGATGACCACACAACCATAAAATTAAATATTGAACGAAAAATTGAATCAACGGATGACTATTCATTTTGTATTGACATCAATTCAAGTGAACCCCTTTGCATTCCAAACCCCTTAGTCAACCTACTCAAATAATTAAGTTAAAACAAATCGAACAAAATATAAATACAATTTTTTTTGCAAAATTCATTATTAAAATCATAAAATAATAAAATAACAAAAGTAATGACCGTTTATTTTCAACTAGTAGATATGAATGGACAAAGAAACCAAATAGTCACAAGTGCAGAACCGATATGATAGATTTCTTTGTCGGTTTTGTCGCGTACCTAATCTCGAAATGCGTGAATGAATATACTGCAGAGATCGGCATGACGAGACGGTCAAAACTACAGATATCAGTGGTACGATTATCCGATCAAAAATCGACATCGGTACCAAAATGCTGCAAATCTGTCGAAAATAAGATAAACGGAGCAACATAAGTCCAAATTTGAAGAAAAGAAATATGATGTCTCACTCAGAAGACGATTTACAAATTTTCTATAGTAAAATATTCATGTTTGGAAAACATTTTATTATCATTAATTTTAACTGGTTTAAATTGAAATAGAATTACACAGTAAAATAAACTTCAATATTATCAGATGAAAATTTACCAGTTGCTATGCTTAAATAGACGTATTCCAAATAATAAAATTTTATTTTCAAATTTTATTATTTAAAATTTCATAAAATTCAGTTAAGTATGAAATAATACCATTAAAAATTTAGAGTTGTTATACTCTCCCCCCTCAAAACTTTTCGTCCCCGAAAAGAAAGGAGGTAGGAGAACAGAAATAACCAGAAGGAAAAATAGATTTGGAATACAAAAGGAAACAATTAATTTAAACCATACGACTTTTAATTTAAATTAATTAATATTCAACAATAGATTTTAAATTCTAGGTATTTCATTAAGTTGATTTAATTTGAATTTACTAATGTTTGTTACAAAAAGGTTTCTTTCAAAACAAATTTTTATTTTATTTGTCTTGTTTATTATTGAATCAACCCATTATTCTATTTATCTCAATAAAAAAAATTATAATTAAAAATTAAGCGTATAACATTTATTATAACCACTCAATTTTTATTTATAAAATCATTTTATATTGTATATTATTCAATTACATATTCAACTTCTGAGAAATTTAGGTAAGTTATATTGGAAACGTAATTAAGTATTATGCAAGTAAAATTTTCCCAATTCAATTATTTCAAGTTTAAATATTTATTCAAAATTTTGGGCATCATTTTATTATTGAAAACATTCTTAACATAAAATTAAGAATTAAATTTTTGATTTCATTTCAAATTATTTAGAGATAAATATATATATTATATATCAAATCAGATTTATAATCATATAAACCAAGTCATACTTAAAAATTTAAATCAAATTTATTTTCCAAACAAGTGTAGCAAAGCTACGAATTGGTCTCTCCACTTTGAAACTCAAAAATGAATGTCGATGATGCTGCAGTCATCACCAAAATTATTTTCCAACGACAAAGAAAAGAGCACTGATTTAAACCTTAAAAAATTTCTGCAAACGATTTCTATTCGAAAAGACTTTAAATAACATGCCTTTTTAAAACTTTGAAACCAAAGTTTGGAATCACTGGAAATTTAATTCTCAAATTTTAAATTTAAATTCATTTGAAATCCAAATCAAATCTATAAGCCAAGTTTATAATTTCATTTATTTATATGTTGGTAAAATCAATGGTTTACAACACAATGAAAGAAAATCAAATGTTATCATTTCTGCCAACCAATTCAGTTAACAATTTAATTTTAGAAGATATATATAATGCAGTCATACAAAATTATTTCATGTATCAAATTTGAAAACAATATTGTATTAGTTTGCTTTGTTCAAGTGTTTTGGAAATCCTATCGATAGTGTTGATCAGACAAATCGATCGAAAACCCAAATCAACATGAACAACTCAAACAACACAATATATATAAAACATTTTTATTAATTTACAAATACACTTCCTCGCTCGATGATACAAGAATTGATTTCAAAGCAAGGATACAGATTCAAATTTGGTGGACTTAAATCAAAGAGAATTTTGATTCGAAGATAGATTTTTACTCATCCTCGAATAAACTAAAACTAAGTTAAATCCGTTTTCGTAGGAAACACGATTGCATTGAGCGTACGCAACAAGCCGTTAAACCTCTGGGTGTCCCCAGTAGGACGAGTGTAGTCTTGTGAGGGTTTTCAGCGGATACTACCCACAAAATCCAAATGCAGGATGAAAATATTTACAAAATGCAAGATTTATTTACAAAGATATGAATGCAAAAAAAATTGAAAATATTTACAAATGAAGGATTTATTTTTAAATTGACACTAATAAGTTAAATAGAGGTTTTGGTTATTATCTTGAAAATTTATGTCATTTACTCGTCAAAATTTCCAACAAAAATCAAGTTATTATCACAAATAGACTGTAGTTTAACTCGTTGGTGTAACTATGAAATGGATCCTTAGTTGATTATCAAAGTATATCAAAGTGGTATTTTCATTTCTTTTCAATAACAAATAAAATCAAATAAGTAAAAATAGTGCTAGGATTTCAATTGCTTGCTCTCTCATTATTTGCAAGAAAAATTACACACCTAGCTCAGGTAAACTGAGGCCAGATATACCACCCATGCACTGCCTTTCGGGCTTATGTGAGGGGAGTACAGAGCATAGCGAGTGCACACACTTTCGTGCATACACCTATCGACCGTAGGTGGTTTTTATTATGTCTAATTTTTTTACATGTGTTCCATACATGCATAACCGTGAGGACTTTTAAATGAGTATGAAAGCACAAAATCAGAAATTCCAAGTAATTCACCCATGCATAACCGTGAGGACTTTTAGATGAGAGTGAATACTTTGGATGTTATTATTTTTTTATTTTTTTTATTTTCTTAAAAGGGAGAGAGTTTTTCAAAATCATCTTAGCACCATTTAACTTAGAAGACAAAAAATGTTATCCTTTACTTTAAATTCACCACTTTTAAAACAAAGATTTTCAATTAGGATGTATTTCATAATTAACACGTATGAATCTTCCTGCATACTAGTTAAACCATTGTTATTTATAATACAACTTCATTTTTATTTGTGGTAAGACAAATAAATTTTCAATAATTTCAATTTAATAAACCAAAACCATATATTTATCCTATAGTGTTTCTTTAAAAATAAAAAACGCTAAAAAAAAGAAAAACTCTTCTTTTGTTTTTGGATTTTTTTTACAGTTTTTGGAAGAAAAATGAAAAATTACTCCTGAAAAATCAAGAAGAAGATGAGTCTCCCCCCACACTTGATTTTGACTGTGTCCCCACAGTCAATCCAAGTGAAAGGAACGTTTATTATTATTTACATGAAATTGAAATGTATTTACACGACATCAGAAAGTATATTGCCAAAAAGTAAATGAAACGGTCTTCCAAAGACCGATTCATTTGTCTCGTCAAGTATACGAGACACAACTTAAGCTCGAAAAACCAAACCATAAAAGATTTTGAAGTCGAATGTGGATTTCAAAAAACGAATGTTGTTTTATTAAAAATCTACCGAGTTGTTTTATTTTCGATGATTTTTGGGGTAGATATAATGATTGATTGAAATTCACATTTATTTTCACCAAATTGAAATTCAAGTTTATCATTGAAAACTTCCTTCAAACTATTGATTTTAAAGTCAAAAAGGTGATCGAAATCTTCCCCATCAGAATTTAATGATGCATTTTTGAAAAGTCTATAAAACTCGCGTTCGTTAAATTCATCTTCCTTCGTTGGATTATCAACAACTTCATCACGTGTATCCATTTCAAAATCCAAAATTGTTGTATTCAAATTTTCAGAATCGAGAAAAGGAAGATCGAATTTTAAATTTGGTTCCACATCCTCAAAAGAATTGAAATCCAACTCAATTACAATGTTTTCAACAACTTCGTTAAGCTTTTCGTTTTCAGTTTCGAAAGTTGTTATTTGAAAATCATCGATTTGGGTAAAAGATGGATTATAAATTGACTTGTCACACGTTGGAATTTGAGTATGTTTATCACGTTGTTTCAAATATGTTTCGAACACCAAATCTATGTGATCATTGTACATTTCATTCATTTGCTCAACAAAGTCAAATTTGTAATTATTAACTTAAAAATTTTCGATTTGGACTTGTTGAGAACAAGAATTGTGAATTTCGATAAACGGTAGATTATTATTTGATTCTTCACAAATTGAGATTTGATTGTGATTTTCACGAATTTTTTTGTATTTTTCAAGTAATAAATCACCGTTATCTTTTTCCATTTGCTCAACAAAGTCAAATTCATGATTATTAGTTTGAAAATTTTCACTTTGAATTTGTTGATAACCAAAGTTTTCAATTGTATCATGGTCGAGATTATTCCCATTGCCAAAATCATTTACAAATTGGTTCACATTTTCATTTTAATTTTGAAACTCATTTTGGAGTTCAAAATTGAATTGGCATGGCTTATACTCGAAATCGTTTGAATTTTGAAGTGAATCCAAATTTTGATTATTTTGAAAACTTTGATTCGAGTTATCGCACAAATATGAATTACACAACTTATTTATCATTTGATTTTGTTGTGTAGCGATTTCAAGTAAAGATGAAATGCTATTTTCAAGAGTAGAGGGTTGGTCATTGTTTTGAAAATTTTGTTGCTCGAACTTTGTATTATTTACATAATAGTTATCGTTAAATTATCCATATGAATTTGGAGTGAAATTATATGGATTATATTGATTTTCACAACTATTGTAAAATTCATGTAAGTGGGAAAACTCGGACATTTTCAAGAATTTTTTTTATAAATAAAAAAAAAATTTACAAATAGAATTTATTTTTGAAAAGGGAAATTGATTTTTGCTTTTTTTTCAATTTTTTTTCGTTTTTTTCTGAAAGTATTTTATATATATTTTTTTATTTTGGATTTTCTAAAAAAAACTAAGTAAATTTTTTTTTTGTATTTTTTAGAATTTTCATTTGAAAATTTTCAAAGGAAAAGGAAAAAAACTAAGTTAAGAAATATTTACAATTTATTTTTTGTTTTGGATTTTTGAATTTTTTTTTTTAAATATGCATGAACTAATGCAACTAAATGAATGCAAGGTTTTAATTACAAATGATTTACCCTAAGTTACCTCAAAATTGTATAATCACAAATTGTCTTAAATCAACAAGATAGTTCTCAGCCAGGTAACTGGCAGGGGTTATCGGTGCACCACGAATCACCGTAGCAATGCAGCCGAAGGTTTAAGTACCTTCAAAGGAACAATCACTACAATATTTACGAATCACCGTAATATTTATAAATGGTTATTACTCTGCCGTAGCCTAGACACCAAGAAATAAAATTGTTCAAAGAAAACAATTGTGAATATACAATTAAAAGTTATTGATGCCTAACCGTTATTATTAATCAAATCTAAGATGAAATGCAATAATGAAGTTAAATATGTATTAACAATGAAATTACAAATGAAATTTATTTTTGTTTTTGTTTTTTCAAATTTTTTTGTTTTTGATATATAAATGCAAATGCAAGCAACCAACTATGCAAGACAGATAAAAACAACAGATATGGCAAACAAGCAGTTTTTTTTTGGGCAAGCTAGAAGAAGCAAGCTTCTCCTCCAATCTGCTCAGGCAACCTGAAAATAAAACAAAGATATATATACACGTTTTTTTATTAGAGAAAAAAAACAAAGATATATAAAAAGGTTTTTTAAAAAAAAAAAAAAAAAATATAACACAAGAAAACACCACAAAAGAAAACTAAACAATTGAAAATAGAAAAAATGATTGAAACACCATTTTTTAGGATATAATCAAAGCAAAAACAATTGAAATAAATGGAAACTTTTTATCTAAAGATCACGACTTTAACTTTCAAAACCAATGAGCCAAAAGAAACCCGGCCCAAAACGCTGAAACACTTTTTTTTTCTTTTATAAGAGACGATGCTAATGCATATAATCAAAATAATAACCAGAATCGAATTCCCAATTCCTCAAATCCAAAAATATCCCACCCCACTTTCGTATCCAAATTAAACAGATTCACGCAAATCAAAAGCTTCTCTCCTGTTAATTTTGTAGGCGATTGTAGGATAACGTGTTCGAATTCGGCGAGATGAAGTATTGCCGTGGTCTGAAGGGATGTAGTGGTTGTGAAGGCGATGAGGTTCTTGAGTTGCGTAATGGAATTGTGGTAGTGTTTTCTTGCAGTCAAGTTTGATTGGGGTGATGATCGCGATTTTGGGTGAGGTTGGATGGAAAAGTTGGGTTGCAGAGGTCGATTTGAGGAGTTTGAATTTGTTCGAGACTTTATTGTGGTCTGGTCGTTGAAGGCAGTAGAATTGGCAGTGAGGAGACTGGCGATTTGGAGTCGCGATGACGTTGAGATGTTTGGAGTGAGATGCTCGCGAATTTGTGCACAGTATGGTGACTGCAAAGAAGGGTAGCAGCATTTGCAGTGGGGGAAGAACTGTTAGATGACAGTGCTGGTTGCAGAAGTAAGTGGTGGTAAGAAGAGTGTAATGAAATACAAGATGATGTATGCACTTGAATGTAGCTGCTGCTGTGAGATTGTAGTGGGTTTTTGTTGGTGTTTTGTTTTGACAGAGGAGATATGTGGCAATGGAACCAGGTATTTGATGTAAGTGCTTTGGTTGATGGTATGAGAGGTGATGGATAGGATTGTGGCACTGTTAGTGATGTGTTTGTAGAAGTCTAGGTGGCTGCTGGTAGGGGATGCAATGGAAGACTTGTAAGTTGTCTGGTAATGGTCTGGTTAGTGATGATGAAAGGCAAGTTGTAGTGATCAGAGGCAAGTGGTCGCATGTGGAGGATTGCGGTTTGCAGTTGAATTGTGGTTGAAGGGAAGTTGCTCTGTGATTATGGTGGCGATGGAAATATGGTGGTTTTTGAGCAGCAGTGTCAGGTGGTTTTGGAGGCGTATTTGAATGATAGTCTATATTATAATGGTTGTGAATGTCGGGGAAGGTGATGAAGATGGTGTTTTATGGGTTGACTGAAAATTTGGAGTTGAATGTTTGTGGTTTGTGGTTTGATGACTGAAACTCGTTCGGGTTAGCTGTTGTATGGAGAGGAAGGTGAAGTTGTTGACACTATATCAATTTTGAGGTTGGTTGTTGTTCAGGTCAATGGTAGTGAAGTGCACAGAGATGCACTGGAAGTGTGGGTTAGAAGGCAGTTCGGGATGTGGTGATGTTGGTGGAAGATGCTGCTGGTGGTAGTGTCATGATATGGTAGTGAGTCTGTTGCAAAGAAGGTGACAGTAGCGACTGTGGTGCAGAGACGTTTATGACTGTTTGAAGTGAATGGTAAGTTTATGACTGTGGGAAAGGAGGATAATGGCAGTATGGTGTAGTTTGGGTGGTCAGGGAGCAGTAGTGGATTCAACTGAGTAGTGGTTTGTAGTGTGAAGTCTGATGGAAGACAATGTTGGGAAGGAAGAAGTGTGAAATTGTAGCAAAGAAGTTGTCGAGGCAGTGGTTTTTGCAGGAAGTTGAAGATGAAGAATGTGGGAGTGCACAGAGCAATGAAGTTTATTGGCAAGAACAGTGCAATGTAACAGAAACAGAGAAGTGAAAACAGAGAAAACAGTGCAATGTAACAGTTTTTTTTCTTTTTTTTATAAATTGTAAATGGAATGTAAATTGAAAATGGAAAATGTACTTGAAAATGAAAGGGAATGAAACTCTTTTTTTTTCAAATGCAAATGTGTGTATTTTTTTCAAATATGCAAATGCAATGCAAACTAAAAGAAAATAAGCACACAAACAATTGCAAGCAAAATTCACACAACACAAATTTAATTTTATTTTTTAAACAAAATGCGACACACAAAACAACACACAATAAAAATCAAATGAAAAATAATTCTAAAAACAGAAAATAAAATCAAAACAATTCCCCGGCAACGGCGCCAAAAATTTGTTCGTCGACGGAAATTCTATCGGTTTAGAAAACCGTCGAACGAATTTAAATTAAAAATAACCGCAAGCGCACGGTGTACGAATGTAGCACGCGACGAATACGGGTCGATCCATAGGGAATTGTTGATTTAAATTTCCTATTCAATCAAATTATACCAAAGTCGAGAGTGTGCTTAAGATAGAAAATGAGAAAATGAACTAACTAAGAAAAAGAAATATGAGAGTTAAATAACAATTTATAGAATAAATGCACTCTTTAGATCATGTAGTTCAACACATGCAATCATGATCTCTCTTTTATGGTCATTAGTGTTTTAATTGATGTGTTTATCATAAATATGACATATTTGAGCTATTGATTAGCCGACATAAGCCATCAAACTATAACACACCCCTTAAAACACTTACTAACTTTCATGAAACTTGACAATCTATTTTAAGTATGGCCTATTAACTATTGATTAGAAACATAGACCATCAAATTTTAATTTCAAATCACTTTCTTATGCCATAATCATATATTCATGAAGAGGCATTTGTGTTAGTGTTTGTTTAAGCATAGCCTATTTGGTGTCAACAATATAGACTATCAAATTCAAAGCAAAGACAACAAATTAAGCCACTTCAAGCATTGTCATTAAGCACAAAAAGAGAGCATAAACATCAAATTAAGTTGAAGCTACATGATTAGAGAGCATTATTACCCCTAAATTGAAGGGGTTTAGCCTCTCATATTTGTCATCATATGAACAAATGTAGCAAGCAACATTGAATAAAAAGAAGAGAAAAAAGAGAGCAAAATGAAAGGAAAAATTATTCTACTTGCATAAAAGAGAAGAGATCTACACTACAACATGAAAGTAAATGAACATGAAAAGGAAAGAGCATGTATTAAATTGAATAAAAAAAGATTACATAAAATAAAAATGGCTAAGTAGCCATGAAAAGAGAAAGAGGAGCTTTCACTTAAATTTTTAATCTAAACCAAAGAGAAGGAGGCCTAAGAGAGACTAAGAGAAGAGATGGGATTACATGAAACATAAGAAGTATATATACAAGTTTTAAAACCCTAATTCACTTTTTGGGGAATGCCCAAAATGCCCCTTAGGAAGTGTGGAGGCCAAGTAATCATTAACATGTTTTAATCCCCCATTAAGTGTACATGAAACCATTAACTCCATAAGCATGTGCACTAGCCTTTAATTTGTACATTAAGGTAGGTGGGTAGGTGGGGTCCTCCATGATCTTCACTTTAAATTCCTACAAAATATTATAGAAATTTCCAATTAAATTCTCTCAAATTAATATACGCGCACAAATAGCCATTTTGCCCTTATATGAAGATGAATATGTGAAAATTTGGAATTAATATGAATTTTGGTTAAAACAAGTTAAAATACCCAATATGATCATTTATTTAATTTAAATAGAATAAATACGATGGTAAAAATATGCACATTTACATGCATATCAATAGATTCGAAACAAAAATAAGATAATTAAATAACAAAATGGGAAGACGGATAAGTTTATTAATTCGCGGGCAACCTTAACCGGATCGACAATGACTTCAAGAATAAGATCGATGCAGAATTCTGAGGAAAATCGACATTCGATCACCAAAAGTAAAACTCAGGCATAGCAGGAGATAGATAACATCGTAAACTGAGGATAGAGAAATCTTCGATGAATTAATGCTTGTTGTAAAGGAGTTTCACCCCTTTACAAATCATTCGAAGATTGGCGAGACCACCAAATCATTATAGAGATTGTTTGAAGTGGAGATATGAGATACTCCAGAATACGAATAGGGAGAGATAAGGATGCATTTTGAAACCGAGGGGAACGTTCCAACATTCAAAGGAAACCGAGTCAAATAGGAAGGATTCAAGCTCGAACGAAGGTCAATCCATAATTAAAGTTACCCTATATGTTGAGTTTGCCTAAATCCAAAGCTCTGATACCAAATGTAACGACCCGATATTTTCAACCATTTTCATCCAAACATGTTGGAATTGAATTGCTCAAAATATCAAGTTGTTAATTTATATTTGACAAAACTCAGCATATACAGTAAATAAATAAATAACAGAATCACAAACACAGTAATATACAATATGCAGCAGAAATAAAAGATAGTAGTTCATGAAGCTACTATAAACATATCAGATTTAAATCAGATACAACAGAAGTTTCAAATACAAGATTAGAATACATCACTGGAATCGACTGAATAACTACAAGCTGAAAGGATGTAGATGGATCTCCAAATGAAGATCCAACTCCAAAGGTGAGTCTCAAAATTTGTATCACTCCGTCTGACCCGAGCGTAAAGCAAAACACAAAATACTCGAGTCAGGATTAACATTCTTATATCAATAAATCCAACTCAAGTGAAATAACAACCGAAATACAAGTAACTCAAAGGATGTTTGTGATAACAATCTTCTAAGGATCCGTTAAACTATCTAATATATAGTAATATATGCTATTATAATAATGACAAAGTAAAGTATAATATATTTAAAAATAGCGTTCAGGAGTTACCCAATATCCCCCTTAACACATTTTATATATTCACATAGTCTATACAGTACTGTAGTCTCCCCCGTACTGGGGCACTCCATAGGTATGGTACAAAACAAAAATCGTATAAGGCGCGCTAGGGTAGGTGACACGACACAACGAGGCAATGCCAGGGTAGATATACCAATTGCACTTTTGGACCGGTGGTAACACGTAGCAGCTACTACCGCCCAGCTCGAGCCACACTCCTAAAAATCTAAGGTGCACCCAATCAATCACAAGGTGATAGAATGGTATCGAAGAAGTGTGCCCGATAAGAGGAGCGACCTCATTAGCCCGTCAATTGCTCCTTTTTTAGCCACCTTATGCCAACTCACGGGAGTCGAGTCCACGTACATACCTCAATAGAAAGTCGCCACTATCCTACTTCATTCTGGAATCTCCACAGCATACACGGTTTTTAAAGTGGTTTTTGGAGTTGGCAGAGAGTATGACAACTTCCGATCCCAGTCTCTTCAACAACCAAACATTATTATAACACCACGGTCATTTCAAAATAGTTTATAATTCAAAACCAAAATATCATTGACATTTCAAAACCATATAAATCTGATATCATTTCCATTTCAAAACCAAATCAATACGTTATCATTTTCATTTTAAATATATCTTTTTCCAAAATCATAGCACTTTCATAGTTATAACACTTCGAAATCAAAACACTTGAAAATATAACACTTTCAAATCATAATACTTTGAAACTCATAACTTTGAAACATAACTTCCACTACTTAAATGGTTTAAATATCAAAATACTATATATAATAAAATAGCTTCTTCGATTTTACAAATCAATTCCCAAAAAAACTCGAATTCCAAAATTTTAAATTTAAATCCCAACTCATAAATTCTAATTCAATTCAGTTTCCAAATAAACTATTCCAAATTATATCGATTTCAAAACAGATTTGATCCACAGAATAAACCATTTCAATATATTTCAAACTTTAAGTATTCAACAATTCAAAACTAAGTTTGATAATTTCATATATATATATATATATATATATATATATCAAATTCAACTTTCTATTATTTAGTTTTGAAACATTTACTTAATAAATCCATTATCATTTAAACAAAACCCAAATTACAAATAACTAAATATTTTCTTCAATTTATTTATACTTGAAATATTCATTTAATTCACCTTAAACCAAAATCAAGTTATAAAAATCATATCCTTTCAAATTCAATAAATTTCGAATCGATTTGATTGAATAAATTCTTAATTAATCACTATTTCAAATCTATTTCAAATCTGTCTTACCAACCTTAATTTTTTAAAAATCATTATAAACTCTATATTAAAATATAATTTAAATAAATACTTAACCATATTATATTTTAATAAAATCAAACTTTATCATTAAACTTATACATAGCTTAAATTTAAGAATTTAACTATATATAAAATAATGTTTATATAATATCTGAAATCAATATTTATATAAAACCATATATTTCTTTCCAAAACCATAGAAATCATTTCAAAATATTTTTTATATATAGATCACGGTGTCTGTATCTAATTTTCTATCCTATAGTCAAGTGATACGGATATTTATCATTTCAATCCGTAATTTAAATATATACGGGTATATCATTTCAACCGTAATCCCAAATTCAATTAAGTGAAAATCGCTTGGGTCTATCATTTCAACCCATAATGATTTTCTGCTATTCTACAGATCGTTCGGATATGTATCATTTCAACCCATAGTGAATTCTATACTAACAGAGAACTTGCAGAGTGATAACAGATATGATAATAATATAACAGGCATATATCATCAATATAAATAACAGATAATGGAGTCAGGTGTCATAGGTGAGCAGATATAGATAATAACATATATATGGCAATGTAAATAACTAATTGCAGCATATTTCAATTATCGTTTCAATTGAAATCAAATTTAATAAATATAAGAACGTGAATCGTGAGTGATTGCTCATCTTTGAGGCTAGAGAGACTAGAAGATGATACAAATACGAACATTAGTGCGGACCCTGAAATTGAGTTACAAATCCAAGCAAAGCAAATCGGCACGAATTCAATGATCAATGCTGATAACGGAAATCGATGGAACACATCAGAATGAGATCGATGAAAATATTGGTATAAGTGAACACTTATATAAAACTATATATATAATCATGCTTCAAATTCACACATATATTAAATTAAATATATATATATAGTTCAAAATTATTGTTTCAATTTAAAACATATATTAACCCCGACATACATACATAATATAATAAAATCATTATTATATGTATAAACAGATATATATATATACACACACACACTAATACATAGACATAGATAGCTTACATACTTATAATATTAAAATCAATAACCATAAAAATAATATACTGAATATATTCAACACAAAATGACCACTTATATATATTATATATATAAAACACTTTAGTGCTTAAAGAAAATTAAAAGCTTCAACAACCACCACATATATATTATAAAGTATAAAACTGGGTATGCAAACCCATATTGCAAGCTTATTATTATTTAACTAAGGTACACATACCTTAACAGATATATATATAACCCAAAACTAGATTACACTTATATGTATATATGTTGAATCAATATATATATATATATAACAATTAAGCAAACTAGGCTGTAACTTCATGTAATATGTACACAAAATACAATATACGAACCTTATAACTTAATATATTTTATAAACTATCACTGTATACTTATACAAGTTAACAGGTTTATATATATATATATATATATATATAACTTACCAGACTTACACATCAACAGGTTCTATAACTAATAAAAGTTTATATAAGACTAAGCCTGCTTTATATAGGCTTAGAGATATACTGCAAACAGGTCATACATTTCTATATAAACTGTTATATTCAATATTTATCATATAGACTCATTAAAACAATATTTTAATAACCAAAACATATTACTGCGACACATCAAATATATACATATTTATACATACCATTACAACCTTTAAAACACAAATATACTATACAGTCGAAACAATATACTAACCTGTAAAAGATCTTAAGTAAACTTTATACATGTAATACTAACTTACATAACTAACTATATGTATACAAACTATATAAATAAATAACTAGATCAAATCTACATGAAACCAAATGTATGCAGGCTTGAAAAACTGGAAAAAGAGAATATGTGTGCCACTTATAATATATATATATATATATATATATATTAATAAAATTATACAACTAGAAAGCTACAGGATACATAAGCTTATATTATATGTACCTTAAACGTGCAATTTTAAAACTGTTAAATATATAAATGTATATGTACTATTAAACATCTATATATAGCTATTTAAAATATATATGTATTGCTTACAAAGCCTAAATAACATATGTACCATTATAAATAGCAAATATATATATATAAATCGTATGAATAAACAAACAGAGAAAGAATCGGGAGCTTGTCTCGGTGGTTCAAGGAAAAATGAGCTTAGCTGGAAGGGAGGTACAGCTTTGCGCGCGGTGAAGGAGATAGTAGCCGAGAGTGGTTACTCATGGTAGAGGCACAAGGGATGATCGGTAGGTTGAGCTTGGGCTGCTTGAAGGGATGAGGTTCGAATGAGAGAGGGGTAGGCTATCGGTGCTGTACGGATAGGGGTAGCGGTAAATGTGGTCCGTCGTAGTTACGGTGGACGAAGCGGCATATGGAAAAGGGGGAGGTGCGAGTCCGGTTTGGGGTCGGAGATGTGGAGGGTGGTGATACCGTTAGTGGTGCGCGATGGGGTAGTTTCATGTAATGGGGTACGAGTGAATTTCTGGCCTGCTTGGATGCCGATTTCAAAAGAAAGCAATTTTTTTCTTTCGATGATAATCTTTTAGAAGAAGAATGGAAAGAGGAGGAGAGGACAAATGGAGAGAGGCCGAAAAATAAAAGGGTGACCGCACAACAATAAAATAAAATGTTGAACGGCAAACTGAATCAAGGGATGACTATTCATTTTGTTCTGACATCAATTCAAGTGAACCCCTTTGCATTCCAAACCCCTAAATCTACCCACTAAAATAACTAAACTAAAACAATATCATCCTAACATAAATATAGAAAAAAAGAATTGTCAAAGATGTTAATAAAATCAAAAAATAATAAAATAACAAAAGTAATGACCATTGGTTTTCAACTGGTAGATATGAATGGACAAAGAAACCAAACAGTCACAAGTGTGGAACCGATACGATAGATTGCTTTGTCGGTTTCGTCGCGTACCGAATCCCGAAATGCACGAATGAATATACTATGGAGATCGGCATGACGAGACGGTCAAAGTAGTATACAGATACCAGTGGTACGATTATCTGATCAAAAATCGTTATCGGTACCAAAATGCTGTAAATCTGTCGAAAATAAGATGAACGGAGCAACATAAGTCCAAATTTGAAGAAACAAAATATGACTTCTCACTCAGAAGATGGATTTTCTATAGTAAAATACTCAGGTTTGGAAAACATTTTATTATCATCAATTTTAACTGATTTAAATTAAAACAGAATTACACAATAAAATAAACTTTAATATTATCAGATGAAAATTTACCGGTTGTTGTGCTTAAATAGAGGTATTCCAAATATTAAATTTTTATTTTCAAATTTTATTATTTAAAATTTCACAAAAGTTTAGTTAATTACGAAATAAAACCATTAAAAATGGGGTCATTACACATTATATCGTGTATTGACCGTCGAAAGACTCGGTTTATCCGTTCTACGAAAAAGCAGGTGCATTTGTTGACCCGAATGGCCTTACTAACCACTCATACGAACCGTACATAGTCCGAAATGTTATCAAACGAATATTGTCCTCTGCCACCCTTAAATGATGGAAACCTGTCGCCACATCCAACTGGGAAAATACTCTAGCTTCACACAAATGATCAAATAGATCATCAATTTCGGGAAAGGATACTTATTCTTGATCGTCCACTCGTTCAACTTATGATAGTCGATGCATATCCTCAATGACCCATCTGGTTTCTTCACGAACACCAGAACCACTCCCTAAGATGAACTACTTGGTCTAACAAAATTCCTTCCTTCTAGATCCACTAGCTGCACCTTCAATTCCTTCATCTCGGTCGGTGTCATCCTACTAGGTGGTCTACTTACAAGTTCAGCTCCTAGCACAAAATCTATCCAAACTCAATAACTCATTTCCTTGGTAGACCTATGATTGGCTTAAAGACATCTGCAAAATCTCTTGCTACCTGAATCTGACTTAGCTCTTCTCCCACTTCCATTGCACTTAACAAAGCACAACTACTCCGGTCAGAATATCCTAGCCTCATACCTTCTCAACCAATCCATACCCAAAATGATTCTAAATCTACGAAATTGAAAACATACATACTGCATGCAACAAACGACCTAACAAATCAAGTTCTACTGGTCACATCTCGTCCCCAGAATTGCATACCCTCCTATTAGATTCACAACCCTTATGGAAGTAATAAGGAATGTGTGTTCTTAGCATAACCTATCAACCAAACACTAGGATATAAATGAATGCGATGCACTGGTATCAAATAGTATCCTTACCGGTGTACTCTGAATCAAAAACGTACCTTCCATCACAGTCTTCTCTTTATTAGCTGCAGTTGGCCTAGTAGATGATGGTCCAACAGCAAAAACCTTTCCCTTATCTGCCCTGCATAGCTCTGGACACTAGTTCTTATAATGCCCAGCTTGATCATAGTTACAGCCTTTCACATTCTTCTTATCTGCAGCCTTCTTCCCCTTGCCTGACTAGTACTCATTAGAGTAATGACCTTTCTTGTCACACTTAAAGCAGGCTAAATCAGCCTTTGCCTTCTTGGCTGCATCTCCCGTCTAGGCTCCTTTATTCTTAAAGAAATTTCTCTTCTTCCCTTATAACCCTACGTTTCACTGGCTTTTCTCTAGCACAAACAACATGCATCTCTTCATGATGAATTGCCATCTCCACCACTACATTTCAAGGATCAAGGATATATGTTAGGTTCGCCCTAGCAAGCTTAGGTCTCAATCCCCAAATGAACCCCTCTCATTTTTCCTGATGTCAGCGTCTATAGTAGCATGTCCATATTGGGATAACTAATCAAACTTAGTAGCATACTCAATTACTAAAATTTCTCCTTGTACCAAATCCATAAACTTTCTCAACAGTGCTGACTGAGAGACTTCAGATAAAATCCTTTGTTCGAATCTTCCTCTAAAATCTACCCAAGTCAACTCCTCCTCTATAACCTCGGTAGTAACACTATTCTACCAATGACATGCTACTCCCTGCAACTGCCTAGCGGTCGGCGTCCTCTACCGCACATCATCCAAACCCAAATCAGCAAAGATTCTCTTGCAATGTAACAACCAATCCTCAACTTCTATAGCATCCTTCATTCACCATAAATGGTTTCCTACCTAGAATGATACAATCTCTGCTCAGCTTAGCATAATTATTCCCAACTAAAGACACATGATTTTCTCCTCCAACGTTTCTAGCAACTATAAAAGCAACCCCTACTTGCATCGTATTAATTAAGAACTGATACATTGCCCCCATATCCATGGGTGGATTTCCAGCATCCACATTGCATCAAAATTTTTGTTAACAATAGCCTGTCGACCTTGGTTCCTCCTAGTATTAGGTTGAACATTTCCTGTTGTTGTGGTGCTTCCTCTATCGAGATTTCTTGTTTTGTTTTCTACTTCCATATCTAATTTGCCGTAAATCTGTATATGAACCTTAGTAAGATACAATAGAATGATATATGGGAGAGGGGAATACGTACTTATATATATAATATATGTCAAATACAAGTACGTTACTATAGCATTAACCCAACCAAATCTTATTTTTATGATTCACTGGATTATGTTTTGAAAATATTTTAGGTTTAAAATTCTTTAAGGTTTCATAAACTTACGTTCTGATACCAACTTGTAACATCCCTACTTGGAGGCCCAAAACTAACGGCTATGGATATTGCAGTCATCCATTATTATTAATCCTCGGTGACCTAATACGGTAATGTTAGATACATTGATAAACAAAAACACATGAATATGAAAAAAATTTAAAACATCAAACAAGTTCCACATTCCATTTCAAAACATTTCAAATTCATTACATAATCCCACAATCGTCAACCATGTTCAGAGAAAATATATTTATTACAACATACGCCAAGAGCAACATATGAAGATGCCCTCTTGGATGATCAAAGTATACATAGCAAATTTAACAAGTTTGCCTTTACAACAACAACACAACAGCAGAATCAAAATAAAAGAGAACTCTAGATAGCTATCATGCCTCTTGCACATCTTTAGAAGCTTATTCGTCCAAAGAGGTACTTGAAAACCTCAACTCCCAAACTACTCAAAATCGAGTACCCGAGAGTTTAAGGGAAAACATAACCTTCGACTCGGACATAAAGCCTGGTATGAATAATAATCTACCTTCTCACACCATTTGGATCTCCAGTGAGATCATGTCGTTAGAGAAATGAGTTTCCACCCACTAGTATCTTAAAACCTTTATAAAACCATATACTATGCTCTTGCATCAACAATGGTTAAAACAATTCAAAACAATACGATGATGTGCAAACACATAAATCAATTCTGAATTTTACATCCTCATTCATTTTGACTATCTATTTTAGTTATCGTTTCTACGGTTACTATTAACCAAATAGTTTTCATGGGCTATCGGAACCTGCTTTTCTGAGTAAATGCTGATTATACCAATTAAAGCAAATTTTATCTAACTAACCTACCTACGTGTAAACATGTGATTGGTTTCCATAAATTTTCAAATTCTTTACAAAGTAACTATCGCTTATTATCAGATCTAAATCAAGGAAAATTTAAAACATCACTTTCAATCAGTTTAACTGCATAAATCTCTATTTAAATAATTTTGCTTAAATCAAACAAATTATAATTTAAGCATATCATCATCCAAATTATCATAAAAACGAATTTAATCCTAAATCCGAAAACATATGATCATAAAACAAAATAGGGATCATATAAATTATTATTCACCTTGAATATGATAAGGAATTTGAAATATGTTAAAGATTAATTTCCCTTAGCTTTAATCCTTAGCTTTACTTTGATTTCTGTTTTCTTTTCTTCCTAGCAATGGCCAGCTCCTCTTTGATTTATTTTTTTAATTTTTTTGTCAAACGACGTGAATGGTATAAGGAATGAGGATACATAAGGGTTGGTAATAAGGTGCGGCTATTTTCTAATATGCCCTTATGCAAATTAATTTGCTTATAGAGCATTCTTAAGCCCATTTGTGTTATTAAGCTCGGCCTCTAAATTTATTTTCAAATCTTAACCCCTTATCACTTTAATTATTTAAATTATTCTATTTAATTTATCTAATTAAATCTCCTGAATAATGTTGCCAAAAATTATGGGTGTTGCAGTTAGGGTTAGGGTTTAGGTTTGAGAGGTCAGAATGCATTTGCAGGCGAAAAAGAGGGGGTGTGTTGGTTAGGAGGGAGGAAGAGGGTCGAGCAAACCAAACCCATTATTAATACTACTGATGTATACATTTCAATACCATAAAATTATTATTTTAGTTTTCAAATCTAAAATTCAATATATAATTTTAATAAATGGTTTGATTCTATTTTCACTGTTGGATTGAAACATAACATATAATTAAAGATTTCAAATAAACTATTATGATTCAAATGTTTTAAATTTAATATCTCAAATCATTTTTCATTTAAAATGTTATTTTGCCGGATGTGTGTATAAAAAGTTATAATTACAAGCATTTGGATTTTATATTTGGATTTAATAAAGGAAGGAGGGAAATAAGAAAGTTTGTCATATAAATTATTTGCCAAGTCTAAGTTAGATTTTTATTGATATTGGATTTCAAATCTAAAGTTTTAACTTTCTCAATTAAAAAAACTGTTAGCCGAAGACTTTATACATACACGTACATAAATTTATTTATTTTAAATTGTCAAAGAGGATTTTGAATTATCAGATTTGGATCTAGTAAATGGAAATGAAGAAAGTAGTAAATTAAGGAAAGTTGTCTATTGATCTCCTACTATTTAAAACCAACTTGTGCTTTCAATTTTGTACCTTAACATATATAATTAAATGCATACATATTTGAATAATATTTTTGAGATAGCATATGCATATATGGATGGCGAATGTGTCCGTTATTGATGTAAATCCCAATAGCTATGTACGAACACAACAACTAAGCAAACTATATTGTATATTGCACATGCATTGTAACGACCCACTTTTTCGTACAATTTAAGAAGTCAACGAACCACACATGACTAACTCAAACTGAGTGGAAATATGGATAATTAGGTGTGAAGAAGAAAAGGGATAGAAGAAGATAGAAACAACAACATAGAATCTCACAATCATAGCGAAACAAAATATAATATATAATAACAGATTTTTATACAAAAGGCTATAACTGTAATATACATACAATCATCAGAGTACAAAGTTCAACAATAATCCGGATAGTTATAATAACTTGTTCTCACATACGTAACACACACAATAGAATATAAATCAAGTACATGATATATGACTGAAATTCTCCAGCTCATTATCTAAGCTCCATGGTATCCTAACCTGAATCTGTAATATTCGGTCTGACCAAAGCATTATCATAAAATAACACCTGAGTTAGGGAAAACCGGCATGAGAAAACACGCCCAATTTGAAATTACCTTTTCAAAATCCTTTGGAAACAAAGGTATCTTGTAAGACCACGTCACATATAAACACGATGGTTTTTTACCTTACGATGACCAAAACATTTTTATTTCAAAATCATCTAATATTATAATAGTGTATATAGAAAGTAAATTAGAAAATAGCTGAAATGCTTGCATCTCACGTTTCAACGTAGTTGGTATACAATCAAAATCGTACAGGCTCGTAGTGGATATTGGATTCCATACAATGACTGGGCTCTTGGGATACCGCTCGCTACAGTACACCTCTAGAAACTTTAACAAGATCATACGTAACAATCCCCGCCAACGCAGGACCGCCCTACCCCTTACTGGATAATACCAAATATGTTATCACCCTAGGTGTTCCCACCCTTATCGAGCGCTCTCTTTTTCATGCACAACCATATTCACAACTTATAATATATATCCGAAAGTATCTAAAAAAGTGATAACATGCCCTAATTGGGTGCGACCCACTTAACCCTATTGCATCTCCCATGTTTTTGTCATTTCCGGTTGATGAGGCTTAAGGCTACATTTTACCTTTAGAATAGCATTCATACTTGGAATGCTAACACTGTCTTCCAGGCAAGCAATGCAGTGATAACATTCATCCATACAAGTTATCCTAGATCTAGACAAATCGAATCTCCTTCCAAATCACCATCTCCATTTTCTTCAAGACATCACAATTTACAACGCAAAAACCAGATCGGTGAGGTTTTCGGATAATTAAATATGATCCCGATCTGTTCAAAATAATCAACGAATTTGGCCAGAATTGATAGTCGTTATTTAGCTATCAAATAACATCCATAAGTAGTCACTGGCCTTAGTTAATAATCTTCAAAACATTCATTCAAAATAACTTTTCAAAGATATATATTTAAATCTATTCCAGTATATTCAATAATTGAAAACAATTCAAATTCTTATATCCAGAACAACATATTTAAATCCATATCAACACTTAGAATATTTCTTTCAATACCATCTATAATTCAACCTTTTGAGAAATATTTCTAAGTTAATTATTTCAAATCCTCCTAGTTTAATACTAAGAAAATATTTATAAGTGTATTTTCCTAAAATCACTTTATTTCCAATAATTAGGAAATATTGCCTTTTATTTACAAATTCTCAAAATCCTTATGATCCACCTGAAATTTCCATAACCCATTTATAACGGATTCGATAAGTTCCTGGAATTAATTAATTAATCCCCTTTAAAATCTCCAAAATCAATTATTCTTGTCTGTAATCGCAACTACTTATTTCTAATTCCTTTTTATGGATTTTAATTCATTTCTGAAGTTTCTATATTTGAATATTTTGGAAATTTTCTTAAGTTTCCAGAATTTCACTACAAGAAATTTTCTTATAAAAATTATCTCCATTAAATAAACTTTGTTTACTAATATCAAGAGGATTTATAAACAAATTTCAATCATTTCAAAACCATATATATTAAGTATTTTCAAGTAATTATTCATTTTTAAAACATATTTAGGTAATTATTTAAAATATTAAAATGCTTTATATAACATCGATAATTTATTTCCAATTCATTTTAAATAAATTAAATGATCTACAAGGCTGGTTAGAAAAATTAGAATTTATTTCAGCATATATTAAATACGTGAGTAACTAACTCTTTGAAATATTTTAATCTAAATAATTCTTTTTAGGCTACATAGTTTAATAAACAAAAATCCCATTCAAAACAATTTTAATTTCTCAACAAAAATCTAAATTAAAAGTCTAATATTGCCAATCTGCATTTATAAATCCCTCTTGATTCATATCACATCGAATTTCATACTCATTTTTGGATTTCAACATAAAATCCATTATTTTTCCAAAACCCGATTCGCATATCTCGATATAAATTCAGTGTAAATTTATATTCCAATTTATCAACTGATATCATTTCCCTTATTTTGTAAACATCGTTTATAAATTTATAAACTCATTTGGGTTTTACTCTTTGATAAAAATAATCTCATTTATAAAATTTCATTTTATAAATCCATTCTTATAAATTCCATTTATTTTTCAAATCAATTTTAAATATCGGCTTTAACTTCTTAACCACATTTTCAGAAATATCATTTTAAAATCCAATGTTAAAATCCTCTATATAAATTATTTTAAAATCTCTATGTAAAATATTTTTTCCAAATAGTTAAGTACAACCCAAAATAAATTTTCTTTTTATCCAAACCAATTTTTTTAAAATAATCCAAATTTTGATTTAAATATTTTTATATTCAAAATGTCCCTTTTGGTTACTTCAAATTTCAAAAATAATATTTATGGCATTTAAAATACCAAAATTAAGGCCAATGTTACTATAGCATCCAATAGATCAAACTACACAACAATCCATAACAGGAAATTCAATTACATCAAATATCACTATATAGGAAAACAATCAATTTGTATATGAGGAATCCAGTTGGATCCCTCTAACCTGTTTCCCTCCATCCACAGATATTAAACAATATAAACCAATCCCTTTTCAAGGTTCGATATCGCAGTAATATAGGGTCATTTTCTATTATTTGGGGCGCATAGGGTCTCATCTGCTCCAATAGGCAGCAAATATATCCAACTACTGATATATACACTACTATACATATATATAACATCTAAACTGATAATAATTTAGAAATTCAACCAAACATCCAATAATTTATTTTATTTAATATAAATTAATTCCAGCAATCCAAAATGAGTGAGATTTACTCACATTGATTTTTTCTAAATTGTTAATCGTTCCAATTCCAAATTTACTCCATTGCGTATATCTTGTCAATATGAACCTAACACGACTGGTCGCGTTCAATTTGGACCTAATACGCAAAAGTTATCGCATTTATAAATATCGATTTTTAAATAATAATAAAATACTATAATTACTCTCTTAGTTATTAATTACCCAAGTCCATTTTTAATCCTCCCTCTCAATACGCTGTAGTTCCAGGCTGTGAACATCCCCATGGTCGATCCTTCTTATCCTCCTTTCTTCCTCATTTCTCAATCGTTCAACGAACGCTTATTGCCAACATTCTCCTCTTCCCAAGAGCAACACCATCATAACAATCACCTTCCACCCGAGCTCTCCACCTTTTTTCGAAATTCCCCTTCCACAGCCGTACGCAACTATTGGCCTATCCAAACCATCACCGGACTTCGCCAAACCCTGGCTATGGCTGCTTCTCGCCAAGACACGACCAATTACACCCACCGCAATACCCAACTCCTTCCCCATTGTTAGAAATCCCAAGCCCTAGTCGAACTACTCTGCTATATCGAACCAACGAACACTCGATCACAGCTCAAACACCCTCGCCTCGACTAAAGAAATATAATACAATAGTATAGGAGTTCTCACCTTCATTTTCCCTTCGAGCTAATAGAAAATCGGTTATAGCTCTACTCGATCAAACCAAAGCAAATGAAACCAAGCCTATGACTCAAGGAAGAACTTGACCTATGCTAGGTGGAGTTGGTGCTCATGGCTAAGGTATGTGGGGCAGTGGTCATAGATTTTGGTAGAGAAGTGGAGGAGTTTCAGACTAGTTTTGAAGTGGACTGATACTATAAAGTAGTATTTTTCTTCTTCTTTTATTTGTGGTATTTTTTTCTACCTTTTTTTTATGAATAAGAATCCATTAGAGAGCTCTTAGAAAACTTGAAAAAGAAGAGGAGGAAGAAGAAGTGAAATGGTATTGGGAATTTGTGAGAAAGAGGTGTGGTATTTATAGGAAAAACCTTTTGGATAAAACATTGAATTGTATAATTACCTAAATGCCACTAGCCCACACCCCTCTCCTAGCCCCTAGCGTATGGGTCCACTCCTCCCAAAGCCATACGATGTTGATGTGAAGTGATAGTATGGTGTTGTGAAGTGGTGGTTGCTTTATGTTTCTTAAAGATTAAGCTTTTGAATTATCTAATCATTTTTTAATATACACACATACACACTTATATATGTGTCCATTTATATATGTGAATATTATTATGTGCATGTAACATATAAATGTAAGTATATATAGGTGCAAAACACTTCGAATGTATTCGAACAAATTTCGTTCGTTAAATCGTTGAAATCCGGAGAACCGATTATCTGTCACATTTTCACTTATTTACTAACATACATATATTTGAAAACAAAATTAAAAAATAAATCTCTTATCATTTTAAATAACTTAAAATGATCACATTTGAATTATAAAACCATATAAATTAATATTAGAAATTATTAACAAGAATTGCCATTATACCGATAAGGTGATATCGATTTTTCCTTCTATTTTCAAATCAATTATAAATCTTTATAAAACTATTATAAATGATTCATTATCACTTTATAACTATTCAAAATGAATTATCATTATTTAAAATAATTATTTGGATAATTGAAATGATTATTAAATCAATAAATCTTAATTTAAATTAAATAAATCAATTATTTAAAATCAACGCTATCTCTTCGATATAACTTTCGAAGAAAATATTCTATTTAAATATTTATTCAAAATAAGATACTTACTATCACTTGAAACAATAGTTTCCTTTTATTTGCGTAAATTTGAAAATAAATATAACTTATCAATGTGATAAATTGGTGGGTCGATACAGACTTCCCCCTTAAAAGAATTTCGTTCTCGAAATTACCCAAACAAAAACCCAAAGGTTTACCTAAAATAATTATTTTTAAATCACTTCTATATGATGTATATAGATCATCCATACACAATTTTTGATTCGAATTTACAATTTTACTTTCGAACTAGTATTGATCTCCCGATCCTTTAGTGCGGACCCTGACCAGGCTTTCGATCAGAACTTTAGTTCTCCTTGCATAGCTCTCAACTATGATTGAAAACTCAAGCATTTAACCAAAACCCTCATCAATGTTCATCGTCAAGAATCATGAGATAAATCCTCTTTCGGACAAGTGTCAAGACACGCAAAGTTCTGTACACGAAATTTAGATTAAATCATGCGACGAAATAATCTGCATACTTTATATAATCTTTCAAAAATTTTGTGAAAATGTTTCATAAACTTTCATTCCTTTTTTCAATCTTTTATATTGATACTTCTCTATACATAACCTTTTACATTTTTGTTTCCAAATCTTTCTACTTAACAAAACATTTCTTTTCAAAAGATAAATATCTTTTTATTATAACACATCTCTAAACACATCTTAATGGTTTATGGCAAACTTATTTTCAAAATATTCATTAAACTGATAAATCACCATAAACTCCTTTTAGCTAATATCAAATGTGAAAACTTTATTTATTAGTTAAAATCTTCTTTATCAACTAACATCCCTTTATTAATTGAAGCTTCCTATATATATATTCTCTTTACTTATATCAGTTTTTAAACTCAAAAAGTATTTACATACTTATTCCAATGTTTTAATTATATTTAACAAGTTTTTCTTACTTCAAAATACAATCAAAGTGATTAAATCAATTATTACCAAAACATCGTTACAATGATCCTCTCCTTTTCTTTTATAATTTGAACTCGTGACATTTCTATCTTTATATAAAAGATTCCTATATTTGTTATTATCTTTAAAATTCCTTTTAAAAATTCTTCTAAAGTGTTATTCAAGGGTTTAAAAATAAATGTTTCTAAAACATCATTTACAACAAACCCAAAACCATTAATTTATAACTTCAGATATTTATTTTAAAGATTTATACTAATGAAAAGTTAGGTCAACATCATATCATAAATTTTTGCATTCTTAGATCATTTAAATCATTCTAAGCTGGGATCCAGAAAGAAGATTCTCCCCCCATTCCTTAAATTGTTACAATTCAAAATACACATGAAAATAAACATTCCCTTTTTACTTATACATACTAAAATTACACTCAACTCCTCATACTCAATTCTTATTCTTTCGAGTCCAAAGATAATGGTAGACTCCAACATCCCAAAACAATCATCACTTCCCTTTCTCCTTCTTCCTCGCTGTCAGCTCGTCATCGACCTCGTTGCTGTCTTCTTCCTATGCCTCTCCTATTCCCTAGAGTAGCTATGGCTAGTTCCTCGGGACATGTCCCATGCCTTCAGGTATTTCAGGAATGACTTCTCCCTCTTCTAACTCCTCCAAGCCTTGCACATTTTCCTCCCATAGGTTTTCAAATTCTCTAACTCCCTCCTCTTCTTTTTCTTCCATTTCCTCATTGTTGATTTCTATTGCATCCCAGTTTATAGGTGAACTGGATGATCGCTCCTACCATAAAACATGCTCTCAGTCTATATCCCACACTATATTGCTGCACTCGCTCGATATGATAGCATCAAGGTCTTCCATCGGCTCTGAATCCTTCTCCATCGGCTCTATCCCTTCTTCTATGGGTTATGATTACTTTTCCATTAGCTCATCCTCTTTTATTGGTTCCAAAATGGATGGGATCAGCTACCTAATTTACTTCCGAGGCCTGCCCGAGTTCATCATCGCTAGAAATCATAATTACTTCTAGAGCTGGGTGGTATAAGCTTCCAACTATAGGATATCCATCCTCCACCCTCCGAGTGTACGGGGCATATTCTCCTTTGATCAGAAACCCACCACTGCTATTCGGATATTCTGGCTGCTCCTCTTTGTCCCTAGAGAGAACAATGAGGTTATCCTTATCACCTCAATTTGCTCTAAAGGACTACCCTTTCGCGTAACTTCCCCCGTATGTTTTCTATAAGGCAAGCAACTATTCTTTTCGACACAAGTCGTAGGTAGTTTCTAGCGTATTCTTAGGTAGAGAGATTTGGTTAATACTTAGAAAGATATTTTGAGATTTATTTCTAAAGATAGCTTTCAAATTTCTTTGGATAAAATATTTTATTATTTCAAAAATCCTTTGAAAATTTTACCAAAATACTATTTTCCTTTTAAGTACACATATATATATATATATATATATATATATATATATATATTTAAGGTAAAATGATTTCATATAAAACCAAATTCATTTGTATCTGATATTAACAGATAAGCGCTCATATATATACATACACACACACACACACACACACACACTCTATAATCATTCTAGGGTGTCACCAACCCTATCTCTAATGAGTTACCCATCCTAGGGTATTACTAACCCTATCTTTGATGAGTCTTTTACCCCCATCAAGCTCAAGTATTCACCCAATCTAAGCTCTGATACCACGTTATGAGGACCTATTTCTTCGACTCTCGAAAATCGACATTAATACATCCTCGGTATTCATGTGTCGTAAACTCAAGTGTCGAAGATGCAGTTTCTCAAGGGAAAGAAAGAAAAATAAAGACAGAACATAATCTCACATATATTATTTCAATATAAACTTTACAGTGGAAATTAAAATACATTCATCAAGGTTAAAACATGGACAGTTATAAATATCTATCCTTACAAGTGTGGAATGCGATAGTACAAGAGTATAGTGGAAATAGATGAAAATCTTCAGAAAAATCTTCCAACTCCATGCTTTGCGCTCTATCCAGCTATCTTATAAACTAAGCCTGACTACTAGATTGCCCTAGAAAGATTTGGCCACCCAAAGATTAAGGAAAAGGAAAATAAACTCTGGGTCAGTCATAGGACTGGTGTGAGAACTCAAAATACGCATTTTGAAAACAAAATGTTATTTCATAAGACCATGCCGCACATAAAAACAGAACTGATTTGTACCTAATGATAACCAAATCATTCTACATAATAAAATACTTGATATTATTTTTAATGACATATCTTTGAAAAAAATTGCAAGTAAACTTATTAATCTTTGCTGAAAATGTTACCATAATGAAATTCCAGCATACTAGGTTCCAAAAACAAAATGGCAGATGCTTATTGAAGAATTGATTCCATATAAATAACTAGGTGAAGGGACTACCTTCCAGCAGTATATCTCTAGAGGAATGTACCAAGGCCCAATAGATGGTCCTCTACCAACACAAGACTGGCCTATCTCTTCCTAAATAGTACCGAATATGTCAGCATTCCTGTCATTACTGACCTATCCGAGGATCCTCGTAGCATACATCCACATTAATTTAAACCTGAATGTCATAGTAGGTATCTAGAAAACAAGAACATATAATGGTTGGGAACTACGTAGCCTTGGTGCATCTATTACGTTTTGTCCATTTCCTGGTGTAAGGCTTAAGGTAGCAATTAACTTTTACTTTGCACATCATCTTCCTTCGAATGCCACACTGCCATTCCATCGACCACTATTGACTAACACAAACATACAACATTCGAGCTCATACATCTCAAAGAAGGGTGTTAAGCTAAGAGAAGTTGCCTTCTCCACCATTAAAAAGATGTATATTTATAAAGTCAACGATGAAATTTCAAGAATGCAATGTCAAACATCCATCCATACAAGTTAATTCTAGAACTGAACGAAATCGAAGACACCCTCCTACCACATCCTATCGGGAATCAACCCTAGGACTAGTAGCAACAAGTCCTTGTAATCCAAAGAGTTTCAGAAATGAAGGGACCACTGCTACTTTAGCATTTGGGAAATAACCAGAATTATCAACAAGCAGTCCTTTCACCTCGAAAATCTTTGATCTTCATCCTTCATTCTTTTTATCAAGTCCTCATTCTTTGAAATACAAGCATTGGTTCGAAGTGGTTATTTAGGCAGGAATTACCCAGATCCGACCCCGGTTCCCTCGAACCAATCATCGATAAAAAGTGATTCGGTGAGTAGGGAATCATTCTTTAATTGATTAAGTTCTTTATATCAAAATCTCTTTTAGAGATATACATTTCCAAAACATTTTCTCCAGTATATATGGAATTATTAAACCCGACTTATCAAATCCTTTTGGGCTAATTTAAACCTTTTTAATGTTGGAATAATTCCAAATCATTTCATGTTTTACTTAGGAAAATATTTCCAAAAACATGTCATTTAAATCTCTAACAAAGATTTCTTAATTCAAAACTCATAATTTTGATTGAATTAAAACCATGTTATCTAGGATGTTAATCCAAAAACCAATAAATATTAAATGAGTAGAATCTATAAAAATTGTCTAATTCTACTCAATGTCAATTCCCGTATTCAACAAATACTATGGGCGGAATAACGGCGGAACCAGCTTTTAAATTCCACGAAGAGTACGAGTTCCCTATTCATGAAACCCACTTCAGAGTTGACTCGAAGTGATACCCAAGTAATCAACCTTCTGACTTGGAGTAGATGATGAAGAATCTAGTTCAGGGTTAGACTTGGGTAAATCAAAATTTTCCATAAATAAACGTGATTCTGACTCCAAGCACGAAAAAAAATCGATGCCAATTGTTTTTCTTCAACAACCAATCGATCTGGCTCTAAGCTGACTCCAAGCACGAAAACCGATCGGGGTTGATCATTTTTCTCCAAGTACCAATCATTCTGACTCCAAGCCGACTAGAAGCAATCATGTGTTCGACACCAAGCACGATCCGAAAATTCAAATTCCTACGACTTCAAGCTAACTATGTGCCGACTCCAAGAAAGTAGCAAATTTTCCTAGGTCCTACTCCAAGCAAATTACCACTAATCCGTCGATACTGATCCATCTTCTTTTATCTATAACTAGAGCATACGATCTCCGATCGACTTGAAATTTGGAATGCAACCTCAAGGGGCCTTCTTTGTCACTTTATAATAATTGCATCTTAATTGAAACCCGGCCTAAATCTGCTCGACCATCATCCATAGTCTTGTATATAACCGATTTGGAAGGCTGGTAACCAACTGTTCTTAACCAAATCTATGGTATCATAGCCTTGCCAAAAAAGGCAGGATAACACTATCTATCGAGTAACTAGCAAAAAATAAATATACTGCTCAAGTATTGGATGGAATATAAGTGAGTTCCTAAAAATAAAGCATACTTAACTGCATAAGCCACTTTTGATTCTCCTAAGTCATAAGCCTACAAGGACCCGGTAATTCCTTAAAGGCGCAAGTCATCATCACTTGTACACCTTTTGAAATGTAGGACAATTCTTCTTCAAGTGATCAAGCCAATCACAATTGAATCACTTATGCTTCTACTTAGTTGTATGGCATTTCATAGCAAAATGCCTTCCATATGCCACGGGAGTGACATATTAAGTCAGCCTTTCTTTTTTGAACGAGCTTGTACTTCCTTGTATCATGGTCGTTTCACCTCGGGGGGAGTTTCAGTTACATTCCAATTTCATTACCTCAACGGAATATCATGGGCATTCCCTTGAAGGAGAATATTCAAAAGCAGATCCTAGTAGGAGAAAGGACTATGCAATGAGCCCATGTAACATCCCGCTTCCGGAGGCTCAAAACTAATTGCTACAGATGCTACAGTCATTCATTGGTGTTATTTATGAGTGACCGAAATCGAAATCTTGAAACTATTAGCAAAATAGAAACACAAGAATAAAAAAAATTAAACTTCAATAAAACAGAATTTCTCATTTCTTATGAATTTAACCTTCAGATTTAATTACATAATTCCAGACGTTTGCCACGCTTTGATCACATATACATGTACAAAATATGATAAGAGCGACATATGAAGATGTTCCCTTATGATGATCAGAGAACTAATAAATATGAACTTTACAGTTCTTAGTACATCACAGTGAAATATACAAAATAGCTCCTATATAGCTAGTACTACCCCATGCACGTCTCTGGAAGCTTTTTCATCCAAAAACCTGAAAGTCTCCCACTCTCAGACTACTCAAATTAATTTTGAGTACCCGAGAGTTTGCGAAGAAACACAAACTTCGAGTCAGAAAATAAGTCTGGTATGAATAATCTCCTATCATCTCTTATCATAAATAGATAGCTAGTCAGACCACACCGCTCAACAGAATGGGTTTTCCTCTCACTAGTATCCAAAATAAGCATGCAAATCATTTACTATGCCCCTACACCCAAAATGATTAATCTTAACATAATATGAAATAAGGCCATAAATCATATTTATTGGATATCACGTCCACCCATCTATTAGATATCCCATCTAAAATCAATTTATTAGAGTTCCCATCTAAAATCTTTAAAATGACCATCCATTATAATTTAACAGGATCGTCCATCCGAAATCCGTTTAAAATAAATGCAAATTATCCATCATACATTATTTTATAAAAGATGGCGTGGGCTATCCATCGCACACTCCATAGTTTTCCTAAGATGACTATGAACCCTTGGGTGCCAAATCCCGAGGCTAACCACCTTTGGCATAACATTGTTTGCTTTAGAAATTTGACGTGGTCTTTCCACTGCACATTCTATGGTTTTTCTAGGTTAACCAAGAATCCATCACTTGGCCAAAAATATTATGATCCTCATGAAAACTCATGATCCTCATGATAATATATTTTTCATAAGGCATTCCACCTGTTTAACCCATTCCCATTGGTAACCCTAGTTAGGTTAAATTAAATAAAAACACATTGATAGCATTAATGTATAATTTTGAAAGCATATTTCTATTTGTAAACCCAAACTATGTATCGAAATCAGTAATCCCACCTCGGTGTCCCCAAGGTTTAATAACATCAAATTTATATATAGCTTCACCTTACATGTTCAAACAAAATAAATATTTTATGCTATAACCCTTCGAAGTAACCCCTTCAAATTAGCAAAATTTTACTTAAGGAAAATGGCTAAAAATAGCGTTCTAAAACCCTTCAAATGAAATGTCATTCGAAAGCAAATAACCCTCTGAATTTAGCCCCTTTGAAAACCTTCCTTTTGAAAGTATTACAAAATCATTCCATTCGCAATCATTGAAGGTAACACCTTCAAAACCATTCAAAATCAAAACCTTTCAAAATCATTGAAACTCAAAACCTTTCGCAATTATTGAAGATAAACCCTTCAAAATCTTTCGAAATTGAACCTTTCGAAATCAAACCTTTCGAAATTAAACCTTTCGAAATTAAACCTTCCGAAATAAACTTTTCGAAATAAAAAACATTCAAAATTAAAACCTTTCGAGATCATTGAAGATAGCCCCTTCAAAACCCTTCGAAATAAACCATTCAAAGTTAAACCTTTCAAAACCAAACCTTTTGAAATAAAAACCTTTCGAAATTAAAACCTTTCGAAATTAAACCTTTTGAAATTAAACCTTTTGAAATTAAACCTTTCGAAATCAAAACTTTTTGCAATCAAACCTTTCGCAATCAGAACCTTTTGAAATCATTGAAGATAACCCCTTCAAAACCCTGCGAAATAAACCTTTCGACATCAAACCATTCGAAACCAAACCTTTCGAAATCAAAACCTTTTAAAACCATACTCTTAAAGTCTTAAGCTTTTGAAGATCCCCTCCGAAACCTTCTTGAATAAAAATTTAATTCTTTTATAAAGTGATAGAGTTGAAGGACCCTCGTTCAACTTATTCAAAAACAATTTTTATTTCTATCTGAAAGAAAACGAAGTAGCCTCCCCATCCTTTCGCCCGTTTCTTCCCTTTGGCCCTATGCCTACCTTTCGATTTGGGCAGAAGGCAACTGCTTACCTTCCGTTTTAGACGAAAAGTACCTTTCAACTTTGTCAAAAGGGTAAAAGTGGGATTATTGGAGTCGTAGACAGAACTGGGCCCATTAAAGTGATGTTTTTATCGTGTTTGTCTAATTTTGACTGGCGAAGGAACCTTCTCCTATATTCCAAATAATGAAAGTATACAAAATTCAACGTTTTTCTCAAAATATTATACTTCTTCCTCAAATATTCCAAAATAAATTTCCTTCTGAATTTAAATAGTTTCAAGAAGCAAATTTTTAGTTTAGCCCCGGGCTTAAATAATTTAATTATTTTAGTAAATCACTAAATAAAAATTCCTAAAAATCATCGAAAATCAGATAAATCATATACTTTAACATATTAAAATTTCAAAGCATATAATATCAAAACAATTTGAAATTTAACCAAAACCGAATGAAAACGTGTTAATTAGCCCATTAACATTTTAAAACACCTATGTATTATCCAAATAAAGGTTTAAGTGGTTGTATACTAACCAGAATCATAAACATGAATCGGTTATAACCCATAACCGATCCAAACATAGAAAAACAAGAGATAAACATAATTATTTACCTTGATTAGTTGATTGGAGAATGAGATACTTTCCTAGCTTTAAATCCTTAGCTTATTCTTCAATTTAAACTCTTCCTGGAGCTTTTTAATGCGGCCAAAATATATGGGAATCAAGAATGAGAAAGTGAAAATTTATTTACATGAAGGAAGAGATATATACTTAGAAATGTAGCACCATTTCCAAGTTCACCCCTTAAGAAAATTCCTCCTAAATTTTGGTTAAGTCTTATTTTAGTTCATTCACTAAGACACGGCCATTGGATTTATTAATCTCATATCCCCAATATTCACATTATTCTACTTTATTTATCCAATTAAATATCCCAACTAATGCTAGTTAAAATTCAGGGGCATTACAGCCCCCAACCAATGCTTAAGACCCAAGGAAAATGTTTGCCTAAAGCAACAGCATACCGACCTCCTCAAACCTTAGAAACAACAGATTGAACTGGTCAACGCTCCTTCATTGACAAGCTGCCCTACTCAAGATAGATGGAATGCTCATGCTACATGACCCTCTCGATCTCAAAAATGAACAAAGAACCAAAGCGACACATGAATAAATTCCAAATTATGGGTCTGATCATCAGCTACACAACGACACTACATCCTATGCAAACAAAGTTTCCTTTATCAAAATGCCAAGAAACAATCTTACTTAAGAGAAAATTCCCTAGGCTTATATGAACGGAAGCCTTCTCATGCATATGTCTATAATTGTGCATCAACAATAGTCTTAGGACTCAAATATGGCTCCCTCCTAAGGCTAAGGAAATTCCAGCACTACTTCGAAGAGTCTAAAGCTAGTAGAGCTAGAAATACTGATGTCTAAAGGCCATGCCACTTCTTATTCCAACCACATTAGTTAGAAATATTCATGGGCGACCAAATATCTTTTGCAGTAGATAAATGTTCTCTGTCAGGCACTTAGACTATCCATTTGCAGTCACCCATGCACTCCTTCTACTCATACTTATAGACTAATGAAGATACCTTAGTAGCCAGCGATAGAAACAAATCAAGTTCAAAAGACAAGTGTTGCATGTAGTATAATATAATAGAAAAATACAAGTATGCTCTCCCTAAGTATCTTCTTCTAGCAAATTGATTGACTCAAACTAGTTTACTAAGTCTGAGTGTTGAGCCTAGCTCTGATACCAACTAACAACTCACCCTTCGTAATACTCAAAAATCGATGCCTTACATCATCACACAACCTTCAAATACCATAAAATACAGATTGTCGGGGTAAAATTAGAATAAAACAGTAAAGAAAGACATCGATAAGATCTCACAATGGAATGACAACATACAATATATTGAATATACATGAATAGAAAAGAATAACAATACATAAGAGACCGCGCTAGTGGAAGACACTGATGAATAAATACTAGTACAGAAAGTCAGAATACATGAATTCCAAAAGCATGTAGTTCTAAATATATATCTGATATATAGTCTCATATACAAATAATAGATCTATCATGTACAACTAAACTATCAAGTATACATATCATAAAATATCGATGCCTCGCCCCTAAATTGCTCCAACTACACCTCTTAATAGTGTATCTCCAAAAGCATTTAACTCTCCAAATAATCAAGCAAGTACTCAGAGTTGTCATGACATAAGTAGACAAAGACAAAATGCGAATCAGACATAAAGCCTAGTGTAAAGGGAGCTGTCCCAAAATACTGTATATTAAAACCATATACAAATAAACAGGAACTATCAAATCACAGTTGGCCCTCTCCACAAACGTGGCTCAAGGATAATCCGAATAGTCCATATGCAAATAAAGTAAGCCCATCCAAAGGATATAAAATTATACTGTAACCTGCTCTTCTCCTGTAGTCAATGAGTCAGCACAACTAATATAGTGCGACCGATATGACACGGTATATCATGATGTGGTTATTCAAAATATGCATGCAAAAACACTATAACCTAAAACACAAAATATTGTCATACACCGACTAATATAGCACGCATACTCATAACATTACAAGATGAATAGTATGTGTAATCGATGCTCACCATTAACGATCAGTGAATTCTGAAGTGGACAATACATGTTATTCAATATCCTTAAATAGGGCCCATAATAAATAGAGCGGTGCCTAATTGTACCATAGACCTCGAGCCGCATCCAGTGTGAGCGAACTCGTGTAGGTCTCACCATGCCACATATCGAGCATAAGTGATATATGACCTACTCTTGATATCCGACACCTTTATATATCTCATTGCAATCCAGTGACTCCCGTTGAGGGTCTAAAATAAATAGAGTCAATACCACAGTGTACCATAGACCCCAAATCACATCCTAATTGAACAAACCCATATAGACTTCACCATACTCCATATTGAGCATAAGTGATATATGATCTACCCTAAATATCTGAAAACTGTATGGACCTCACCATACCTCACATCGAGCATAAGTGATATATGGTCCACCCGTAGATGATCATCATCATCTCCCCCTCGGCCATCATGGATTTCTTATTAAATATGCATAACGTCTCTACGAAAAAGAATGATGAGCGCATCCCATACAATACGCTATAGGGACCATAAAGGAACACCGATATCGTGTGTATGTGTGTATTGAAATATAAAGTCATGTAGTCAAATTCGTTTGTCATAAAGAGGACTAATATCTCGTTATTGTCTGTCAATACAGATCGTCTATACTGTAAAACCAATAATAGGCATTGACCACTAATATAAGGCTAATATGGTGTATGATCACTGATATAAGATCGATACCATGCACGGTCACTAATATAAAAATGATACGTTGTATGGTTACTAATATAAGATTGATACGATATATATAACTATATGTATCCAAAGGAAGATATATTACCTCGTTCAGTCATACATTGTAACAACCCGCAAATCCGTACCCCTTGAGTCAACGCTATTCTCTAACATATCAACTCAAAGACGAACATAAATACAATTTATTAGGGTTAAAGAAGAAGAGGTAGAAGAAGAAGAAGATAGAAAACAACATCAGAATCTAACCATCGCAGCGGAATAAAATATAATAGATAATAACAGATCTTTACACAAAAACAAATACTATATCTGTTTATACATACATCATCAGAGTACATCAATCACATAACACAATTGGACAGTAATCCTAACCTGTCCTCACACAACAGAATACACAGCGGAATATAAATCAAGTACAGAAGTACGTCTCGCCATCTAGCTCGTCTCCTAAGCTCCACAACTTTCTTTCCTATATTCTATAATACTCGGTCTGACCCGAGCATTATAGTTAAATAACACCCGAGTCAATCTGGAATACCAGCGTGAGAAATCACACTCAAATTGATTATTAAAGTTTTAAAATCCTTTTGAAAGCAAAAGCATCTCGTAAGAGCATGCCACAAATAAACATGTCGAGTTTTTACCTTACGATAGCCAAAACACTTTTTATTGAAATCCTCTGATATTATAATAGGGTCTATTTACAAATACTTATTAAAATAGCCGAAATTATTACATGATTAAATTCCTGCTACTAGCCACAAAGTGGGTAATACAAAAAAACTCGTAAAAGGGGCGTAGGGAAAATGGATTTCCAACTAATGACTAGGCACTGGGGTACCACCTGTCACAGTACCTGGTATAGATCAGTGTACCGAGGACCACGCCCAATCCCCTGCAACACAAGGCCGGGACTATCCCTTACTGGATAATCTCGAGTAAGATCACCCTGCAGTTGTGATCAGCAACCGAACCACTAAGCCGAAATAAAAGGGACATCTAGACAGAGATGACCTCACCCGAAATGGGTACTACCCACCAGCCTTGCTACATAACCCTTGATTTTCGATCATTCCCAGTTGATGAAGCTTGAGGCTAAGCGTTACCTTTTAGAACGTTTCACTTAGAATGCCCATCGTCCACCTAATGAAGTTCCAAAAGCATTCATCCATACAAGTACGTCACGGATTCGAACGGAACCGAAAGCACTATTCCTACTACATCCATTTTGGAAGCATCCTTAGGATTAGTAGCGACTAGCCCTTGTACTTCACTGCTCCATCTTTGACTCCGAACTCGTTTTTCCACGAAAACGTACAAACTGGATCGAAGTGGTTTTCGAGAAATAAATTCCGATCCCGGTCTCTTCGAAACGATCAACGCATTGGCCAATATTGATAGTCGATTATTTCACTATCAATTAACATTCACAAACAACATCAAATATAAATAATTTCTCCAAATTATTTATTAACCTCAAAATATCTTCGCAAGATATATTTCCATTTTCAATTCCTTTGAAAACAATTTCAACACACCTTTCTCATGAATTAAAATCTCTAAATATTTATTTCCACTGAATATAACAAAGCACAAAACTTTAGATTTTTAAATTAATTTAAAACACTTTATTTATAAATTATCTTTTAAAACATTTAAATTAAAAATTACTTTAATACTTTATTAAAAATATATACTATAGAAATATTTAAAATAAGATTACTTTGTAAAATATAAAACTGGATTTCCTCTTTTAACACAAAATACCAAGTCACCTTTTAAATAATTACTTCGATAATAGATTTGAAAATATTTACTTTAGAGTTTAACATTTAGAAAAAATAAGTATTATATAACATACTTTAAAACAACTTAAAACTTTTAAATTTACCTTCAAATTTGTTTAAAAACGTACTTGGCTATCCAGGGAAATATACGTTTCCTTCACATCCTTTAAAAATAAATCGCTATTTATTTTTAAACAAATTTACCCATTCTTTTAATAAATTCCCATCGTGAATTTATTCTTCCAAATATCCATTGATATATCATTTCCCTTTTATAAACTCGGCTCATAAATTTTCAAAGTCACATTCTCCTTTAAATTTCCAATTTCAAACACTTAAACCAATTCCCAAATTGATTTCCAATTTACTCCATTTGAAATAAATTTCTTTACTTACACAATTCATTTCAGAACCTATTGACTTTAGATTTTTATTCCTTCTTTATACTTTTAAATAGATTTAAACTTTATTTTAAAGAAAATTCTTTATTCCTTTAAATAATATCACTTAAGTTTTATAATTCATTATTTTCTGTTTATTCAAAATCTCCTTTTCCCATACACAGAATTATTCATTAGAATTTTAAAATCACTTTATTCTTATCCAGTTCATTTTCAAATTTATTCAGATGCTCCATAAATATTTTACTTAAAAATTGACTCTTCATTTCTTTCCAAAAATCCAATTCTATATATTTTAATAGCTCAGTGAACTGAAATATTTTCAAACAAACCATAGCATTTAATATTCCAATTATCAATATGATTCATCACAGAATATCAAATAATCATAACAGAGAATATTAAATATCTAAATAAATGTTGAGGAATCCAGTAGGATCCCTCCAACCTGTTTCCCTACATCCACAGATGTTAGCACAATATAAAATACCAATTCCACTTCGAGGTGGAATATCGCGGTATATGGGATTAATATAAAATCATCCGCTATTATGCGGCGCATAGGGTCTCATCTACTATATAATGCGGGAAATCAATCATTCCAAGAGATATTATATACTACTATATATAATATTGCACATCAAAATAATTCAATCATTCAATCAATTATTTAAATTTAACTATTTAAATCCAAACAACCCGAATGAGTGAGATTAACTCACCTTTACCTTTAATTTGTAGTCCGATCCAAACTGGCTTGTTTCCATGGTTTAAAACCTTCTATAAACATTATACAATTTATTAATATTCTGAATTAACTAAATAATCAATTTCCATATAATAATTTTAATTGGCGAATGATTTAATCTTAACCAATGATTTAATTTTTTAGTGAATAATTAAATTCAATGTAATTGCTTTTAATAATCTTTTAGTAACTAAAATAATCTAAATAAATTAGTTAGACTGGTTAATCACTCTAATACATTTTATTTATATATATATATATATATATATATATATATTTATTTTTTTGTACTACAAACTAAAAATATAGCTTGTACAGATTTTAAAATTTGTTTCTGTAAAAATACAATGGTAAATTACTTATTGTGTAAATATACTTATGTAAAATTAAATTAAATCTTGAATAAGGAAAACAAATTCATGCCTTACCATGTTCGAACGACATCACCCTTCCTGCGTCACAAGCGAATGTCACCTCCGGCCACCTAGAATTCACCGCGACACCGGCTTGCATACCATCACAATTTGAACTTGAGTCTTCAATCGACCCTTGCTCGAACGAGAACGCATCGTCGCGACCCACATCGGCTTCGTGCAGTCGTCAAAGATTCCCCCTCCTCAAGGTCGTGACCACTAACGCAGTTGCCAACGTGACAGCCCAAGATCCAGTAGTCGTCGCCTCCAGAAACACCAATTCGCGACACCCTCAATCGCGCCACTTCCCATGCCGTGACCTCGAGCTCGGGCTCTGCTTCGAAACGCTCCACCGCGATGCTCGACTGCTTTGATTTCGCGTTGGACTGAGGAGAGGACTCGATTGCAGAAGAAGACTGTAACGATTTCCCCTCTTCTTTTATAAATCGACCTCGGTTGAATTTAAAAACGAGGGAGAGGAGGTGAATGATTTTAGATTGGCCATTACCATGAATTCGAACGAAGAAAGAGAGAGGTTTCGTTTTGTTTTCTGAACGAAGAAAATATCTACTTTTTATTATTATTTTTATCAAACGAAGAAGCATATGAGAGAAGCTAAGGAAGCGTATTCACTTCGACTTGCAGGAAGGCGGCTATGAATTTGACCCTGATGTGAAATTTAGACTAGTCAAAATATCATATTCAAATTTTAAATTTAAATTTTAGATCGACTAGAATTAGCAACTTAAAATCTTGACCTCCTATCAAGGCATGCCGCTAGGCGTTCATAATGTTATACCCCTATTTCGAGCACAATACAAAAGGTTTTGAGCCCTAACTCGATCATATGGAGAAGATAGCTTGTTGAACTAGTTATAAAATTGAATTTTCGATTTAAATTTAGCATGTTTATATATCGTACACTCAAACGGTAATTCAAACACTGCGAAAATTGAAATCCGATAATAATAAAATATTACGGATCCAATGGAACTGGTTTCATCGAATTCCGAGACTGTGCCTCGGAGGGCTATTTTTAAACATCAATTTAAACGATATATTTTCAAAACTTAACAAACCATTTCCAAATTCAATTCAACACTTTTACTATCTTCAGTACTATTAGTATACATTTTACAAGTCTTTAAAATTATTTAATTCGGCTTAAATCCAAGATTTACCACTTAAACCAATTTCAAATGATTAGATTTAATAATTAAATTATCCAATAAATAGTGATATTTGAATTCAAGTTAGAAACTAACTATGAAATATTTAAAATCAATTAAATATTCCGATTTCAAACAACCAAAAATTTTGGGTCGTCACATTCCTCCCCTTTAAAAGAATTTCGTCCCCGAAGTTACTAGTTAGGAAGAATGATCCAATACCCTTTACTTTTTTCCAAAACCAAACAGTTTTTAACAACCACCAAACAATCTTTATTAAAGACACACTATCCATCTTACTAGCTTTCCGAACTTTTCCATAGTTTCCAAACAACTTTACTCATTCAACCATTCAAATTATAATTCAAAACCAAGATTTAAATTTTCAAAATTTCTCAAAAATTTTCTAACTCCCTAAATTTTTAAAAAATTTCGCCAGCGTCTCCTTTGCGCGGCTAGCTCGGTACAACTACAAAATGCCTCTACGGGATCCTAAATTCCAAAAGAAAATAAAAAGCCAAGTGGCTAGATCAAAAACCCAATCAAATTTCATACCTAAATTTAAACACATACCTTTTCGTCAAGCAATTCGAATTTATCTTCTGAAATCAAAACCAATTTCCCTTTCCCTTTATAATATCTGCATATCCTATAATATCCAATCATAGTTTTTTTTAGAATCATTTTATACATTCCTTACAAAGGTTTTCATATCTGTTCTATTCAAATTAGTTTTTCCATTTCCATATGAATTCAATTTATCTTTAACTCTAAGTATAAAATTTCATCTTCCATTTATAACCGATTCATATCATTATTTTAAATTAGTTTCAACCTCTAAATTATTCCAATTTCCAATTTGAAATCGTTTTGTCGCTAACAACAAATTTTCCCAAAAAATTTCAAAAGTTTTCTAATTCCCAAAATTTTCAAAAAATTTTGGCAGAGTCTCCTTTGTACGGAGGAGCTTTCGCAATTTGACAAAAGATATAAATATATATACATCAACCCACCCGGTCGGAAAAACAAAAACAGTTCATATTTCCAATTTTTATTACATAGTCGTACCTTTATTTAGCATTTTTAAGCAAGCGGCTTATTTATTTAGCAGTTAGCATGCCAAATTCCATCCAAACTCAATGCCGACTCAATGCATGGCCGTGTGACCAATCATTATGCTGACTCAATGCTCGACCGTTGTCGATAATTGTTGATCACAAATAAATCAAATTGCATTAGTGTCCAGATCCTGAACTTCTTCGTGCCTTCAACTTTCCTAGTAGCCCATGATCTCCTTGAAGTTAGGTTAGAAGTTCAAACAAGCTCGCATCTGAAATCGAGGAAAACCTTGCTCAAAATTGGACCTATCCTGGGCTTTATTGCCCAAATTAATCCACCACTGATTGACTGGCGAGGGGCCAATAGTGGACCGGTGGTGGCATTTCCAAGGCAGTAAAGCCCAGGTCTAGCACATTACGCTGCTTATTCAAGCTCCGCCTCCTCGGTCGCTTTGTGCGATGTGTCGGCTTGCTCTTGTAGTCTGCCTTCACCACATCAGACCTCTTTCAGAGTTTGTTTGTTGATATTTTAGAAGTAGATTCAATAAGTATTCGAAAACCAATTTCCACAACAAAATTCAGTCTTTGCACGAGTAGAGTTTAATGGGCGATTATGGCGATCTAGCTTCCATTAACACGCCAAAAAGACACGCCTTATGCATAGCTTATACACGTATCGTTATACTCAATCGTGCACGCTATTGCGCACATGATTATGAAATGCACAACCACTACACAGATTACATTTTGGACTTCATCTGTGCGATTGCCCGTCCTGGTTATACTCTCACACAACTAAGAGCACAAAATAGTCTTTATGGCTATGTGAAATGCTTGCAACGGACTTGTATTCAATAATGTTTCAATATAATTAAACAATTGCATATCCATATAAACAAATAATCACAAGCATTTCTAACTACAGTATACACATCAGTTTTGATTGTTGTATAACTTCAAATACGTGTATACATATACCTGCCCATACTCATATATGTGCAAGTATATTTAAATAAGTAATCCACTTATTACTTGATCACATCTTACTTTTATTTACTAAATCATTTCAATAAAAGTCCAAATATGGTTTCGTATTATTTTATAAAATATTACAACTATTTTATAAAATATATTAATAACCTACGAATCAATTTTAAGCCTTTTGAAACACTTAATTTCCTTTATTTAAATCCAATATTCATCATTTTACTATTTTATAAAATCTCATATCTATTATATAAAATATATCCTTCACTTATAAAATATTCAAACCGTTTTATACATACTGATTTAGCTTCGTTTACTATTTTATAAAATATAATATCATTTTATAAAATACCTTCATTACTTGCAAAGATCATTCTTCTATTTAAACAATATTTATAAATACCAATTTAGCGTCATTAGCCCTTTAACCACTTTAATCATAAGTGTAGAGTTCAAAACTTGCTAAATTAACTGACTAATCATTTCCAAAGTCATTTGAATTAGTTTAATTATAGCTAACTAATGACATACCCTTAGTTATATCATGTAGTTAGTCTCAAATCTACCACTATATCACCTATTAACGTTCAATTAACCTAAAAATCAATTTCTTAGGTTACTAAATATTTTCAAAAATAGTTAAAAGTTGAGCTTTTAAAACTCTTAATTTGAAAACATAGAAGTTAAAACCAGTTTATAATTTATAGAACATGCTTTTTGAGTAAAAGAAATATGAATGTGCTGTACATACTCTTAGGATGTAATGGAGTATTATATGAGTAATTGACTTATGTCCCAAAACATTTTAAAATGAAATATTGCCTCAATGAAATTTTTTATAAGTGAAGGTAAGTCTTTTAAAAAATGTTATAAACTTAAGTCATGTTTGAAGAAAAGTTTCATAAATGATTTTAATATTAAACGAGAAATAATATTTATTCAAATAAATGTGCATCAAAAAGAAATTAGAGTAGTTAAGAAACCGATGGAGTAAAGTACGTAAGTTTTATATATACCATTTTATTCTCATGACAATTCTCGATCTAGGGTTCGAGTACATGATTTTGAGGTATTACACTAGTCGAATAAGGGTTTTTCACTCGATTCTTTATGGTGAGCACTTGAAACAGATTCCTGTTATGATTTTGAAGTTTTCTGTCATAGTATATGGCTACGTAAGGAGAATGGAGGTGTCGAATCAGGGAACCATATCAAAGTCTGCACTAGTGAAGTCAATTGATTTATATTAATTTGGAAATAAAATCTATATGATCGAGCAAGTGATCAGATTGATATTGCATATAGATGCTCCATGTATATCGTACGAGCTTTAGTATATTTATATGCTATCTTTGTTCGCTTATGGGGAGTTTAGGTGATGACTTTTCGAATTATTTGAGATAGCATGAATTATCGACTAAGTAATAACACAAGACTATTGAGGGAAAGGTATGCTTAGTAAATTGTTTATCGTCCTTGTGCAATAATAGGATTTCTAAACCTGAACAGACTGTGAGCTTTGTTTGCTAGTAATTGTAATACTATTACGTATTAATGTGTAATTTTTGCTTTGGTTTCTTGTGTTGGAATTTCAAGGGCGAAATATTCTAAGTTGGGGAGAATGTAATGCCCTGAAATTTTGAACACTTCATATTTAAATATCTCGATTATTTAAATATTCAAATCTTGGATTTAATATGAATAAATGTGATTAAATTGATTTAATAACCTTGCAACCCCCTTTTTAAATAAGAACTTGTAACGTCCGCTGGATTATCGGTCTATACCGATGCTAGTTGAGAAAGTTTTGGGTGTTGTCATTGCTTATGCCAGTTGTCAGTTGAAGCCCCATAAAGCTAATTATGCCACCCGTGATCTTGAATTTCTTTTTGTTGTTTTTTCTTTGAAGTTGTGGAGGCATCACCTTTTGGGTACCAAGTTTGAGCTTTTCACCGATCACCAGTCTCTTAAGTATATCTTCACCCAAAATGATTTGAACCAGAGGTATGTTCGATGACTTGAGTTCTTAGCATCTTATGACGTCGACATCAACTACACCCTTAGGAAAGCTAATGTTGTTGCCGATGCTATGAGACGTAAGAAAGCCTTGTTGTGTCAGATTGTAACTTCTCCATCTCTTTTGGATCAAATTGCTGCTAAGCAGGATGAAGATGCGATGCTTATGCTTATGAAGGAGAACATTTGGAGTTGGGAAGGCGATGATCAGAATGAGTTGGGAGCATAGATTAATCAGAATGGAGTTTTGAGGATAAATGGGCGAATTTATATTCCGAATGTTGATATTTTGAGTGAAGAAGTTCTTATAGAGAATCATCAGTCCAGACTCACCATTTATCCTAGTGTCACTAAGATGTTCCAGAATATGAACAGGCTGTATTGGTGGAGTGATATGAAGCAGAATATCTCTATCTTTGTTAGTAGATGTGCCACTTGTCACTACTTAAGGCTGACACCGGAAGATCGCTCGATTGCTAAAACCCCTTGAGATTCCCATTTGGAAGTGGGATCGGGTTTCTATGGATTTTATTGATGGTTTACCCAGGAATAGAAGGGGTAATGAGAGTATTTGTGTAGTTATCGATTGATTGACCCAGTCCGCCAATTTTATTCCGGTGAAGTCGAATCGAACTGCTTCGAGCTTAGCTGAGATCTATATGATGGAGATTTTCCATCTCCATGATGTTCCTTCTAGCATTGTTTTTGGTCGTGATCCTATCTTTACCATCAAGTTCTGGAAAGCTTTTCAGGAAGCTCTTGATACTCGTTTGAACCTTAGTATAGCTTATCTTCCCAAAACTGATGGCCAGACAGAAAGGGTGAATCAGATTCTCCATCTTGTAGAGTACACCTATAATAACAGTTATCAGGTATAACTCTATCTTTGAATTTGAATCATCTTAATCCTAATCTATCTATTAATCCCAATCTTTTGATTTCATGGAAGTATCGAAATGTCTCCATTTTCCGCTCTTTACGGACAATCCTACAAATCTCCTTCTTGCTGGATTAAGTCTGGTAATCGCTTAGTTCTTAGACCAGATATGATTCTGGAAGAATTTGAGAAGGTTGAGGAGATTAGGAGGAAGATAAGGATTGCTCAGGATAAGTAGAAGAAGCGTGCTGACAGGTGCAGAAGGGATTTGGAATTTTTAGTGCGTGATCATGTCTTTCTCAAGATCTCGCCGCTAAAGAATGTGGTTCGTTTTGGTCGAAAAGGGAAGCTTCCTCCTAGATTCATTTGTCCTTTCCACATTCTAGAAAGATTTGGTCCCTTGGCTTACAGATTTGACTTACTGGAGAAGCTATTGGGTGTGCACAACATGTTTCACGTATCTCACCTTCACAAGTATCTCCATGATCCATCCTTGATGGTTCAGCCTGCCTTGTTAGAGAATTTAGACATTGAGCCAAATCTCACTATCGAGAGAAAACCACTTCGTATTGCCGATAGAGGTACGAAGCAGCTTTGAAGGAAATCTGTTAGTTTGGTCAAGGTACAGAGGAGTATGGATGATCAGGATTGTACCTGGGAAACCGGGGAATCCATGCATGCTTCAAACCGTGAATTGTTTGACTCGGGTGCTATTTGTTAAATTTATTCTACCTTTCTATTGTCTCTATTCTCCTACCTCGTTTCTTTTTTGGGATGAAAAGTTTTGAGTGCGGAAGAGTGTAACGACCCAAGAATTTTAACCGTTTTATAATGTAATTAACTAAAATTTCTTGAAATTTAAAATATAAAATTTTAAAATAATGGTTTGATATTTGAAATGTGTCTATTTAAATATAGTAAATGGTAAATTTTTATTGAAAAATATGAAAGTCGATTTATTTGTGAAATTTTAAAATATAAATTTAGTCAGTTTATTTGTTGAAAATTTAATATTTTTGAAATCTGAATATTTTTAGATTATAAAAATGTAAATCATTATCTGAGAAAGATGTCATAATTCATTCCGTCAAAATTGGGTTTTTATAGCTTCGTTTATCTTATTTTCTACATTTTACAGCATTTTCGGTAGCAGAAAAATTCGAGTTTTGATAACTTGATCGTATCGCTAATTTCTATGTACCATTCTATTCGCCTCGTCGTGCTGATCTTCGTACTATATTTATTTCTGTATTTTGAGGTTCAATATGCGACAGAAATGATAAAAGCAGTTCGTCGTATCGGTACCATAGTGACTTTTTTGTTTTCCTTTGCTTTTTAAACTTGAGTCGTGCTGTGCAAGAAATAAATTAATCAATTATTCAGCTGAATCTAGCTTGAGACTGTTGCCATTCATTCCTTCTTTATATATACTTGCCTTTTCATTTTGCTTACTATTCACTAGGCAAAGAGGTATGTTCATATTTTGTGTTCTTCTTTCTTTCTGTAGCTTCCTTCCTCTTTCAATTTTTTTTACCAAGCCTCTTCCTTTTCCCAGATCTAAAAAAACCCAAAGCAAGCCGTATTTTTCACATACGTGGCTCAAAGAAACCGTGGCCACCATTGTTTTCTCACTCTTCCTCAAAGCACCACCCCTCCATACCCCAAACACAATGTGCAATTGCACCACACCCAACCCCATGCCGACCAACCCAGATCTACACCGCCGGCATCTCCCTCCACTAGCGCCTCTACCGAGGCCACCACCTAGCGCCGTGAAAACCCATAACCTGAGTCCAAACCCATCATCGTCGCATTGTTTTCCTTCCTTTCCCCATGCATGCATGTGTCCCCTGCCTCCAAACACAAGCCTTCTTTTATGTTGTTGAGAAATATATATATGCTTGATGTACATGCAAGTTAATATATATACTTGATATGTTGGTTGCTTAGGGAAAACTTCCTACTCTCATTAGCTTTGTTGTGTCACATATGTTTGGTTATGACTCCTGGTCTTGTTCCCTGTCCATGTTTTACTTGATGGAGCTTTCACTCTATTGTTTATATGTTGCATAAACAATAACTCAACAATATAGGCTCGTATATAGGTCATGTCAGTTAAGAAAAAAACTTATAAATACATATATGTTGCGTCATTATATATGTGGATATAATCACATATAGTTTATGTTATTCATATTCTCTAGTTTTCGGTGACATATAAACCTTTGTATGATGACCCGCATTTCATTCCACAGAAAGACGTAACATCATTAAGAAAGAAATAGGTAGAAAAAGAATAGATAGAAAGAAAGAAACAACAACATCAGAATCTCACAGCGGAAACGGAAAAATAAAATATATCACATAACTATTGCATATTCATTTTACATCAAAGTCAATACAGTTACAACATCGCGGTAGACAGTCATGGAGACCCGTCTATCCATTACGTTCCAAAATACAACAGACAAAAGACACCAACGCAGCGGAAATAGATAGATGTAGATAAGCCAAGACTCCTGCTCTAAGCTTTCCAAGATTCATCAAGCAAACCTGATCGCTTGGCTACTTATAAAAATTTGAGTACCCAAGAGTTTAAGAAAAACAGAATAAACTCCGGGTTAGACATGGGTCTGGTGTGAGTAAACGGTTAAGTTGTTTAACTTGTAAAACCTTTGAATTAAAAGGTATCTCGTAAGACTCTCCGCAAATAAACACAGATAAGTTTTCCCTTACGATAACCAAATCATTTGATAGGAATCCGGTTATATTATAATAGTGTCTAGGGTTTTCAATATAAAGTAGGAAATAGCTGGAATGCTTACATCTCACGTTGCAACATAGTTGGGCATAACCAAAACCGTATAGGCACTTATTGGAGATTGGATTCCATATAATGGTATGGCTACTGGGGTACCACCCATCACAGTATATGGTATAGATTACTGCATCGAGGATCCACCCTGATCCTATGCAACACAAGACCAGAGCTATCCCTTACTAGATAGTCCAAATAAGTCAACCCCATGGTTGTGGCCAACAACCGCCCACACAGCCGAATAAAGGGACCTCTAGACAGGGGAAAACATTTTCCTACTTGGATGCTACACACTTAGCCTTGCATGCTCCTCCCCTATTTTAGCCATTCCCAATTGATGAGGCTTGAGGTTACGATTACCTTTCAGAACATTTATCTTGGAATGCTCATCGTCCTCCATTGACGATGGTATGATAGCATTCATCCGTACAAGTTCGTTCCGGGTACGAACGAAACCGAAGGCACTATCTTCGTTACACTCGTTTTGGAATCACCCTCAGAGTTAACGAGAATTGCCCTTGCACTTTGAAACTTCATCTCGATCTTCACTTGAGATTTCACGACCTATCGTTTAACTTAGATCGATGTGTTTTCGGATAACAAATTTGATATCCGACTCCGGTCTCATCAAAATTCAAACGTCGTCTTAAAGTCCAAGTTGTTTCAGTAAACAATTTAATTCAATTCAAAACATTGAATTCACACAGCATTCAGCGCAGATAAATAACACACATTATCACACCCATATCCAAAGTATATCACAGCATAGAATATCACAGATTATCATACTATAAATATCAATCCAGACATTCTATATAATCAATCATCCATAAGCAATACTTATTAATCCCATGATTATAATTAATTTGACTAACTCAAATTAAATTAATCACTAAAGAATTAATCACCTAACCCTGCTGAATTAATCATTAATTAATTACAAACAATTTTAATTAATTATTGAATTAATCATTCTTTAATTATTTTTATAAATTAATTATTTAAAGATTAATTACTGATTAATTGTCCTTTAATTATTAATTAACTAATCCTTAATCAATAATTAATTAACCATTATTATTAATTAATAAATCCTTAATTATTAATTAATTAATTCTTAATTACAAATTAATTAATCTCTAATTATTTAATTAATTAATCCTTAATTACAAATTAATTAATCTCTAATTAATTAATTTATAACACTTAATTACTAATTAATTAATCCTTAATTATTAATTAATTAATTTCTCTTTAATTACTTCATTAATTTAATTAATATGTAATTACCAAAGACCTTAATTAACTTTAAGATAAACCATTTATCTTTATTAATTACTTAATTATCATTAACATATAAATTTAAAACATTTTATCTTTTAATTAGCACTTAATTAAACCATTTAATTTAAGTTTAAAAATAACTTAAGAATTTAACTAAATTAATTTAAGAAAAATAAATTATACAACTTTCTTTAATCAATTATTTAAATAAATTTATTATATAAAGAATTAGATTTAAGAAATAGTTTAAACCAGATTCATTTTAAATTTAAAACTTGCTTTTACTTAAAACGTAAAACTGTTATAATATTAGCCGAGTCCAACTCGGTATGTACTCGAGCCCAGACCCGAGAAAATTCACTTTTCCTTTTTAAAACTTAGTTTTAGTTTTAAGTTTAAAATCTGTTATACAGGAAAACACTCACGAACATCGACCCGAAGCCATACTCGAGACACAACATAGCTACCCCAAGTTCTCCCCCTAGCCAACCTTCTTCCCTAAACCACTGACACATAGACCCATCGTGCGCGTGCACCAATGAAACTTGCCACTCCGACCATTGCCGATACCTCCAACATGTCGTCGACCATCTCCATCATCGATTCTGACCACCCAAACTTCCACATAAACACTCAATCGAAATCGAGCTTCATGATTGAACTGGAACAGAAAAACAACGACCAAGAACCACCTCGTTCTGACGACTTCGACCACCAACAACCACGAAACCCCATCCATACCTTGACCGACCAACCTTGCACCCTTTTCGCCACCTTCGATGAACTCCGGCGCTCCAAAGACGATGCAGCAACCAAAATTCTAGCCTCGATCAAACCCAGTGCTTAACCCTATTCCTACGCCGTGCCGCCGCCTTGGTGAACTATAAGACCTGCGACTATTTTTGCCGAGACCGTCTAACTTCCCACTACCTCCAGCATAGACCCCGACCACCCTGAGCCCTCTGATTACCGAAAAACATCAAAACCCAATTTTGATCAACTCGCAAATTCACTCAAATTACTTACTTAAAAATCATAATTTTTCTTTTAAAAATCCTAGTTTTCAAAGATAATTCAGATTATATAAGTGAATTCGAGAATCATAATGTTTGAATTTAACATGTTTTTAAGTTTCCGCTGTCTTTCTTAATTTTCCAGATAATATTCAAACTATATTTACTTAGAAATATTTTTAAAACTTAGTTTATATTTTTGAACAAACATAACTTGTTTAATATCGCAACCAATAAGAGATTAAATAAGGAGATTTTGAATTTTGACTTTATTTTGCTTAAAAACAGATATGAGTATGTGTGTGTGTGTGTGTATCCAGACATGCACAATTATCCATCTGTATATTTATAACATGCAAGCCTAATTTTCACTCATGCAACCAATTATCACATTATTATTTCATATATCCATCACATGCAACAAATTAAAACAAGTATTAGTTTGTTTACTCACCAGGAAAAGATGTTTGGACAGAGAAGTTGAAACTGGAATACTTTTGATTTTTGAACTGGAAAACTACAGCAAGCCTGAATTCTTATTGAAACTGGAAATTTTCTTAGTTGAGTTGATCCTACTTAATCAGAGATGAATTTGCTTTGATTTGCTTGATGATTAAGGTAGAGATAGTTGAAAAAGTTGTTGCTTTGAAAAGATTATTGTTTGAATTAATTTTCTGGTTTTTAAGTTGTTTACAGACTTTTGTTTTCTTAGTTTGAAAATGAGGATAGAAAAGAAATAAAAGAGAAGAGATAGATATATTAATAGTTTTAATTTACTATTTTTTAAAAATAAAATAAAATAAATTATGACACTTGTTTAAATACCATACATTTGTCATTTGCATGTTATAATAAATTTACATTTGTTTTATGCATATGTTAATATATTTTTAAATGTTTTTATAAACCTTATATTTAATTTAGATTTGGTTAATACATTTTCTTAATTTATATTTATAAAATCCTTTAAAAAAATATAAAAATAATTATATATTAATAAAAATTATATATATACATAATTTTAAATCCAATTTATTTTAGGATATTTATTATTTGAATTTCAAATTCAAATTCAAATTCTATTTAAAATCTACTCATATGCATATACATATAACAAACACATATTTTATTTGTTTTAAAAGAATAATTTGCCAATTTTAAATAATTTATAAAAGAAGATTATAACATTTTATTTGCCTGAAATTTCCGGGATATCACATTCCTCCCCCCTTAAAAAGAATTTCGTCCCTGAAATTTAAAAGCAAAAGATAATCCAAAAACCTTTATTTCAAACAATCCAAGCATACATATCAGCCATACATTAACAACCAAACAAACAATTCATTTAAACAAACATTACTAGCTATCCGGACACAAATCCGGATAGACTTTCCTAAAACTATCCAGAGTTTCCCAAGCACAGTCTCTAGGATCCTCACTCCACTGAACCTTGACCAGCTTCACCATTTTGTTTTTGAGTTTCTTCTCATCTTGATCAACTATTTAGACCGGATGCCTGACTACAGAAAAGTCTAGTTCAATCTCTAAATCTTCTTGCACTGTTGGTTCCATAACTAGAGATGGGTCGAACACGTACTTCCTCAGATGAGATACGTGAAAAACATTGTGAATTTTATCCATCCGGACTGGCAATTCAATCCTGTAGGCCAAAGCACCAATTCTCTCGAGCACTCGGATCGGACCAATATACCTTGGGGTACGCTTTCCCGTGTTTCCAAATCTGATCACTCCTTTTATCGGGAAAACCGTGACAAAAACCAAATCTCCGACTTCAAATTTCAATTGCCTTCGTCTCTTGTCCACATAACTCTTCTGGCGATCCTAGGTTGCTTTCATTCTCTTCTTGATTAGCTCCACCTTATTAGATGCATCTTAGATCAAATCTGGACTAAGAACAAGACAATCTCCCAATTCTACCCAACAAGACGGTGATCTACAAGGTCTTCCATACAAAGCTTCATAGGGTGCCATCTTGATACTCGCCTGATAACTATTATTGTAGGAGAATTCCACTAAATGTAGATGGTCCTCCCAAGACCCACCGAAATCTAGAACACAAGCCCTCAACGTATCCTCAAGAATACGATTCAGCCTTTCCGTTTATTCGTCGATCTGGGGATGATAGGGTATTCAAACTCAATCTTGTACCCAAGCCATCTGCAGAGCCTCCCAAAATTTAGTGGTAAAGATTGGATCATGGTCACTCACTTTGCTGACGGGGACTCCGTGCAACCTGACGATCTCCTTCAAGAAAATCTCTGCTAAATACGATGCAGTCCTGGTTGCCTTAACCGGAATAAAATGGGCGCTCTTGGTAAGCCGGTCTATGATTGCCCATATTCGTTCATTTCCTTTTCTGGTCCTTGGAAAACCATCGACGAAATCCGTAGATATCATTTCCCACCTCCACTTAGGGACTTCCAGAGCCTGCAACAATCCTGCGGTCTTCTGTTGATTACCCTTCACTTGCTGACAGATCACACATCCATTCACGAAAGAAACAACATCCTTTTTCATGCCTGGCCACCAGAAAACTCTCTTCAAATCCTTATACATCTTTGGGATCCCCGGATCGATACTCAACCTTGATTTGTGGCCTTCCCGCAAAACTTCCTACCTCATCCCATCCACATCTAGTACACACAAACGTCCGTTGATCCTCAAAGCTCCTTGATCGTCTATCTTGAAATCCGAATATCGACCTTCCTTGGCTCCAAGAATCAATTCCTCAAAAGTTCTATCCTTCTTATGACTACTTGAGATCCTTTCTTATAGAAACAGAACAACTTCCAAAATAGCCAAAACTGCATTCCTACTTAGAGCATCCGCCACAACATTCGCTCTCCCTGGAGTATAGAGGATATCCAGATCATACGATGCCAAAAATTCTACCCACCTCTACTGCCTCAAATTCAAATCCTTTTGGAAGAAAAGATATTTCAAAGGTTTGCGAACCGTGAAAAGCTCGAAGTTCTCTCCTAACAGATAGTTCCTTTAGATCTTCAAGGCAAAGAGGATGGCCAACAATTCCAGATCATGCGTAGCGTAATTCTTTTCATGTGGCTTCAACTTCCTGCTCGCATACGCAATCACTTTCCCATTATGCATCAGCACTGCACCCGGCCACTTCGAACTTACTCTTACTATTAGGAATAGATAGAACAGGTGCACTGGTCAGTGTTGCCTTCAAATCTAGGAATTCCTCTTCACACTCGGGGGTCCACTTAAACTTTGCTCCTTTCCAAATCAACTTGGTTAAATGCGAAGAAATCTTAGTGTAGTCCCTGATAAATTTCCTGTAGAACCCTGCCAAACCCAGAAAAATGCGGACTTCCATTGGAGTCTGCGGTTGTTTCCACTCTTGAATAGTTGCTACCTCAGTCGGATCTATAGAAATACCCTCTCTATATACAATATGCCCCAAAAATCTAACTTCCAACTTCCAAAAATGGCACTTTGAAAACTTAGCATTTAGAACATGCCTCCTTAAAGTCTCCAACACTATCTCCAAATGTTTCTTATGCATCTCTTCAGACTTAGAGTAGACAAGAATGTTGTCGACGAACACGAGCACGAACTTATTTAGCACATCCCGGAAAGCTCGGTTCATTAGATCCACAAAATAGGCAGGAGCGTTGGTTAGCCCAAAAGGCATAACCAACCACTCATAAAAACAATTGGGTCCCCTGAACGCAGTAAAGGGTATACTGTCCTCAGCTACCCTTAACTGGTGGAAAACCGAAGCTAAATCCAACTGGAAGAAAATAAAAGCTCCATGGAGTTGATCAAAAAGATTGTCTATACGGAGCAAGGGATACTTATTCCTAATAGTAACCTTATTCAACTCTCGATAATCAACACTGAATCTTAATGACCTATCTGACTTGATCACAAAGACTATAGCAGAACCCCAACTGGGAAAACTAGGCCAAATCAAACCTCTCTCTAAGAAATCTTGGGTCTGCTTCGCCAGCTCTTCTCTCTCTCGGCACCATCCTTCCACTAGGTTGAACAACAGGTATTTCTCCTGGAACTAAGTCGATCTGAAACTCTATCTCCCGATGCGGGGCAAACCTTTAACTTCTATGAATAGATCTGGAAAATCATGGACTATTTCGATGGATTCTGCGCCTTCTGGAGATGCCTCGATTCCATGCAAAAATTACTCACGTGAACTCCAGAATTATTGCAAGTCACTTTTGCGATTCTTCCCAACTTAGTTTCCAAAGACATAATTCTCTCTTCACAAATCAAAACAGCCTCATGCTTATCCAACCAATCCATTCCCAGAATAAGGTCAAACCCATTGAAATCCAATACTAATGGGTCGTAAGAGAAACTATGAGACAGATAAGAGATTCTTAGGCTTCTATAGATTTTATCTAACTTGGTCACCCCGCCTATAGTATTAGATACAAAAATAAAGCGGTCTACCACACTAAGGAAAAGATGAAACTTCTCTACCATATCCAAAGAAATAAAACTAAGAGATGCACCAGAATCAAACAGAACTCTAATAAAATTGCCATCGAAAGGCAAAGTACTTTCCCGAAAGCCTTTGCCTTTCCTATCCGAAGAAGTTGATAGTTCTTCTTGGATAGCAAACACCTTAGTTGGCTGAGCTCTTCGAAGAAGCAGACAAGCGTTCACCATGTGCCCTGGATGTTGACGATGGAAACACTAAGATTTCTGAACCAATGTAGAACTGGGTCCATTCTGATGTTGCTGCTACTGCTGAGATCTACCTCTGGGACACTGCTTAGCCAAGTGACCCTCTTGTTACACATAACACTTACGAGCTCCGTTGTTGCCTTCCTGTTTCCCTTTTCCTTGCTTCTTCCAATTTGGGTTAAATTTCCTTTTGTTCAGATTAGAAGAAGTTCCACTTGGTGCTGCTGTAGATGCCAAAGGTTTCTTATTCATAAGCTCCTCATACCTCAATGCCATATCAATCAATTCTACGAATGATCCCTTAAGATGACCCGTCATCTTCTCGTGGAATTCGGGCCTCATACCAAGTACAAACATCACATTCTTCTTGAGGGGCGTGTCAATCAGACCAGGTCCGTAGTGAGATAATTCATTGAATTTGGTCTCATATTGGGATACAAACATACTCCCTTGCTTTAGATCCAGAAAATCTCTATACAAACGAGTATTCCCGGCTGTAGGCATAAATTATTCCTCAAACAGTTCCTTAAACTTACTCCAAGAAATAACATCCTCCGAAATATTCACAGTAACTACATCCCACCATGTTGCAGTTCCTTCTTGAAGTTGCCACGATGCCATCACTCTCTTTTGCTTATCTGACAGATCCAAACTCTTAAAAATTCGCTCACACGAGCGTAACCAAGCCTAAACTTCAATGATGGACTCCGATCCTTTAAAAGGTCTTCCTTCCAGATTGGTGAAATCCTTACACAAAGTAGCAAAATTTACTTGAGGCGATGTTGGATTTACAACCTCGCTAGCAGTCAGACCTCTTCCATTAGTGGTCATCGTGCTGCCCATAACTCTGCCTCTCCTTCCTTTAGAACTCGTGTTGGCAACCTGGACAGGTAACCCAACAATTAGATAGGTATATATATAGATATATATAGATATATAAAAGTTACAAGTACATGCTCTCAAGATAGATACTAGTCCAAAGCTTAGGTATTATCTCAAACTAGCGCTCTAATGTGACGACCCGCCTTTCATTCCACAAAAGACGTATCATCATTAAGAAAGAAATAGGTAGAAAAAGAATGAACAAAAAGAAAGAAACAACAACTTCAGAATCTCACAGCGGAAACATAAAAATATAATATGTCACATAACTATTACATAGTCATTTTACATCAGAGTCAATACAGTTACAACATCACAGTAGACAGTCGTGAAGACCTATCTATCCATTACATTCCAAAATACAACGGACAAAGGACACCAACACAATGGAAATAGATAGATATAGATATGCCAAGAAAACTTCTCCAAGCTTTCCAAAATTCTTCGAGCAAACCTGATCACTTGGCTACTCATAAAAATTTGAGTACCCAAGAGTTTAAGAAAAACAGAATAAACTCCGGGTCAGACATGGGTCTAGTGTGAGTAAACAGTTAAGTTGTTTAACTTGTAAAACCTTTGAATTAAAGGTATCTCGTAAGACTCTTCGCAAATAAACACGGGCAAGTTTTTCCCTTACAATAACCAAATCATTTGATAGGAATTTCGGTTATATTATAATAGTGTCTAGGGTTTTCAATATAAAGTAGGAAATAGCTAGAATGCTTACATCTCACACCAACATAGTTGGGCACAATTAAAACTGTACAGGGATTTTATTGGAGATTGAATTCCATACAATGGCAAGGCTATTGGGGTACCGTCCGTCACAGTACATGGCCTAAATCACTGTACCGAGGATCCACCCTGATCCTCTGCAACATGAGACCGGAGCTATCCCTTACTAGATAGTCCGAATAAGACAACCCTGCGGTTGTGGCCAACAACCGCCTACACAGCCGATGAAAGGGACCTCTACACAGGGGAAAATCTTATCCTACTTGGGTGCTACCCACTTAGCATTGCGTGCACCTCCCCTGTTTTAGCCATTCCCAGTTGATGAGGCTTGAGGTTACGATTACCTTTTAGAACACTTATCTAGGAATGCTCATCATCCTCCATTGACGATGGTCTAATGGCATTCATCCATACAAGTTCATTCCGGGTTCGAACGAAACCGAAGGCACCATCTTCATTACACTCGTTTTGGAATCACCCTCAGAGTTAACGACAATAGCCCTTGCACTTCGAAACTTCATCTAGATCTTCACTTGAGATTTTATGACTTATCGTTTAACTTGGATCGATGTGGTTTTCGGATAACAAATTTGATATCCGATCCCGATCTCATCGAAATCCAAACACCGTCTTAAAGTCCAAGTTGTTTAAGTAAACAATATAATTCAATTCAAAACATTGAATTCACACAGAATTAAGCACATATAAATAACACATATTTATCATAGCCATATCCAAAGTATATTACGACATAGAATATCACAGATTACCATACTATAAATATCAATCCATACATTCTATACAATCAATCATTTGTAAGCAAGACTTATTAGTCCCATGATTATAATTAATTTAATTAACTCAAATTAAATTAATCACTTAAGAATTAATCACTTAACCCTACTTAATTAATCATTAATTAATTACAAACCTTTTTAATTAATCATTAATTAATTACAAACCATTTTAATTAATTATTGAATTAATCATTCTTTAATTACTGATTAGTTATCCTTTAATTATTACTTAACCAATCCTTAATCAATAATTCATTAACCCTAATTATTAATTGATAAATCCTTAATTATTAATTAATTAATCCTTAATTACAAACTAATTAATCTCTAATTACTTAATTAATTAATCCCTAATTACAACTTAATTAATCTCTAATTAATTAATTTATAACCCTTAATTATTAATTAATTAATCCTTAATTATTAATTAATTTATTTATCTTTAATTACTTCATTAAATTGTAATTACCAAAAACCTTAATTAACTTTAAGATAAACCATTTATCTTTATTAATTACTTAATTATCATTAACATATAAATTTAAAACATTTCATCTTTTAATTAACTCTTAATTAAACCATTAAATTTAAGTTTAAAAGTAACTTAAGAATTTAACTAAATTAATTCAAGAAAAATAAATTATATGTATGTCTTTAATCAATTATTTAAATACATTTATTATGTAAAGAATTAGATTTAAGAAATAGTTTAAACTCGATTCATTTTAAATTTAAAACTTGCTTTTATTTAAACCTTAAAACTGTTATAATATTACCCGAGTCCAACTCGGTATGTACTCGAGCCCAGACCCGATAAAATTCACTTTTCCTTTTTAAAACTTAGTTTTAATTTTAAATTTAAATTCTGTTATACAGAAAAACACTCACGCACATCAACTCGAAGCCATACTCGAGACAAAACACAGCTACCCCAAGTTCTCCCCCGAGCCAACCTTCTTCCCCAAACCACTGACATACAGACCCATCATGCACGTGCATCGACGAATATTGCCACTCTGACCATCCAATACCTCCAACATGTCGTCGACCATCTCCATCATCGATCCCGACTACCCAAACTTCCACCTAAACACTCAATTGAAATCGAGCTTCATGATCGAACTGGAACAGAAAAACATCGACCAAGAACAACCTCATTCTGACGACTCCGACAACAAGCAACCACGAAACCCTGTCCACACCTTCGCCGACCAACCTCGCACCCTTTCCACCACCTTCGATGAACTCCGGTGCTCCAGAGACGATGCAACAACCAAATTCTAGCCACGACCAAACCCAGTACTTAAACCCTATTCCTACACCGTGCAGTAGCCTCGGTGAACTATAAGACTTGTGACTATTTTTGCTGAGACTGCCTAACTTCCCGCTACCTCCAACAGAGACCCCGACTACCCCGAGCCCTCTAATCACCGAAAAAACCCCAAAACCCAATTTCTCATCAACCTGCAAATTCGCTCAAATTACTTACTCAAAAATCATAATTTTCCTTTTAAAAATCCTAACAATTCAGATTATATAGGTGAATTTGAGAATCATAATCTTTGAATTTAACATGTTTTTAAGTTTCCACTGTCTTTCTTAATTTTCCAGATAATATTCAAACTATATTTACTTAGAAATATTTTAAAACTTAGTTTATATTTAAATAAACATAACTTGTTTAAATATCACAACCTATAAGAGATTAAATATGGAGATTTTGAATTTTGACTTTATTTTAAACCCTGTAACTTAAAACAGAGATGAATGTGTGTGTGTGTGTGTGTGCATCCAAACATGCACACTTATCCATCTGCATATTTATAACATGCAAGCCTAATTTTCACTCATGCAAACAACTATCACATCATTATTTCATATATCCATCACACGTAACAAATTAAAACAAGTATTAGTTTTTTACTCATCAGGAAAAGATGTTTGGACAGAGAAGTTGAAACTTGAATACTTTTGATTTTTGAACTAGAAAACTACAGCAAACTTGAATTCTTATTGAAACTTGAAACTGAAAATTTTCTTAGTATAGTTGATCTTGCTTAAATCTGAGATAAATTTGTTTAAATTTGTTTGATGATTCAGGTTGAGATAATTGAAAAAGTTGTTGCTTTGAAAATATTATTATTTGAATTAATTTTCTGGCTTTTAAGTTGTTTATAGACTTTTGTTTTCTTAGTTTGAAAATAAGGATAGAAAAGAAATAAAAGAGAGGAGATAGATATATTTATGGCTTTAATTTATGATTTTTAAAAAATAAAAGAAAATAATAGAAATTGTGACACTTGTTTAATTATCTTACATTTGTAATTTGCATGGTATAATAAATTTACATTTGTTTTATGCATGTGTTAATACATTTTTAAATGTTTTTATAAACTTTATATTTAATTTCTATTTGGTTAATGCATTTTCTTAATTTATATTTATAAAATCCTTTAAAGAAAATAATATAAAACTAGTTATATACTAATAAAAATTATATGTGTATATAATTTTAAATCCAAGTTATTTTAAGATATTTATCATTTGAATTTCAAATTCAAATTCAAATTCTTTTTGAAATCTACTCATATACATATAACAAACACATATTTTATTTGTTTTAAAAGAATAATTTGCCAATTTTAAATAATTTATAAAATAAGATTATTTCATTTTATTTCCCTGAAATATCTGGGATATCACACTTTGCCTTGTATATATGTCAGCTTATGCTTATTTCCAGTTCACACCTTTTTTGTTTAACCTGAGTTTTTACTCTCTATTGGTTATATGTTGCTCAGACATAAATGTAGCAGTATGTTGCATAGATAATGTCTATTGGTATGCGAAAAAAAGAACTTATATTCGCAGGAGTATATTTGTTTTTATATCTAAGCCTATATGATTCATATATATCCCATATATATATATATTAACGACAAAAGTTGTATATATATGCCATTTTTGCATTTGTCGATGGAAATGTATGTGGTATATATGTAATTGTTCTTTCTAAATATTATAAATAAGTGCATATGTATATCACTCATATGTATATATTTTTTATATTATATTATCGTGCTAAAATACGCTTTCATATTTGTCGCAGCTATTTGACTTGTCGTGCCTGATTCGTGCTATTGTCCATTACATTATTCTTTGTCGTACTTGTTTTTCATCATTCTCTAGCTACGAAAGGTGAGAAATCACTCATAATTAATGTTCTTATGCTTATTTAATTGATTTCATAGGAAATGACAATTTAAATGTGCTGTTAAATTAGAATTGTTAATTATTACCTGTTAAGTATGACATTTTGTTATTTTAAATTGATCACTTATGTAAATTGATGTCGTTATATGTTAGTTGATTATTTTATTAAATTTTTATTATTATTGATCATATACGCCAGAAATTGTTATGATATGCTAAGTTATTTCATTGTTCTCACTCTGCAAGTTCCCTTTGTTTTAGAAATCACTATGGGTTGAAATGATACATACCCAAACTGATTTAAGATTAAGAAAAGGTCGTTATGGGTTGAAATGATAAACCAAAATGATTTTAATTGATTTTTGAAATTTTGAGATTGCGGGTTTAAATGATATAAAGCCGTAAATTTAAATTATTGCGGATTGAAATGATAAATATCCATATCACTTGACCATAGGATAGAAAATTACATATGGACACCGTTGGTCTACTTTTTAAATGATTTCCACTGGTTTGAAAAGGAAATATATGAGTTTTGATTTTGAAATATAATAAATATTTTATTTTAATATGTGTAAATTTGGAAGTTATTAATATTATGTTTTGGGAAGTTTAAAATTATAAGTTTAGTTTAAAATATGGATTATAAAATTTTATTTATGTTTTATTTTTTTTTAAATATATAAAACAAAATTTAAAATAGATTTGAATAAAAGGTTTAATTTAGTTTAATTTTATACATTTTTTAATTAATATATATATAATATAAAAAAATGTTTATCTAAAATTTGTATATATAATAGATTGTTATAACTTTAATAAATTAAGAAGGTTGGAAAGGTAAATTGGAATTATTTCTAACTTAAATTGGTTAGTAATTGAATCTAAATAAGGATTTATTTGGAACTAATAATTTTTGAAATTTGCCAATAGGGTTGGCGCAGTTGGTTGATGGTCCGGACTGCGTGATCGAAGGTCACGAGTTCGAGCCCCGAAACTGACAACCCTGTAACAAGTACCTGAAGAATGTGTTTGGCAGGCACATACTTCCCTAGAGTTTACAAGCGAAGCTTGGTTCTCTAGGTAATTCAAAAAAAAAAAATTGAAATTTAAAGTATGATTTATAGGTTGATTTAATTAAAGATGATTAAATGAATATTTTTGGATTTAAATAAAATAAAAATTAAATATTTAATTTTGATTTATATTTGTAATTTGAGATTTTATTTAAATATTTATATAGTGATTTTAAAAGACTACCACGTTGTGAAATAAGTGATTGGTTATTAAAGAGACCAGGATCGGATATTACCATACTCCTAGAACGAAGTAGGATGGTTTGGCGTCGATTCTATATGAGGTATTAACGTAGCCTTGGCTCCCTCGAGTCAACTTGATGTGGCTAAAACAAGAGCCACGTTGGGCCATGTGAGGTCATTCCTCCTATCAGGCACAGTTATTCGAAACCATATCTATTTCTTTTGTGATTTAATTTTTGGTGTGCACACCTTTGATTTGGAGTGTTTCTCGAGGTGGGCGGTAGTAGCTGCTATGCGTTATCACCAGTCCGGATCCGTAAAACGATAGAATCCTACCCTAGGCATTGCCTCGTGTGCCTTGTCACACGCCTTATCGCACCTTCTACGAGTTTTGTTTGTGTCATACCTATGGAGTGCTACCTGATAGCTCATATGCTTGGTGGAGTTTACAGTACTGCATAGACTACGGCATTATATAAAATGTGTTAAAGGGTATATGGGTAACGTCTTAACGCTATTTTGAAATTCTACTTTACTATAGACATTATATATGTAGTGTATTGTACTATGTATGTAGATAGTTCATCGGATCCCTAAAGGATGGAATCCCAACGTCCTTTAGTTATGTTGCATTTCACTTAACATTTCACTTGATTTTGATTTACTTGCATAAGAATGATAATCCTGACTCGAGTGTTTTGTATTTTGCTTTATGCTCGGGTCAGCCTGGGTGTCACAGCTTTTGAAGCTCATCTTTTGGAGCTTGGAGTTCGCTTGGAAGATCTATCTTATCTATTTCAGCTTTTTAGTTTATTTCTGTTATTGTTACTTGTATGTTTTAAACTTGTCATTTGCTTTTGTGTTAGAGACATCTATGTATCGGGATTTCTGTTGTATTCTATGTTGGACTTGGTTATTTCAGTAGTAGCTTCACGAACTATTATTTATCATTTCCACTGCTTATTATTGTAAACCTGTGTCTGTGATTCTGTGATTGATTTATTTGTTGTATATATTAAGTTTTTTCCAATTATAAATTAACAATCTATTATTTGGAGCAATTCAAGTCTAACATGTGAATTATTGTCGATTTGAATGGTTCGAAATAGCGGGTCGTTATAGAACTAATGATAAGAAATTATTTTTCAAATTTGTTTACAAAAATAATAGTATGAATAAATTTCGATAATGTGATCGAAAATCATTTTATCGACAAACGGTCTCGAAATGTGCGAAATTCTCATCCTCGGGTACTACCTTTGAATTTGATAAAACTAGTGCCATCGGGACCAGAATAATAATACGATGTACGTTGACAATTTTGTAGTGATTCGATATCCTATGTAATCATGCGAGCATGAATCATAAAGCGATTTTAGTTGAGAAACTAAAATATAATATATTTTTATTATAAATATACCCTCACACCAAAAACCTTACCTTCACTTCTCTTCCTCTCTCTTCTTTCTCATTTCCCTGTAACAAAGAAAAAGTAGTCGCCGCCTTCTCATAATTGTTTTCGGAGCTATAGGCCTCAAAATCCATCGACATTGGATGTGTTAGAGTTGGGGAAGGGAGATCTTCACATTGGTATAGACGTTGATGGATGCGGCTGTGTTTGACCAAGGTCGATTTTTAGGTCGTCGAACCATGGTTTGATGATGTTAGATCTCGGGGCTTCAATAGAGGAAATGAGGAGCGGCATTGTACTTGTCACACACAGATGTGTTAGTGGTGGCTTGATAGGGGTGCATTAATCTAGGGAAGTTCACGACATTTTGAGCAGTGCTCAAGCACGATTAGGTTACGATTGGATGCGAGTTGTGGACATGATGAGGTTAGGGATATATGAAGAGCACATAAAGGGGAGTTTGTTGCAATCGACGATGCATGATTTAGTCGAGCAAAGAAGGAGAAAAGAGGAGAGAGGACCCATGGCTATGGGTTTGTGTATGGGCAATATCACTGTGCATGAACTGAGGAAGAAGGTGCTTTATTTAATGAATGTAATTAGTTAAGTTGATTATTTAATTGATTAATAATTAATCTCATTTCTTATAAAATCAATAACTTTTCCATACGGGGTCCAAATCAAGACGCCGTCTTCACCATTGCACTCATAGCAAGATTTTCTATGTCCTGGTTTGGCTTAGGATTGGATGAGCTAACTCATCATTTGATCTATATATTGTTGTGTATGTATCTGTCATGTTAAAATACAAATTAAAATAGATAACAATGCAAGATATTACTTTTAGATCCCTCCTCGCTTTTGAAAGCAAGTAACAACATTATATGTAGTTCAGTTTCTCATTTAAACCTCTAAAATATGTGAAGTGGCTAAAATTTGTTGTTTACATGTTTGATGGTCTGTTGTTAATGGTTGAAGCGAAATAGTTGCTATAAATGCACTTTGAAATACCTTGTACTTAACATATGTTAAAATTGATAAAATGTGATTATATTGTAAGAATGTATAACTGGTAATTATCTACACATACTTTGGTGCGTTTGACATAGATGAATTGGTTTTGAAAGTTATAGAAATATTGAAACAACGTTGTGATAGTTAGAAGAGAAAATATCGTTATGAATGCACTTTGAAAATGAATTGTGTTCGACAGTTTTCATAGTCAAGCTGAACGATATCCTAGGACATCTTTGCATTTTTAATAAATAAAATAGCTTTGTGTAATTGGAAAAAATATCAAGGTAAAATATATTTTTAATAATTATTTTTGAATTTTTAAACCAGAAGGGTTATAAATTATAAAACATGTTTTTATGGGTTTTAAATAAGTTATAAAATAAGTATTTTTAGGTACTATAAAATATAAATGTTTTAAACCATAGTATAAGTATTTTTAAGGTATTTTCATATATATGTATATAGCTTTAGAAAATTAGTTAAATATTTTATTAAAATAAATAAATGCTTATGTAATATAATATCCTTTTAAATTGTTTCTATTATTAAATATTTTATCTTAAATAAGTTATCATACTCGTAAATATATATCATTTCATAAAGTTTTTAGTAAATAAATAAGTTAGGAAAACAAGCTAAATCTATTATAAATAAATAGCCGAAGATTTGGATTGTAGCACTTTAGTTAAAATAAATGGTTTTGTAAAATTAAGTAAAAGTACATTAGATTGTTAATAGTGTAAGATTATAATCAGAAATATAATGAAGATTATAATTAGGAACATATTTAGGCAATTAATTAAGAAATATTAATTAATAAAGATAATTTAAAGATAATAGTTAAGTACGAAGTATTTTAGGATTGCAGTAAAGGACGTTTTAGTAACAATTGTTTTTAAACCCTTGAATTATATTTTAAAGTGGAAAATTTTATAAATATAATTAGATCTTTAATAATGAAATTTAAAGATGATAACAAGTATAGAAACTTTTGGAATAAAGGTAGAAAAGTTATATGTTTAATTTATAAAAGAGAAGGTGTTCATATTAACGATGTTTAAGTAATCTTTGTTTTTAAAACTCCTTGATTATATTTTAAAGTAAGTAAATTTTGTTAATGATTGTGCAAATACTTATACCATTTAAGATAAGTTTATGCGTACTTTTGAAGTATAAAAAAGAGTATAAATGAATTGTAGTACATGTATAGTAATATGTGAATAGTAATACGTGAATAATAAAATACATGAATAGTAAAAATACAAGTATATATCTTTGTAAATTAAATCTATATACAAATTTAATAAGTTATGTTCTTATAAATAATAAGTTTAATTAATAAGAAGTTTAATTAAAAGAAGTTGTAATCAATAAGAAGTTTAATGAAGAAAGTGAAGTTTTAATTAATAAAAGTGTTAATTAATAAAGATGTTAATTAAAAGAAGTTTTATTTAAAGAATGAAGTTTAACTAAATGAATAAGTTTTATTAGAAAAAGAAGTTTAACTAATAAAAAAGGTTTTAATTAATAAAATATTAATTAACTAAAGAGGGGATTAAAAGTCGTTACATAACTTGATCATGCTTTGTGTGTTACTTGTTTATCAAAAGTATTTAGTCTTGTATTTAGCATGAAAGCTAACAAAATAGACTTGTTTCTATCTTTGAGAGTTAAGAATGATGTTTCGACTGGGGTGTAAAAGCAACAGTGCTCTAATCTAATGGGCTTGACTCTTAACGGAGGGACAATGAAAGTTAAGAAGTTAGAAAACTTGATAAGTACATGAGACATGGTTTTCGTATGCGATCGTTCTCATTGTTGTAGAATATGACCAATTCAGGACTGAGATACGTGTTATATCTCTTAAAAGTGGATCCGTTTGAGATTCTTGAATTCATATATGGTTTCGAGATTTGTTCAAGATGCTAGAATCAATTAAAGGGTTCGTAATCTGTTTGAGTGATGATGGCTCATCTGTTTGGATGTTGAACGTGACTTTATAATTCATATATGACTAAAGACAGAGTAGACTGCACAAATCATGGGTTTAGTTAACCCAAGGGGGTATATCAACTCTATATCTAGAGTATGGTTATCAATATATTGCGCATGGGGAGTTATTGATACCAGCTTCCACGTAGGATACGTTTGCTTGTCTTGGTAGTGGGCCTGTTGTGTTTACCTTGTTGTCTATTTTATCACAGATATACGAGGCTCAGAAAGTGATTTTTGATCCTTTTCATGGAGATCCACTTCAGCCTTTAAGCTGGTGGCATCTCCATAGAAAATCCATTATGCGAACACACCTTTGCGGTTTTTTGTATACCTATAAATATTGTTGTACTATTACCAATATAAGCACCAATAGCTATTTTTTGATTTATATTCTTTACCTTATACATTATCTATTATATCACAATATGTACTTATTAGATGGCTTGACACTTTTGAGGGGATAACCGTTACAATGGTCTTAAAAGGTCCTGTTATATGTTGTACGCATATTTCTTGAATTTCTCACATAAGATTTATGTCTGACATGTGGCTTATGTTTTCCCTAAATTCCTCATGTACTCATTTGAGTAGTTTGTAACGACCCGGATTTTTCGTCGTTCGATTATGAAAATTTAAACGGTTTTAAATATTGGATTTGTGATTATAATTGAGTTATTAAGTTTTTAAAATTAAAATTTCAAATGATTTCGTAAAATTTTGAAATCGTCGATTTAATCGACAGGTTAAAATAGCGATCTGAGGCACAGTCTCGGAATTTGACGAAATCAGTTCCATCGGATCCATAATAGCGTATTATTATCGAATTTCAGATTTCGTAGTGTTTGGAATTATCGTTTGGTTGTACAGGATGGAAACACGCTGAAATTAATATCAAAAATTCGATATAATAATTTGATTCAAAGTTATCTTCTCCATACGATCAAAATTGGACTCGAAATCTTTTCCATTGCATTCGGAATAGAGGTATAACATTATGAACGCCTAGCGACATGCCTCGATAGGGGTTCGAGATTTTGAGTTGTGAAAATCAAGAAGTTTTAAAATTTAAATAATATAATTATATGTTGACATGACCTATATTTTCACATCAACACTTTTTCCTTCACTTCAGAGCTACTATAGCTGGCCTCCTTCATACATCCTTTCACGTCAGTTCAAAAATCACGTCCCTTTTCCCCTTGTTTCTTTTCAACCCAGAATTGGTTGAGCCGCCTTCTTTCCCTTTTAAAATCACCTACGCCCTTCTTTCTTTTTCAAATGAAAACAAAATAATCGACTCGAACATAAAAAAATAAAAGATAATATAAAACAAAATAAAATAGCGAATTGCTTGGGCTGGAGGAGTCGCTTTCCTAAGATTCATTCGAAGATGCAATCTAGGGTTAGACATGAAGCAGTTATGGGCGATCGAAGGGGGAAATCCATCAAGGCAAATCGCGAGCAAGGGATAGGTTGCGGTTGTGCATGTGGTCAAGACTCATCGAGAGTGGCGGGAAAATAAAGTTGCGAGTCATGAGAGCCTGAGTGGGCCGCGTTGGTTGCTGGGTCAGCCGAAGGTGGGTGGTTTCGTGGGAAATGGATGAGTTCGATCGGAGCTAGGCGAAAGCTGGGTAGCGGCGCCGCGACTTTAGGTTAGGGTTCAGGCGATGATGGGAGGCGAATGTCTGGCGTGGTGATGTCCGCAAGCTGGTTCTCGTTTGTTTGAATGCAGCAGTCAGGGTTAGAGGTCGCATGTAGAAACATGGTGATGATGTTTGGGATATCGTGGACAAGCTTTCAGGCAGTCGCGTGCACAGGCAGAGCTTGGGAAGGAGAGGTTTTGTTGTTTTAAACCTTTAATAAATTTAGTCAAGTTATTCTAATTACGGCAAATATTTATAAATGCCATATTAAATTCACATGAGGTTCAAAACGAATAAAACAAGATCAGTGTGGATTTGTAGAGTGTAACGACCTATAAATTTTAGTGGTTTTATTTATTTAATTAATTGAATTTTTTAGAAATTTTAAATATTTGAATTTTGAAATAAAAATTTAATATTTGAAATACGTCTAATTAAACATAGCAAATGGTAAATTTTCATTAGATAATATGGAAGTTTATTTTCTTGTGTAACTTTATTTCAATTTAAATCAGTTAATATTTGATGTTAATGAAATGTTTTCCAAACCTAGATATTTTTATACAATAGATTTTTAAATCATCTTCTGAGTGATACGTTATATTATGTTTCTTAAAATTTGGACTGATATTGCTCCGTTTATCTTAATTCTGATGTATTAGCAGCATTTTTGGGTACCGATTATCGTCTTTTGTAACGGCCCGCTATTTTCAACTATTCGCATCCTTACATGTCGGACTTGAATTGTTTGAAATACGGAATTATAATTTAAATTTGGCAAAACACAGCATAAACAGTAAATAAATAGTCACAGATCTCAGACACAGAGTAATAAAATGCAGCGGAAGTAAAGAAATAGTAGTTCATGAAGGTACTATATAAATATACATCAGAGTTAAGCAAGATACAACAGAAGTCTCAATATGATATCAAGTACAAACAGAATCCATCACTGGACTCAACTGAATAACCGAAATCAACTGGATAACTGAAAGCGAAATAGATAGCTAGGTTTCCAAGTGAAGTTGCAACACGAGAGGTGAGTCTCTAATGCTGTATCACTCAGTTTGACCCGAGCGTAAAGCAAAACACAGAACACTCTAGTCAGGACATACATACTTATACAATGTAAACCAACTCAAGTGAACTATAGTATAAGGTACAAATAACGTAAAGGATGCTTGGGACCGCCCATCCTCTAAGGATCCGTTAAAATATTTACTATGTAGTAATATTTCGCTATTATAATAATGTCTATAGTAAAATAAACTTACTTCTAAATAGCGTTAAGGGGTTAACCATATAGCCCTTAACACATAATAGTGCCAATAGTCTATACAGTACCGTAATACCTCCAGATCGGGAAGCTACCAGAGGATACTCCATAGGTACGACACAAATCAAACTCGTACAAGGCGCGTTAGGGTAGGTGATAAGGCACAAATAGGCAATGCCAGGGTAGATATACCAATTACGCTTCCGAGCCGGTGGTAACGCATAGCCGCAGCTACCGCCCACCTCGAGCCACATCCCCAAATCAAAAAAATCAAAAGTGGCCACCGAATCAATCCAAAATTCAAAATATAATGTCGAAGGGATGTGTCAGATCAAAGGTGCTACCTCATTAGCCCGTCAATCGCTCCTGTTTTAGCCGCCTTATGCCAACTCACGGGAGTCGGGTCCACGTATATACCTCAATGGAACGCCGCCACCATCCTACTTCATTTGTAGAATCTCCACCGCGTACACGGTTGTTAAAGTGGTTTTCGGTACGGACAGAGAGTATGCCCATATCCGATCTCGGTCTCTTTAACAACCTACCGTTATTATAACCCATGGATATTTCTTTCAAAATCATTTACACTTTAAAAGCAAAATATCATATCCATTTCAAAACTAAATACTATATTATTTCCTTTCAAAATCAAATCAACATGTCATTTCCCATTTCAAAAAAAAAGTAATAATATATCCTTTAAATTCAAAAGACCAAATCAATATCTCATTTAAATAAAAACCAAGTTTCCAAATCATTGAATATTCCTTCAATTTATTAAACTTGAAATATTGTTTTAAATCATCTTAAACTAAACCACTTTATAAAGTCATATTATTAAATCTTCAATTTCAATAAGTTCAAATATATATATTTAAAGACAATTCTTAATTAAATACAATTTCCAATAATTTCATTTCCAAAGCCATATTACTTTCAAGTTATAACAACTCTGAAACCAAACACTTTGAAACCATAATACTTTGAATCCTAACAATTTAGAAATGTTATCATTTGGAATTCATACTGCTGAAATCACAATACTTAGGCATCAGAGCATTTTTGGAATGTAATACTTTCCACTTTAACATTTTATATAACTAAAGTATTTATAACTTACAAATTTTAACATGGTCATTTTATCATAGCCTTATAGCTAAACAAACTTTGTTACTATAATATACAATTTAAAGCTGAAATTCTTATGTTAAGTTAAAAGTACCTTATTAACTTACATTATTATTACAATAAAGAAACTTTATTATTAATCATTTAAAATATGCCATTTACATTAATTACAGCTTACATATCAAATGTACGTTTTAACTTACATTTATTACAATAAAGAGCATTTATCATTTTAATCAATATTACACCAACTAAAACTTACATTATCAAATGTACATTTTAATTTACATTTCTATTACAATAAAGAGCATTTATTAATTTAATCAATACCACAGTAATTAAAACTTTACATGTTTCTTTCATTAATTAGGACTATACATGTTTCTTACATTAATTAAAAACTTTACATGTTCTCTCATTAAATAGGACTTTACACGTTTCTGTCATTAGTTAAAACTTTACATGTTTCTTGCATTAATTAAAAACTTTACATGTTCTTTCATTAATTAGGACTTTACGCGTTTCTTTCATTAATTAAAACTTTACATCTTTCTTGCATTAATTAAAAACTTCACATTTTCTTTCATTAATTTGGACTTAACATGTTTCTTGCATTAATTAAAAACTGTATTTCATTTTCTCAATTAAAAATACATCATTTATTATACAACCGTACTCATTTCAAAACTAAAGATTGGTTGCAATTATCAGGTTAGATTTTAAAATTCCATATTAATCAACTTTAATTATTAATTATTTATCACAAATAAAAATCTTTAAATTGCTATTTAAAACCAAATAAAGATTTTTAAATTACACTTTAAACCAATTATCAGCTTATAACATTTTAACTCATAAAAACCGATATCTCTTTATACTTCAAATCTTTAAATCAAATTTTAAGTTAAAATTCCATATATTCCAAAATTTTCAAAATACTTAATAATTATTTAGGAAAATATTACTTTAAAAATATTAACCATGGTTCTATATAATATTTTCTAACTTAGGTCAACTCTGTGTAGTTAATGCCCCGCTATTACCCCGCTACAACCCCGCTATATCTCATAGAAGATTTCTACCGCTACGATTTTTCGATATAGCCCCAAAATATAGCCTTTCCGCTTTAATCCCCGCTATTTCCGCTATATCCCATTATTTCCGCTATATTTCGCTATTTCTGCTATATCTTTTTTAATAAAATGAATTGAAAAATTGCATTTATACATTACAAAATTATGAAACTAGTTTATTTGATTTAATTTTTTTAATATATTTTCAAAAATGAAAATACTCTAATATTCTACCAAATTCAATTATGTTGTATAACAGTTTTTGTTTATTTAAAGTATATCCGCACATGTTTTTATTTAAAATTATTTACGTATTATTTATAATTCAATTGAATGATAATTTTTCATTTAATTACCATTTATATATTTGTAAAAACATTAAGTACGAGTTTTATATGCTATTTTAGATCCATCTGCTATATCCCGCTATATCCTCGTTGTATCCCCGCTATGACTTTTTGCACTTCCACCGCTTTGAATCAACCGAGCGGATTAACTGCACAGGGTCAAGTGATATAGATATGTATCATTCCAATCCGTAATTTAAAAAGAAAAATCCAAGTTCAATCATTTCAAAGCCGCGATCCCAAGAAAAATAAATACAATAAAAGAATAATAAAAAATCATTCGAGGCAATCATTTCAGCCCATAGCGATTTTTCTTATCCTAAAGTCCATTCGGGTATGTATCATTTCGACCCATAGTAATAGGAAACTTGCATTGTGATAAACAGGAAATAAATATAACAATATAGCACATAATATCATAACAGATGATGTAACAAATATATAAACAGCATTTAACATCATATAATCAATCATAGGCATGTATGAATATAGCATAATAATTTCTACAATTCACTTGTCGTCATTTCATAATTATAAGAGTACGTTGTCTAGAGTGAAAAATCTCACCTTTTTTTGAAAGGTAGAATCAAAATCAAATACACATCCAAACTCCGCAAAGCACGAAAAGGCACGACAAAGCACGACTATGTTTTTCGAGTGGATGAAGAGTCAGATCCGAACTTGTAAACAACACAATACATAACATATATAAGCAATGATTCAACACAAAAGAATATAGATAAAAAATATGAAAAGATAGAAAATAAAATGACCTAACCTTGATAAATCAAAGCAAGGTGATCAATACATGGCGTGATTAAGGTTTGTTATCAACTTTGGTGATTTATGCTTCCATGGTGGTCACGGCTAGGCTTTTGTGGTAAGGAGGAGGTGGTGTGGTCGGCAATAGGTGGAGACCAAGCCATTCATGAAGAAGAACAAAAGAAAAGAGAAAAGAAAATAGAAAAAGAAGAAGAGGAAGCCATGGAATAATTAGAGCTTGTTGTATTTTTTCTTCACGCAAATGATAATGAGGAGTTTTGAGATTTGTTTGTGCATGAGTTATCAAAAGAAATACATGGCTAAAGATGGAAGAAAAAAAAGAAAAGGCTAAGGAGGAGTAAATGATAGGAAACAAAAGGCATACGCTAAGGAGAAATAAAGTTTCATATATTTTATTCTTAAATGCAAATGAATATGAGAAGTGGGAAATAAATTTTTATACGTGAATTGATAAAGTTTCTCACGACTAATAGATGGAGTGGTTTGGAAGGCAAGCAAAGAAGTAAATGCTAGGAAATGGAAAAGCCATAATTAAGGAGAAAGGAACGCACATATTTATTCTTAATTGCAAATAAAAATGAGGAGTTTGAAATGAGATAATTTTTCTTGTACGTGATTTGTGGAATGATTTCTCATAGCTAGAAAAATATATATACACGACTATTTTAGGTAATTAAATAGATAGGTAAATAAAAGGGAAGAAATAAAGCAAATGTAACCTATGCCTAATCAAACAAAGTAACGTATGTCTAATTAATTTGTTTCCAAGCCATTAAATAAAATAATATACACAAATAAACTCCAATAAATACAATAAAAGCCTAGACAAATAAAAATAGAAAGATAAAATAGAGATGGATATAGGAAAAATATGAAATATGTATATAATAAAAGTACAGAAATTTATTGCGTGTAAAACACTGTAATTTATCCAGTTTAAAAAGTATAAGTTTTAAATTCCCAATAAATCCATATTCTTAACTCCATCTAGTTATTCAATCCATTTCATTATACGGTATAATTATCATGGTTTATACCATAGTGCATTAATATTCCTATTTTATCTTAATTTCAAATAATGTAATATTTAATTCCATTTACTACAATAGATCCAATTATTAGAGATTGAATTTCAATACATAAATTTGATTCAATTCCAAATCTTTTTATTAAGTCCATTACTACTCTACAAACCTAGTTAACCATTCATTCCTTAATGTACTCCTATTTAACAACTTCTAAACATTGTATTACATTTCACATTAATGTAACTTTTGTTTATATTTACTAAAAATTTACTTCTCATTTCAATTTAATAGACTAAATAAACATGTAACACATAATGATTGTCACTGTTTACTTTAAACTACATTTATAAGCTTATTGTCTACAAATCAAAGTTAAAATTACTTACAGGACCATGGTCTTACTCAATTTCCATTCATTATATTATACCTCATTCATAAATTCAACATTTACATTATTTCAGTTTATTGTAATCTCCTTCAATCTATCAATAACTTAGCTTAAATTACATTCTTTACCATTCAAATTGGTTATTACATCCACATTAAATGACCAATTTCTATTCCTTTTAATATTTTAATCACAAAAATCTTATTAAATCAACTATTTTTAATTACTAAAATTTACGGATTGTACACTCTCCCCCACTCAAAACTTTTCATCCACGAAAAGGAAAAAGAAGGGCAAAGAAAGAATTAAGTAAACAATACATCTCATTCAAAAACACTAACTTTATAAGCAAATAAATTTACAAAATTAAATAATTCGAATAAAATATACCAATTTATTTAAAAATTCCTTTAACACCATTTATACAGTATATATTATTCAATTAACCTTTTTTTTTCTATTTACCTCTATTAATCTTTTATAACTAAAACTTAAGTGTATAACATTTATTATAACCGCTCGAATTTTATTTATAAAATCTTTTTATATTGTATATTATCCAATTACATATTCAACTTCTGAATAATTAGGTAAGTTATATTGGAATGCAATAGAATATTATACAAATAAAACTTTTTAATTCAATTATCTCAAGCTTAAATATTTATTCAAAATTTTGATTCTCTTTTATAATTGAAATCATCCTTTAAAATAAAATTTAATAATCAAATTTTCGATTAACTTCAACTATTTTAGAGGTACATAAATATATATACTAAATATATATCAAATCAACTTTGAAACCATATACCAATATATGTATTGCAAATCAAGTTATATTTTTTGAATTTCAAATAAATTTAATTCTACAAAGCAAAACTGTAGTAAAACTACATGATAGTCTCTTCACATCGAAAATAGAAAATGAATGTCGATGATGCTGCAGTCATCATCGAAATTATTTTCCAGCGACAAAGAGAAGAGCACTGCCTTAAAACTTTAAAGTTCTTTGAAAACGATTTCTATTCGAAAAATACTTCAAATAATATATCTTTTAAAACTTTAAAACCAAAGTTCGAAATCATCGAAAATTAAATCTTAAATTCTTGATTTAAATTCGTTTTAATTTCCAAATTAATTTATAACCATGTTTTATAGTTCAATTATTTATAAATGAAAAAAAGCTAATGTTACAAGCTATATACAAAGTTAAATATTATTTCTAAACATCCAATTCAGTTAACTATTAAAATTCAGAAAGTTGCACTTATATATACTATAATTATACAAAATTTATTCATTTTCTAAATTTGAAACAATACTGTGTCAGTTTGCTCTTTTCAAGTGTTTTGGCGACCCTATCGATAGCGTTTATCAGATGAATCGATCGAGAACCCAAATCAACATCAACAACTCAAACAACACAATGTATAAAACATTTAAAATATAGTTTTACAAATACACTATGCAGGAATAGATTTTCAAAGCAAGGATAAAGATTCAAATTCGATTAACTCAAATCAAAGAAAAATTTGATTTGAAAATAAGTTGAAACAAAAGATAAGATGATAAACTAACCGAATAAGGAAATGGGTAAGCTTATACAAATCGTGGGCAACCTTTACCGGGTCAACCGTGACTTCAAGAATCAGATCGATGTGGAATTCTAAAGCAAGACTACATTCGATCTCAAGAGATAGAACTTGGGATATCAAGAGACACTAGCATCTAAACCGAGGATATATAAAATCTACGATGAATAAATGCCTATTGTAAAGGAGTTCTGCCCCATTACAAGCTATTTGAAGTGGAGTTATGCGATACTCCAGAATCAAAAGAATCCGAATTGTGAGGGACAAGAAGAAATTTCGGAATCGAGGGAACGTTTCAAAATTCAAAGGAAATCGATTCAAAAAGAAAAGATTCAAGCTTGAACGAAAGTGATTCTGTAAATAAATTTACTATATATGTTAATTTTTGCCTCGAGCCAAAAGTCTGATACCAAATGTAACGACCTGAGATTTTCAACCATTCGCATCCTCACATGTCGGACTTGAATTTTTCAAAATATCAAATTGTAATTTAAATTTGGCAAAACACAGCATAAACAGTAAATAAATAGTCACAGATCATAGACACAGAGTAATAAAATACAGCAAAAGTAAAGGAATAGTAGTTCATGAAGCTACTATATAAATATACATTAGAGTTAAGCAAGATACAACAGAAGTCTCAATATGATATCAAGTACAAACAGAATCCATCACTGGACTCAACTGAATAAGCGGAATCAACTTGATAACTGAAAGCGAAATAGATAGTTAGGTTTCCAAGTGAAGCTCCAACTCCAGAGGTGAGTCTCTAATGCTGTATCACTCAGTCTGACCCGAGCGTAAAGAAAAACACAAAACACTCGAGTCATGAGACGACCCGACTTTTTCTCCATAAAAAGTCGTATCATCCTTAAGAAAGAAAGGGATAGAAAAGAGAAGAGAAAGAAGAGAAAGAAGAAACAACACAAGAATCTCAACAGCGGAACGAATAAATTATATTAATAACATAAGTATTACATAGTATACAACAATTATCAGAGTTACAAAGACATTACAACACATACTAGACAGTTATAAACACCTGTCTAGTTATTACAACTTAATACATTCAGAAGATACGCAGAGATACCAACACAGCGGAAAACTATATAACTATACGCAGAAGCCTCCTGCTCCACATGCTCCTCCACAATACGTCAAAGCTAACCTGAATCCTAACCTGAATTCCCTTGGCTACTCGTAAAAATTTGAGTACCCAAGAGTTAAAGAAAAACAGAAATAACTCCGGGTCAGACATGGGTCTGGTGTGAGTAACAGGTTAAAGTTGCTTAATTTTGAAAAACCTTTGAAAAGAAAAGGTATCACGTAAGACTTCCCACACATAAACATGGAAAAGTTTTTACCTTACGCTAACCAAAACGTTTGATAGGAAATCCGATGATATTATAATAGTGTCTAGGGTTTTCAAGTAAATAAGAAATAGTCGAAATTGTTACATCTATTAAATTCCGGCTACTAGCCACAAAAGTGGGTAATACAATCAAAACCGTTGGCACTTATTGGATTTTTGCATTCCATCAATGGCTGGGCTACTGGGGTACCGCCCGTCACAGTACGTGGCCTAGATCACCGTACCGAGGATTACTCCCAATCCCCTGCAACACAAAGCCGGACCCGTTCCTTACTGAACAGTTCCAAGCAGGACAACCCCGCAGTTGTGATCAGCAACCGCACCACTAAGCCGAAAATAAAGGGACCTCTAGACAGGGATAAATCTTGCTCTCAAGTGGGGGCTACCCACGAAGTTTTGCTGCACCTCCCCTGTTTTAGCCATTCCCGGTTGATGAGGCTTGAGGCGACGATTACCTTTATAGGACATAACACTTAGAATGCTCATCGTCCACTTGACGATGTTCTGAAAGCATTCAATCCATACAAGTTCGTTTCGGGTTCGAACGAAACCGAAGGCATTATCTCGTTACACTCGTATTGGAATCACCCTCAGAGTTAACGACAATAACCCTTGCACTCTGATTCACCATCTCAAATCTATAAGTACTATTTCGTCAAACTCATTACGGAATCACCCACAGAGTTATACTAACGTATAGCCCTTACACCTCGAGTCTTCACTCGCTCCACTTAGACTAACGACCTAACGTTAATTGGAATCGATGTGGTTTTCGGATCCCAAATATGGAAACCCATTCCCGGTCTCATCGAAATCCAAAGCGTGTCTTTTACGGCCAAGTTGTTTTAAAGTTAAAACAATTCAATTCATTATCTAAATATACACAGATAGATAATTTATAACACAATAGACAATCAACATTATCATTATCAACAGATAATTCATATCATAATCAGATAATTCATATTATCATTCAAAAGCAACCAATGCATCCATATCACATAACATTTTCATCTCATAGCTGAGATTACAACCCATACATGGCAATTAATACCAATCATCAAACATAAGCAATGATCTACTGATCACTCTATTTATAATTAATTTAAAATGAATTAAATTAATTACCTAAACTCTAATTAATTTAAAATAAATTAAATTAATTACTTCATCATTAAAATTCTGCTTAACTTAACCATCAATTGATTACAAATCAATTTATAAATCATCATCTCAATATTTATTTCACTTAACCATTACTGATTAACCATCTCTAATTACAATAAGTAATTAGCCCTTAATATTATTTCACAAGTTAATTATATTAAACCATTTGCCAATAATTAACTTATAATTGCTTAATTAATTTAATTAGCTAAAATTAATTACATTAATCATCTAATCATTATTAATTATACCTTAATTAATCAATTCCAAATTACGTCATTAATTAATTAATGATTTCTAATTATATTTAATCAATCTCTATATAAATTAATTACATAAGTAATTAATCTTCAATTTAATCCATATATATATTAATCACCCATGATTAATAATATTAGTAATTAACTACTTTAATTACTCATCCCATAATTTAATTACTCTTAATTAATTGTCTTTATTAATCACTTGATTAATTTTCAAGTAATTTACATCCAAATTACTTCTATAATAAATATTCTTAATTAAATTCAGTAATTATTAATTAACTACTTCTCTAAGTAATTACAATCCATAAATTACATAAAGTAATTATCAACAGTCCACAAATGTTTAAATTAATTTAACCTAATTAATCTAAACTAAGCACCTTAATCAAATTAATTACACCAAGTAATTAATTCATTAACTACTTTCATTAAGTAATTAAACTTAAACAATTGACTATTATTAATTAATTAATTAAATTAATTATCAAAATTAATCAGATTAATTAATTGTTAAAATAAATCTTAAGTTAATGACCTTCATTAACATTACTTAATTACTTAATTAGGAGATTAACTTATATTAACCATTATTAATTATCAATTAATTAATATTTAATTATCATTTAATTAATCTCTAATTATTAATTAATTAAGTGTTAATTAAAATCTTAATTATCATTAATCACTTGATTAAATAAATCTTAATCATAAATTAAAATTTAACCATCCTAAATTATAGATTAATTAACCTAAATTAATTAATCTCAAAACTAATTAATTAACTTAAAAATCATTAATTACTTAATTAAGCATCCTCATTTTTAATTAACTAAATAATTAATTACCCATTTAAATTAAATTAATAATTTAAATGAAACTAATTTAAGTTCTAAATTAAGATACATTTTTCTTTATACAAAGTATCTAAAACAATTTGTTTCAAACAAAATTCAATTTAAAAATTTCTTTTTAAATTTCAAACTGAAACACAATTCAAATTTCATTTCAGATTAAACCTTAAAAATTTAAAACATTACTTACTCTTCCATCTCAATTTTTAAATTCAAGTTATTTAACCCTTTCTAAAATGGTTATACAAATTTAAATTTTAAAAACTTATTTAATTTTTAAAAACTGACATTAAATAAAAGTTCATGTTTTAAAAACAGAATTTAAACTCATTTCAAATCCTTATTCAAAAATTAAAACTCATAGTTTTAAAACCAAAACCAATGTTCCTTTATACTTTAAGAAGTTTAAAATCTAAATTTAAATTCCAGATTTAAATTCAAACTCAGGTTCCATATTTCTGTTTTCCAGATTTTAAACTTGTTTTAAAATTTCAGTTGCATTTTTTAAAATTTGCTTTTAAATTAAAATAGAAAAACAGTTTTCTGTTTAGTCTAACATCTTACATCTTTGGATTCAAAAATGTTTCAAAATCCAGGATTTAAATCATTGAATTCATAATTAAGTTTCAGGTTTAAATATTTTCAGATTGAACTTCATCTTTTAATTTTTAAACTTTACTTTTAAATTTTTAAACTTTACTTTTAAATTTTTAAACAGAAAGACAGTTTCTGTTTTTATTTTAAAACCAATCTTGAATTTAAAAGCATTTTCAAATTATTTCAAAGATCTAAAATTTAAAACTAATTAAATTTAAATTCAATTTCAGGTTCAATTTAGTTTCAGATTTTTGTTTGCAATTTTCTTTACTTCAATTTTATAAATCCTGGAACCAAATTCCTGATCAACCCTGAAACCTGAAACAAAACATGAACCCGAGCCTATCAAGATTACTTCGAGTCACAAGACCCTGTGCTTCGAGTCACTACCTAAATTTCCCGAGATAATCCCGAGAAACAAAACCTGAAACCCAACAACAAACACCACCATCATCACCAAAACCCCCTTGCTCCTGTGCATCTGCACATAGTCTCTGGCCATCACTGGCCATCCATACGACCACCCTACTGCCAACAATCCTCCCCTCAGACCATCTCAACATCAATCCTCTACAACATATACTCGAATTCAAGTTCGAGACCCCATTTCCAAACCTGGCAATAGTCATTACCCAAAACCACCAACCTGAAAAAAAAAGTTGCTTTTGTCTCTTTGTATTTTTGAAGTTATAATCTATTTTTCCACTGGCCCTTGTTCTGGAAAAAAAAATGAGAAAAAAAAATTGTTTTGTCACCTCTGTAATTTGGCATTCTAGTCTATATTCCCTCTGCCCTTTTGTTTGAAAAAAAAAAAGAAATGAACAAAATTTGTTTTGTCACCTTTGTTTTGAAGTTATAGTCTATTTTAAAAGTGGTCTTGTATTTTTGAAGTCATAGTTTATTTTGTTTTTGTAAAATTAAATAGAAAAGGAAATTTGAAAGGCCTTAAACTTTCTATCTTTCTATGGGCCTTTATAGTCCACCCTTTTACTTTTAACCTAACCTTTCACCAATTAACCCTAACACCTCCTCATATCATCTCCTACCACTTCACATTTTTGTACTTGCCATGCCTTTGTGATGCCAAACCAGATCCTTTTCCACCTGAAAACATGTGTGGCCTAGCCCTAAGCATGTATGGCCGAGCATACATGGAGTTGTGGTCAAGCAAAAGTGGTTGAAAAGCTTGGTAATGTCATTTGTTGCTTCTACTTTTCTATTGTTCAACAAATCTTTATATTGTATGCATATGTTTATATGGTCTTTTTTATTTGTTTTATACAAGATCATTATCAAGGCTTTCCATTCATTCAATTCAAATCGTGTTTGTCGTGCTTTTGGAATCGCTCTTGTGTTTGTTGTTTTGGTCACTAGCTTCAAAAAGGTGAGTCTTTCTCACTCTGACATATATACTTATGAAAAGTGGATTGATGACAAGTGTTTAGTAATGTAAAATGTTTATGCAAGTTAATGATGATCATATGATATGCTATGCCGTGTTATTACCATGTTATTACCATGTTAAAACTGTTAATTTTCACCTGACATCTGATACATGACTGTATATTGTGATATTGACATTGTTTATATTATTTCTGTATATGATCACATTGCAAGTTCCCTGTTAGGATAAAAAATCATTATGGGCTGAAATGATAGGCCTGAGTTATTTTATTTATTTATTTAAACTTGGGATTGCGGGTTTGAAATGATAGAACCCGGATTTTTACCTTTTAAACTGCGGATTGAAATGACACATATCCGTATCACTTGACCTAGGTTAGAAAACTATATACAGACCCGTGGTTATTCTATAAAGTGCTTTGAATATTTTAAGTATTTTAAAAATATAAAATTATGAAATTTGATTTAAATAGATTTTGAAAGTTTTTAAAATAAATAAATTATGATTTTTCTATGTGTTAAAAATGTAATTTATGAATGGATTAACTGGATTTTGAAATATAACTTATGTTTGAAATTTGGAATTTTGATCAAAAATGATATTTAAGTTACATGAATAAAATGGACTTTAATTTTATTTGGAAATGGTAAATATGATAAATTGATTTATATTTGAATTTAAGTGATTTATTAAAGAATTATTGATTTTCTATAAATTTAAGTGGTTGAATAAATGACTGTTGAAAATGAAATTTTAAAATATAACTTGACTTGAAAATGTGAAATTTGAGTTTTAACTAAAGATGTTAAATTAATCAAATAAACTGGAAGTTTAGTTAAATTTGTAAGATGGTAATATAAATCTGAAACATATAGGTTTTAATTTATGAAAGAAACGTATAGGGTTTAATTTATGAAAGAAACGTATAGGTTTTAATTTATGAAAGAAACGTATAGGTTTTAATTTATGAAAGAAACGTATACGTTTTAATTAATGGAAGAACGTATGGTGTTCTAATTAATGATAGGAACATGTAAATTCCTAATTAATGAAAGAAGGTATAAGTTTTAATTAATGAAAGAAACGTATAAGTTTTTAATTAATGAAAGAAACGTGTAAAGTCCTAATTAATAAGAGAACATGAAAGTTTTAATTAATGCAAGAACATGTAAAGTTTTAATTAAGAAAGAAACATGTAAAGTTTTAAGTAGTGTGGTATTGATTTAATTAATAAATGTTCATTATTGTAATAGGAATATAAAATTTAAAACGTACATTTGACACGTAGATTTTAATCAATGTAATGGTGTATTTTAAATTGATTAAAATGATAAATGTTACTTATTGTAATAATAATGTAAGTTAATAAGGTGCTTTTAACTTAACATAAGAATTCCGGTTTAAATTGTATATTACAGTAAGAAAGTTTATTTAACTATAAAGCTATGATAAATTGACATGTTAAAATTTTAAGCTTGTCAATACTTTGATTATATACAATGTAAAGTGGAAAGTAGTACATTCCAAAAATGCTATGATTCCTTAAGGTAACATTTCCAAAATGCTATGATAATTTAAAGGAATATTTCAAGTTTAATAAATTTAAAGAAATATTCAATGATTTGAAAATTTGGGTTTTATTTGAATGATATAATATTGAATTATTTTTGAAATGGAAATGATACAATTGTGATATTGTTTTGAAATGAGTATGATATTTTGGTCTTGGAAGTATAAATTATTTGAAATAAATATCCATGGGTTATAATAACGATTGGTTGTTAAAGAGACCGGCATCGGATATTGTCTTATAGCCGGCCAATACCGAAAACCACTTTAACAACTGTGTACGCGGTGGAGATTCCAGAATGAAGTAGGATGGTGGCGACGTTCTCGAGGTATATTACGTGGACCCAACTCCCGTGAGTTGGCATATATGACTAAAACAGGAGTTATACCGGGCTACACAAAGGGTCGCACCCTTTCATCGAGCATGCTCCATCGGAAACTATTCTATTACTGTTGTGATTCGATTCGGTGGCGCCACTTTGATTCGGGGGTATTGTTCGAGGTGGGCGGAAGCTGCTGTCTTGCCGTCACCACCAGTCCGGGAGTGCAAACGGTGTATCCATCCTGGCATTGCCTCGCGTGCCGTGTCATATCCTTATATCGAGCCCACTACGATTTTGGTTTTAAAGATCCGACCGCGTTAAGGTTCACCATCCCCTTAACGCTATTTTCTATATGATTATACTTTACTGATTAGACACTACCGTATATAGATAGTAAATAGTTTTACGGATCCTTAGAGGATGGGCGGTCCCAAGCATCCTTTAAGTTACTGATGCATTTTGTTACTGTTCACTTGAGTTGATTTACAGTTTATAAGTATTTATGTCCTGACTCGAGGGTTTTGTGTTTTTCTTTACGCTCGGGTCAGATTAAGTGAGTTAGCATTCCAGATTCACCTTCGGCGTTGGAGCTTTCCTTGAAGATCCAGCCTTCTATTTTGTTTCAGTATCCAATGTTTCAGCGATGTATCTTGTTACTCTTCTGTTGTATCTTATTTAACTCTGATGTATCTCATATTTATATAGTAGCTTCATGAACTACTATCTCTTTTTCTTCCGCTGCATTTTTATATACTCTGTGTCTATGATCTGTGATTTTATTTACTGTATATTCTGAGATTTGCCAAATTTTTATTTACAACGCGGTATTTTGAGCTATCCAATTCCGGCATGAGTGTCTACCTATACACTTATAATGGATGCGAATGGTTGAAAATTTCGGGTCGTTACAGTTGATATCAGAGCTTTGGTTAGCTCTAGGCAAAACTCATCATATGGAGTAGATGTATTTACAGAATCACTTTCATTCGAGTTGAATCTCTCTCTTTTGACTCGATTCCTTTGAATTTTGGAACGTTCCCTGCGGTTCCAAAAATCCAGTCTTATTCCCCGCTACTCATCTTCACTTGATTATGGAGTATCCCATAACTCCACTTCGAATGATCTTTATAGTGAATTGGCGGTCCCGCCAATCTCAAAAATTTTCTTGTAAAAGGAGTGAAACTCCTTTACAACAGCATCGATTCACCAAAAATTTTATATCCTCGGTTTAGATGCTAGTATCTCCTATTATCCCAAACTCTATCTCTTGAGGTCGAATGTAGATTTACCCCAGAAAATCCACTTCGATCTTATACTTTAAGTCACGGTTGACCCGATTAAGGTTGTCCGTGATTTATTTTAGCTTATCTGCCTCCGTACTCTGTATTTAATCATCTTGTCATTTGTTTCCAACATATTTTCAAACATTTTGAATTGTATTTGTCAATCTATATTTTGTTTATATATTGTGTTGTTTGAGTTGTTGATGTTGAGTTGGGTTTCCGATCGATTCGTCTGATCAACGCTATCGACAGGATTTCTAAAACACTTTGACAGAACAAACTGACACGATATTATTTTAAAATTTGGTTAATGAAATAAAATTTTGATATATATATTTATGGAACTTAATAAAATGATTCAAATTGATAATTTAAATGTAATACTTGATTTATCATTTATTGTTCTATAAATGAATTTATAAATAATTGTTTATAAATTTATATGGGAACTTAAATGAATTTAGAAAAATAAATTTGAGAATTTAATTTCCGATGGTTCCAAACCTTTTGTTTAAAAGTTTAAAGGGATATAATATTTAAAATATTTTCAAATAGAAATTTGTTTCCAAAGAATTTTAAGTTTAAAATTAGTACTCTTCTCTTTGTCGCTGGAAAATAACTTCGGTGATGACTGCAGCATCATCGACGTTCATTTTCGAGTTTCGAAGTGAAGAGACTGTTCTGTAGTCTTGCTACAGTTTTGTTTTGGGAAATCAAATTGATTTGAATTTCTAAAATATGACTTAATTTATAATATATATAGATATATGATTGAAATTTGATTTGACATATTATATATATATTATTACTTATCTTTAAATGGTTTGAAGAAATCGGAAATTTAATTCTTAAATTTTATTTTTAACAATAATTTCAATTATAAGAAGAAAATCAATTTTTTTTGGATAAATGATTAAACTTGAGATAATTGAATTGGAAAGTTTTATTTGTATGACACAATTCCATTCCAATATAACTTACCTCAATTTCAGAAGTTAACAATGTAATTGGGTAATATACAATATAAAAAGATTTTATAAATAAAATTTTGGTGGTTATAATAAATGTTATACACTTAAATTTTAATTATAAAATGATTAACAGAGGTAAATATAATAAAGGGTAATTGAATAACTTACAATAAAATAATGTTAAAAGAACTAAGAATAAAAGAAAGCAGCTATAATAAGTGTAAGTATATTGAACATGAGTGATAAATATATTGAGAGGAATAAATTTAATTTTTATTAGGAATAAAGAAGAATAAAATTTATTAAATACATTGTGGGTGTAATAAATGATTATTTTTCTAACCCATGGTTTTAAAAAAAATTGTTAATTTAAGATGATTGGATAATAAAATAATGAAATTTGAGATAGTTAAGATTTATGTAACTTGTGTAAAAGTTTATTTTCTATTTAAGTTGAAATCTCCATGCTTTCAAATTTATTTTCTTATTTTGTTTTTCAAACTATCTTTTGGTTGTTCTTATCGTCCTCATCTTGCTATAGACTGGTATATGCATCTTTCTATGATCTTTCTGTTTAGGAATCTTTCTATAATCTTTGATAATCTCCACCTTGTAAAACTTACCTATAACAACAGTTATCAGGTATAACTTCAATCTTCTTGTCATCTTATCTTAATTCTATTTCACTCTATCTTTTCTGTGCCCTTCCATACCTCATTCCTTTTCGGGGACGAAAAGTTTTGAGTGGGGGAGAGTGTAACAACCCTGTATTTTGTAATTATTTTATTGTATATTTTAATTATTTTTAATGTAAGATTTTGATTTAAAAACTTATTTTACTTATTTGAAATGATTAAATTTATCATTTAAATATAATCTTGATTTTTATGAGTTATAATTCCAAACTTGTGTAAGTTGAATATTTGCCTGAAATGCTGATTTTGGTCAAAATAGTCAAACTGTGACTTTCAACTTAAAATTTTAAAAGTTTAAAAATTTAATTTTTTTCATTTATTTAAAGACTTTGGCTTTTGTTTTCTTAAAAATCTAATTTTGGAAATTTTCTTGAAATGATTTCTGATCATTTGTCCAAATAAAAATAAACAATGTCTAAAAATTTGATTTGGATAAAAAGTGTAACTTTAATAGAAATTCTAAATTTTATAATTGTAAAGGCAAAATTTTCATCTTTAACTGTATACAATTGTGTAACATTTGTTTCACTTTTGTTTTGGTCAGATTTGTTGTATACTTTTTAAAAAAAGTTAGTAATAATTAGTGTGAAACGGGAAATAAACTTTACATTTCTTTTACATATGTTTACATCTGTTTCTTAACTTTATATTTAACAATCAATTGGATGAAGCTAAATCAAATGTTATTAATTATGGTATAATAGCTATTAAATTTTGGTTTAAAGTGATGGTTTATTTTTCCTAATAGAAACGTTAGTATTTTAAATTTATTTAATAAGAGAAACAAAATAATTTGTACGTTACTTTGGGTATATATTTAATTGTTGCTCTTGCCTTTTCGTTATCTATTTGATTTTTTTCTTGCGTTAACAATGCAAAGTTTTCAGCCGTATATTCTCTTTTGAGAATCCAAAATCTTGCTCAAATCTTGCCTTAAATCATTTTCGTGTGTGAATTATTTCTTTCCCTCTTGCCTCCCATACGTTTCCACCTATTAGATAGAATTAAATTGCCTCTACCGTTCAAGCATTTTACTCTTGCCTGCCCTCTACATAAATTAGTGAGCAAATGTTAATATATAGTTCACGTTCAAAAGTTCCATACCACAAATTATTCATTTTGCTTCCATCAAAATTTGCTTGAGCATCTCCTGAAGGTATGAACCGGCGCATGCTTTTCCTTTCATTTTTTTTCTCTTTTTTCTTTCTTTCTTCTTTTCACTCTTGTTTTATTTCATTTGTTCTTCTTTCATTGTTTTGCTTTATCCTATTGCCTGCCACCGTGCTTGGCCATTCACCATATTTTTCCGACCCTACCCATGCCAGACCACCGAGCCTTGTTTGAGAGAAAAAAGGAATGAAACAATTTCCATTTTTGTCGCCTTTGTATTTTGTTTTTGAAGTAATATTGCCACCGAGCCTTGTTATGAAAAAAAATGGGGAAATGAAAAAAAAAGTTGCTTTTGTCACTTTGTATTTTTGAAGTTATAATCTATTTTTCCACTGGCCCTTGTTATGGAAAAAAGAAATGAGAAAAAAAAATTTGTTTTGTCACCTCTGTAATTTGGCATTCTAGTCTATATTCCCTCTGCCCTTTTGTTTGAAAAAAAAAAGAAATGAACAAAATTTGTTTTGTCACCTTTGTTTTGAAGTTATAGTCTATTTTAAAAGTGGTCTTGTATTTTTGAAGTCATAGTTTATTTTGTTTTTATAAAATTAAATAGAAAAGGAAATTTGAAAGGCCTTAAACTTTCTATCTTTCTATGGGCCTTTATAGTCCACCCTTTTACTTTTAACCTAACCTTTCACCAATTAACCCTAACACCTCCTCATATCATCTCCTACCACTTCACATTTTTGTGTTTGCCATGCCTTTGTGATGCCAAACCAGATCCTTTTCCACCTGAAAACATGTGTGGCCTAGCCCTAAGCATGTATGGCCGAGCATACATGGAGTTGTGGTCAAGCAAAAGTGGTTGAAAAGCTTGGTAATGTCATTTGTTGCTTCTACTTTTCTATTGTTCAACAAATCTTTATATTGTATGCATATGTTTATATGGTCTTGTTTATTTGTTGTATACAAGATCATTATCAAGGCTTTCCATTCATTCAATTCAAATCGTGTTTGTCGTGCTTTTGGAATCGCTCTTGTGTTTGTTGTTTTGGTCTCTAGCTTCGAAAAGGTGAGTCTTTCTCACTCTGACATATATACTTATGAAAAGTGGATTGATGACAAGTATTTAGTAATGTAAAATGTTTATGCAAGTTAATGATGATCATATGATATGCTATGCCGTGTTATTACCATGTTATTACTATGTTAAAACTGTTAATTTTCACCTGACATCTGATACATGACTATATATTGTGATATTGACATTGTTTATATTGTTTCTGTATATGATCACACTGCAAGTTCCCTGTTAGGATAAAAAATCATTATGGGCTGAAATGATAGGCCTGAGTTATTTTATTTATTTATTTATACTTGGGATTGCGGGTTTGAAATGATAGAACCCGGATTTTTACCTTTTAAACTGCGGATTGAAATGATACATATCCGTATCACTTGACCTAGGTTAGAAAACTATATACAGACCCGTGGTTATTCTATAAAGTGCTTTGAATATTTTAAGTATTTTAAAAATATAAAATTATGAAATTTGATTTAAATAGATTTTGAAAGGTTTTAAAATAAATAAATTATGATTTTTCTTTGTGTTAAAAATGTAATTTATGAATGGACTAACTGGGTTTTGAAATATAACTTATGTTTGAAATTTGGAATTTTGACTAAAAATGATATTTAAGTTACATGAATAAAATGGACTTTAATTTTATTTGGAAATGGTAAATATGATAAATTGATTTATATTTGAATTTAAGTGATTTATTAAAGAATTATTGATTTTCTATAAATTTAAGTGGTTGAATAAATGACTGTTGAAAATGAAATTTTAAAATATAACTTGACTTGAAAATGTGAAATTTGAGTTTTAACTAAAGATGTTAAATTAATCAAATAAACTGGAAGTTTGGTTAAATTTGTAAAATGGTAATATAAATCTGAAACGTATAGGTTTTAATTTATGAAAGAAATGTATAGGGTTTAATTTATGAAAGAAACGTATAGGTTTTAATTTATGAAAGAAACGTATAGGTTTTAATTTATGAAAGAAACGTATACGTTTTAATTAATGAAAGAACGTATGGTGTTCTAATTAATGATAGGAACACGTAAATTCCTAATTAATTAAAGAAGGTATAAGTTTTAATTAATGAAAGAAACATATAAGTTTTTAATTAATGAAAGAAACGTGTAAAGTCCTAATTAATGAGAGAACATGAAAGTTTTAATTAATGCAAGAACATGTAAAGTTTTAATTAAGAAAGAAACATGTAAAGTTTTAGTAGTGTGGTATTGATTTAATTAATAAATGTTCATTATTGTAATAGGAATATAAAATTTAAAACGTACATTTGACATGTAGATTTTAATCAATGTAATGGTGTATTTTAAATTGATTAAAATGATAAATGTTACTTATTGTAATAATAATGTAAGTTAATAAGGTGCTTTTAACTTAACATAAGAATTTCGGTTTAAATTGTATATTACAATAAGAAAGTTTATTTAACTATAAGGCTATGATAAATTGACATGTTAAAATTTTAAGCTTGTCAATACTTTGATTATATACAATGTAAAGTGGAAAGTAGTACATTCCAAAAATGCTATGATTCCTTAAGGTAACATTTCCAAAATGCTATGATAATTTAAAGGAATTGTAATATCCCGGAATTTTTAACAATATCAATTTAATAATCTGTGGTTAAAATTAAATTGATATTGATATTCTGTAAATAATTATTCAGATAAATTTAATAATCTTTTTCAGTAAATATTTGAATTGGTTATTTTATCTTTTAAAAATAATAAAATTGATTCTATTTCCAATATAAATACTTGGTTTATATTTTAAATAGAATTAGCTTTGTTTAAATTTTAATAAGTAAAGCATATTTTCTAGTTTTTTTTTTTTATAATTTGAGAAATTTGTTTTATTTAATATTTGTAGTAAATTGGAAAATTGGCTTTATTTAATATTTAAGCTTTTCAAAGTTTAATAAATGATTTTGGTTTAACTTAATAATTAAATCATGTTTTAAATTCTAATATGCATACATTATAAATTGGAAATTTTAATACAAACTATTATTGAGTTTTCAAAGACTATTTCATAAATAAATATGATTTTAAGAATTGAGAAGGAAATATTTAAATGTTTTAATTAAATTAGATTAAGTTTTAAAATTTAGAGTGATCAAATAAAATGGATATTTTATTGGTAAAAATATAATTTCTTTTAAAAATGATTTTTTATTAAACAATGTATATAGTATATTGTTTTTATAAGTAAGTTTGAATAGAATTTGTAATTTTTGTTTCAAATTGAATTTATGTATATAACTTGATTTGAGATTAATTGATTTTGAGTTTGGTTTGAATATAAATTTAAAAGTTTGAAACCTTAATTATTTTAATTTCTATATGTATAAGTTTTATTTTATAAGCATGATTTGTTTTCTTTTATAAATTTAGATACATATTTAAATTCTAATTAATTTATCAATTAAACTTAATACATGTTTATTAACATGTTAATATACAAATTACTTTTAAAAGACAAGTGTATGAAGATTAAGCATTATTTAACAAGTGTTGTACAATTTGACAAGTGTAAGAAAAATTGGTTTTTCTTTTATTTTAGCAAATCTGAGAATACATTTGTATAGTTTACAATATTCATTCATGTTTCATTTTTATTCTTCATTAATCCAAAGAAAATCATCAACTTCTCAGATCAAAGATCAAATCTTCTAAAACCTGAATCATTTTTCCCTGTAATTCTCCTCATTATCAATCTGTAGCTTGCATGTTCCTCTTCATAAACATCAATCTGCATATTCACTTCCTCAAAATCAAATTGAGCCTACACATGTTTGTTTTCTGGAAAAATTCAAAAGCATTTAGCCTGAAACAATTCTGCATATTCAAATCAAAGGGCTAGCATTATTTTTTGTACTCTGTTTAAACCTGGAATGTTGAGCATTTGCATACATATGGGAATTGGCAACTGCATCAACTAGCACCTGCACGCAAACATTTTTGGTCAGAGAAAACAATTAGGCAAAACTGCATATAAATTCAAATGGAAGTCAAAACAGAGGTCTGCATTCTTGTCTCTGGGATCATCTGCATATCATTTCAAACATGGAGTAAATCAGGATCTAGCAAAAGCATTTCAATGAGGCTCTGCTTCTTTTAAAATAGGTGAGTAACTTTTAACTTTTTAATTTTTTTTTTTTAAAAAAAAAAGTTGCATGCTAAATGTTTAACATAAATAAACATTTCCTGTGTGATGATAATGTTACTATGATATGTATTGTTGCATGCAGTATTTCCTGTTGTTTCTGTTGTTCAAGAAACTGATTTTTGTCTAAAAATTTATGTTGGTTAATTTAGATTACTGATAAAATTTATGCAAGTCAAATTCAATCTGATGTCTCTGGAAACATATCAAAACACCAATACATGATAGTATGAACTAAAATTTATACTGTATGATTTGTAGATCCAGTACTATAAATTTAAAACACAAATAGAAATATGGTTTCTAATACTGGAAATTGAATTTTTAGTAAAGTAGATATGCTGTAGTTAGTTTTGAACTGGAAAATTTAAATATCAGGAGTGCTCTCTGTAAACACAGAGCAAAATATAAATGCATGTTGATTCTATTAAATCTCAAACATGTTTATTTATTTATTCAGTATCATAAACTTAAAATACTACCTGTAACTAGATTTTTAAGTCAAATATGGTAATTTTTAGATAGTAGATGTAGTTGCTTTTGGAGTTTGAACTAAAAATGGATTATTAGTAAATTCTAATGATCTGTATGTAATGGAGGTTCGGGTTTCCTCCTGGTAATGGAAAAGGGGTAGATGAAGCCAGGAAAAATACTAATTTATGATGAATTTCATTGGAATGGTTGCGGTAGGGAAATATTATGTGGAACCCTAGTTTTCACTGTGGCATTTGATTCAATCATTTCGAGATGATGGAGTGATCGAGTGCTTAGATATTCTGGGAATGGGCAGTATGGGTGTAGTTGAAGCCATGGTCGAGGTCGCTGACATTCTGGAGGCCGGAACGGCGAAAGATGGCCGTTGACAGGTTAGAGGAAAACCTGGAAGGGTTGTTGCCAGGTTTGGGTTTGAAGAACTCGATTTTGTTTTTGATGGTTGAAGCTTGAATTGTGGGTCGTAGTGGGTAGCTTGGTTGGTTACTGATGAGTTGTGATGGTCGTTGACGATCATAAATGGACGGCGACGCTGTGCATATGCACGGTGAAGTAGGATACAGGAGAAGTTTGGATAGTTGTGGGGTGACTCGGGTAAACCCTGGTTTTTCTCGAAGTGAAGTAGTGTGTGACTCGGGGGAATTGGGTTGCAGACTCGAAGTAGATTTAGTGGGGGAGTCTGGTGTTGTTTTCAGATTTACAAACCTGTAACCTCTGGAACTAGAATTTGTAAAAAAACCCTGAATCATTTTAATGATTAAGAAAACTTAAATCATATTTAAATTCAAGTTTGAATTTGTTTGAATTCAAGTTAAGTTAACATCCTAGTTTAAATAAAGAAAGTTAAAAAGAAAATTTATTTATTTATTTTTACAGGTTTTAATAACCTGAAACTGTTTTATAAAACCTGACCATATTTGAGTTTTAAAAATTTAAACTGAATTAAAAAAAGAATGTAGAGCAAGTTTTAAATCAAAGTTTTAAAACAAGTTTAAAATCTTAATTCAAAATGAGTTTGAATTATAGATTCAAAAATATTTAAGTTTCATAAAAATGTAAGGTTTTTGACAACTTTGAAATGTGTTAAAGTGTTTTTATAAAATGATTTAAAATCTGAAGTTTAAGTTTTAACAGAGTTTAAAATTTAAATTTAAATCTGGATTCAAAGCTAATTTGAATCTTAAGTTTAAATTTGGAATCAAAGTTGAATGTGTATTCAGTTTTTGAAATTTAAAGAAAATTTGAATTTGCAAGATTTAAACTAAGTATTAATTGAGTTATTGAGATGCTAAAGTTTTAAATTTTTAAACTTTGTTAAGTTTAAACTATTTTCATTTCAAAACTTGTATTTGAAATGAAATTTGGAAACAAGTTTTAAAGCACTTTGTTTTAAAATAAAATTTGTTTAAAACATAATTTAGAAAAGTTTTATTTTAAATTTTAGTTAAGAATTTATGGTTTGAAATTAAATTATTAAAGGGTAATTAATAAATAATTAATTAATTTATTTAATTAATTATTTAAGGTTAATGCATATTGATTTATGGATTAATCAAATTGAAAATTTAGATCATTAATTAGATTTTTAATTAATGATTAATAAATTATTAATTAAGTATTTAAGTTTTTAATCAAGGTTAATTTATTTAAATAATTAGACTTTAATTTTAGATAATTAAAGATAATTAAATTTGTAATTAATCTAAGATAATTATTTAATTAAATAATTAGAGAAGGGTTAATGAGGTGATTAACCAGGATTATTTAAATAATTAATTAATGTGATTAGTTTTATAATTAATTAGATTAATTAATTTAGTAATAATCAATTGTAAATGTTTTAAGTATAATTACTAGATAAAGTAATTAAGAATTAATTACTTAATGTAATTAATTTAGTTTAATGGAATTGTTTAATTTAATTAATTAAGTTTAATTAATTTTAAACATTTGGTTTTAAATAATTACTTAGGTAATTAATGATTTGGGAATTTACTTAGTTAAGTAATTAATTAATAATTACATGATTGTAATTAAGTGGAGGTGTTTAAGTATGAGTAAAATGGATTAATTATTTAGTAATTAATCAAATAATTAATTAAGAAATTAATTATTAAGGATCATTAATTATATTAATTAATCATGTAATTAAAGTTGATTAATTATGATTAATTAATCAATAATAGATAAAATAAGGTAATTAATTAATATGATTAATTAAGGATTAAGGTAATTAATTATGGTTAATTAATTAATTGAAGTAATTAAAGGTTAATTACTGTTTAGTGGAGGATAATTAATTTGTGAAATTAATTAAGGATAATTACATGAATGTAATTAAGAGTAATTAATCAAGGATGATTAATTAGGATGATTTATTTTGAATGATTAATTGATTGTAATCAATTAAATAGTTGGGTAAGCAAGTTATAATTGGGTGAAGTAATTAATTTAATTTATTTTAAATTAATTATAGATTAAGTAATTAATTTAATTCATTTTAAATTAATTAAAGATAGAGATAGTTAATTTAATTCATTTTAAATTAATTATATTGTGATGAGTAAATCTTTGCTTATGTATGAATGGATGTCATTGTTTAACTTGGATGCTTTGTGATCTCAGTAATGAGATAAATGATATTGTGTGGTATGGATGTTTGACTGTATTGTGATAACATAGGTTATCTATTGTGATGATATATGGAATATCTATTTGATATTGATTATGTGGGTTCCCTATTATGTGATAATGTTGATTATCAGTTATGATTTAAGTTATCTATCTGTGTGTATATGGATACCGTATTGAAATGTTTTAAAACCTTTAAAATAACTTGGACCTAAAAGACACGCTTTGGTTTTCGATGAGACCGGGATCGGGTTTCCATATTTGGATATCCAAAAACCACATCGATTCCAAATAACGTTAGGTCGTGAATCAAAGTGGAGCGAGTGAAGACTCGAGGTGTAAGGGCTATACGTCAGTATAACTCTGTGGGTGATTCCGTAATGAGTTTGACGGAATAGTACTTATAGATTCGAGATGGTGGTATGAAGTGCAAGGGTTATTGTCGTTAACTCTGAGGGTGATTCCAATATGAGTGTAACGAGATAATGCCTTCGGTTTCGTTCGAACCCGGAATGAACTTGTATGGATTGAATGCTTTCAGAACATCGTCAGGTGGACGATGAGCATTCTAAGATGATATGTCCTATAAAGGTAATCGTAGCCTCAAGCCTCATCAACCGGGAATGGCTAAAACAGGGGAGGTGCAGCAAGGCTTCGTGGGTAGCCCCCACTTGAGAGTAAGATTTACCCCTGTCTAGAGGTCCCTTTATATTTCGGCTGTGTGGACGGTCTTTTGAGCTCTTACCGTCGGGGTTATCTTATTCGGAACTGTTCAGTAAGGAACGGGTCCGGCTTTGTGTTGCAGGGGAGTTAGGGTGGCTCCTCGGTACGGTGATCTAGGCCACGTACTGTGACGGGCGGTACCCCAGTAGCCCTGCCATTGTATGGAATCCAAAATCCAATAAGTGCCAACGGTTTTGATTGTATTACCCACTTTTGTGGCTAGTAGCTGGAATTTAATAGATGTAACAATTTCGGCTATTTCTTATTTATTTGAAACCCTAGACACTATTATAATATCATCGGATTTCCTATCAAATGTTTTGGTTAGCGTAAGGTAAAAACTTTTCCATGTTTATGTGTGGGAAGTCTTACGTGATACCTTTTCTTTTAAAAAGGTTTTTAAAAAGTTAAGCAACTTTAACCTGTTACTCACACCAGACCCATGTCTGACCCGGAGTTTATTTTTGTTTTTTTATAAACTCTTGGGTACTCAAATTTTTATGAGTAGTCAAGAGAATTCAGGTTAGGATTCAGGTTTGCTTTGACGGATATTGGAGGAGCAATGGAGCAGGAGGCTTCTGCGTATAGCTATAGAGTATTCCGCTGTGTGTTCTCTGAGTGTTCTGTATTGTGATTGAGTTGTATAACTAGACAGGTATTTATAACTGTCTAGTATGAGTTGTTTATGCTGTGTATCTCTGATGTATATGATACTATGTAAAGTATTATGTTATTAATATAGTTTATTCGTTCCGCTGTGTTAGATTCTGATGTTTTTTTCTTTCTTCTCTTCTTTATTTTCTCTTTTCTATCCCTTTCTTTCTTAAAGATGATGCGATTTTCCGGGAGTGGAAAGTCGGGTCGTCACACTTGGTATCAGAGCGTTAGGTTGAGTGAATACCTAGGCTCTGTAGTGGTGTCTTTCTTGAGAGAGCGTATTTGTAATTTTAAATAAATATATATATTTATTTCTACCTATCTATTGGGTTACCTGTTCAGGTTTTTCCAATATAAGTTATAAAGGTAGATGGGGTAGTAGTGTGTGTAACACGACTACCATTGGTTGGAGTTTGAATGTTTGAGGTTGGAATTGTATCTGACGAGACTGTAGACCTAATACCGTCTCGAGCGAGTTTTGTAGTGATGAAGAACTTCATTGATCTCTGAAGGAAACCTGTTAAGGTTCGGAGTTCATTACTGAAGTTGATGAGTAGAATGTGGATTTGTTGGTTGGGCAGAAGCAAGTGATGGTATTTTGATACCTCAGGAAGTAGTAGCTGCGTGGTGAGATACAGTGACTATGGATGTTCCCGAAGATGTTTTCTTTGGAACAAGTTAAGGAAGTAAGTCCGCTTCAGTATTGTGGCTGTGGTCAGCTTGAGTTTCTGTTTGCTTTGAAGTCCGAGTTTCTCGGAGAGCTTTGATTTGGAATTCTTTGGCATCTGTGGCAGTAGGGTAGCTTGGAGTATTCTCGGTGTTGGCAAGAGATCTTCTGGCCTAGTAGTTTTTCTGAATGGAGTTCAGAAGCAGCTAAGTGGACCCGTTTCTTTGATGGGTTGGCCAGTCAAGTTGAAGCTGTTCCGTTTGGTTAAGGAATAACAGTTTTCTTTGGATTTGGTTTGGGTGGTTCGCAAAAGTGACTTGCGATTATCTGAGTTTTTCTGGATATCTTCAGGAAATCAGAGTTTTGTCCGCATCTGGAGTTTGAGTTTTCTTATCGACTGGAATTCCAGGAATGGTACAGGTGGTTCAGCTTTAGTAGAATGGTTCCAAGGAGATTGAGTTGGTGTAGCAGCTCGGAGTTTTGGGGGAACTTCTGGATGATTCTTATAGATTTACTGAACCATATCTCTGGGGTGTGTTATCCTGTTTGTGCTTGTGTTCTTCTTCAGCATTCTCTTCTACTTCGGATCATAGTTGAGCAGCGGAAGCAGTTTGGAAGTGTATCTGCTTTTCTTTTTCCGGACAGAAGAAGTAGTTGTCTTCTGATATTGAGGAGTAGAATTTGAGTTGTTGGTTTTGATTGATCTTGAGGAGATCACCTTGTTGTGTTGATTGGTCTAGTTTGTTTCTAGAAGCATCAGCGAAGGTTGAGCTGATCAGTAAGACTGTGGACAGCTCAGGATTTGTCTGTAGAGATTTTGGTGGATAAGAGTCGAAGGGATTTGGACTCTGAAGTCGAAGATTTAATTTTGGATAAGTTTTCTCCGATCAAAAGTGAGATATAAGTTTGAGTAAGTCTGTGAAGCTAACTCTGAAGTGTTTTGAATCTTTTCTGTAACTTGGAGAGTAAGTGATTGATCTATAGGATTGGATTGCCAGTTTGGATTACTGGGATTCGATGAGTTTCACGTATCTCTGAGGGAGTACGTGTATGATCTATCTCTGGTTGTGGAACCAGCAGTTCTGGAGTTTTGGTGTGGAGTCAGACTCGTTTGTAGTCTGATATCTTGTCTAGTGTTGTAGTTATAGTCGTATTAGAGCTTAGTAGCTTCATAGTATTGTTTGTTTGGATTTTCTAGAGCGAGTGTCCCAGTGGATATATATATACACTGGGGAAACTCGAAGAAATTTTATCCAGAATTTATTTGGATAATTAGATTTGTTTAATTGGTTGAATTGGTTGTTTGGTTGTTAGCATAGGTTTGATATATGCTTGTGTTTTAAATTTAAAATTTAATAAGATTATTAAATTACCTTTGTTTTAAATTTCGGGGACGAAATTCTTTTAAGGGGGAAGGATTGTAATATCCCGGAATTTTTAACAATATCAATTTAATAATCTGTGGTTAAAATTAAATTGATATTGATATTCTGTAAATAATTATTCAGATAAATTTAATAATCTTTTTCAGTAAATATTTGAATTGGTTATTTTATCTTTTAAAAATAATAAAATTGATTCTATTTCCAATATAAATACTTGGTTTATATTTTAAATAGAATTAGCTTTGTTTAAATTTTAATAAGTAAAGCATATTTTCTAGTTTTTTTTTTTATAATTTGAGAAATTTGTTTTATTTAATATTTGTAGTAAATTGGAAAATTGGCTTTATTTAATATTTAAGCTTTTCAAAGTTTAATAAATGATTTTGGTTTAACTTAATAATTAAATCATGTTTTAAATTCTAATATGCATACATTATAAATTGGAAATTTTAATACAAACTATTATTGAGTTTTCAAAGACTATTTCATAAATAAATATGATTTTAAGAATTGAGAAGGAAATATTTAAATGTTTTAATTAAATTAGATTAAGTTTTAAAATTTAGAGTGATCAAATAAAATGGATATTTTATTGGTAAAAATATAATTTCTTTTAAAAATGATTTTTTATTAAACAATGTATATAGTATATTGTTTTTATAAGTAAGTTTGAATAGAATTTGTAATTTTTGTTTCAAATTGAATTTATGTATATAACTTGATTTGAGATTAATTGATTTTGAGTTTGGTTTGAATATAAATTTAAAAGTTTGAAACCTTAATTATTTTAATTTCTATATGTATAAGTTTTATTTTATAAGCATGATTTGTTTTCTTTTATAAATTTAGATACATATTTAAATTCTAATTAATTTATCAATTAAACTTAATACATGTTTATTAACATGTTAATATACAAATTACTTTTAAAAGACAAGTGTATGAAGATTAAGCATTATTTAACAAGTGTTGTACAATTTGACAAGTGTAAGAAAAATTGGTTTTTCTTTTATTTTAGCAAATCTGAGAATACATTTGTATAGTTTACAATATTCATTCATGTTTCATTTTTATTCTTCATTAATCCAAAGAAAATCATCAACTTCTCAGATCAAAGATCAAATCTTCTAAAACCTGAATCATTTTTCCCTGTAATTCTCCTCATTATCAATCTGTAGCTTGCATGTTCCTCTTCATAAACATCAATCTGCATATTCACTTCCTCAAAATCAAATTGAGCCTACACATGTTTGTTTTCTGGAAAAATTCAAAAGCATTTAGCCTGAAACAATTCTGCATATTCAAATCAAAGGGCTAGCATTATTTTTTGTACTCTGTTTAAACCTGGAATGTTGAGCATTTGCATACATATGGGAATTGGCAACTGCATCAACTAGCACCTGCACGCAAACATTTTTGGTCAGAGAAAACAATTAGGCAAAACTGCATATAAATTCAAATGGAAGTCAAAACAGAGGTCTGCATTCTTGTCTCTGGGATCATCTGCATATCATTTCAAACATGGAGTAAATCAGGATCTAGCAAAAGCATTTCAATGAGGCTCTGCTTCTTTTAAAATAGGTGAGTAACTTTTAACTTTTTAATTTTTTTTTTTTTAAAAAAAAAGTTGCATGCTAAATGTTTAACATAAATAAACATTTCCTGTGTGATGATAATGTTACTATGATATGTATTGTTGCATGCAGTATTTCCTGTTGTTTCTGTTGTTCAAGAAACTGATTTTTGTCTAAAAATTTATGTTGGTTAATTTAGATTACTGATAAAATTTATGCAAGTCAAATTCAATCTGATGTCTCTGGAAACATATCAAAACACCAATACATGATAGTATGAACTAAAATTTATACTGTATGATTTGTAGATCCAGTACTATAAATTTAAAACACAAATAGAAATATGGTTTCTAATACTGGAAATTGAATTTTTAGTAAAGTAGATATGCTGTAGTTAGTTTTGAACTGGAAAATTTAAATATCAGGAGTGCTCTCTGTAAACACAGAGCAAAATATAAATGCATGTTGATTCTATTAAATCTCAAACATGTTTATTTATTTATTCAGTATCATAAACTTAAAATACTACCTGTAACTAGATTTTTAAGTCAAATATGGTAATTTTTAGATAGTAGATGTAGTTGCTTTTGGAGTTTGAACTAAAAATGGATTATTAGTAAATTCTAATGATCTGTATGTAATGGAGGTTCGGGTTTCCTCCTGGTAATGGAAAAGGGGTAGATGAAGCCAGGAAAAATACTAATTTATGATGAATTTCATTGGAATGGTTGCGGTAGGGAAATATTATGTGGAACCCTAGTTTTCACTGTGGCATTTGATTCAATCATTTCGAGATGATGGAGTGATCGAGTGCTTAGATATTCTGGGAATGGGCAGTATGGGTGTAGTTGAAGCCATGGTCGAGGTCGCTGACATTCTGGAGGCCGGAACGGCGAAAGATGGCCGTTGACAGGTTAGAGGAAAACCTGGAAGGGTTGTTGCCAGGTTTGGGTTTGAAGAACTCGATTTTGTTTTTGATGGTTGAAGCTTGAATTGTGGGTCGTAGTGGGTAGCTTGGTTGGTTACTGATGAGTTGTGATGGTCGTTGACGATCATAAATGGACGGCGACGCTGTGCATATGCACGGTGAAGTAGGATACAGGAGAAGTTTGGATAGTTGTGGGGTGACTCGGGTAAACCCTGGTTTTTCTCGAAGTGAAGTAGTGTGTGACTCGGGGGAATTGGGTTGCAGACTCGAAGTAGATTTAGTGGGGGAGTCTGGTGTTGTTTTCAGATTTACAAACCTGTAACCTCTGGAACTAGAATTTGTAAAAAAACCCTGAATCATTTTAATGATTAAGAAAACTTAAATCATATTTAAATTCAAGTTTGAATTTGTTTGAATTCAAGTTAAGTTAACATCCTAGTTTAAATAAAGAAAGTTAAAAAGAAAATTTATTTATTTATTTTTACAGGTTTTAATAACCTGAAACTGTTTTATAAAACCTGACCATATTTGAGTTTTAAAAATTTAAACTGAATTAAAAAAAGAATGTAGAGCAAGTTTTAAATCAAAGTTTTAAAACAAGTTTAAAATCTTAATTCAAAATGAGTTTGAATTATAGATTCAAAAATATTTAAGTTTCATAAAAATGTAAGGTTTTTGACAACTTTGAAATGTGTTAAAGTGTTTTTATAAAATGATTTAAAATCTGAAGTTTAAGTTTTAACAGAGTTTAAAATTTAAATTTAAATCTGGATTCAAAGCTAATTTGAATCTTAAGTTTAAATTTGGAATCAAAGTTGAATGTGTATTCAGTTTTTGAAATTTAAAGAAAATTTGAATTTGCAAGATTTAAACTAAGTATTAATTGAGTTATTGAGATGCTAAAGTTTTAAATTTTTAAACTTTGTTAAGTTTAAACTATTTTCATTTCAAAACTTGTATTTGAAATGAAATTTGGAAACAAGTTTTAAAGCACTTTGTTTTAAAATAAAATTTGTTTAAAACATAATTTAGAAAAGTTTTATTTTAAATTTTAGTTAAGAATTTATGGTTTGAAATTAAATTATTAAAGGGTAATTAATAAATAATTAATTAATTTATTTAATTAATTATTTAAGGTTAATGCATATTGATTTATGGATTAATCAAATTGAAAATTTAGATCATTAATTAGATTTTTAATTAATGATTAATAAATTATTAATTAAGTATTTAAGTTTTTAATCAAGGTTAATTTATTTAAATAATTAGACTTTAATTTTAGATAATTAAAGATAATTAAATTTGTAATTAATCTAAGATAATTATTTAATTAAATAATTAGAGAAGGGTTAATGAGGTGATTAACCAGGATTATTTAAATAATTAATTAATGTGATTAGTTTTATAATTAATTAGATTAATTAATTTAGTAATAATCAATTGTAAATGTTTTAAGTATAATTACTAGATAAAGTAATTAAGAATTAATTACTTAATGTAATTAATTTAGTTTAATGGAATTGTTTAATTTAATTAATTAAGTTTAATTAATTTTAAACATTTGGTTTTAAATAATTACTTAGGTAATTAATGATTTGGGAATTTACTTAGTTAAGTAATTAATTAATAATTACATGATTGTAATTAAGTGGAGGTGTTTAAGTATGAGTAAAATGGATTAATTATTTAGTAATTAATAAAATAATTAATTAAGAAATTAATTATTAAGGATCATTAATTATATTAATTAATCATGTAATTAAAGTTGATTAATTATGATTAATTAATCAATAATAGATAAAATAAGGTAATTAATTAATATGATTAATTAAGGATTAAGGTAATTAATTATGGTTAATTAATTAATTGAAGTAATTAAAGGTTAATTACTGTTTAGTGGAGGATAATTAATTTGTGAAATTAATTAAGGATAATTACATGAATGTAATTAAGAGTAATTAATCAAGGATGATTAATTAGGATGATTTATTTTGAATGATTAATTGATTGTAATCAATTAAATAGTTGGGTAAGCAAGTTATAATTGGGTGAAGTAATTAATTTAATTTATTTTAAATTAATTATAGATTAAGTAATTAATTTAATTCATTTTAAATTAATTAAAGATAGAGATGGTTAATTTAATTCATTTTAAATTAATTATATTGTGATGAGTAAATCTTTGCTTATGTATGAATGGATGTCATTGTTTAACTTGGATGCTTTGTGATCTCAGTAATGAGATAAATGATATTGTGTGGTATGGATGTTTGACTGTATTGTGATAACATAGGTTATCTATTGTGATGATATATGGAATATCTATTTGATATTGATTATGTGGGTTCCCTATTATGTGATAATGTTGATTATCAGTTATGATTTAAGTTATCTATCTGTGTGTATATGGATACTGTATTGAAATGTTTTAAAACCTTTAAAATAACTTGGACCTAAAAGACACGCTTTGGTTTTCGATGAGACCGGGATCGGGTTTCCATATTTGGATATCCAAAAACCACATCGATTCCAAATAACGTTAGGTCGTGAATCAAAGTGGAGCGAGTGAAGACTCGAGGTGTAAGGGCTATACGTCAGTATAACTCTGTGGGTGATTCCGTAATGAGTTTGACGGAATAGTACTTATAGATTCGAGATGGTGGTATGAAGTGCAAGGGTTATTGTCGTTAACTCTGAGGGTGATTCCAATATGAGTGTAACGAGATAATGCCTTCGGTTTCGTTCGAACCCGGAATGAACTTGTATGGATTGAATGCTTTCAGAACATCGTCAGGTGGACGATGAGCATTCTAAGATGATATGTCCTATAAAGGTAATCGTAGCCTCAAGCCTCATCAACCGGGAATGGCTAAAACAGGGGAGGTGCAGCAAGGCTTCGTGGGTAGCCCCCACTTGAGAGTAAGATTTACCCCTGTCTAGAGGTCCCTTTATATTTCGGCTGTGTGGACGGTCTTTTGAGCTCTTACCGTCGGGGTTATCTTATTCGGAACTGTTCAGTAAGGAACGGGTCCGGCTTTGTGTTGCAGGGGAGTTAGGGTGGCTCCTCGGTACGGTGATCTAGGCCACGTACTGTGACGGGCGGTACCCCAGTAGCCCTGCCATTGTATGGAATCCAAAATCCAATAAGTGCCAACGGTTTTGATTGTATTACCCACTTTTGTGGCTAGTAGCTGGAATTTAATAGATGTAACAATTTCGGCTATTTCTTATTTATTTGAAACCCTAGACACTATTATAATATCATCGGATTTCCTATCAAATGTTTTGGTTAGCGTAAGGTAAAAACTTTTCCATGTTTATGTGTGGGAAGTCTTACGTGATACCTTTTCTTTTAAAAAGGTTTTTAAAAAGTTAAGCAACTTTAACCTGTTACTCACACCAGACCCATGTCTGACCCGGAGTTTATTTTTGTTTTTTTATAAACTCTTGGGTACTCAAATTTTTATGAGTAGTCAAGAGAATTCAGGTTAGGATTCAGGTTTGCTTTGACGGATATTGGAGGAGCAATGGAGCAGGAGGCTTCTGCGTATAGCTATAGAGTATTCCGCTGTGTGTTCTCTGAGTGTTCTGTATTGTGATTGAGTTGTATAACTAGACAGGTATTTATAACTGTCTAGTATGAGTTGTTTATGCTGTGTATCTCTGATGTATATGATACTATGTAAAGTATTATGTTATTAATATAGTTTATTCGTTCCGCTGTGTTAGATTCTGATGTTTTTTTCTTTCTTCTCTTCTTTATTTTCTCTTTTCTATCCCTTTCTTTCTTAAAGATGATGCGATTTTCCGGGAGTGGAAAGTCGGGTCGTCACAGGAATATTTCAAGTTTAATAAATTTAAAGAAATATTCAATGATTTGAAAATTTGGGTTTTATTTGAATGATATAATATTGAATTATTTTTGAAATGGAAATGATACAATTGTGATATTGTTTTGAAATGAGTATGATATTTTGGTCTTGGAAGTATAAATTATTTGAAATAAATACCCATGGGTTATAATAACGATTGGTTGTTAAAGAGACCGGCATCGGATATTGTCTTATAGCCGGCCAATACCGAAAACCACTTTAACAACTGTGTACGCGGTGGAGATTCCAGAATGAAGTAGGATGGTGGCGACGTTCTCGAGGTATATTACGTGGACCCAACTCCCGTGAGTTGGCATATATGACTAAAACAGGAGCTATACCGGGCTACACAAAGGGTCGCACCCTTTCATCTAGCATGCTCCATCGGAAACTATTCTATTACTGTTGTGATTCGATGCAGTGGCACCACTTTGATTCGGGGGTATTGTTCGAGGCGGGCGGAAGCTGCTGGCTTGCCGTCACCACCGGTCCGGGAGTGCAAACGGTGTATCCACCCTGGCATTGCCTCGCGTGTCGTGTCATATCCTTATTTCGAGCACACTACGATTTTGGTTTTAAAGATCCGACCGCGTTAAGGTTCACCATCCCCTTAACGCTATTTTCTATATGATCATACTTTACTGATTAGACACTACCGTATATAGCGTATATTACTACATAGTAAATAGTTTAACGGATCCTTAGAGGATGGGCGGTCCCAAGCATCCTTTAAGTTACTGATGCATTTTGTTACTGTTCACTTGAGTTGATTTACAGTTTATAAGTATTTATGTCCTGACTCGAGGGTTTTGTGTTTTGCTTTACGCTCGGGTCAGATTAAGTGAGTTAGCATTCCAGATTCACCTTCGGCGTTGGAGCTTTCCTTGAAGATCCAGCCTTCTATTTTGTTTCAGTATCCAGTGTTTCAGTGATGTATCTTGTTACTCTTCTGTTGTATCTTATTTAACTCTGATGTATCTCATATTTATATAGTAGCTTCATGAACTACTATCTCTTTTTCTTCCGCTGCATTTTTATATACTCTGTGTCTGTGACCTGTGATTTTATTTACTGTATATTCTGAGATTTGCCAAAATTTTATTTACAACGCGGTATTTTGAGCTATCCAATTCCGGCATGAGTGTCTACCTATACACTTATAATGGATGCGAATGGTTGAAAATATCGGGTCGTTACAGTGTTCTTATAAATAAAACAACAAACAAATAAATCATTTGAAAAAGATACTTTTAAATAATTAAAATAAATTTATAAAAGAGTTTGTAACTTATAGAATACATGTTTCTTATTTTAAATTGTATTTTAAATTTCATATTTAAATAAACAAATCACATTTTATAAATCAATATTTTAAAAAGAATAAAACAAACATTTTTGTAACTTATTTTAAATATACAAACTTGATTTAAAATGGATTTTAAACCAATAAAACATATATCTCATATATGTAAAATCATATAGTATTTTATTAAATATTTTTGAAATGCTTAAATAATAAAAAATCACAATTCCAAATTCAAATTTAAAATTATGTTATACTAATTTAATTAAAAACAGCTTATCTATTTATAATATATACAAATACATATACATTATTAAATAGAGAATAGATTCATTAGTTTTTTAAAAAAAAATTCACAAATTAATTATTTAAATAAAGAAGATTATTAAATCAAATCAAATTTATCAACAAAAATTACCAATTCAATATAAATTTAAACACAGATTATTAAATTTATATTGTCCAAAATTCTGAGATATTACAATCCTTCCCCCTTAAAAGAATTTCGTCCCCAAAATTTAAAACGAAGGTAATTTAATAATCTATTTACAGATTTTATTTTAAAGTACAGCATATGTTAATCATATGTCAACAACCATAGCAACCAATTCACACAAACAGAACAAATCTAATTATCCAAAAGAATTTTGGATAAAACTTTCACGAGTTTCCCCATTATATATATATATCGGGATACTCGCTCTATAAAATCCAATCAATCAATACTATTAAACTATAGAGCTCCTAACAACAATTCTATACAGAATATCAGACTACAAACGAGTCTGACTCAACAACCAATCCATCCTAAACTGCTGGTTCTACAACCAGAAATATCAAACACGTACTCTCTCGGAGATACGTGAAAACACTCTGAATCCCAGTTATCCAAACTGGCAATTCAACTCTAGAAAACCAAACACTGATCTAACCCAACACAGAAGAAACCAAAACCCTACGGAGCTAGCTTCCCAAACTTATAGCTCCCCGGATCGGAGAAAAACTTAACCAAAATCCAATCTCCAATTCCAGAATCCAAATTTCTCTGCCTCATATCCATAAAAACTCTTCGGACAATCCTGGGCTACTAAGACCCGTCCTGATCAACTTAACTCTTGCTGAATCCATTAGAAACAGACTGAATCAAAACAATCCAATGATCTCCTCAAGATCACTTAAAAACCAAGAACACAAACCCTGCTTCTCAACAACAGAAGACAGAACAAACTTCTTCTTATCCGAAAAAACAAAACAGAAACACCCCCAAACTGCTTCCGCTGCACAACTCTGATCCGAAATAGAAGAAAATGCTGAAGAACATGAGCACAGACTAGACAACCCAACACAAAAATATGGTTCCACATATCCATAAGAAAATTTAGATGTTCCTCCGAAACCTGAGTTGCTTCTCCAACTTCTATCTCAAAGAACCATCTATCTACTAACTTAACCACATGTTCCATTTCTGAAAAGAAAACTCGATCTCCAGATGCAGACAAACTTCTGACTTCCTGGAAGAAATCCGGACAATCTCCAACAATCCAAAAGAACATACTATCGCAAGTCACTTTTGTGATCAACTCAGCCTAACTCCAAAGAAAACTGCTCTCTCTTTACCAAACAAAACAGCTTATGCTGGCCTAGCCAACTTACCAGAGAAATGAATCCACTCTGCTATTTCTGAACTCCATTTCAGAGAAACTACTCAACCAGATAACTCCTTACCAACTCAGAACACTCTACTAAACTCAGCCACATCACCTAGCAGATTCACTTCTTACTCTTGTTCCAAAGAAACATCTTCAGAAATATCCATAGTCACTGCATCTCATCACGCAGCTACAACATCCTGAGATATCAAAATATCATCACTCACTTGCTTCAGCCCTATCGACGGATCAAAACTCAATTCTGCACTTCAAAGATGAACTCCGAACCTTAACAGGTTTCCTTCAGAGATCGATGAAGTCCTTCATCACTACAGAACTCACTCAAGACGGTATTAGGTCTACAGTCTCGACAAATACACTTCCAACCTCATCCATCAAACTCCAACCAATGGTAGTCGTGTTACACACACTTCTACCTCATCTACCTTTATAACTAACATTGGAAAAACCTGAACAGGTAAACCAACAATTAGGTAGAACCAAATATATATATATATATATATATATATATATATATATATATATATATATATATATATATTAAAAATACATATACGCTCTCTCAAGATAGACACTACTCCAGAGCCTAGGTATTCACTCAACCTAACGCTCTGATACCAGCTGAGACGACCCGATTTTTTCTCCACAAAAAGTCGTATCATCCTTAAGAAAGAAAGGGATAGAAAAGAGAAAAGAAAGAAGAGAAAGAAGAAACAACACAAGAATCTCAACAGCGGAACGAATAAATTATATTAATAACATAAGTATTACATAGTATACAACAATTACCAGAGTTACACAGACTTTACAACACATACTAGACAGTTATAAACACCTGTCTAGTTATTACAACTTAATACATTCAGAAGATACTCAGAGATACCAACACAGCGGAAAACTATATAACTATACGCAGAAGCCTCATGCTCCATATGCTCCTCCACAATACGTCAAAGCTAACCTGAATCCTAACCTGAATTCCCTTGGCTACTCGTAAAAATTTGAGTACCCAAGAGTTAAAGAAAAACAGAAATAACTCCGGGTCAGACATGGGTCTGGTGTGAGTAACAGGTTAAAGTTGCTTAATTTTGAAAAACCTTTGAAAAGAAAAGGTATCACGTAAGACTTCCCACACATAAACAAGGAAAAGTTTTTACCTTACGCTAACCAAAACATTTGATAGGAAATCCGATGATATTATAATAGTGTCTAGGGTTTTCAAGTAAATAAGAAATAGCCGAAATTGTTACATCTATTAAATTCCAGCTACTAGCCACAAAAGTGGGTAATACAATCAAAACCAATGGCACTTATTGGATTTTTGGATTCCATCAATGGCTGGACTACTGGGGTACCGCCCGTCACAGTACGTGGCCTAGATCACCGTACCGAGGATTACTCCCAATCCCCTGCAACACAAAGCTGGACCCGTTCCTTACTGAAAAGTTCCAAACAAGACAACCCCGCAGTTGTGATCAGCAACTGCACCATTAAGCCGAAAATAAAGGGACCTCTAGACAGGGATAAATCTTGCTCTCAAGTGGGGGCTACCCATGAAGTTTTGCTGCACCTCCCTTGTTTTAGCCATTCCTGGTTGAAGAGGCTTGAGGCTACGATTACCTTTATAGGACATAACACTTAGAATGCTCATCGTCCACCTGACGATGTTCCGAAAGCATTCAATCCATACAAGTTCGTTCCGCGTTCGAACGAAACCGAAGGTATTATCTCGTTACACTCGTATTGGAATCACCCTCAGAGTTAACGACAATAACCCTTGCACTCTGATTCACCATCTCGAATCTATAAGGACTATTCCGTCAAACTCATTACGGAATCACCCACAGAGTTATACTGACGTATAGCCCTTACACCTCGAGTCTTCACTCGCTCCACTTAGATTAATGACCTAACGTTAATTGGAATCGATGTGGTTTTCGGATCCCAAATATGGAAACCCGATCCCGGTCTCATCGAAATCCAAAGCGTGTCTTTTAAGGCCAAGTTCTTTTAAAGTTTAAAACAATTCAATTCATTATCTAAATATACACGGATAGATAATTTATAACACAATAGATAATCAACATTATCATTATCAATAGATAATTCATATCATAATCAAATAATTCATATTATCATTCAAAAGCAACCAATGCATCCATATCACATAACATTTTCATCTCATAGCTGAGATTACAACCCATACATGGCAATTAATACCAATCATCAAACATAAGCAATGATCTAATGATCACTCTATTTATAATTAATTTAAAATGAACTAAATTAATTACCTAAACTCTAATTAATTTAAAATAAATTAAATTAATTACTTCATCATTAAAATTCTGCTTAACTTAACCATCAATTGATTACAAATCATTTTATAAATCATCATCTCAATATTTATTTCACTTAATCATTACTGATTAACCATCTCTAATTACAATAAGTAATTAACCCTTAATATTATTTCACAAGTTAATTATATTAAACCCTTTGCCAATAATTAACTTATAATTGCTTAATTAATTTAATTAGCTAAAGTTAATTACATTAATCATCTAATCATTATTAATTATACCTTAATTAATCAATTCCAAATTACGTCATTAATTAATTAATGATTTCTAATTATATTTAATCAATCTCTATATAAATTAATTACATAAGTAATTAATCTTCAATTTAATCCATATATATATATATATATTAATCACCCATGATTAATAATATTAGTAATTAACTACTTTAATTACTCATCCCATAATTTAATTACTCTTAATTAATTATCTTTATTAATCACTTGATTAATTTTCAAGTAATTTACATCCAAATTACTTCTATAATAAATATTCTTAATTAAATTCAGTAATTATTAATTAAGTACTTCTCTAAGTAATTACAATCCATAAATTACATAAAGTAATTATCAATAATCCACAAATGTTTAAATTAATTTAACCTAATTAATCTAAACTAATCACCTTAATCAAATTAATTACACCAAGTAATTAATTCATTAACTACTTTCATTAAGTAATTAAACTTAAACAATTGATTATTATTAATTAATTAATTTAATTAATTATCAAAATTAATCACATTAATTAGTTGTTAAAATAAATCTTAAGTTAATGACCTTCATTAACATTACTTAATTACTTAATTAGGAGATTAATTTATATTAACCATTATTAATTATCAATTAATTAATATTTAATTATCATTTAATTAATCTCTAATTATTAATTAATTAAGTGTTAATTAAAATCTTAATTATCATTAATCACTTGATTAAATAAATCTTAATCATAAATTAAAATTTAATTAACCATCCTAAATTATAGATTAATTAACCTAAATTAATTAATCTCAAATTTAATTAATTAACTTAAAAATCATTAATTACTTAATTAAACATCCTCATTTTTAATTAATTAAATAATCAATTACCCATTTAAATTAAATTAATAATTTAAATGAAACTAATTTAAGTTCTAAATTAAGATACATTTTTCTTTATATAAAGTATCTAAAACAATTTGTTTCAAACAAAATTCAATTTAAAAATTTCTTTTTAAATTTCAAACTGAAACACAATTCAAATTTCATTTCTGATTAAACCTTAAAAATTTAAAACATTACTTACTCTTCCATCTCAATTTTTAAATTCAAGTTATTTAACCATTTCTAAAAATGGTTAAACAAATTTAAATTTTAAAAACTTATTTAATTTTTAAAAACTGACATTAAATAAAAGTTCAGGTTTTAAAAACAGAATTTAAACTCATTTTAAATCCTTATTCAAAAATTAAAACTCATAGTTTTAAAATCAAAACCAATGTTCCTTTATACTTTAAAAAGTTTAAAATCTAAATTTAAACTCCAGATTTAAATTCAAACTCAGGTTCCATATTTCTGTTTTCCAGATTTTAAACTTGTTTTAAAATTTCAGTTGCATTTTTTTAAAATTTGCTTTTAAATTAAAACAGAAAAACAGTTTTCTGTTTAGTCTAACATCTTACATTTTTGGATTCAAAAATGTTTCAAAATCCAGGATTTAAATCATTGAATTCATAATTAAGTTTCAGGTTTAAATATTTTCAGATTGAACTTCATCTTTCAATTTTTAAACTTTACTTTTAAATTTTTAAACAGAAAGACAGTTTCTGTTTTTAGTTTAAAACCAATCTTGAATTTAAAAGCATTTTCAAATTGTTTCAAAGATCTAAAATTTAAAACTAGTTAAATTTAAATTCAATTTCAGGTTCAATTTAGTTTCAGATTTTTGTTTGCAATTTTCTTTACTTCAATTTTATAAATCCTGGATCCAAATTCCTGATCAACCCTGAAACCTGAAACAAAACATGAACCCGAGCCTATCAAGATTACTTCTAGTCACAAGACCCTGTGCTTTGACTCACTAACTAAATTCCCGAGATAATCCCGAGCAACAAAACCTGAAACCTAACAACAAACACCACCATCATCACCAAAACCCCCTTGCTCTTGTGCACCTGCACATCGTCTCTGGCCATCACTGGCCATCCATACGACCACCCTACTGCCAACAATCCTCCCCTCAGACCATCTCAACATCAATCCTCTACAACATATACTCGAATTCAAGTTCGAGACCCCATTTCCAAACCTGGCAACAGTCATTACCCAAAACCACCAACCTGTCAACATACCTTTTCCCCGTGCCTCCGGCCACCATTGCCACTCCAACTTCGGCGAAGGCTTCCCCAAACCACTAGCTACCATCACGCAAAACATGGTTGAACTCGATCAACCGAGGGGATTACACTCGAGCAAACACAGTAACCCAGTAAACTAGGGTTCAAAACAGAAATTCCCAAATTACAATCTAAAAATTTAATTGTAATCCAATTTAGTATTTTTCCTATAATTATTGATAGCTACATTATCTCCAGAAACAATTTCACCCAAATTAAAAGCATGTATCAACTGAACTTGACCAATATGTAAAATACAGTCGATTCAAATCTGCTCTTCATTTAAATCACTTAAAATTGTAGCATATGATTTAAAATTCATGTATTTACTTGATGATTCTATTTATAAATCTGAAACATTAAATTATAATGTTTGAATTTTTCTTTATGCTAATTTGCTTTGTGTAACTTGATATCTCAGGTTACAGATAATTAAATCTTAAATCATATAAAAATTTTATTTACTCTATTCTAAACAAACAGATTTATTTCAATTGTTTAAGACATAACAGCAACAAGTTAAGGGAAAGGATACAAGAAATCAATCAGAAGCTTGGGTTTTTGAAACACAGACATGGTGTAGTTAACCTCAAGTATACATACATATATTTACAGGTAAAATATTCATAGCAGTTTCATATAAATTTATTCCTAAAGTAAAAAGCATGTACAATATTACCTATTAACAAATTTTGGAAGAATGAGTTACTCACAGTATTTTTTTAAAAATGCAGAGAACGGTTTGAAATTCCTGTGAAACCTTTCAAAACTTCTTGCTTTAATTCCAGGTTTTTTTGAATGACTGAAATGCAGGTTGCAGATGCAAATACAACTTGTATTTGTTCCCAGCTTTTACATGCAGTGGCTTCCTTGATTTCAAATGCTATCAATTTTGAAAAATTTATGCATGCAGGTAACTTGCTTGATTTTGTTGCATGCAGGCTTTGAATGTTTGAAAAAAAGAGGAGTTGAATGCAATGCATTTGAATAGGTTTTTGAGGATGAAAATGTTATAGAACTTTGATTTTCAGATTTCTTTTTAGAATGAAAATGAGAAAAGGAAAGGAAAGAAAAATGCAAATTTATAACTTGTTTAAAATTTAATTAAAAATCAAAGAAAAATAAAATTACAACATGACACTTGGCCTAAGCTATCAACACATGTAAATTCTCTTGCTTAAATACATAACACATGTTAACTTGGGCTTTAATAAACTTACACATGTATCCTTAAGTAATTTTTTATTTTAATTAAGGTTAAAGAAAAATAAAACTTAAATAATTAGTTCCATTATCACCTAGCTATGTATAATTGATTTCTAATGAATAAAGCAAAGTGTTCTTATAAATAAAACAACAAACAAATAAATCATTTGAAAAAGATACTTTTAAATAATTAAAATAAATTTATAAAAGAGTTTGTAACTTATTGAATACATGTTTCTTATTTTAAATTGTATTTTAAATTTCATATTTAAATAAACAAATCACATTTTATAAATCAATATTTTAAAAAGAATAAACCAAACATTTTTGTAGCTTATTTTAAATATACAAACTTGATTTAAAATGGATTTTAAACCAATAAAACATTTATCTCATATATTTGAAATCATATAGTATTTTATTAAATATTTTTGAAAAGCTTAAATAAAAAAAATCACAATTCCAAATTCAAAATTTTAAAATTATTTATACTAATTTAATTAAAAACAGCTTATCTATTTATAATATATACAATACATATACATTACTAAATAGAGAATAGATTCATTAGTTTTTAAAAAAAAATTCACAAATTAATTATTTAAATAAAGAAGATTATTAAATCAAATCAAATTTATCAACAAAAATTATCAATTCAATATAAATTTAAACACAGATTATTAAATTTATATTCTCCAAAATTCCGGGATATTACAAGTCAGGACATACGTACTTATACAATGTAAACCAACTCAAGTGAACTGTAGTATAAGGTACAAGTAACTTTAAGGATGCTTGGGACCGCCCATCCTCTAAGGATCCGTTAAACTATTTACTATGTAGTAATATTTCACTATTATAATAATATCTATAGTAAAATAAACTTGCTTTTAAATAGCGTTAAGGGGTTACCCATATAGCCCTTAACACGTAATAGTGCCAATAGTCTATATAGTACTGCAATACCTCCTGATCGGGAAGCTACCAGAGGATACTCCATAGGTACGACACAAATCAAACTCGTACAAGGAGCGCCAGGGTAGGTGACACGGCACAACTAGGCAATGTTAGGGTAGATATACCAATTACGCTTCCGGGCCGGTGGTAACGCATAGCCGCAGTTAACGCCCACCTCGAGCCACACCCCCAAATCAAAAATATTAAAAGTGGCCACCAAATCAATCCAAAAGTCAAAGTATAATATCGAAGGGATGTGTCCGATCAAAGGTGCTACCTCATTAGCCCGTCAATCGCTCCTGTTTTAGCCACCTTATGCCAACTCATGGGAGTTGGGTCCACGTATATACCTCAAAGGAACGCCGAGACCATCCTACTTCATTCTGGAATCTCCACCGCGTACACGGTTGTTATAGTGGTTTTCGGTATCGACAGAGAGTATGCCCATATCCGATCCCGGTCTCTTTAACAACCTACCGTTATTATAACCCATGGATATTTCTTTCAATGTCATTTACACTTTAAAACCAAAATATCATATCCATTTCAAAACTAAATACTATATTATTTCCTTTCAAAATCAAATCAATATATCATTTCCCATTTCCAAAACCAAAGTAATAATATATCCTTTAAATTCCAAAGACCAAATCAATATCTCATTTAAATAAAACCCAAGTTTCCAAATCATTGAATATTACTTCAATTTATTAAACTCGAAATATTGTTTTAAATCATCTTAAACGAAACCATTTTATAAAGTCGTATTCTTAAATCTTCAATTTCAATAAGTTCAATATTATATATCTGAAGACAAATCTTAATTAAATACAATTTCCAATAATTTCATTTCCAAAGCCATATTACTTTCAAGTTATAACAACCTTGAAACCAAACACTTTGAAACCATAATACTTTGAAATCCTAACAATTTAAAATGTTATCATTTGGAATTCATACTGCTGAAATCACAATACTTAGGAATCAAAGCATTTTTGGAATGTAATACTTTCCACTTTAACATTTTATATAACTAAAGTATATATATGCTTACAAATTTTAACATGGTCATTTTATCATAGCCTTATAGTTAACAAACTTTGTTACTGTAATATACAATTTAAAGCTAAAATTCTTATGTTAAGTTAAAAGTACCTTATTAACTTACATTATTATTACAGTAAAGAAACTTTATTATTTAATCATTTAAAATATTCCATTTACATTAATTACAACTTACATATCAAATGTACGTTTTAACTTACATTTAATACAATAAAGAGCATTTATCATTTTAATCAATATTACACTAATTAAAACTTAAATTATCAAACGTATGTTTTAATTTACATTTCTATTATAGTAAAGAGCATTTATTAATTTAATCAATACCACACTAATTAAAACTTTAAATGTTTCTTTCACTAATTAGGACTTTACATATTTTGTGCATTAATTAAAAACTTTACATATTCTCTCATTAGTTAGGACTTTACACGTTTCTTTCATTACTTAAAATTACATGTTTCTTGCATTAATTAAATTTTTTATATGTTCTTTCATTAATTAGGACTTTACACGTTTCTTTTGTTAATTAAAACTTTACATCTTTCTTGCATTAATTAAAAGCTTTACATGTTCTTTCATTAATTAAAAACTTTACATGTTCTTTCATTAATTAGGACTTTTACAAGTTTCTTGCATTAATTAAAAACTGTATTTCATTTTCTCAATTCAAAATACATCATTTATTATACAACTATACTCATTTCAAAACTAAAAATTGATTGCAATTATCAGGTTAGATTTTAAAATTCCATATTTATCAACTTTAATTATTAATTATTTATCACAAATAAAAATCTTTAAATTGCTATTTAAAACCAAATAAAGATTTTTAAATTACACTTTAAACCAATTATCAGCTTATAACATTTTAACTTAAAAAAACCGATATCTTTTTATATTTCAAATCTTTAAATCAAATTTTAAGTTAAAATTCCATATATTCCAAAATTTCAAAATACTTTATAAATTTTTTAGGAAAATATTACATTAAAAATATTAACCATGGGCCTGTATAATATTTTCTAACCTACGTCAAGTGATACGGATATGTATCATTTCAATCCGTAATTTAAAAAGAAAAATCCAAGTTCTACCATTTCATACCCGCAATCCCAAGAAAAATTAATACTACAAAAAATTCAATAAAAAATCACTAGAGCCTATCAATTAAGCCCATAGTGAATTTTCTTATCCTAATGTACGATCGGGTATATATCATTTCGACCCATAGTAATAAGAAACTTGCAGTGTGATAAACAGGAAATAAATATAACAATATAGCACATAATATCATAATAGATGATGTAACAAATATATAAACAACATTTAACATCATATAATCAATCATGGGCATGTTTGAATATAGCATAACAATTTCTACAATTCACTTGTCATCATTTCACAATTATAAAAGTACGTTGTCTAGAGTGAAAAATCTCACCTTTTTTGAAAGCTAGACTCAAAATCAAACACACATCCAAACTTCGCAAAGTACGAAAAGGCACGACAAAGCACAATAATATCTTTTGAGTGGATAAAGAGTCAGATCCGAACTTGTAATCAACAAAATACATAACACATATAAGCAATGATTCAATACAAAAGAATATAGATAAAAACAATGAAAAGATAGAAAATAAAATGACCTAGCCTTGATAAATCCAAGAAAGGTGATCAATACATGGCATGGTTAAGGTTTGTTATCAACTTTGGTGATTCATGTTTCCATGGTGGTCATGGCTAGGCTTTGGTGGTGAGGAGGAGGTGGTGTGATCGGCAATAGGTGGAGACCAAGCCATGCTTGAAGAAAACAAAAGAAAAGAGAAAAGAAAATAGAAAAAGAAGAAGAGGAAGCCATGGAATAATTAGAGATTGCTGTATTTTTTCTTCACGCAAATGATAATGAGGAGTTTTGAGAATTGTTTGTGCATGAGTTATCAAAAGAAAAACACGGCTAAAGATGGAAGAAAAAAAAGAAATGGCTAAGGAGGAGTAAATGATAGGAAACAAAAAAGGCATAAGCTAAGGAGAAATAAACTTGCATATATTTTATTCTTAAATGCAAATGAATATAAGAAGTGGGAAAAGAATTTTTGTACGTGAATTGATAAAGTTTCTCACAGCTAATAGATGGAGTGGTTTGGAAGGGAAGCAAAGAAGTAAATGCTAGGAAACGGAAAAGGCATAACTAAGGAGAGAGGAACATATATATTTATTCTTAGTTGCAAATGAAAATGAGGAGTTTGAAATGATAAATAATTCTTCTTGTGCGTGATTTGTGGAATGATTTCTCACATCTAGAAAAAATATACATGGCTATGGTAGGTAATTAAATAGATAGGTAAATAAAGGGCAAGAAATAAAGCAAATGTAACCTATGCCTGATCAAACAAAGTAACGTACGTCTAATTAATTTGTTTCCAAGCCATTAAATAAAAGAATATACACAAATAAACTCCAGTAAATACAATAAAAGCCTAGAAAAATAAAAATAGAATGATAAAATAGAGATGGGTATAGGAAAAATATAAAATATGTATATAATAAAAGTAAGAAAATTTATTGCGTGTAAAATACTGTAATTTATCCAGTTTAAAAAGTATAAGTTTTATATTCCCAATAAATCCATATTCTTAACTCCATCTAATTATTCAATCCATTTCATTATACGGTATAATTATCATGGTTTATACCATAGTGCATTAATATTCCTATTTTATCTTGATTTCAAATAATGTAATATTTAATTCCATTTACTACAGTAGATCTAATTATTGTAGATTGAATTTCAATACATAAATTTGATTCAATTCCAAATCTTTTTATTAGGTTCATTACTACTCTACAAACCTAGTTGACCATTCATTCCTTAATATAATTCAATTTAACAACTTCTAAACATTGTATTACATTTCACATTAATGTAACTTTTGTTTATATTTAATAAAAATTGACTTCTCATTTCAATTTAATAGACTAAATAAACTTGTAACCATAATAATTATCACAGTTTACTTCTAACTACATTTATAAGCTTATTGTCTACAGACCAAAGTTACATTTACTTACAGGACCATGGTCTTACTCAATTTCCATTCATTATATTATACCACATTCATAAATTCAACATTTACCTTATTTTAATTTATTGTAATCTCCTTCAATCTATCAATAATTTAGCATAAATTACATTCTTTACCATTCAAATTAGTTATTACATCCACATTAAATAACCAATTTCTATTCCTTTTAACATTTTAATTACAAAAATCTTATTAAATCAACTATTTTTAATTACCAAAATTTACGGATTGTTACATCTTTTGATCGAATGATCATACCGCTGATATCTATATACCATTTTGATCGCCTCATCGTGCTGATCTCCACAGTGTATTCATTTGTCTGTTTCGACATCCGGGAGACAGCAAAAATCTACGAAACGATTTCTGTATCACTATTTGTTTTGAACCTCTTGGTTTTCTTATGTCCATTTCTATATCCAGCTGGTGAATCTAAACAGCTGTCTACTTTTCTGTATTCCCAAAATTTACTAATTCAACTTTTACTATTCCCTAATTTAATTATTTATGTTGGTATGTCCTTTCACTTCCTTTTGATGACTTGTTTGAAAAAAAAAGAGAATACCTAAACTTTTATACATTTTAATTTTCTTTGGCTTTACATATTTTCTGAGCCGAAGCTACCTGATAGGCATCCCAACAGTTTGCACCACCTTCTATCTTTTCACCTATAATCGTGCTCCTCCACCCATGCTTTCACCTCCGCCGCCCACAAGTTAGCCCGCAGCTGCGACCAGAACTCAAACTCGAACCTCTATCCACCATCTCCTCCTTGCCCTTCCTGTTGCCGACCGCTTCCCTCTCCCTCCGCTGACCAAATCCAATCGCCACCACACCAAAAACCTTCCACTTCCGTTCAAAGGTCGATCCTAGGCTCTCCACTCACTCGAACTTCCCTTCATCTGTGCTCAGACAGCCGAGCTCTCCATCTATTTTCCTTTTCCCTTAATTAAGGTATGTCTCATATATATTTTTACAGTTTATGTTTTTTAGTTATATTACAATATATTTAGTTAAATATATATATATATATATATATATATATATGAGTTTATATGGTAGCTTAGACGTTACAACATATATATTTTACAATATATGGATTATGACTTCTGATTTGAAAAGATATGTATATACATATGTGTGTATATATATGTATGTATATGTATATGTATACAGTCATTTTTACATGAATGGTTTATAGTACATATTGTATGAGAGTTTGATATTATATAGATTATGTAAGTTGTGTATATTCTGTAATTTATGTAAGTTTATTTACATATGAAAATTTATAAAGTTGTATGATCTGTTCACACACACACACACGCATATATATTAGTATATTAGTTTATTTCTATAATAGGTTGAACATACAATATGAGTTATTTTACAGGGATGATTTTGTTCTAAAATGTACATATATAATATTTATACATATGATCTACAGTTTTCTATTTTGGAGTACAATTGTTTATGAGATTTAATATATAAATATGGGTATTTTTATATTATAAACTAATGTCCGCGCTCAGTTTTTATGAAAGGCTTATATAAGGTTTTATAAAAAACGTTGTGATATATATGTTTATATATATTAATTTTATAATAAATATCAATTTTAAATTATTTATAGCAATAATCTAGGTTATAAGATTTTGTATATATATACTAGCTGTTATGATAAAATACAATACATTAGCTATATATTTATGTACCTATATGTTGTACTGTCTGTTAGTTACAATTTTAAAAAAATATGATAAGTACATGAGTTTATTTTCGATATATATATATATATATATAATCAGTTTTATATAGGTAAGTATTACTCCTTGTTGGATAGCTTGCTGTTTTACATTTTCAGTTATCATATTTGATCTGGGAAGAAGTATTTTATGTGTTTGCTATATATATTATAGTATCTTTTATTAAAGAAGTATTATTATAGATCTTATTATGAAAGGGTCGATTTCTTTACTCACTTTTTTATGAGTTGTCACCTTACATATTAAATATATATATATATATGTACATATGATTTGTTGGGTTTATAGATATATCACAATAAAGTAAGTTATTTTGTTTCTTTATAAGAGATGTTGATTTTAAATTTTATATTAGATTTGTATTCTAACCATATGAGTTCAAATATAATAATGATTTTTTTGTATATCCCTATAAACATTTTTTATTTTAATATATATATATATATATATATATGTTTTAAATTTAATATTGGGTTTTGTATAGGGAAATTTATTATAATACGAGTAAATATTAGGCTTTAAATTTTATATATATTTGTTCTCATCAATTTCTGTTATCAGCTATATTCATTGAATTCATGCCATTTTTTGCTTTGCTTGGATTCATAACTCAATTTTAGTGTCTGTATCAGTATGCGTATATGTGTCATCTCATGTTCTCTCTATCCTTAAAAGGTGAGTAATCACTCACGATTAATGTTCTTATATTTATTAAATTTAATTTCAATTGAGATGACTATTGAAATATGCTGCCATTAGTTATTTACATTGCTATGTATATGCTGTTATCTGTATCTGTTCACATCATTATCTATTATTTATATTGATGATATATGCTTGTTATATTTTTATCACATACGTTCTCACTCTACAAGTTCCCTGTTAGTATAGGTTTCACTATGGGTTGAAATGATACATACCTGAACTATCTGTAGAATAAGAGAAAATCGTTATGGGTTGAAATGATAAACTCAAGCGATTTTCATTGAATTGAATTTGGGATTAGGAGTTGAAATGATATATACTCGTATATGTATTTAAATTGCGGATTGAAATGATAAATATCCATATCACTTGACCACAGGATAGAAAATTATACACAGACACCGTTGGTCAATGTATATATATTTTGAAATGATTTCCAAGGTTTTGAAATTGAATTTATTTAAGAATTACACTCTAATAAGTTAGATTTGAAATTTATTAAATTTGGTATTTTAAAGATATGATTTTATAAAATTATTTTTGATTAAAAGTGATTTAAGTGAATATTTAAAATTTACATAAATTGAAATGATATACTTAGTTTTTTTTAAATTTGAAATTTGAAGGTTTATTTAAATTTTATTTGAGTGATTAAGTAAATATGTCAAAATAAAGAATAGTAAAGTGAATTTGATATATATGGAATTATCAAATCTACTTTTAAAATGTTCGAATATTTAAAGTTTTGAAAATAATGAAATTGAAATGATTAATTTTGTGGTTAAAAATCTGTATTTGAAATCGATATAATTTGAAATGGTTTATCGAGAAAATAAAATAAATTGAAATTGATGATTTGAGGTTTGATAAATTTGAATTTTTAGAATTCGAGTTGATTTGGAATCGATTTGTGAAATTTAAGGAAACTATTTTATATTTTACTTTATAAATTATTTTAATACTAATATATTTAATGTAAACTATTTTAAATATAAACTATTTAATGTACTAACTATTTTAATACAAAACTATTTTAACTTATAACTCTTTTATATAAACTATTTTACTTTATAAACTATTTTATTATGTATACTGTTTTAATATTTAACTATTTAAGTGGTGGAAGTTAGGTTTTCAAAGTTATGAATTTCAAAGTATTATGTTTTGAAAGTGTTATAACTTTGAAAGTGCTATGATTTTGGAAAATGATATATTTGAAATGAAAATGATATCGTATTTGGTTTTGAAATAGAAATGATATCATGAAATGGAAATTATATTTTGGTTTTGAAGCATAAACTATTTTGAAATGGTCGCGGTGTTATAATAATGTTGTGTTGTTAAAGAGACCAGGATCGGTTATTGTCGTACTCTCTGCCAATGCCGAAAACCACTTTAACAACCGTGTACGTGGTGTAGATTCCAGAATGAAGTAGGATGGTGGCGAAGATCCTATATGAGGTATATACGTGGACCCAACTCCCGTGAGTTGGCATAAGGTGGCTAAAACAGGAGCAATCGAAGGGCCAAGTAAGGTAGCTCCTTCGATCGGACACATTCCTTCGATACTATATTCTGACTTTGTGATTGATGTGGTGGCCACACTTGATTTTTTGATTTGGGAGTGTGTTTCGAGGTGGGCGGTAGCAGCTACTATGTGTTACCACCAGCCCAAAAGTGTAATTAGTATATCTACCCTGGCGTTGCCTAGTTGTGCCGTGTCACCTACCCTATCGAGACCACAACAAGTTTGTTTTGTACTATACCTATGGAGTGCCCTCTGATGATGCCAGTACGGGGGAGATTACGATACTGTATAGACTATGGGAATATATAGAATGTGTTAAAGGTGGAAAATGTAAAGCCTTAACGTTATTTTAATAGTCTACTTTACTATAGACATTATTATAATAGCGTATATTACTACATAGTAAATAGTTTAACGGTCCTTAGAGGATGGTTATCCCAAACATCCTTTGATTTACTTGTATTTCAGTTGTTATTTCACTTGATTTGGATTTATTGATATAAGAATGTTAATCCCGACTCAAGTGTTTTGTGTTTTGCTTTACGCTCGGGTCGGACCGAGTGATACAGCTTTTGAGACTCACATTTGGTGTTGGAGCTTCGTTTGGAGATCCATCTACATCCTTTCAGCTTGTAGTTATTCAGTTGATTCCTGTGATGTATTCTGATTCTTGTATTTGACTATTATATTTAAGACTTCTGTTGTATCTTATTTTACTCTGTTATACACACACACACACACAAACATATATATATATATATATATTATAATAGCTTCACGAACTACTATTCTTTTGTTTCCGCTGCATATTTTATATTACTCTGTGTCTGTGATTCTATGATTTATTCATTTATTCTATATGCTGAGTTTTGCCAAATAAAAATTAACAATTTGGTATTTTGAGCAATTCAAATTCGGCATGTGTGGATGCAAATGGTTGAAAATATCAGCCTATTACAGTTGATATCAGAGCTTTGGTTTTAGGCAAAACTCAACATACATAGTAAATTTATTGTGGAATCACTTTCATTTGAGTTTGAAGCTCTTCCTCTTTGACTTGGTTTCTTTTGAATTTTGGAACGTTCCCTTTGGTTCCAAAATTCATTCTTGTCTCTCCCTGTTCATATTTGTAACGACCCGCAAATCCGTACCCCTTGAGTCAACACTATTCTTCGCCAATCAACTCAAGATGAACGGAAATATGAACCATTTGGGTTAAAGAAGAAGTGGTAGAAGAAGAGAAAGCAGAAAATAACAACAGAATCTTACCATCGCAGCGGAATAAAATATAATATATAATAACAGATCTTTACACAAAAGGAAACTATATCTATTTTATACATATATCATCAGAGTACACCATCAGAGTTCCACATCAATAACATACAACTAGATACACAACGGAATAATAACCAAATACGAAAGTACGTATTTCCATCCAGCTCGTCTCCTAAGCTCCACAGTATCATATCATGTATCCTATAATACTCGGTCTGACCCGAGAATTATAGTTAAATAACACCCGAGTTAGTTTGGGATACCCGCATGAGAAAACCATACCCAAATTGATTATTAAAGTTTTAAAATCCTTTGAAAATCAAAACATCTCGTAAGACCACGCCACAAATAAACATGTCGGGTTTTTACCTTACGATAGCTAAAACACTTTTTATAAAAATCCTCTGATATTATAATAGGGTCTATAAACAAATACTTATTAAAATAGCTGAAATTGTTACATTATTAAATTCCAGCTACTAGCCATAGAGTGGGTAATACAAAAAAAACTCGTAAAAGGCGCGTAGGGAGAATGGATTTCCAACTAATGACTAGGCACTGGGATACCACCTATCACAGTACCTAGTCTAGATCAGCGTACCGAGGAGCCACGCTAACTCCCTTGCAACACAAGACCGGGACTATCCCTTACTGGATAATCCCGAGTAAGATCACCCTTCGGTTGTGATCAGCAACCGCACCACCAAGCCAAAATAAAAAGGGACATCTAGACAGGGATGACCTCACCCTGAAGTGGGGGCTACCCACCTAGCCTTGCTGCAAATCCCCTGATTTTCAGTCATTCCCGGTTGATGAGGCTTGAGGCTAAGCGTTACCTTTTAGATCGTTTCACTCAGAATGCTCATCGTCCACCTGACGATGTTCTGAAAGCATTCATCCATACAAGTCCACCCCGGGTTCGAACGGAACCGAAGGTACTATTCCTACTACATCCATTTTGGGAATATCATCAGCATTAGTAGCGATTAGCCCTTGCACTTCACTCCTCCATCTTCGAATCCTAATTTGTTTTTCCACGAAAACATACAAACCGGATTGAAGTGGTTTTTGAGAAATAAATCTCGATTCCGGTCTCTTCGAAACGATCAGCGCATTTGGCCAATATTGATAGTCGGTGATTTAACTATCAATTAATATTCACAAACATCCACCCACATAAATAATTTCTCCAAATTATTTATTATTCTCAAAATATCTTCGCAAGATATATTTCCACTTTCAACCCTTTTGAAAATAGTTTCAAATTACCTTCCTTTCACAGAATAAATTTTCAAAAATATTTTCTATTTCCACTGAAATCACTAAGCACAAAACTTTAGATTTTTAAAATAATTTTAAACACTTTATTGTAAAATATGCTTTAACATTTAAATTTAGAAAACTACTTTAATACTTAATTAAAGATAATACTTTAGAAATATTTAAATAAGGTTACTTTATAAATATAAACTAGATTTTCTTCTTTGAAACAAAACACCAAATCCTCTTTTAAATAATTATTACGATAATAGATTTTTAAAAAAAAATACTCACTTTAGAATTTAAACATTTAGAAATAATAAATTTTCTAAAGCATGCTTTTTAAATAACATTTAAACTTTTATCTTATATTTTAGAAATTTACTTTGAAAACGTACTTGGCTATCCAGGGAAATATACTTCTCTTCATATTCTTTAAAAATAAATCACTGTTTATTCTTAAACAAATTTTCTCATTTTCTTTAATAAATTCCCAACTTGAATTTATTCTTCCCAAATATCCACTGATATATTTTACTTTACTTTTATAAACCCAGTTTATAAATTCCCAAGTCTCACTTCTCTTTTTAATAATCTCGGTTTTACACAATTAAATCAATCACCAAATTGATTTCCAATTTACTTCGTTAAAAAAAATTTCTTCTTTATCTATTTCCATAAATTTAAACTTGGATTTTTAAATAAATTCTTTATTCCTTTAAATAATGTCACTTAAGGTTTAAAATTCATTATTTCTCTGTTTATTCAAAATCCCCATTCCATACTCGAAATTTATTTATTAGAATTTTAAAATCACTTTTATTCTTTCTCAATTCATTCTTAAATTCATTCAAATTTTCTATAATTATTTCGCTTACAAATTCACTTCTTTTATTTTCTTTCCAAAATCCAATTTATATTTATTTTTGTAACTCGTTATAACCGAATATTTTCAATCAAACCATAGCATTCGATATTCCAATATGATTCGTCATAGAATATCAAATAATCACAACAGAGAATGTTAAATAATGTAAATAAATGTTGAGGAATCCAGTTGGATCCCTCCAATCTGTTTCCCTGCATCCACAGACGTTAGCACAGCATAAAATACCAATTCCACTTCGAGGTGGAATATCGCCGTATATGGGATTAAATATAATACCATCTGCTATTTAATGCGGGGAATCAATCATTCCAAGATATATTGTATACTATAATATAGCACATCAAATCAATTCATCCATTCAACCAATTATTTAAATTTAACCTTTTAAATTAAAAATAAAATTCAGCTGAGTGAGATTAACTCATCTTTGGCCTAAGATTGCCATTCACCTCAAACCCGTCTTATTTCAACGATTTTTAACCTTTTACAAACCAATTTACGATTTATTAATATTCGAAATATATATCGAACCCTTAATTACCATTCAATTAAATTTTGGACTAATTTTCTTTTATTAAATCTTTTAGTAACAAAAATGGTTTTGATAGGTCGATTTACACAATTTAATTCCTATAATACATTATTATAAAATAAGTCAGTGAAATTATATTTATTTTACTTATGAACTATATATTAGTGAAATACCCTATATAGATTTCAAGAAAATCTAATTCATATAAGTTTTCAAACACATTTTTTTTCATCGTAATTATTAAGTTTATTTTCCTCCTATATGCATATATATTTTAATAAGTTTAAATTGGAATAAGAAAATTCGAGAATACCTCACATGCACAATGACAAAGCAAAATCAAATCGTCGAATCATCCTTAAACCTGCTAGCACGTGACCCTACCACCGGCTGTCCCATCGCAACCACCACTCCGCGCTGCTCGCGATCGAGCCTACGACTTCCCCTCCAGTTCGAAATCCAAATACTGACAACGCTACCACTTAAAACGATCACGGCCTTCCGCTCACACCACAAACTTTACCCAGTGTTATCACGAATTAGGGTTCATCAAACCCTAATGTCACGAAATACCATCAATCATCGGCCAAAATCCATCTTCATCACCGTCCTGCCTCGTGCGCTGCTGCCACCAGGTCGAGCTTTACATGATGCCTAATCACCTAGCGCCACGACATCCCCCCTTCCGGCCCAATCGAAGTCTGCCACAGCCCCCAACTCGAACTCGATTCAACTTAACTCGATCTGCCTCGATGAATATAATCCCGGCTTCGATTTTGAGATCTCCCCTATGAGCTTAATTTCATTTCGCCCTTTTTTTTGTTTGTTTGATTTTTTTTATGAATCGACTCTCGGTCGAAATTGAAAACGAGGAAGAGGAGATCGACCCTTATTGTGTTTTTTTTATAAACGCGGCTGAAAGCTTCCCCTTGAAGCTTCTTCTTTTTCTTTTCTTTTTTTCCTTTTTTAGTTCGAGCATCTGAATTTTTTACTGAAAAGGGGATGGGTCTCGTATCTAAAGAAAGGAGGACAAAGAATCGTGTTTGGGAAGCCAAAGGAAGCGTGCTTTGGAAAGGACTTGAAAAATTCTGATGTGAAATAATTTTGACTAATCAAGTATAGTATTTACTTATTTTTAAATTCAAATTCGAATAGTCTCGAAAATGCAACTTACAATTCTAAATTCTTATCGACGCGTGCCGCTAGGCGTTCCTAATGTTATATCCCTATTCCAAACGCAATGGAAAAGGTTTCGAGTCCTAATTCGATTGCATGGGGAAGATAGCTTTCCGAATCGATTATTATCAATTAAATTTTCAGCGCGTTTATATATCGTACGCTCACACAACAACTCCGATCAATACGAAATTTGAAATCCGATAATAATACAATATTACGAATCCAATGGAACTGGTTTTGTCGAATTCCGAGGCTATGCCTCGGAAGGTTTATTTTTAAATATCAATTTAAACGTTATTTTCAAAACTGAACAAATCACTATTAGATTCAAATTTAACACTTCTATTATCTTCAGTATTATCCATATAAATTTTACAAGCCTTCAACTTATTTTTAACAGGCTCAAAACTCTAGATTCAACATTTTACCCAACTTCAAATTATTTAATTCAATAATTTAATTATCAAATAAACAGTGATATTTGAATTCAAGTTAAAAATTAACTTTTAAATATTTAAAATCAGTTAAATATTCCAATTTCAAATGCTCAAAAATTTCGAGTCGTCATATTCCTCCCCCCTTAAAAGAATTTCGTCCCCGAAATTACTAGTTACGAAGAATGGTCCAATACCCGTTTACTTTTTCCCAAAACCAAACAATTCAACATCTTACCAACGACCTTCTTATAAAAGACCCGTTATCTTTCTTACTAACTTCCCAAACTTTTCCTTAGTTCCCAAACAACTTTACTTATTCAACTATTCAAATTATAATTCAAAACCAAGTTTAAAATGTTCAAAATTTCTCAAAAAATTTCTAACTCTCTAAATTTTCGAAAATTTTCACCATCATCTTCTTTGCGCTGCTAGCTCGGTACAACTACAAAAGAGCCTCTACGGGCTCTCAAATTCCAAAAGAAAACAAAAGCCAAGTGGCTATATCAAAAACCCAATCAAATTTCATACTAAAATTTAAACACATACCTTTTTGGTCGGGCAATTCAAATTTATCATCTGAAATCAAAACATATTTTCCTTTCCCTTTATAATACCTGCATATCCTACATATTCATCCACAATATTCCAAAAACATTTTATCGACTTCCTTACAAAATGTCAATATTTATTCATTCAAATATTAACTTAGAATATATTTATAATATCAATTTCCCATTTAAGAATTCACCATTCCTTTCTTAAGTTTAGTATAAGCATTTTATATGCTTCTTTATTTATTTTCACTTCACCACTTTAGTTTATACCTATTTTTATTCAAATTGGTTCTCCCATTTCCATATGAATTCAATTTATTCTTATCTCTGAATATAAAATTTCATCTTCCATTTATAACTGATTGATATCATTATTTTAAATTAGTTTCATTCACTAATTTATTTCAATTTCCAGTTTAAAATCGTTTTGTTCTTAACAAAATTTTCCGAAAAATTTCAAAAAATTTCTAAATGCCAAAATTTTTGAAAAAATTTGGCAGAGCCTCCTTTGCATGTAGGAGCTTTTGCAATTTGACAAAAGATATAAATATATATACCTCGACCCACCCGGTAGGAAAAACAAAAACAGTTCATATTTCCTATTTTTATTGCGTAGGCGTACCTTATTTAGCATTTTTAAGCAAGCGGCTTATTTAATTAGCGGTTAGCGAAATCAAATCCAGCCCAATGACTTCCCTGAACCTGTACTTACTAAACTAAACATGTAAGTATGAAATATATGCGATTTATTAACATTTCACTTTTACTTACATAGCTAAAACATGAATTCTATGAACAATGCATGCTATACAATTTTCATAAGCACATGCAAGATTTCGCTACCAATTTTAATTGCTTACAACCAAATACCACATCGTTTTACTTAATCCGAAAGGTTAACTACTCACATGTTTACATTCAATTTATTTTTAAACAAATCAAACTCATATTTAATTCAATTGATCTCAACATCAATTTATTTAACTTCTATCAACTCAAAGAATTTTAATTATTTCCATTTACGTCAAACGATAATTTATTCTATGCAATTTTATGATATCCAAGTGAATAAATAATTACTTGAGGTTTATAACCAATTTACATTGATTCCAACTCAATTTATATTTAATTCCTTCCATTTTAATTCATTCACAATCCTTTTATTTAGCTCGAAAACAAGCCAAGCTAATTCATTCAATAACTATTTCCCAACTTATTTAAACCACGCTTCTATTTGAGTTCAACTTTCATTCAACACATACTTAAGTTAATAACTTAAGTTCATTTCCATTTGACCAACCTCCATTTCTTTTTTTACAACAAGTTCTATTTCCATCTTTCATTTGATTCTTATTTAATCAAATTCCATCCATTTATTTATTCAATATAATTAGTTTATTCACTCAATCATTTATGAATTTTAATTACCATACTCAATTCATCCGAAATTATTTTATTAATAACAAGGCCATTTCCGATGTATTTCCACTTATTTGGATTTTATTTGCAATTCAACCATCACTATTTTAATCCAGTTTCATTTTTATTCGATACATTTCCAATCATATCTAATTTGTTACACCTTAAATCAAATTTTAATTAATAACTCGAGTTCTGATTCCACCATCCGTTTACAATTTACCACCCAATTTTATAGACTCACAATTCAATTACATTTACTTCACTAACAAATTAAGTCGAATTTGATTTATAACTTGAGTTTTATTTCCAAACTTCATCATTAACTCACAATTCAGCTTCTATTTAACTGCATTAGGTTCTATTTACATATTTCATTAACTAATTCATTATCTAATTAGATCTCCCCTCTTAATAATTCTATACTTGATTTTTAATCTCAAAATCTCTTCATTTAATTTTCTTAGGTTCCATTTATTTTATAATTCAAGTCTGGATTTTTATTTTATCTTCCAATACATTAAACAATATTTATTTGAGCTTTTTATTCCACTTTTGAATTTATAAGTCACAACTTATTATTTTACACATTTCCATTCTAGGCTTGAATATATTCATCTTTTATAAGTTATTCTAATTCATTTATTCCAACTTATTTCTTATCCAACTTACTTCCATTTATTCAAGTAAGGATCTAATTCCATTCAATATCACTCATAAATCAACTGAATTGTTATTCTAATTCAATTCTATTCTATTTTAACTCAGATTTATTTAATTCTATTCGATTCGGTTTTCTTTCTCAATCCAAGTTAATTTCATTTTTAACCTTTCACTTTGAATTGAAATTCCAACATTCAAAGCTTATATTTCCTTCCTGATTTAAAAATCATCGCAATTTATAAGCTTATAACTTATCTCATCACGATTTTTAAACATCCGGCTTTTGGTTTCAAATCATTTTTAAATCTCCAACATCTCTAAATCACACCTCTTAAAAATTTTAAACCAATCCTGGTTTTTATCCCCGGCAAATTTCCTTTGAAATTTCAAAAACAACTGGTTCTTCTAGACAAATCAATTTGGCAGCAAACTGTCACTTAGAAACTCAAAAATGAACATCGATGATGCTGCAGTCATCATCGAAGTTATTTTCCAGCGACTGAAGTGAGTTCAATGCTATATCTATTCCTAAAATTTTATTCGAAACAATTTCCTTTCAGAAATACTTCTAAAACAATGATGTTATTATTTGTCTTCAAAATACTTCGAAAAACACTTCCAAAATCTCCGGGATTTTAAATTTTCAAATTTGGCTTAAATCAAATTTTAACCATAATTTATTTGTATAATTTATGCTCATACAAATCCCATTTGATTATATCTCAATTTATAACTCACATTTATAATTCACGTTTATAAATTTCATTTTATAAATGAAATTATTTCCTTAACCTTTGGTTATATTTTCAATTTCTAGTTAAATTTTTGCACAACAATGATAATAATTAAATGTTATCATTCCTAACATCCAAGCAACCATATATTAGCTAAAATAGTTTACAAAAACTTTTCTTTTATATCAAAATATATTTTGGGTAAAATTATTTCATTCACCCACATTTAAAACAATACCGTGTCAATTTATCGTGTCAGGTGTTTATAAACTCCTCTCGAATAGCGGCCAACTTACTCGATCAGAATTCATATTCCACTCAACCAATATGTCAACACAATATTAAAACAATTTATATTCACTAACAAATACGCGCTCATATCTATTAACACGCTCAAACTCATTCTAGAGTACTACGGACTCTAATTTAAATGAGTAATTCCCACCAGAGCCAAGGTTATCACCAACATAAGCTCTGATACCACTGTAACGACCCACAAATCTGTACCCCTTGAGTCAACACTATTCTTCATCAATCAACTCAAGATGAACGGAAATATGAACCACTTGGGTTAAAGAAGAAGAGGTAGAAGAAGAGAAAACAAAAAATAACAACAGAATCTTACCATCGCAGCGGAATAAAATATAATATATAATAACAGATCTTTACACAAAAGGAAACTATATTTGTTTTATACATATATCATCAGAGTACACCATTAGAGTTCCACATCAATAACATACAACTAGATACATGGCGGAATAATAACCAAATACGGAAGTACGTATCGCCATCCAGCTCGTCTGCTGAGCTCCATAGCATCATATCATGTATCCTATAATACTCGGTCTGACCCGAGCATTATAGTTAAATAACACCCGAGTCAGTCTGGAATACCAGCGTGAGAAAACCACACCCAAATTGATTATTAAAGTTTTAAAATCCTTTGAAAATCATAAGCATCTCGTAAGACCACGCCACAAATAAACATGTCGGGTTTTTACCTTACCATAGCTAAAACACTTTTTATAAAAATCCTCTGATATTATAATAGGGTCTATAAACAAATACTTATTAAAATAGCCGAAATTGTTACATTATTAAATTCCATCTACTTGCCACAGAGTGGGTAATACAAAAAAAAACTCGTAAAAGGCGCGTAGGGAGAATGGATTTCCAACTAATGACTAGGCACTGGGGTACTACCTGTCACAGTACCTAGTCTAGATCAGCGTACCGAGGAGCCACCCTAACTCCCCTGCAACACAAGACCGGGACTATCCCTTACTGGATAACCCCGAGTAAGATCACCCCACGGTTGTGATCAGCAACCGCACCACTAAGCCGAAATAAAAAGGGACATCTAGACATGGATGACCTCACCCTGAAGTGGGTGCTACCCACCTAGCCTTGCTGCATAACCCCTGATTTTCAGTCATTCTTGGTTGATGAGGCTTGAGGCTAAGCGTTACCTTTTAGATCGTTTCACTCAGAATGCTCATGGTCCACCTGAGGATGTTCTGAAAGCATTCATCCATACAAGTCCGTCCCGAGTTCGAATAGAACCGAAGGCACTATTCCTACTACATCCATTTTGGAAATATCCTCAGGATTAGTAGCGACTAGACCTTGCACTTCACTGTTCCATCTTCGACTCCTAATTCATTTTGCCACGAAAACGTACAAACCGGATCAAAGTGGTTTTCGAGAAATTAATCTCGATCCCGGTCTCTTCGAAACGATCAGCGCATTTGGCAATATTAATAATCAGTGATTTAACTATCCATTAATATTCACAAATATTCACTCACAAAAATAATTTCTCCAAATTATTTATTATTCTCAAAATATCTTCGCAAGATATATTTCCACTTTCAACCCTTTTGAAAACAGTTTCAAATTACCTTCCTTTCACAGAATAAATTTTCAAAAATATTTTCTATTTCCACTAAAATCACTAAGCACAAAACTTTAGATTTTTAAAATAATTTTGAACACTTTATTGTAAAATATGCTTTAACATTTAAATTTAGAAAACTACTTTAATACTTAATTAAAGATAATACTTTAGAAATATTTAAAATAAGGTTACTTTATAAATATAAAGTAGATTTTCTTTTTTGAAACAAAATACCAAATCCTCTTTTAAATAATTATTACGATAATAGATTTTTTAAAAAATACTCTCTTTAGAATTTAAACATTCAGAAATAATAAATTTTCTAAAACATGCTTTTTAAAACAACATTAAAACTTTTATCTTATATTTTAGAAATTTTCTTTGAAAACGTACTTGGCTATCCAGGGAAATATACTTCTCTTCATATTCTTTAAAAATAAATCACTGTTTATTCTTATTTTCTCATTTCCTTTAATAAATTCCCATCTTGAATTTATTCTTCCCAAATATCCACTGATATATTTTACTTTACTTTTGTAAACCCAGTTTATAAATTCCCAAGTCTCACTTCTCTTTTTAATAATCTCGGTTTTGCACAATTAAATCAATCACCAAATCGATTTCCAATTTACTTCGTTGAAAATAAATTCCTTCTTTATCTATTTCGATAAATTTGAACTTAGATTTTTAAAGAAATTCTTTATTCCTTTAAATAATGTCACTTAAGGTTTAAAATTCATTATTTCTCTGTTTATTCAAAATCCCCTTTCCATACTCGAAATTTATTTATTAGAATTTTAAAATCACTTTTATTCTTTTTCAATTCATTCTTAAATTCATTCAAATTTTCTACAATTATTTTGCTTACAAATTCACTTCTTTTATTTTCTTTCCAAAATCCAATTTTTTTTTGTAACTCATTATAACCGAATATATTCAATCAAACCATAGCATTCAGTATTCCAATATAATTCGTCATAGAATATCAAATAATCACAACAGAGAATATTAAATAATTTAAATAAATGTCGAGGAATCCAGTTGGATCCCTCCAACCTGTTTCCCTGCATCCACAGACGTTAGCACAGCATAACATACCAATTCCACTTCGAGGTGGAATATCGCGGTATATGTGATTAAATATAATATCATCCGCTATTTAATGCGGGGAATCAATCATCCCAAGACATATTGTATACTATAATATAGCACATCAAATCAATTCATCCATTCAACCAATTATTTAAATTTAGCCAATTATATTTAAATTCAGCTGAGTGAGATTAACTCACCTTTGGCCTAAGATTTCCATTCACCTCAAACTCGTCTTATTTCCGCGATTTTTAACCTTGTACAAACCAATTTACGATTTATTAATATTCGAAATATAAATCGAACCCTTAATTACCATTCAATTAAATTTTGAACTAGTTTTCCTTTATTAAATCTTTTAGTAACAAAAATGGTTTAGATAGGTCGATTTACACAATTTAATTCCTATAATACATTATTACAAAATAAATCAGTGAAATTATATTTATTTTACTTATGAACTATATATTAGCGAAATACCCTGTATAGATTTCAAAGAAAATCTAATTCATATAAGTTTTCTAACACATTTTTTTTTCATCGTAACTATTAAGTTTATTTTCCTCTTGCATGCATATATATTTTATTAAGTTTAAATAGGAATAGGAAAATTCGAGAATACCTCACATGCACAACGACAGAGCGAAATCAAATCGCCGAATCATCCTTAAACCTGCTAGCACGCGACCCTACCGCCGGCTATCACATCGCAACCACCACTCTGCGCTGCTCGTGATCGAGCCTTCGACTTCGCCTCCAGTTCGAAATCCAAATACTCGCAACGCCACCACTTAAAACGGCCACGGCCTTCCGCTCACACCACAAACTTCGCCCAGTGTTATCGCGAATTAGGGTTCGTCAAACCCTAACGTCACGAAATATCATCGATCATCGGCCAAAATCCATCTTCATCGTCGTCCTGCCTTGTGCGCTGTTGCCACCAGGTCGAGCTTTACACGATGCCTACTCACCCAGTGCCATAACATCCCTCCTTCCGGCCCAATCGAAGTCTGCCACAGCCCCCAACTCGAACTCGATTCAACTTAACTCGATCTGCCTGGATGAATAGAATCTCGGCTTCGATTTCGAGATCTCCCCTGCGAGCTTAATTTTATTTCGCCCCTTTTTTTCGTTTGATTGATTTTTTTTATGAATCGACTCTCGGTCGAAATTGAAAACGAGGAAGAGGAGACCGGCCCTTATTGTATTTTTTTATAAACATGGCTGAAAGCTTCCCCTTGAAGCTTCTTCTTTTTCTTTTCTTTTTTTAGTTCGAGCATCTGAATTTATTTCTGAAAAGGGAATGGGTCTCGTATCTAAAAGAAAGGAGGATAAAGAATCGTGTTTGGGAAGCCAAAGGAAGCGTGTTTTGGAAAGGATTGGAAAAATTCTGATATGAAATAAGTTTGACTAATCAAGTACAGTATTTACTTATTTTTAAATTCAAATTCTAATAGTCTCGAAAATGCAACTTACAATTTTGAATTCCTATCGAGGTGTGCCGCTAGGTGTTTTCAATGTTATATCCCTATTCCAAACGCAATGGTAAAGGTTTCGAGTCCTAATTCGATTATATGGGGAAGATAGCTTTCCGAATCGATTATTATCAATTAAATTTTCAACGCGTTTATATATCGTACGCTTACACAACAACTCCGATCAATATGAAATTTGAAATCCAATAATAATACAATATTACGAATCCAATGGAACTGGTTTCGTCGAATTCCGAGACTGTTCCTCGGAAGGTTTATTTTTAAATATCAATTTAAACGTTATTTTCAAAACTGAACAAATCACCATTAGATTCAAATTTAACACTTCTATTATCTTCGGTATTATCAATATAAATTTTACAAGCCTTTAACTTATTTTTAACAGGGTCAAAACTCTAGATTCAACATTTTACCCAACTTCAAATTATTTAATTAAATAATTTAATTATCAAATAAATAGTGATATTTGAATTCAAGTTAAAAATTAACTTTTAAATATTTGAAATCAATTAAACATTCCAATTTCAAATGCTCAAAATTTTCAGGTCGTCACAGTATTCTTTTGATTCTGGAGTGCCCCATAACTCCATTTCGAATGATCTCTATAATAATTCGGTTATCTCGCCAATCTCTAAATGATTTGTAATAGGGTGAAACTCCTTTACAACAAGCATCGATTCATCAGAGATTTCTATATCCTCGGTTCACGATGTTGCTATTTCTTTATATGCTCGAATTCTATCTCTTGCGATCGAATGTCGATCTGCCTTAGAATTCTACATCGATCGTTCTTGAAGTCACGGATGACCCAGTTAAGGTCGTCCGTGATTTATATAAGTCTATCCATCTTCCTATTCTGCTACTTAATTATTTCATCTTCCTTTCGAGCCTATCTACTTTAGTTAGAATTATTTTGATGAGGGTCCTTCTAAACTTAAACCTCTACCTTTGCTTTGAAATCCATTCTGTATTATCGAGTGAGGGAGTGTATTTGGAATTAATATAAAAATGTTTTATATATTGTGTTTTTTGAGTTGTTAATGTTGATTTGGGTTTTCGATCGATTCGTCTGATCAATGCTATCGATAGGATTTTCAAAACACTTGAACAGAGCAACAGAAATAATATTCTTTTCCAAATTTGGTAAATGGAATAAATTTTGTATGATTATATTTATATAAGTATAAATCTTTCTGGAATTTAATAGTTAATTGAATTGGTTGTCAGAAATTATAATATTTGAATTTCATTTATTATTTTGTAAACCATTGATTTTACCAACTTATAAACAAATGAATTTATAAAACATGGTTTATAAATTGATTTAGAATTTGAAATGAATTTAAATTTGGAATCTGAGAGTTTAATTTCAGGTAATTTCAAACTTTGGTTTTAAAAAATTAAAAATATTTATTATTGAAAGTATTTTCGAAGAGAAATCATTTCCAAAGAATTTTAAATGTTTAAATCACTGCTCTCCTCTATTGTCGTTGGAAAATAATTTCGGTGATGACTGCAGCATCATCGACATTCATTTTCAAGTTTCAGAGTGGAGAGACCATTCAGTAGCTTTGCTACACCTTTGTTTTGGAAAATAACTTGATTTAAATATAACTTGGTATATATATTATATATGGGTATATGATTATAAATTTGATTTGATATATATAATGTACATATATATTTATCTTTAAATTGTTTGAAGTTAAGCGGAAATTTATTTTTAAATTTTAATTAAAAGATGATTCCAAATATAAAATGAAGCCAAATTTTTGAATAAATGTTTAAACTTGAAATAATTAAATTGATATTCTTGTATAATTCTTAATTTTATTTCAATATATATATAACTTACCTAATTACTCAGAAGTTAACTATGTAATTGAGTAGTATACAGTATAAAATGATGTTAAAGGAATTTTAAATAAAATTTGAGTGGTGGTAATAAGTGTTTATACACAAAATCTATAATTATAGAAAAAGTTAATTGGGATAATTGAATAATAAGATAGTGAATAAATAAATAATTAAGATTGAATTTTAGTGAAATTAACTTAAGTGAAATCAAATGGACTAAATAAATAAATTATGTTCTAAAGTAATCTTTTGTAACAAACATTAGTAAAGTAAAATTTAATCAACTGAATGAATGTACCTTGAATCGAAATCAATTGTTGAATATAAATTAATCCGAAATTTGAAATTTATATGGTTTAAATTAATTATTTTATTTTGTAATTCAAATCTATTTTCTTCTGGATGTTTCTATCCTCCTACCTCGTTTCTTTTCGATGATGAAAAGTTTTGAGTGGGGGAGAGTGTAACGACCCAAAAATTTTAGTGGTTTTATTTATTTAATTAATTGAATTTTTGAGAAATTTTAAATATTTGAATTTTGAAATAAAAATTTAATATTTGGAATACGTCTAATTAAACGCAGCAAATGGTAAATTTTCATCAGATAATATGGAGTTTATTTTCTTGTGTAACTTTATTTCAATTTAAATTAGTTAATTTTTGATGATAATAAAAGGTTTTGCACACCTGGATATTTTTATACAATAATTTTGTAAATCATCTTCTGAATGAGACGTCATATTTCGTTTCTTCAAATTTGGACTGTTATTGCTCCGTTTATCTTAATTCTGACGTATCAGCAGCATTTTTTTATATCGATTATCGACTTTTGATCGGATGATCGTACCGTTGATAGCTGTATACCGTTTTGATCATCTCATTGTGCTGATCTTCGTAGTATATTCGTTTTTCTGTTTCGACGCCCGAGAGACAGCAAAAATCTACGGAATGATTTCTGTATCGGTATTGATTTCGAACCACTTGGTTTTCTTATGTCTGTTTGTATAACCAGCTGGTGAATCTAAACAGCTATCTACATTTCAGTATTCCCAAAATTTAATATTTCGACTTTTACTATTCCCTGATTTAATTATTTATGTTGGTCCGTCCTTTCACTTCCTTTTGCTGACTTGTTTGGAAAAAAATTAGAATACTTAAACTTTTATATTTTTTAATTTGATTTGGCTTTACATAGTTTCTGAGCCAAAGCCACCTGACAGGCTTCCCAACAGTTTGCACCACCTTCTATCTTTTTTCACCTCTTATCGTGCTCCTCCTCCGCCCGTGCTTTCACCTCCGTCGCCCACAAGTTAGCCCGCAGCCTGCCAATAGAACTAAAACTCGAGCCTCTCTCCACCATCTCCTCCCAGCCCTTCCTATTGCCGGCCGCTTCCCTCTCCCTCCGCTGACCAAATCCAATCGCCAGCACACCAAAAACCCTCCACTTCCGTTCAAAGGCCGATCCTAGGCTCTCCACTCACTCGAACTTCCCTTCATCTGTGCTTAGCCAGTCGAGCTCTCCATCTATTTTCCTTTTCCCTTAAATAAGGTATATCTCATATATATGTTCATAGTTTAAGTTTGTTAGTTATATTATAATATATTTAGTTATATATATATATATATATATATATATATATATATATATGTATATGAGTTTATATGGTAGCTTAGATGTTACAACATATATATTTTACAATATATGGATAATGACTTCTGATTTGAAAAGATAAGTATATACTATATATATGTATGTATATATGTATACGATCACTGTTACATGAATGCTTTGCAATACATATTGTATGAGAGATTGATATTATATAGATTATATAAGTTGTTTATTCTGTAATTTATATATATGTTTATTTATGTATGAAAATTTATAAAGTTGTATGATCTGTTCATATATATATATATATATATATATATATTAGTATATTAGTTTATATCTATAATATGTTGAACATACAATATGAATTATTACAAAGGGATGATTTGGTTCTAAAATGTACATATATAATATGTATATATATGATCTACTATTTTCAGTTTTGGAGTATAATTGTTTATGAGATTTAATATATAAATATGGGTATTTTTATATTATAAACTGATGTCTGTGCTCGGTTTTAATGAAAGTTTTATATAAGATTCTTTAAAAACACGTTGTGATATATATGTTTATATATATATATATATATTAATTTTATAATAAATATCAATTTTAAATTATTTATAGTAATAATCTGTGTTATAAGATTTTGTATATATATACTAGCTGTTATGATAAAATACAATACATTAGCTATATATATACCTGTATGTTACATGAATTTTAAAAAAATATATGTTAAGTACATGAGTTTGTTATATATATATATATATATATATATATATATATATATATATATATATATAGACACACACACGATCAGTTTTATATAGCTAAGTATTACTCCTTGTTAGATAGCTTGCTGTCTTACATTTTGTGTTATCATATTTGATCTGGGAAGGAGTACTTTATGTGTTTGACGTATATATTACAGTATCTTTTATAAAAGAAGTATTGTTATAGATCTTATTATGAAAGGACCGATTTCTTTACTCACTTCATTTATGAGTCGTCACCTTACATATTAAATATATATATGTACATATGACTTGTTTGGGTTTATAGATATATCATAATAAAGTAAGTTATATTGTTTTTTATAAGAAATGTTGATTTTAAATTTTATATTAGATATGTATTCTAAACATATGGGTTCAAATATAATAATGATTTTTTGTATATCCCTATAAACATTTTTGATTTTAATATATATATATGTGTGTGTGTTTTAAATTTATTATTGGGTTTTGTAAAGGGAAATTTATCTTAATATGAGCAAATATTAGACTTTAAATTATATATATATATTTGTTCTCATCAATTTCTGTTATCAACTATTGTAACGACCCATACTTTACGAGTCGATAAATCGTAAAATAATTGTAATTAGGTCGTTCGTATTACGTATTTCGTCCAGAGTTTAAGTCGTGTCAAAGTTAACTCGTGTGGTGCTTAAGTCGTGGGTAGCTTGGGTCGTATGGAAGTTAGGTTGGGTGGAGCGACTTATAGGAATAACGACCTAAGTATTTTAAGCAAGTTAAGGGATAGGTCGTGGACGAGTTAAGGAATGGAGTGACCTATAAGTTTGGACGAGTTAGCGTGTTAGTGTTAGAACGAGTTAACAACATGGTGGTGAGCGACTTAAGGTAGCTAACGAGTTAGGGAAGCCAGCGACTTAGGGGATTGACCGACCTAAGGAATAGACGACTTAAGAATTTGGACGACCTAAAATATAGTTAACGACCTAAGAGAGTTAGGTCGCGTGTAGGTGTTAAGGCTTAAGTCGTAAGCGATTTATGTTAGGTCGCGTAATGGCTTAGGTCGCTGGTTAGTAGATAGGTCGGTTGAACGACTTAGGGACTGGGAAGAGCTAGTAGTTGTAGCGAGTTAGTGGAGTTTACGACCTAGTGATTAACGTGTTAAGACTTAGGTCGTTAAGTCGTAAAGTGGTTAAGTCGTAGGACGCTAAGTCGTTTTCCCTGATGAGTCGTAGGTCACGAGGGTTGTTAAGTCGAGCATTAGCTTGTTTCGTTAGGTCGGTCCTGTAGTAGGCCGCATGAAGGCTTAAGGGGTAAGGTCGTGTATGTTTTAGGTCATGCATAGGTTTGAACCGATAGGTCCTTAGGTCGATGGGGGATCTTTAGGTCATAGGTCGTGGACATTGGTAGGTCGTGGACGACCTAAAGGCGAGCGACCTAAGAGCGAGCCTATAAATACACGGTCTATCTTCACTTTTTGACACCGGATTTTGAAGTGACGAAGTGCTGCCATTTTGAGAGCTCGACTACAACATTTCTTCACTTCTTTTCTCCACTCTAATCTAGTGCTTACGTCCATCCAAGATTGAAGATCAAGGTTGAAGATCCAAGATCCAAAGTTAAAGATCTACATTCTTCAAAGAGAGATTTCTTCGATTGAAGCGAGATTTTGCCGGATCAAGCTTAGTTCTTCGCTGTCCAGATCTGAAGTTGTTATCTTTTGAGGTGTTTAGGTGTTTTGGTGAGTGGTGGTTATCTCTCACACGGACCCAAAGGAGTATATTGGATCGGTGGTTTGTTTATGTGTTAAAGAGAGTGATTTCGTGCATTTTTCTCAAGTCTGCATGTAGATCTAATGTTCATGATGATTTGACATCTATTTTACTACATGTTCACTTATGCAAGTTCATTCATCAAGTTGTAGAGATATTGTTCATAATTCATGCTTGTTAGAATGCATGTTAGATTTGGACTCTTTATTTACGAAATTGCCATTATTATTGTAATTGTTTATTTAGATCTTGTTTGAATGATTGATTACTTGGATTAATGTTTGATTTGATAGATTGTTGCAAATTAGCTAATAGTTGATTTGGACAAGTTGGTCGAGGATGATTCAAAAGCTAAGTGGAAAGGCTCTTGAATAGTGAAAGCTGCTTGTGACATATGAAGCGGATGGTGAGGCTCATATGGATAGATTCGATGACGATGGACTTTGCTATGATGCGATGAAGCAAAGTTTGATGTGAGACATCCTTGGTTTAATCCAGACGGGATCATCCCAAGTATATTGATAACTCGAGGGATGGTTCGAGTTGGTTGATAATGGATTGCTCGAGAGGTAGCTTGGGCTAGTATGAGAATAGTCGTCGAGGAGGATGAGTAGGAGGCTTCGATTTCATCGTTGTTGAAGGTTCTAGTAAACTCAAAACAAGAGTACATGGGGCGCCCAAAACGACTATAGGTAGGTGGTCGGGACACCCAAAAGACTACAGGAAGGTGGTCGAGTACTCTGGGCAAAGTAGGTAAGTCCTAGGCACGGGTCACGATGACGTGCGGAGTTTGTCTAGAACCGGGGTTACCATTAGCCCTTGTCTTACGACTGAAAGAATGTGCCGGTCATTCAATTAACGGTGGTTTCGAGGCAATGATAACAGTGATAGCCAGAGTCATGGATGTTTGGTTGTATCGTCACTCGGTCTCAAGAGCGATGTTTTGTGGGTGCTTATCTGATCTTGGTTTAGGCCTTGGGGGTTTGTACTTGGAAAACATCGACCTTGACTCGAGTGATAATTGCTTTACTTTAATTGTCTGCTTTGCTATGTTTGTTTCTGCTTAGTGTGTCTGGAGGCTATCACTGTAGAAAGAGGTGGAGTGGAATGGTTGGGTTCCTATTCCTTTGTACCCTTTATGCTCTTTTGGTATGTTTGATAGTTGATTTACTGCTCACTAAGACTTTTGTCTGACTCAAGGTTTTATGTTTAACTCTTATTACCTTGGGCTGTTCATCCATGTTGGGATGGGCAGACTAGGTAGCAGGTGACAGGTGCTGTTCATAGTAGCCAACGCCGTTGATGACGAAGACGAGCTGGGGGCTTTTGCATATTGTTTCCTTACTATATGTACTGGATGTTCCGCTGCTTGTATATGTTTTGAGTGTTATGTAGTGAGGCTTGATGTATGGATTGTTTAGATGTTTGTATCAAACTTATATGATGCTTATATGATGATATTCTGTTCTATGGAGCTTCACTATATTTATATTTCTCTATTGTATTTTATCCATGTGCTGTGAGTTGTACGATAGAGTTTTCTGTTTTATCTTACCCTGACTATCGTCCATGGCTGTCTGGCACACCTTTCAGCGCACCATTTCCCTGTTTTAGTGCGGGAGTCATGGGCGGTCGTCACATTTGGTATCAAAGCTTTGGTTAATCGATTTTAGCCAACGCTCGCTGACGTAATTACGTATGAGAGACGTAATTGTATTTTGATGGATGATTACTATATATAATATAGTAGCTATAAGGATTTGAACTCCTTATGCTTGTTTCTCAAGGTGTTCTTAATCATTCCTTTTTGTAGATATTAAGGATGAGTCGAAGAGGGAGACCAGCTGCTAGGGAAGGCCGTGTTGTTGATGGGGCCGCTGATTACGCTGCTATGTTCGAGGCCATGATGACTTCGATCATGAAAAGGATGCCAGCTTCGGGACCATCAGTAGATGTTGGAGTTCAAATTCAAGCTCCAAGACCAGTGGATTTTTCTAAGTTGTGCAAAGACTATACTTCTCTTGGAGGAAAGGTTTTCTTGGGAACAGAATCAACCATTGAAGTTCAGAGATGGATAGATGCTTGTAAAAGGATTTTTGGTGATTTGGGAATTGAGGATGCAACTAAGAGGAAGCTTGCATCAAGACAGCTTCAAGGGAGAGCTTCGGATTGGTGGAACTCTATCACCATAGATACTCCAGAGGAAGAGATCACTTGGGAGCAATTCCAAGCTAGATTTGAAGCTAAGTTCATTTCTATAGCTCAGAAGTCTGTTTTGTTCAAGAAGTTTGTGGAGCTCAAGCAAGGAGGGAGATCAGTTCTTGAGTATGTTTCTGAGTTTGAAGCTTTGTCCAAGTATGCTAGATCGTATATTGAGTCTTCATATCAGAAGAATGAGAAGTTTGTGACAGGCTTGGATAGTTACCTTGGGAGGAAGTTGGTGGATCATTTGGACGATCCGTTTGAGAAGCTTGTGGAGAAGGCTCTCAGGCATGAGAGTTTGTTTCCTAAAGAAGGATCTGTTGTTGCTGTGACCAAGGAGGAGTCCAAACCACAGCAAGGTGGGAACAAGATGAGGAAGCAGCAGCAGCAAAGGGGTAAGAATGGCCAGAAGAAGCCGAGGAGTGAAGTGACCTGCTACAACTGCCAGCAGAAGGGCCATCTCTCCAGAGATTGTAAGAATCCCAAGGTGCCGGGAAAGTGCTATAACTGCGATAAGCTGGGACACATCAAGAAGGATTGCCCAGAACCAAGGAAAGACAGGCAGATTGTACAAGCTTATGCTTTGGGAGCTGTGCCGTCGTCTTCAAAAGCTCCTACTGCTGAAGAGAAGGGGAAGAATGTAGTGGTTCAAGGTACTCTTTCCATATGTGGTGTTCCAGTTAGAGTATTGTTTGATACTGGAGCGTCGCATTCGTTTGTTTGTAATGATCTTGTAGGCCGGTTGGGTTTGGAACCGGATATTGTTGATAGGCCATTGGTTGTGACTAATCCAGTTGGGGGTTCGTCATGTTTGTGTATGATATGCCGTGGTCTGGTTGTATCGAGTCATGATTGCTCTTTTGTTTGTGATTGTTTTGTTCTAAACTTTGCGGGGTTCGGAATTATTTTGGGTATGGACTGGCTTAGGAAGTACGCGGCAAGGGTTGATTGTAAGAGGCTGGAGGTGACAGTCGAGAATATGGAGAGGCGAAAGGTTGTGATACGATGTAAGCATGAAGAAGGCGTCTTCATGAGCTTCATGTATTCGCTGGTTGTTCCACGGGATGGACTGTCATCGGTGCCTATTGTGAATGGATTTGGGGATGTCTTTGACGAGGTCAAAGGGTTACCGCCGCATAGAGAGATCGAGTTTCGTATCGATCTAGTTGAAGGAGCCAGACCTGTTGTGATTCCTCTTAGGCGAATGGCGCCTAGGGAGCAGCAAGAGTTAAAGGTGCAAGTTGATGACCTTTTACAGAAAGGATTCATTCGGCGTAGCGTGTCCGAATGGGGTGCACCAGTTGTGTTCGCAACCAAAGCGGATGGATCGTTGAGGTTGTGTATGGATTATCGTGAGCTGAATAAAGTGACTAAGAAGAACAAGTATCCATTGCCGAGAATAGATGACTTGTTTGATCAGCTTCACGAAGCTAGGGTGTTTTCTCAGATGGATTTGGCAACGGGATTTCACCAGTTAAGAGTAGCAAAGGATAGTGTGTCGAAGACTGCTTTCAGGACACCATCTGGTTTCTATGAGTGGCTGGTAATGCCGTTTGGATTGACTAATGCACCAGCATATTTTGTGGATCTTATGAATAGAGTATTCAGGGATCAGTTGAACAAGTTCGTACTTGTGTTCGTGGATGATATTTTGATTTATTCCAGAACTGAAGAAGAGCACAAGACGCACTTGCGGATTGTTTTGGAAATCTTGCGGAAACATCAGCTGAAGGCTAAGTTTTCGAAGTGTCACTTCTAGAAGAGCGAAGTGAGGTTCTTAGGCCATGTTATCTCTGGAAATGGAATAGCGGTTGATCCCGCCAAGGTGGCAGCAATCCAGGATTGGGTTAGACCTAAGAATGCATCTGATGTGAGATGTTTTCTTGGATTAGCAGGATATTATCGTCGGTTTATCAAAGACTTTTCCAAGATAGCTGCACCGTTAACAGGATTGACGAAAAAGAACCAAGTGTTCAAATGGGATGCTAAGTGTGAGCAAGCTTTCGGAATCCTGAAAGAGCGACTGACAAGTGCTCCTGTTTTGACTATTCCAAGTGGGAATGATGAGATGGTGGTTTACACCGATGCATGTGGTACTGGACTTGGAGCAGTGCTGATGCAAAAGGATAAAGTTGTTGCATATGCAAGTCGACAACTGAAGCCGCATGAAACGAATTATCCGACTCATGATTTGGAGTTAGCGGCGATAGTTTTTGCTCTGAAGATATGGAGACATTATCTATTGGGAGTTCGATTCGAGTTGTTTACAGATCATAAGTCGTTGAAGTATCTTTTCTCCCAAAAAGATTTGAATCTTCGGCAGCAACGATGGCTATAGTTTTTGGCATCATACGATTTTGGTATAGCATATACTCCGGGAAAAGGTAACGCAGTGGCAGATGCGTTAAGTCGAAGACATGCAGGATTGGGAGCCATGTTTTTAGAATGGAAGAGCCTTGAATATTTGGCTGGATTTGACTTCAGGCCTAGATGTGAATTGGAACCTGAGATGTTGGCAAACTTATCGATAAGATCTTCTCTTGTGGAAAGAATTGGCAAGAGCCAAAAGCGAGACGATAAGCTTGTCAAGATTATCCATGATTTGAAATCTGGTGTGGACCCAGAAAAGGATAAAGGATTTGAAGTCGATCGAGAGTGTTGGCTTCGGAAGCAAGGACGACTAGTTGTTCCCGATATAGATGGATTGAGAGATGAAGTTCTTAAGGAAAGTCATCACTCGAAGTTGACAATTCATCCAGGTGGAAATAAGATGTACTGGGATATGAAGATAACCTATTACTGGGAAGGTATGAAGAAAGATGTTGGAAATTTTATTTCCAAATGTATGAACTGCCAGTTGGTAAAAGCCGAACAGAAAAAGCCAAGTGGATTTCTTCAGCCATTAGAAGTTCCTACGTGGAAGTGGGAGCAAGTATCGATGGATTTTATCGAGGGATTACCTAGAACCAGGGCAGGAAATGAAGGGATTTGGGTCATCGTAGATCGTTTGACTAAGAGTGCAAGATTCATTCCTGTTCAATCAACTAGGACTGCATCGAAATTGGCTGAGTTGTATGTTAAGTGGATAGTTCGATCCCATGGTATTCCGAAGAGTATAGTGAGCGATCGAGACCCATTGTTCACCAGTGGATTTTGGAAGAGCTTCCAGGAAGTTTTGGGAACCGAGTTGTGTTTGAGTACAGCTTATCACCCCCAAACAGATGGTCGGACCGGGAGAGTCAACCGAGTTTTGGAATATCTCCTGAGAGCATGTGTTTTGGATTTCGGAGGATCATGGGAAGATCATCTTCATTTGGTGGAATTTGCGTATAACAACAGTTATCAGTCAAGTATTGGTATGGCACCATATGAAGCATTGTATGGAAAACCGTGTAACTCTCCGACATGTTGGTTGAAAACTGGAGAAAAGCTGATACTTGGGCCCGAAATGATTCGACAAACTTCGGATTGCATAGAGATCATTCGGCGACGAATGAAGGCAGCCCAAGACCGTCAGAAAAGTTACGCTGACAAGCGTCGTAAGGATTTAGAATTCAACGTGGGTGATATGGTTTTTGTGAAGATCTCTCCACTGAAGAATGTTATTCGATTCGGGAAGAAAGGAAAGTTAACTCCGAGATTTTTTGGACCATTCCCGATCATCGAGCAAATTGGAACGCTCGCCTATAAATTGGAGTTACCAGAAAAGATGGCGGGTGTGCACAACGTTTTTCATGTATCGTATCTACGGAAGTATGTGCACGACTCGAATACAGTGGTTTCTGCTGATAGCTATGAAGATTTAGAGGTTGACCCAGTTATTACGAGACCTCGTAAGCCGCTTCGTGTTGTTGAAACTGACACGAAACAGCTTAGGAGGAAAACGATTACGTTGCTCAAGATACAATGGAGTGATGATGTTAACGACTGTACATGGGAGTAGGAAGAGAGGATGAAAGCAGCTCATCCTGAACTCTTCGAGGTATGGCCCTAAGGTGTCGTTGCATCTCATGAATTTGTAACTTGTTCTAGTCTTAGAATTTTGCGTGCTAGGCTAGTAATTGGATGCATAGTTTGTTGGTTGCTATGGATGTTAGGCATGCAGAATAGTTTCTGATTGCTCTTGTTTGTTTGGAATTTCGGGGGCGAAATTCCTAAGGGGGAGAGAATGTAACGACCCGTATTTTACGAGTCGATAAATCGTAAAATAATTGTAACTAGGTCGTTCGTATTAAGTATTTCGTCCAGAGTTTAAGTCGTGTAAAAGTTAACTCGTGTGGTGCTTAAGTCGTGGGTAGCTTGGGTCGTATGGAAGTTAGGTTGGGTGGAGCGACTTATAGGAATAACGACCTAAGTATTTTAAGCAAGTTAAGGGATAGGTCGTGGACGAGTTAAGGAATGGAGTGACCTATAAGTTTGGACGAGTTAGCGTGTTAGTGTAAGAACGAGTTAACAATATGGTGGTGAGCGACTTAAGGTAGCTAACGAGTTAGGAAAGCCAGCGACTTAGGGGATCGACCGACCTAAGGAATAGACGACTTAAGAATTTGGACGACCTAAAATATAGTTAACGACCTAAGAGAGTTAGGTCGCGTGTAGGTGTTAAGGCTTAAGTCTTAAGCGATTTATGTTAGGTCGCGTAATGGCTTAGGTCGCTGGTTAGTAGATAGGTCGGTTGAACGACTTAGGGACTGGGAAGAGCTAGTAGTTGTAGCGAGTTAGTGGAGTTTACGACCTAGTGATTAACGTGTTAAGACTTAGGTCGTTAAGTCGTAAAGTGGTTAAGTCGTAGGACGCTAAGTCGTTTTCCCTGATGAGTCGTAGGTCGCGAGGGTTGTTAAGTCGAGCATTAGCTTGTTTCGTTAGGTCGTTCCTGTAGTAGGCCGCATGAAGGCTTAAGGGGTTAGGTCATGTATGTTTTAGGTCGTGCATAGGTTTGAACCGATAGGTCCTTAGGTCGATGGGGGATCTTTAGGTCATAGGTCGTGGACATTGGTAGGTCGTGGACGACCTAAAGGCGAGCGACCTAAGAGCAAGCCTATAAATACACGGTCTATCTTCACTTTTTGACACCGGATTTTGAAGTGACGAAGTGCTGCCATTTTGAGAGCTCGACTACAACATTTCTTCACTTCTTTTCTCCACTCTAATCTAGTGCTTACATCCATCCAAGATTGAAGATCAAGGTTGAAGATCCAAGATCCAAAGTTAAAGATCTACATTCTTCAAAGAGAGATTTCTTCGATTGAAGCGAGATTTTGCCGGATCAAGCTTAGTTCTTCGCTGTCCAGATCTGAAGTTGTTATCTTTTGAGGTGTTTAGGTGTTTTGGTGAGTGGTGGTTATCTCTCACACGGACCCAAAGGAGTATATTGGATCGGTGGTTTGTTTATGTGTTAAAGAGAGTGATTTCATGCATTTTTCTCAAGTCTGCATGTAGATCTAATGTTCATGATGATTTGACATCTATTTTACTACATGTTCACTTATGCAAGTTCATTCATCAAGTTGTAGAGATATTGTTCATAATTCATGCTTGTTAGAATGCATGTTAGATTTGGACTCTTTATTTACGAAATTGCCATTATTGTTGTAATTGTTTATTTAGATCTTGTTTGAATGATTGATTGCTTGGATTAATGTTTGATTTGATAGATTGTTGCAAATTAGCTAATAGTTGATTTGGACAAGTTGGTCGAGGATGATTCAAAAGCTAAGTGGAAAGGCTCTTGAATAGTGAAAGCTGCTTGTGACATATAAAGCGGATGGTGAGGCTCATATGGATAGATTCGATGACGATGGACTTTGCTATGATGCGATGAAGCAAAGTTTGATGTGAGACAGCTTTGGTTTAATCCAGACGGGATCATCCCAAGTATGTTGATAACTCGAGGGATGGTTCGAGTTGGTTGATAATGGATTGCTCGAGAGGTAGCTTGGGCTAGTATGAGAATAGTCGTCGAGGAGGATGACTAGGAGGCTTGGATTTCATCGTTGTTGAAGGTTCTAGTAAACTCAAAACAAGAGTACATGGGGCGCCCAAAACGACTACAGGTAGGTGGTCGGGACACCCAAAAGACTACAGGCAGGTGGTCGAGTACTCTGGGCAAAGTAGGTAAGTCCTAGGCACGGGTCACGATGACGTGCGGAGTTTGTCTAGAACCGGGGTTACCATTAGCCCTTGACTTACGACTGAAAGAATGTGCCGGTCATTCAATTAACAGTGGTTTCGAGGCAATGATAACAGTGATAGCCAGAGTCATGGATGTTTGGTTGTATCGTCACTCGGTCTCAAGAGCGATGTTTTGTGGGTGCTTATCTGATCTTGGTTTAGGCCTTGGGGGTTTGTACTTGGAAAACATCGACCTTGACTCGAGTGATAATTGCTTTACTTTAATTGTCTGATTTGCTATGTTTGTTTCTGCTTAGTGTGTCTGGAGGCTATCACTGTAGAAAGAGGTGGAGTGGAATGGTTGGGTTCCTATTCCTTTGTACCCTTTATGCTCTTTTGGTATGTTTGATAGTTGATTTACTGCTCACTAAGACTTTTGTCTGACTCAAGGTTTTATGTTTAACTCTTATTACCTTGGGCTGTTCATCCATGTTGGGATGGGCAGACTAGGTAGTAGGTGACAGGTGCTGTTCATAGTAGCCAACGCTGTTGATGACGAAGACGAGCTGGGGGCTTTTGCATATTGTTTCCTTACTATATGTACTGGATGTTCCGCTGCTTGTATATGTCTTGAGTGTTATGTAGTGAGGCTTGATGTATGGATTGTTTAGATGTTTGTATCAAACTTCTAGGATGCTTATATGATGATATTCTGTTCTATGGAGCTTCACTATATTTATGTTTCTCTATTGTATTTATCCATGCGCTGTGAGTTGTACGATAGAGTTTTCTGTTTTATCTTACCCTGACTATCGTCCATGGCTTCCTGGCACACCTTTTAGCGCACCATTTCCCTGTTTTAGTGCGGGAGTCATGGGCGGTCGTCACAACTATATTCGTCGAATTTGTGTCGATTTTTCTTTGCTTGGATTCATAACTCAATTTCAGTGTCTGTATCAGTGTGCATATATGTGTCATCTCATGTTCTCTCTATCCTCGGAAGGTGAGTAATCGCTCACGATTAACGTTCTTATATTTATTAAATTTAATTTCAATTGAGATGACAATTGAAATATGCTACTGTTAGTTATTTACATTGCTATATATATGTTATTATCTGTATCTATTCACTTGTGACATCTGACATCATTATCAGTTATTTATATTGATGATATATGCCTATTATATTTTTATCATATATGTTCTCACTCTGCAAGTTTCCTGCTAGTATAGATTTCACTATGGGATGATATAAAACCGAACGATCTATAGAATAGGAGAAAATCATTATTGGTTGAAATGATAAACCCAATTGATTTTCATTGAATTGAATTTGGGATCGCGAGTTGAAATGATATATACCCGTATATATATTTAAATTGCGGATTAAAATGATAAATATCCATATCACTTGACTATAGAATAGAAAATTATACGTAGACACCATTGGTAAATGTGTGTGTGTGTGTGTATTTAAATGATTTCCAAGATTTTAAAATTGAATTTATTTAAGAATTACACTCAAATAAGTTTGATTTGAAATTTATTAAATTTGGGATTTTAAAGATATGATTTTACAAACTGATTTTTGTTTAAAAGTGATTTAAGTGAATATTTCAAATTTACATAAATTAAAATGGTATACTTAGTTTTATTTAAATTTGAAATTTGAAGTTTTATTTAAATTTTATTTGAAGGATTAAGCAAATATTTCAAAATGAATAATAGTAAAGTGAATTTGATATATATGGAATTATTAAATCTAATTTTAAAATGTTTGAATATTTAAAGTTTTGAAAATATTGAAATTGAAATGATTTATTTTGTGGTTAAAAATCTATATTTGAAATCGATATAATTTGAAATGGTTTATTGAGAAATTGAAATAAATTGAAATTGATGATTTGAGACCTGATTAAATTCGAATTTTTGGAATTCGAGTTGATTTGGAATCGATTTGCGAAATTTGAGGAAACTATTTTATATTTTACTTTATAAATTATTTTAATATAAACTATTTTAATACTAACATTTTTAATATAAACTATTTTTAATATAAACTATTTTAATATACTAACTATTTTAATATAAACTATTTTAACTTATAACTCTTTTATACAAACTATTTTACTTTATAAACTATTTTATTATATATACTATTTTAATATTTAAACTGTTTTGGTGGAAGTTATATTTTCAAAGTTATGAATTTCGAAGTGTTATGTTTTGAAAGTGTTAAAATTTCAAGTGTTTGGTTTCGAAAGTGTTATAACTTTGAAAGTGCTATGATTTTGAAAAAGGATATATTTGAAATGGAAATGGAAATGTTATCGTATTTGGTTTTGAAATGGAAATGATATTGTATTGATATGGTTTTAAAATGGAAATGATATTTTGGTTTTGAAGTATAAACTATTTTGAAATGACCGCAGTGTTATAATAACGTTGGGTTGTTAAAGAGACCGGGATCGATTATTGTCATACTCTCTGCCAATGTCGAAAACCACTTCAACAATCGTGTATGCGATGGGTATTCCAGAATGAGTAGGATGGTGGCGACAATCTTATATGAGGTATATACGTGGACCCAACTCCCATGAGTTGGCATAAGGTGGCTAAAACAGGAGAAATCAACGGGCCAAGTGAGGTAGCTCCTCCGATCGGACACATTCCTTCAATACTATTCTGACTTTTTGATTGATTTGGTGGACACACTTGATTTTTTGATTTAGGAGTGTGTTCCGAGGTGGGCGGTAGTGGCTGCTATGCGTTACCACTAGCCCGGAAGTGTAATTGGTATATCTACCCTGGCATTGCCTAGCTGTGCTGTGTCACCTACCCTATCGAGACACTACGAGTTTGTTTTGTACCATACCTATGGAGTGCCATCTAACGACGCCTAGTATGGGGGAGATTATGGTAATGTATAGATTATGAGAATATATAAAATGTGTTAAGATGGAAAATGTAAAGCCTTAACGCTATTTTAATAGTTTACTTTACTATAGACATTATTATAACAACGTGTATTACTACACAGTAGATAGTTTAACGGATCCTTAGAGGATGGTTATCCCAAACATCCTTTGAGTTACTTGTATTTCAGTTGTTATTTCACTTGAGTTGGATTTATTGATATAATAATGTTAATCCTGACTCGAGTGTTTTGTGTTTTGTTTTACGCTCGGGTCAGACTGAGTGATACAGCTTTTGAGACTCACCAATGGAGTTGGAGCTTCGTTTGGAGATCCATCTACATCCTTTCAGCTTGTAAATATTCAGTTGATTCCTGTGATGTATTCTGATTCTTGTATTTGACTATTGTATTTGAGACTTCTATTATATCTTATTTAACTCTGCTATATATAGTAGCTTCATGAACTACTATTCTTTTGTTTCCGCTGCATATTGTATATTACTTTGTGTCTGTGATTTTGTGATTTATTCATTTACTGTATATGCTGAGTTTTTCCAAATATAAATTAACAATCTGGTATTTTGAGCAATCCAAAGCTGGCATGTGTGGATACAAATGGTTGAAAATACCAGGTTGTTATATAGATGAGGAATGTACAAGCTGGGATTAATTTGGAATGGTTAACAAACTTGGAAATCAACGTGAGAAATTCTTGCTCATTTGGATTACTAGAGTTTATTTTAAATAATTAAAATAAAATTTATTGAGAGCTAGTTGAATTTACAAATTATTATCTATTGGATGTTATATACATAGTAGTATATATTGGTAGTTGGAGTGATATTCCCGCACATTATAGCGAATGAGACCCTATATACCCCGGTTAATAGCGGATGACTAGTTATACCACGATATTCCTCGAAGTGGGATTAGTATATTTATGCGGTATTAACATCCATGGACGCAAGAAAACAGGTTTCATAGATGCAACTGGATTCCTCAAATATATTGTTGATTTTTCATATATAGTGATATATGATGGGTGTAGATAATCTGTTGTCAATTATTGTTGAAATTTGAATTATAGGATGTTATGGTAGCATTGGCCTTTTATTTTGGTATTTTAAATACCATAAATATTATTCTTTGGAATTTGAAGGAATAAAAAGGAATTAATAAAATCATTTATATTGGAAATTGGGTTATTTTAAAGAAAACTGAATTGAAGAAAAATAAAAATAATAAATTTTTGTTTAAGTTGTACTTAACTATTCGTAAATTTTTTAAGAAAGAGATTTTTAAAAATGAATTATATAAAAAGAATTTATAAATATTATTCGAGAAATATAAAAAAAAAAGTTGAAGTCCATATTGAAAATAGATTGAAAGTTATAAATGGGATTTATAAAGGAATGGATTTATAAAAATGGAATTTTATAAATAAGATTGTTTTTATAAACAAGTAAAAATCAAAGGAGTTATAAAAATTTATAAACAATGTTTATAAATAAAGGAAATCGATATCAAGATGATAAAATAGGAATATAAAGTTCATAGGTGAATTTATATTATAGTATGGAAATAGGGTGAGAAAAATAGTGGATGCCATTTTTGAAAGTAGAAATAGTTAAGGAGATTGAAATAGAAGTGATGTGATGGAAATCGAGAGGAAATTATAAGTTGAATTGGTTATTGAGATTTTAAAATTATATTTATAAATTTTAAGAAGTAAGTTTGTTTTTTTAAAGGAAAATTTGATTATTTAAAACTATGAAATTTTAAACTAGCTGAGATTGAATACTTCGGTAAGTAGATTTTCAAATATTAAGTATCTAATTAATAAATTCTAACTTTTAAAATAAGCTTTAAGGATTTATTTGTTTATCTAAAAATGAGTTATTGATGTTTATAAAACTATTTTTAATATTTAAATAATAACTTAAACATATTTTAAAAATAAATTACCATTCTTTAAAAATATTCATTACATATATATATATAGTTTTGAAATGTTTGAAAATTTATTTATAAATTCTCGCAAGATGTGTAGACGGGGTTTATTTAAAGGATGAGAATTTATAATAGAAATCCTATAAATGGAATTCTAGAGAATTAAGAAAATTTCCAAAGTTTAAATGCGATAACTTCGAAAAGAATTTGAATTCATTAAAGAAGTATAAATGGTTAGATGAGATTATAAATAAGTATAATCGGTTTGGAAATTATAAGAAGAAATCTATTAATAGTTTCGAAAATGCAGGAGATAAGGTAAGAAAATTCTTAAGTTTTTATACTTAAGATGATTTTGGAAAATGGACATAGAATATTTTCCTAAGTGTTGAAATGTTTTGGGATATCCTGTTATGGATTTAAATATTGATATGGAAAGCAATTGGAATATATATCTTGTAAGGTATTTGGAAAAGAATATTTTTGGGAAAATGTATAATAAGGCCCAATGTCAACCTATGGATGTTTTATTGATAGTTAAATAACCGACTGTCAATATTGGCCAATTTCATTAATCGTTTCGAAAAGGCTGGGATCGGATTTAATTATCTGAAAACCACTTCGATCCGGTTTGAATGTTAGAAATGAATACCGTGAAGATGATGAAGATGGTTATTCGGTTTGTTCAGACCCAGGATGAAACGACCCATCTTTCACTCCATAGGAAGACGAATCGTTAATAAGAAAGAAAGGGATAGAAAAGAGAAATACAGAGAAGAAAGAAAGAAACAACATCAGAATCTCAGCAGCGGAACGAATAAATTAAATTAAACGTATAAGATATTACATAGTATACAACATCTATCAGAATTACACAACTTTATATAACAAATTAGACAGTTATAAACACCTGTCTAACATACAACTCAAGATACAAGACAATATTAACACGGAGGTCAACACAGCGGAATCACTATATATCTACACGCTGAAGCCACATGCTCCATATCTCCTCCAGAATTCGTCAAAGCCAAACCTAAATCCCTTGGCCACTCATAAAAATTTGAGTACGCAAGAGTTTAAGAAAAACAGAAATAAACTTCGGGTCAGACATGGGTCTGGTTGAGTAAACGGGTTAAAGTTTGTTTGACTTTGAAAACCTTTGAAAGAAAAGGTATTTCTTAAGACCTCCCGCCCATAAACATGGAAAAGTTTTTATCTTACGATAACCAAAAAATTTGATAGGAAATCCAGTTATATTATAATAGGATCTAAGGTTTTCAAGTAAAATACAGAAATAGCTGGAATGCTTACATCTCACGTTCCAACATAGTTGGGCACAATCAATACGTACGATACTTATTGGAGATTGGATTCCATACAATGGCAGGGCTACTGGGGTACCGCCCGTCACAATACGTGGCCTAGATCACCGTACCGAGGATCCCTCCCGATCCCCTGCAACACAAAGCCAAAACCATCCCTTACTGGATAGTCTCGAACAAGACAACCCCGCAGTTGTTTCAAACCAACTGCCAACACAGCTGAATGAAAAGAAACCTCTAGACAAGGGTAAATCTCGTCCTGCTTGTGTGCTACCCATTTAGCCTTGCTTCACCTCCCCTCTTTTAGCCATTCCCGGTTGACGAGGCTTGAGGCTACGATTACCTTTATAGAACACATCTATCTTAGAATGCTCATCGTCCTCCCGACGATGTTCTGAAAGCATTCAATCCATACAAGTTTGTTTCGGGTTTGAACGAAACCGAAGGCACTATCTGCTACACTCGTTTTGGAATCACCCTCAGAGTTAACGACAATAGCTCTTGCACTCTATATCTTGATCTCGAATCTGAAAGTACTACTCCCATTAAACTCGTATTGGAATCGCCCTCAGATTTTAACGATGAATTGCCCTTACACCTCGAGTCTTCATTTTTCACTTGAGATTCACGACCTAATGTTTAATTTGGATCGATGTGGTTTTCGGAATTCCAAATTTGGAAATCCGATCCCGGTCTCATCGAAATCCAAAACGCCGTATTTTAAAGCTAAGTTGTTTTAAAGTTAAAACAATTTGATTCATTATCTACATTCAAACAGATAGATAATCCACAATATCACAAATAGATAATCCATATCATCGCAATTCAACCAAAGCACCCAATGTCACAAATCAGCACACATCTCATATAAGAGATAAACAATTCAAAGCATTAAATAATATTCAGCCATTCATAAGTAAAGATATATTAATCACACCATCTATAATTAATTTAAAATGAATTAAATTAATTACTTTACCTCTAATTAATTTAAAATAAATTAAATTAATTACTTTCATCACTATAAATGTTGCTTACTTAACCATTTATTAATTACAAATCAATTAATTAACCATCCTCTAAGTATTCATCTTAATTAATCACCCTTGATTAATCATTCTCTAATTATTTTAAGTAATTAGCGTTAATTAATTATACAAATTAATTATCCACAAACAATTACAGTAATTAACCTTTAATTACTTCATTAATTAATTAACTTTAATTAATTACATTAATTCTTAATTAATTACATTAATTAATTATCCTAAAATTACTTATATAGATTAATTATTCTTTAATTAATCAACCCTTAATTACTTTTATTAATTATATTAATTAATGATCCTTTAATTTCTTCTTTAAATTAATTATTTATCTTATTTATTAATTAATCTTAAATTAATTACATTCGTTAATCAGCTTGATTAATCATATTTAGTAACTAACTACCCTTAATTAATTACATCGCTTAATTAACTTCTAAATAAATTTTATTAATTAATTCTTAAAATAATTACAAAAAGTAATTAATTCTTAATTACTTTCACTAAGTAATTATCCTTTTTATTAATTACATAAAGTAATTAAACCAAGACTACTTCCATTCTTCAATACTTCACTAAGTAATTACACTTATCAATTCCGTTTAGTATCTATACTTAATCAATCCTCAAATGATTATCTTTAATTAATAAACAAATAAATTAACTTAAGTTAATCACATTCATTGTATTAATTACAATTGGGTAATTCATCCCTTAGTTACCTTATAACCAATTAATTAATCTTTAATTACAGGCTAATTATTCTTTAACTATTAATTAATAAACCTTAATTATTAATTTATATCCCTTAATAAAAAATTAATCAATCATTAATTACCAGTTAATTAATTCTTAATAACAGTTAATTATCCTTTAATAAATCTTTAATTGTGGATTAATTATCTCTTGATTAATAATTAACAAAAATTAATTATTTATTAATAAATAAACTTAATTTAGTACTTCTTAATTACCAACTAATTAACCTCTAATTGCTTAATTAAGTAATTTCTAATTACGAATTAATTAATTTCTAATCATTAATTAATCAATCATAATCATTAATTAATTAAATTAATCAATTATTATTAATTAATTACTTAATTAATCCTTTATCCTTAATTGATTAAATAAATTAATTAAACTTAAATCTCTTAGTTAATTTAATCAATCTCAAATCATTAAAACTTTAGTTATCTTTAGATAAAACATCATCTTATTTAATGTGTTAATTATCATTAACACCTTAAACATTTAACTTTTAAAGATTATCTTCCTTTATTAAATCTTTTTAATTGAGATTTTAAAATAAGTTAAAAATTTACTTAACAATTTCAAATTAAACACTTTCCAAAATTTTCTCAAATCAAGTATTCACAAACATTTATTCTTTTATAAAGAATAGATTTTAAAAACAAGATTCATTTCACAATTTAAACTTACTTTATTTAAATTTGAAAATTTATTTTTATAGAAACTTTTTAAAACTTTTGGAAACTATTTTTAATCTTGCTTCGGGTCTAACCCAAACATCACTCGAGAGCCACTACGGGTTCCTCTCCTTTACCACCTTTTTAAAAAAAAACTTAGTTAAATTTTAAGTTTAAAAACCTGGACTCGAAACTCACTCAAACTACTAGGGCATAAACTCGAGTCACCTCCCTCAATCACTCGAGCCTTACTTCGAGTCAAATCCTGCCCAAAACACAGATACACCAGAAACCTCCGTGCATCCTGCACCATCCACGGCGAAGCTCCGACCATCGCCTATACTTCCCACTCGTCCACGATCGCCTGCCTCTTCGATCCAAACACCCCAATCTCAATCACAAGCCTGCAAATGAAATCAAGCTATTCAACAGAAACTGGAACCAGAAACATCACTAGAAAAAGTCTCAAACCTCATGTCTCCGATCCTTGGACATCGCGCCACCACGTTCATAGCTTCGTCAGACAACCACGCCACCATTCCTAGAATTTCGTGCCACTCGATGCACCATAGATGACGTCGTCCTGCAAATTTCGACCACAACCCAATTTAGGGTTTAAAACAAAATTGATCAACCCCCAACACCACGGTGGTTTAACCACCTTCCAGACATTTTTGCCGAACACTCCTATACCCCGACCTCCTCCAGTCGAAGCCCCGACCACCAAAGATGCTTCGACTACCAGAAAATCCCAAAAACACAATTTCTGGTTAATCCAGAATATTACATTCAATACAAAACTAAAAATTATGATTTATCTCTTAAAATTCATGATTTAAGACAAGGATTCATGTTATAAAAGAAAAACAAAAGATTGCAGAGTTTGAATTTTAACATATGTCAAAAATTCTTACTGTCATTTTCTTTCCGAGGTGATATTAAAACTTTTTTACTTAATTATAATTTCATAGCTTAGATTAGGTTTAAACAAATAATTCTTGTTTGCATTCCAAAATCTGACGAGGAGCAAATGATAAGATTTTGAATTTTGATCAATCTTTAAACTCTGAAATATAAACAGAGATATACTCAGGCAACCAAACATGCACACTTCAATCAGATGCATATACACAGAGATTATACTTATATATACATATGCAAAGCACTCTCCAACACAGCAATTCACATGCAACAACTTTCATTTACTTAAGCTTTTTTTTTACGTAAATGTTTACTCACCTTTTTGAATGTTGAATAAAGAGTTGAAAAGGCTTTGATTTGAAACAGAGAAGCTTTGATTTCCTGAAAACAAGAAAGCTTGCTTTAAAAACTGAAATGCTTTGAAAACTTGAAATCTTGAAACTAGAAATCCTTATTAACTTTGATTCTTCTTTAGATTTTCTTGCTTGAACCCTCGAAAATGTTACCAGCTTGAAGATAAATGGTTACAGACTTGATTTTGAAAAGAAAAATGTTTGCAGGATATTTGAACTTGAGTTTGAGCTTTTGAAAATGATTACAGGTTTGAGGATATATGGTTACAGGTTTTGTTTATAGGGCTTGATATATTTTAAGGGATGTTTACAAGCTTTGGTGCAAAAATGGTTACAGGGTTTTTGAAAAAACATTGCAGATTTGGTTTTGAACTTGTAAAATGTTTTATAAGGCATTGATTTGGTTTGAGAGATGGTTTCAGGCTGTAGATTCTTGTGGATTTCTGGTTTTTTGAAAATAATTTATAGGTTTGAAATTTCTTGCATTGAAAATGAAAAGATAAGGAAAGAAAAAGAAGAGAGGGGAGATGAATGTTTATAAAGAGTAAATTAGAATTTATTAAAATAAAAGAAAATGAAAAAAATAAAAGAATGACACTTGTTATCACAACTTACATTTGTCATCTACAATTATTAATCACCTAACACATGTATTTAAAGAAACTTATATATTAACACTTGTAATTATTCAACTTTATATTATTTAAAATGATTTAAAAACCTTTTATAATGAGTTCTCCTAATTAATTAGTACTTTTAAATAAATAAATACTTTTCTAAATTTATATAAACAAAATCTTTTAAAGAATTAAAAATAAAAACTAATTATATTCTAAATAAACTCATATATAAAATATATAATCCATTTTCAAATGATAATGTAAAACTATTGTATTTATTTACTATTAAATAAACACTTCCTAAATTTATATAAATTAATTTTATTTTAAAGAACATATTATAAAACAAATCTTAATTTAAATAAAAACCTTTTTCATATATCTTATATCCAAAATAATTTTTTCAAAATAATTATCTTTAATAATTCAAATTCAATTTAAAAATCCAACTTAAAAATCAATTCAAATAAATAATATTAATTTAAACAAACACATTATTAAATTTGTAAAGAATTATTTTATTTAATATTAACTTAAATAAATATATATATATATATATATATATTTAAACAATACTTATTATATTTGAAAATAATAAGTCTATTTATATCTATATTTAAAAACATTACATTATTATTTATTGTTTGAAAATATCAACTTTTACCAATTTTAAATAATTTAATAAGGAGATTATCACATTTTAAAGTCCTTGAAATTCCGAGATATCACATAAGACAACTTGTATGGACAAATGCTTTCACAACATCGTCATCAGAGGACGATGAGAATTCTAAGCAGAATTATTTCTTAAAGGTAACGCTTAGCCTCAAGCCCCATCAACCGGGAATGACTAAAACCGGGAAGATGCAATAAGGCTAAGTGGGTTGCACCCAATTAGGGTTTCTTTTCACTTTTCTAGATATCCTCAGAAACCTATATATTATAGATATGGTTGTGCATGAAAGAAGTAGCACTTGATTGTAAGGGTGTGAACATCCGGGGTGATAACATATTCGGTCTATCCAAGTTAATGGTAGGTCGGTCCTATGCAGTAGGGGATCCTGGCGAGGTCCTTGGTACATTGTTCTAGAGGGGTACTGTGATGGGCGGTACCCCAATGGCCCAGCCATTGTACGAAATCCATTCTCCAATAAGCGTCGTACAGTTTTGATTGTGTCGAACTATGTTGAAACATGAGATGTGAGCATTTCAGCTATTTTCTATTTACTTGGTTTAGACACTATTATATTATCTGATGATTTTGATAAAAATTGTTTTGGTTATCGTAAGGTAAAAACCCGTCGTGTTTATGTGTGACGTGGTCTTATGAGATACCTTTGTTTTCAAAGGATTTTGAGAAAAGTTAATAATTAAAATTAAGTGTGGTTTCCCATGCTTGTTTCCCAGACTGACTTGGGTGTTATTTATTATAATGCTCGGGTCAGATTGAGTATTACAGTTTCAGGTTAGAATGCTATGGAGCTTAAGAGGCAAGTTAGAGGAGTTCGGACGTATTTCCGTACTTGGTTTATATTTCTACTGTGTGAGGACAAGTGATTATAACTGTCCAGATTGATATGTTGATTTTTGTACTCTGATGATTGTAGGTATAAACAGATACAGATTTTTTGCATAAAAATCTTTTATTATATATTATATTTTGTTCCGTTGCGATTGCGAGATTTTGTGTTTGTTGTTCAATTTTCTTCTACCTTTTCCATCTTCACCCCTAAAGATTCGTATTTTCGTTCAATTGAGTTGAACTGATGTGAATTATGGTTGACTCAAAGGGGTACGAAGGTCACTTTACCTTTGGTATCAGAGCTAAAAGTTAAGCGAGAACCTTGGTTCTGGTGGGGATTTACTCATAAGAGACAGCGTCAGTAGTACCTTAGAATGAATTTGAGTGTATTAATAAATATGAGCGCATATTTGTTAGTGAATATAAAATGGTTTGTATTGTGTTAATTTATTTGTTAAGTGGTATGTAAATTCTGTTTGACTAGTGGGATGCCACCAAATCGATAGGAGTTTCTAAACACTTAAACATGGTAAACCGACAAAGTATGGTTTTGAAGCGGGTAAATGAAATAATTTTACCCAAACTATATTTTGATATAAACGAGAATAATTTTCTGAAAATTATTATAGCAGTGCGTTTGGTTGTTGTTATAAAATCAAAATAAGATTATAAAATTGGAAATAGTTATATATAACCAAAGGGAGATTGTATAAATGTGAATTATACAAATCAGTTAAAAACTATAAATGGATTCAAACTAGAATTTGAAGATATAAAATCCCGAAAGCTTTGAGAAATGTTTTAATTGGGTTTAAACTAAGTATTTGAAAAAAATTGAAATCCCGTAAATTTAAAAATGTTTTCCAAAGTGGTTGAAAGAAAAATGGAGTTAAATTTGAGATTTTTGATAAAATAATGTTTTAAATGGATTTTGGAAGTGATATTGCACTGAACTCGCTTCAGTCACTGCAAAATAATTCTTATGATGAAGGTTGTATCATCAATATTCAATTTTGAATTTCTAAGTGACGGATTGCTACCAGGGTAGTTTAATATGGAGATTTTTGGGGGAAAACAAATGTTGTTTTGAAAATTTTCGATGGAATTGATTTGGATAAAATCAGGTTGATTTTGAAATTCAAAGGAAGTGGTTTGTTAAGCCAAAAAGAGTATATATTTATATATTTGATTTCAAAGTGATTTGAAATATATACCAGGTGTTTGAATTCTAGAATTTTAATATAAATGTTGGAAAGAAAAAACCTCAAGAATGAGTTATGAACTTATAAAATGAGAACAATTTTAATAAGAAAGGAAAGTATGGAGTTTGAGTTTTGGGAAATAAGTTTTAACTTAAGTAAGTTAAAGTAGATTTTGTGAATTGAATTTAACTTAAGGAAAGTTAAACAAATTTATTGGAAATTGAAACAATAATAAATTCGAATGGTGAAATTGCTATATGAATATAAGTAAGGAAGTGGAAAATTTTGAAATTGAAATTGAACTCTTACTTGATTAAATTGAATGAATTAAAAATACATTTTTTGGAGTGAAATTTAATTTAAATATGAATAACTCGAATATGGCTTTGAAATTTTGGTTAAAAGGAATTGAAATTTAAATAAAAAAGGTGAACTAGAATTGAATTAAATATGTAAGTGTGAATTACAAAGTGACTATATAACTATAAGTTATAAAATTGAATTGGATTAGAAATAATGTTGAATTTAAGTAAATACAAATTTTAAGTGGTAAAGTAATTATATAAGCATAAGTGATAAAATTTTGAATGAAATAAAATTGAATTGAAAAACTAGAATTGTGAATAAATAAATTTGAATGGGTTATAAAAATTGAAATAAATGGAATAAAGATATACTTAGGCTATAAATAAATGTAAAATCTCGAGTTAAGAATAAAATTTGAATATATTCGAGTACAAGATTGATGGAAATGTGAAAAATAAGTTATGTGACTTATAAAAATTGAAAACCCAAAATAAAAATGGTTTGATATTTTGGTGAAGGAAATAAAATCAAAACTTGAATTATAAAATAAATTTGAACTTAAGTAACTTAAAAGAAGTATTTTTGAGACAAAATTCAGATATTGAGTTATAAATTTGAAGTGAACCGATTATATAATTGATTAGTTAATTGAATATAGAATGCACACTAATTCGGTTGAAAAAAAGGGATTATGGATTAAAAGTGGATATTGGAACCTGAAATTGAGTTATAAATAAAATTCGACTTAAATGTAAGTGAATGAAATAAAATTGGAACAAGCTGAATAAGATAGAAATGGATTGAAATAGGAATGACTTAAGTCATAAATAAATTCAGTTTAAAGTGTAAATAAATTGAATATGACCTTGGATATGAATTAAATGAATTCAAAAATGAATTTGAATATGGATTTGAATTTGAAGTAGATTAAGTGAATGAACTAATTAATTAGTTAGTAGACGAATTAGAAGTTGGTTGAAATGAAAATAAACTTAAGTTATAAGGTGGAGATAGTATAAAGTAAAGGATTAACTTAAGTAGATATTTTGGATAGAGTTTTGGCTCAAATAAATTGTGAAATGATTATTAAATAAATAGCGTGGAACGATTCCAAGCTTAACAAAATAGATTTGAATATAATAAATGTGGATATTAATGAAACGTAACTGAATTGGTTGAGAATAAATTGAAATGGAATAGAATTAAATATAAATTTATTTGGAATCAATTTAAAATAGCTATAAACTGAAATGATTATTTTATTTAAATGAATATCGCCGAATTTCCTAGGAAAAAATTGTCGTTTGGCTTAAACGAAAGTAAATAAAATTTTATGAATAAATAGAATATTAATAAATTGATTTTAAATCAATTTGGAATGGATATGTGTTTGTTTGATGTAAAATGAATTGTATGCAAATAATTTGGTTGCAAATCATTTGAATTGAATATAATGATATATGGATTGATTGGAAGAAATTAAATTGGTGTTGGAACCTCATAATTACATATAATATATGTTTGGAATGATGGAGTTATGAAGTTTATGTGTTTTAACTATTTAAATAAGTGAAATATTGATGAGTTTTCATGTTTCGGTACTTATGTGTTTTAATTAACTAAGTACAGGTACCCGGAGGCCGTTTGACTGGTTTTTGGTCACGCAAAATTACATAAAAAATAAGCCGCTTGCTTAAAAACGCTAAATAATGTATATTTTCGGATTAAATACCGCAAAATTTAAAATAATGATATATATTTTGTTTTTCGACTGTGTGGGTCGATGTATATATATTTATCTCTCTTGTCATATTGCAAAAGGTCCTCCGTACAAAGGAGACTCTGCCAAATTTTATTATAAATTCATACGTTAGAAATTTTTTATAAATTTATGGAAAAAAAATTTAACAAAAAATTGATTTCGAATTTGTAGTTGGAATAAAAAATTTTGAATTAGAAATGCGAACTAATGTTTGGTAAGGACTAAATGAGAAAAGTGGATGTCGAGTTTTCACTAAGTGGGTTTTGGTAAGTTAGTGGGGTTGGAGCATTTTTCTTTCCTTAGGAATTTCGGAGACGAAATTCTTTTAAGGGGGAGGAATGTAATGATCCGGATTTTTCGTCGTTCGATTATGGATATTTAAATGGTTTTAAATATTGGATTTGGGATTATAATAGAGTTAATGAGTTTTTAAAATTAAAATTTCAAACGATTTTGTAAAATTTTGAAATCGTACATTTAATCGACACGATAAAATAGCGATCTGAGGCATAGTCTCCGAATTCAAAGAAACCAGTTCCATCGGATATGTTATAGTGTATTATTATCAGATTTCATATTTCATAGCATTTGGATTTATCGTTTGGTCGCACGTGATAGAAACGAGCTAAAATTAATATCGAATATTCAATATAATAATTTGGTTCAAAAAGTTATCTTCTCCATATGATCGAATTGGGACTCAAAACCTTTTCCATTATGTTCGGAATAGGGATATAACATTATAAACACCTAGCGACACGCCTCGATAGGGGATTGAGATTTTGATTTGTGAAAATCGAGATGTTTTAAAACTTAAATAATATAATTACATGTTGACTTGACCTATATTTTCACATCAACACTTTTTCCTTCAATTTAGAGCTACTGTAGCTCACCTCCTTCACGCAATCTTTCACTCAGTTCAAAAATCACTTCCCTTTTCCCCTCATTTCTTTTCAACCCAGAATTGATTCGGAAAAAAATTCGCGAAGCTGTCTTCTTTCCCTTTTAAAATCGCATATGCCCTCTTTATTTTTCAAACAAAAACAAAAGAATCGGCTCGAACATAAAAAAAATAAAAATCAATATATAACAAACTAAAATGGTGAATCGTTTGGGCTGGAGGAGACACTCGCCTGAGATTCATTTTGTGAGGACCCGCCCTTCTACTCCCAGAAAGACGTATCATCAAATAAGAAAGAAAGGGGTAGAAATAGAAAAGAATAGAAAAGAAAGAACAACAATATCAGAATCTCACAGTGGAACGAAGCAAAATATAATACATCACATAACTATTACATAGTTTTACATATATCAGGGTTATACAATACAATACACATGACAGTCATATAAATACATCTGACACTATATACATCAGAGATACAACATACATCAACTACACAGCGGAACTAGATAGATATATATATATACACACATCTGGGGGTCCTGCTCCAAGCTCCTCCAGAAATCAAAGTCCAAAACCTATCACTTGGCTACTCATAAAAATTTGAGTACCCAGGAGTTTATGAAAGACAAAAATATAAACAACGGGTCAGACATGGGTCTGGTATGAGTAAACGGTTTAAAGTTGTTTAACTTTGAAAAACATTTGAAAATAAAGGTATCACGTAAGACTCCCCACAAATAAATACAGGTAAGTTTTTACCTTATGCTAACCAAAACATTTTGTAGGAAATCCAGTGATATTATAATAGTGTCTAGGGTTTTCAAGTAAATAGAAAATAGCCGAAATTGTTACATGATTAAATTCCAGCTACTAGCCATGAAAGTGGATAATACAAATCAAAACCGTAGGGTCTCGTAGGGAAAATGGGTTTCCATCAATGGCAGGGCTACTGGGGTGTGATATCCTAGAATTTTTGGCAATATAAATTTAATAATCTATGTTTAAAATTAAATTAATTTGATAATTTTTGTTAATAAATTTGAATTGATTTAATAATCTTCTTTAATAAATATTTAATTATTGAATTTATATTTTAATAAGCTAATAAATTATTTTCTATTTATAATATGTATATGTATATATACACTATAAATAGATAAGTTTGGTTTTATATTTAATTAATATAGCATATTTTCTAATTATAATATTTTGAAATTGGGAAATTAGGATTTCTTTAATTTAAGCTTTCAAAAGCTATTTAATAAAATAACTAAATGATTCTTAATATATAAGATAAATGTTTTATTTGTTTAAAATATATTTTAACTTAAATTTGAATATAAATTTAGATTAAAATAATGTAACGACCCGCACATCCGTACCCCTTGAGTCAACACTATTCTACCAAAAATCAACTCAAGTTGCACAGAAATACGAACCATTTGGGTTAAAGAAGAAGAGGTAGAAGAAGAGAAAACAAAATCAACATCAGAATCTGACCATCGCAGTGGAATAAAATATAATAGATAATAAATAATCTTTACTCAACATCAAATATTTCTGTTTATATATTACATCATCAGAGTACATCAATCACAGCACAACACCAATATCATACAATGGATACACAACTCAAACATCGGAATATATATAAACAAGTACGAGAGTACGTATCGTCATCCACCTCGTCTCCTGAGCTCCACAATATCATATCCTGTATCCTATAATACTCGGTCTGACCCGAGCATTATAGTTAAATAATACCCGAGTCAGTCTGGAATACCAGCGTGAGAAAATCACACCCAATTGATTATTAAAGTTTCAAAAATCCTTTGGAAAACAAAAACATCTCGTAAGACCACGCCACAAATAAACATGTCGGGTTTTTACCTTACGATAGCTAAAACGATTTTTTTATAGAAATCCTCTGATATTATAATAGGGTCTATATACAAATACTTATAAAATAGCCGAAATTGTTACGTTCATTAAATTCTAGCTACTAGCCACAAAAGTGGGTAATACAAACAAAACTCGTACAAGGCTCGTATGGGGAATGGATTTCCAACTAATGACTAGGCACTGGGGTACCACCTGTCACAGTACGGGGCCTAGATCACCGTACCGAGGATTACTCCCTTCATCCCCTGCAACACAAGGCCGGAACCATTCCTTACTGAACAGTCCCGAACAAGATAAACCCCGTGGTTGGCGTGACCAACCACCCACTAAGCCGAAATTTATAAAAAGGGACATCTAGACAGGGGAAATATCTTGTCCTGCTTGGGGATAATCCACCTAACCTTGCTGCATATCCCCTGATTTTCAGTCATTCCCGGTTGATGAGGCTTGAGGCTAAGCGTTACCTTTTAGAACGTTTCACTTAGAATGTCCATCGTCCACCTAACGATGTTTCGCAAGCATTCTTCCATACAAGTCCGTCCCGGGTTCGAAGGGAACCGAAGGCACTATTCCTACTACATCCATTTTGGAAATATCCTCAGGATTAGTAGCGACTAGCACTTGCACTCCAATGCTCCATCTTCGAATCCAAAATCGTTACACGAAACGTACAAACCGGATCGAAGTGGTTTTCGAGAAATAAATCTCGATCCCGGTCTCTTCGAAACGATCAACGCATTGTCCAATATTGGTATTCGGTTATTTAACTATCAATTAATACAACCATCAACCAATAAATAATTTTCCAAATTATTTATTAATCTCCAAAAATATCTTCACAAGATACATTTCTATTTCCAATCCTTTGAAAACAGTTTTCAAAACATCTTTCTACTCAGAATCAACTTTCCCAAATATTTTATATTCCCTTTGAAATCACCAAGCACAAAACTAGATTTTTAAAAATAATTTAAAACACTTTTCTTTGAAATATACTTTAGAACATTAAAACTACTTCAATGATTTGAAAAAAAAAATACTATATGAATATTTGAAAATAATGTTACTTTATAAAATATAACTAAATTTTTTTTAATCTTAAACAAACTACTAAGTCACTCTTTAAATAATTACTACTATAATAGATTAAAAGGAAAGACTTACTTCATAATTTAAATATTTAGAAATAATAAAATTTCCAAACTTGCTTTTAAAATCAACTTAAAACTTTTAATTTATATTTAAAAATTTGCTTTGAAACGTACTTGGTTATCCAGGGAGAAGTTCCAACTTCAATCACTTAAATCAATTTCCCAAATTGATTTCAAATTTATCTCATTTGAAATAATTTTCTTTAATTGCTTAATTCATTTCAAAATTCATAAAGTATGGACTTAATTATTATGATTGTTATTTTCCGTTTGATTCTAAAACTTTTAACGGAAATATACAAATTCCATATTTTTTCCAATTTCTTCTTTATTCTTTTAATAATTTAAATCTTAACCTTTAAATAAATGTTTCGTTCTTTTAAATAATAACACTGAATTTTTACAATTCATTAACTTTCTGATTTACTCAAATTTTCCTTTTATTCCCACGATTTATTTATTAGAAATTTAAAGTCACTCTATTTCTTCTCCAATTCATTCTTCAATCTATTTAAATTTCCTAAATTAATTTACTTACAATTTCACTTCTTAAATTTTCTTTTCCAAAATTCAATTTATATATTTTTGGTAATTCATTATTCCCAATTAGATCCAATCGAACCATAACATTCAATATACCAATTGCCAATAATATCAATAATATTCATCACATAATATAAAATAATCACAACTGAGGGTATTAAACAATTTAAAAAAATGTTGAGGGATCCAGTTGGATCCCACCAACCTATTTTCCCTGCATCCACAAATATTAGCACAATATAATATGCCACTTTCAAAGTGATATCATACTTTATCATATCAATCAATTCAAGCATTCAAACCATTATTTAAATTTAACTATTTGGATTTAAATTTAAAATTTTAAACTGAGTGAGATTAACTCACCTTTGCTATTATTGTTGTAATCACTCCAGTCTCGACTGATTTAGACCTTGATTTTTAATTTGGCGAATATCCCCTTTTTACTTAAATCTAAAATCCCAGCTGACTCTGATCGTTCCCAAATTAATTCCAAATGTCGTATTCATTAATTTTGGAACTCGCACGAAAAATTTACAAATTTTATATAAGCTAACGATTTATATGTAATTAACTAGTTACTCATAAATTAAAAAAAATTCAATAACCTTTAATAGTCAAGTCTTAATTTCCTTACTGAGCAGAAATTCACGTCCTCCCTCCTGCTGCTACAGTAAGCAAGCTAAACCTACCTCGATCGAAACCTTCACACGCCTCATCACAGCCCCCAATTGTCCCACCATCCTTTGCTACTGAACTCGCCTAGCACTTCCAGGCACACGAGATCGTTATAGTGCACCAAACTCAAGATCGACGACGAACGCTCGAATCCCCTCCACTGCCTCGTGCGCTCCCTTGTCGCTGCACCATCTACCTCTGGCCTCCCTCGTGTGTGCGCGTTGTTCTTAAGTCGAGTGCCCTTAATTCGAATTCGCCCCCTACCAGCAATTCGAGTACACCATCGCTCCAGGCCCCGAATTCCACTACCGCTCTGCCTTCCATCGCCGCTTTGTTCGATCGCGAAACCCTCTTTTTTTTTTGAATGAAGAACTCGGCCTCTATGAACTGAAAGGAGGGAAGAAAACAATCAAGTCGCGATTGTTTTGGGATGAAGCTGCCATTATAGGTTTCGTTGATTTTGATTGAAGGAGATTTGTTCGGCTATCTCAATTTAAACTGAAGAATAAAGGAAAAAAAACAAGGAGCGGCCATTATCAAAATTTCCTAACACTCGTTCGGTTCTCTGCGAATGAGGGTTCGCGAATTTACTAAAAAGGGGTGATTTTGGCTTCTCGAAGAAGGATGAAGAATCATGTTTGGTAAGCCAAAGGTAGTGTGCTCTGCACGATCCTATCGCCGTGATTTTTAAGCTGAAAAGGAAAGAATTTTGACAAGATATAAGTTTGACTATTTAAAAATAATGTATAAATTTGGTTTAAATTTAAATTTGAATTGAGTCGAATTACCGAACCTAAATTCCCTACTTCCTATCGCCGCGTGCCGCTAGGCGTTTATAATGTTAAACCCCTATTCCGAACACAATAGAAAAGGTTTCGAGTCCTAATTCGATCGTAAGAAGAAGATAGCTTTTTGAATCGAATTAAAATATTAAATTTTCGATTTAAATCTCAGCGCGTTTATATATCGTACGCTTACATAACAACTCCGATCATAACGAAATTTGAAATCCGGTAATAATTCAATATTACGGACTCAATGGAACTGGTTTCGTCAAATTCCGAGAATGTGCCTCGGAAGGCTAACTTTAAATTCAATTTAAACGATATAAATTTTCAAAACTGAACAATCCACTGTTAAATTCAATTTTAAAACTTCTATTACCCTTAGTGTTATTAATATAAATTTTATAAGCCTTCAAATTATATTTTAACAGGCTTAAAATCTCAGGTTTCATATTTTATCCAATTCAAATTATTTAATTCAACAATCTAATTGTCAAATGAATTATGATATTCGTAACTTAAGTTGAGAATTAACCTTTAAATACTTAAAATCAATTAAATATTCCGATTTTAGATGCTCGAAAATTCCGGGTCGTCACATTCCTTCCCCCTTAAAAGAATTTCGTCCCCGAAATTACTAATTAGGAAGAATGGTCCAATACCCGTTTATTATTTTCCTAAACCAAACAGTTTTCTAACAATTCAACATCTTACCAATTATCTTTTATATAAAGACTCATTATCTTTCTTACTAACTTCCAAACCTTTCTCTAGTTCCAAACCATACCATTTGTTTAACCATTCAAGTTTCAATTTAAAACCAAATTTTGAATTATCAAAATTTTCTCAAAATTTTTCTAACTCCCTAAACTCCCGAAAAATTTCGCCAGCGTCTCCTTTGCGCGGCTGACTCGGTACAACTACAAAGTGGCTCTACGGCCTCCCAAATCCAAAAAGAAAACAAAAAGGCCAAGTGGCTCAATCCAAATCCCAATCAAATTTCATACCAAATTTAAATACATACCTTTTTGTCGAGCATTTCAAATTTATCTCTTGGAACCAAATCAAATTTCCTTCTCTTTTTATATACCTGCATATCCGGTTTAGCACCAGTATCCAATCACAATATTCCCAAAACATTTTATCGACTTTCTTACAAAATGTCAATATATATTCATTTCAATATTATCTTAGATTATATTTGTATTATCAATTTCCAATCTAGAATTTACCATTCCTTTCTTAAGTTAGTATAAACATTTTATATGTCTCTTATCTTTATTTCCCTTTATCTCTTTTAGTTTATACTTATTTCTATCCAAATCGATTTCCACATTACATATGTATTTCTTTTATTTTTAACTTTGAATTTTTAAATTTTATCCTTCATTTATAACTAATTTAAGTCATTACTTTAATTAGTTTCATTTACTAACTTATTTCAGTTTCCAATTCTAAATAGTTTTGTCGTTAACGAAATTTTCCAAAATTTCGAAAATTTTCTAACTCCCAAAATTTCTAAATTTTTTTGGCAAAGTCCCCTTTGTACGGAGGAGCTTTTGCAATTTGACAAAAGAGATAAATATATATACATCGACCCACACGGTCGGAAAAACCAAAAACAGTTCATATTTCCTATTTTTATTGCGTAGGCGTACCTTATTTAGCATTTTAAGCAAGCAGCTTATTATTTTTAGCAAATAGCCCAACCCAAATCCAGCCATACGGCTTCCAGGTACCTGTACTTACTCAATTTAAAATGTAAGTGCCAAATATATGCAGTTTAACTACATTTCACTTATTTATAATAGTTAAAACATATGAATTCTAAAAGAAACTCATACCAAACATTTTCCTGTAAGCAATTTATATAGTTTCCATGCCTATTCAACTGTTCCAATTTATTTATAACCATTTTCACTCAATTCGGATGGTTTTCGATTCATTCGTATACAACTCCATCAATTTGAATGGTTTAGAACTCAATTGCTTACTTTTAATTTATTCTTAAGCAGATTGAACTCATATTTAATTCAATTGCTTTCAAAATCAATTTATTTTACTTCTATCAACTCATAGAATTTTAATTACTTCCATTTACATCCAATGATAATTTATTCTTCGCAATTTGACAAGATCTATGTGAATAAATAAGTACTTGAGTTTTATAATCAATTTTAAATGGATTTCAACTCAATTTATACTCAATTCTATTCCATTTTAAATGTATTCACAATCCATATATCCTCATTTTCATTGCATTTCAAATTTTAATCCATCCTCACTCATTTACCATCCATTTATTTACATTTCATTCCATGTTAGTTTATTCCAAACTATTTTATTTAGCTCAAAACAAACCAAGCTATATCATTCAATAACCATTTCTCGACTTATTTAAACCACATTTCATTTGATACTTATTTATTCCATCATTTATTTATTCAATATAATGAGTTTATCCACATTCACATAAACCATTCTAATAAACTCAAAACATTCTATTTTCCTTATTGTCTCAAGTTATTTCAATGCCTTAATAATTTTTAAAGGTTTACAATTATTTATTTAAGCATTTTCGTTCCAATAAATATTATCGGCAACTCACCAAATTTTATTTCAATTAAAATTTATTTATTTTTTTACTCGGTTTAAAACCAATCCAATATTATTAAACTTTGTTTAAGTTGAATTCAATTCAACTCTCCTTCCTTCATTTAGCTTAAGTCAATTTCCTTCAATTTTATTCAAAGTTTACACCTAAACTCATTTTCATTTTACAAGTAAATTTTCTCTTTTCAATTTAACTTGATTTTATTCTAATCAATCCCATTTTAAATCTGCAAATTTCATTTGATTGGTTATTATAAAATTTAACTTTCCAGATTCAACTCATCCCATTTATTATCTGGCTATTTTTCAGGTTATCTTCACTTATTTGGATTTTATTTGCACATTCAAACCATTTCTATTTTAATCCATTTACATTTTTTTTGATATATTCCCAATTATATTTAATTTGTTAACGCTTCAAGTTAAATTTTAAATTTATATCTCACGTTTTGAATCCACTATTCATTTTCAAATTACCCTTCACTTTTAAATTACCATTCAATTTTATTAACTTACATTGCAATTTCATTCACAAATCAATTAATCAATTTCAAGGCCACTTTTAACTATATTTTCCTCATCGACAATGTAAGTCAAATTTAATTATAACTTGAGTTTTATTTTCAAATCTCATCGTAAACTCACAATTCAATTTCATTAACTAATTTATTAACAAATTAGTTCTCTCCTTTTTATAGCACAATACTTGATTTTATTTCCAAATATCACTTCATTTAATTTTCTTAGTTCACATTATTTTATAATTCAAGTTTGGATTTTTATTTATTTTTCAATTCATCAAAAATATTTATTTTGGGTTTTCTATCTCACCTTCAAATTTAACAAGTCACAACTTATTGTTTTATACAATTCCATTCAGCATAAACTTGAATATATTCATCTTTTATTTTTTTTAACTTAAGCCTTCTATTTATTTATATCCCAAGCATATTTTTGTCACCTTGGATTTTAATTCTTTTATAAGTTATTCTAATTTATTTACTTCAATTGAATTCCCATCCCAACTCAATTTTACTTTAACTCGGATTTATTTAACTCAATTCGATTTCCACTCAATTCGAATACAACTGGATATTGTTTCAGCTTATTCAATTAATTTCAATCCAGTCAAATTTTTATTTCCAACTCCAAGTTAATTTTCATTTTCAATTTTTCTCTTTAAATTTTAAATTCCAACCTTCAAAGTTTATATTCCATTCCTGATTTAAAATCATCCTAACTTATAAACTTATAACCCATCTTATCAGGATTTTTAAAATACCGGCTTTTGGTTTCAAAAAATTTTGAAATCTCCAACATCGCAATCACACTTCTCAAAAATTAAATCAATCATGGCTTTTATTTCAACAAATTTCCTTTTGAAATTTTCAAAACAACCAACTTTTCCTGAACAAAACAATTTGGCAGCAATCCATCACTTCGAAATTCGAAAATGAATACTGATGATGCGGCCGTCATCATCAGAATTATTTTCCAATAATCCAGGTGATTTCAATGCTATATCACTTTCAAAATCCATTTCAAACAAATTTCCTTTCAGAAATACCTCCAAACAATGATGCCATCATTTATCTTTAAAAATACTTCCAAATCCCCGGGATTTAAATTTTCAAATCTTGCTTAAATAAGTTTTAACTATATTTCTTTTGTACAGTTTATGCTTAGACAAATTCTCATTTGATTATATTTCAATTTTATAATTACATTTATAATTCATATTTATACATTTCATTTTGTAATGAATTTATTTCCTTGAACTTTGGTTATTTTCTATTTCTAGTTAAATTTTCACTTAACAATGATAATATTCTAAAATTACCATTTCTAACATCCAAGCAACCATATATTAGCTAAGATAGTTTACAAAACTTTTATTTATATCAAAATATATTTTGGGTAAAATTATTTCATTTACCCACATTTAAAACAATACCGTGTCAATTGTTCTATTCAAGTGTTTAGAAACCCCTTCGATACAGTTGTACAGACTGTGCCGACGAAGGTTCATATGCCACTCAATAAACCAATCAACACAATATTAAAACAATTTTTTATACTCACTAACAAATACGCGATCATATCTATTAATACGCTCAAACTCATTATAGAGTACCATAGACTCTATTTTAAATGAGTAATTCCCACCAGAGCCAAGGTTATCACCAACCTATGCTCTGATACCAAATGTAACGACCCGCACATCCGTACCCCTTGAGTCAACACTATTCTACCAAAAATCAACTCAAGTTTCACAGTAATACGAACCATTTGGGTTAAAGAAGAAGAGGTAGAAGAAGAGAAAACAAAATCAACATCAGAATCTGACCATCGCAGTGGAATAAAATATAATAGATAATAAATAATCTTTACTCAACATCAAATATTTCTGTTTATATATTACATCATCAGAGTACTTCAATCACAGCACAACACCAATATCATACAATGGATACACAACTCAAACATCGGAATATATATAAACAAGTACGAGAGTACGTATCGTCATCCAGCTCGTCTCCTGAGCTCCACAACATCATATCCTGTATCCTATAGTACTCGGTCTGACCCGAGCATTATAGTTAAATAATACCCGAGTCAGTCTGGAATACCAGCGTGAGAAAATCACACCTAATTGATTATTAAAGTTTCAAAAATCCTTTGAAAAACAAAAGCATCTCGTAAGACCACGCCACAAATAAACATGTCGGGTTTTTACCTAACGATAGCTAAAATGATTTTTTTATAGAAATCCTCTGATATTATAATAGGGTCTATATACAAATACTTATAAAATAGCCGAAATTGTTACATTCATTAAATTCCAGCTACTAGCCATAAAAGTGGGTAATACAAACAAAACCCGTACAAGGCTCGTAGGGGGAATGGATTTCCAACTAATGACTAGGCACTGGGGTACCACCTGTCACAGTACGGGGCCTAGATCACCGTACCGAGGATTACTCCCTTCATCCCCTGCAACACAAGGCCGGAACCATTGCTTACTGAACAGTGCCGAACAAGATAAACCCCGTGGTTGGCGCGACCAACCACCCACTAAGCCGAAATATATAAAAAGGGACATCTAGACAGGGGAAATATCTTGTCCTGCTTGGGCATGACCCACATAACCTTGCTGCATATCCCTTGATTTTCAGTCATTCCCGGTTGATGAGGCTTGAGGCTAAGCGTTACCTTTTAGAACGTTTCACTTAGAATGTCCATCGTCCACCTGACGATGTTTCGCAAGCATTCTTCCGTACAAGTCCGTCCCGGGTTCGAACGGAACCGAAGGCACTATTCCTACTACATCCATTTTGAAAATATCCTCAGGATTAGTAGCGACTAGCCCTTGCACTCCAATGCTCCATCTTCGAATCCAAAATCGTTACACGAAACGTACAAACCGGATCGAAGTGGTTTTCGAGAAATAAATCTCGATCCCGGTCTCTTCGAAACGATCAACGCATTGTCCAATATTGATAGTCGGTTATTTAACTATCAATTAATACAACCATCAACCAATAAATAATTTTTCAAATTATTTATTAATCTCCAAAAATATCTTCACAAGATACATTTCTATTTCCAATCCTTTGAAAACAGTTTTCAAAACATCTTTCTTCTCAGAATCAACTTTCCCAAATATTTTATATTCCCTCTGAAATCACCAAGCACAAAACTAGATTTTTAAAAATAATTTAAAACACTTTTCTTTGAAATATACTTTAGAACATTAAAACTACTTCAATGATTTGAAAAAAAAACATATTATATGAATATTTGAAAATAATGTTACTTTATAAAATATAACTAATTTTTGTTTTTAATCTTAAACAAACTACTAGGTCACTCTTTAAATAATTACTACTATACTAGATTAAAAGGAAAGACTTACTTCATAATTTAAATATTTAGAAATAATAAAATTTCCAAACTTGCTTTTAAAATCAACTTAAAACTTTTAATTTATATTTAAAAATTTGCTTTGAAATGTACTTGGTTATCCAGGGAGAAGTTCCAACTTCAATCACTTAAATCAGTTTCCCAAATTGATTTCAAATTTATCTCATTTGAAATAATTTTCTTTAATTGCTTAATTCATTTCAAAATTCATAAAGTATGGACTTAATTATTATGATTGTTATTTTCCGTTTGATTCTAAAACTTTTAACGGAAATATACAAATTCCATATTTTTCCCAATCTCTTCTTTATTCTTTTAATAATTTAAATCTTAACCTTTAAATAAATGTTTTGTTCTTTTAAATAATAACACTGAATTTTTACAATTCATTAACTTTCTGATTTACTCAAATTTTCCTTTTTTTCCCACGATTTATTTATTAGAAATTTAAAGTCACTCTATTTCTTCTCCAATTCATTCTTCAATCTATTTAAATTTCCTAAATTAATTTACTTACAATTTCACTTCTTAAATTTTCTTTTCCAAAATTCAATTTATATATTTTTGGTAATTCATTATTCCCAATTAGATCCAATCGAACCATAACGTTCAATATACCAATTACCTATAATATCAATAATATTCATCACAGAATATAAAATAATCACAACAGAGGGTATTAAACAATTTAAATAAATGTTGAAGGATCCAGTTGGATCCCTCCGACCTGTTTTCCCTGCATCCACAAATGTTAGCACAATATAATATGCCACTTTCAAAGTGATATCATACTTTATCATATCAATCAATTCAAGCATTCAAACCATTATTTAAATTTAACTATTTGGATTTAAATTTAAATTTTTAAACTGAGTGAGATTAACTCACCTTTGCTATTATTGTTGTAATCCACTCCAGTCTCGACTGATTTAGACCTTGATTTTTAATTTGGCGAATATCCCCTTTTTACTTAAATCTAAATCCCAGCTGACTCTGATCGTTCCCAAATTAATTCCAAATGTCGTATTCATTAATTTGGACCTCACACGAAAAATTTACAAATTTTATATTAGCTAACGATTTATATGTGATTAACTAGTTACTCATAAATTAAAACAAATTCTATAACCTTTAATAGTCAAGTCTTAATTTCCTTACTGAGCAGAAATTCACGTCCTCCCTCCTGCTGCTACAGCAAGCAAGCTAAACCTACCTCGATCGAAACCTTCACACGCCTCATCACAGCCTCCAATTGTCCCACCATCCTTTGCTACTGCACTCGCCTAGCACTTCCAGGCACACGAGATCGTTACAGTGCCAAAAACTCAAGATCGACGACGAACGTTCGAATCCCATCCACTGCCTCGTGCTCTCCCTTGTCGCTGCACCATCTACCTCTGGCCTCCCTCGTTCATGCGCGTTGTTCTTAAGTCGAGTGCCCTTAATTCGAATTCGCCCCCTATCAGCAATTCGAGTACACCATCGCTCCAGGCCCCGAATTCCACTACCGCTCTGCCTTCCATCGCCGCTTTGTTCGATCGCGAAACCCTCTTTTTTTTTGAATGAAGAACTCGGCCTCTATGAACTGAAAGGAGGGAAGAATACAATCAAGTCGCGATTGTTTTGGGATGAAGCTGCCATTATAGGTTTCGTTGATTTTGATTGAAGGAGATTTGTTCGGCTATCTCAATTTAAATTGAAGAATAAAGGAAAAAAAACAAGGAGCGGCCATTATCAAAATTTCCTAACACTTGTTCGGTTCTCTGCGAATGAGGGTTCGCGAATTTACTATAAGGGGTTGATTTTGGCTTCTCGAAGAAGGATGAAGAATCGTGTTTGGTAAGCCAAAGGTAGTGTGCTCTACACGATCCTATCGCCGTGATTTTTAAACTGAAAAGGAAAGAATTTTGACAAGATATAAGTTTGACTGTTTAAAAATAATGTATAAATTTTGTTTAAATTTAAATTTGAATTGAGTCGAATTAGCGAACCTAAATTCCCTACTTCCTATCGCCGCGTGCCACTAGGCGTTTATAATGTTAAACCCCTATTCCGAACACAATAGAAAACGAGTCCTAATTCGATCGTAAGGAGAAGATAGCTTTTTGAATCGAATTAAAATATTAAATTTTCGATTTAAATCTCAGCGCGTTTACATATCGTACGCTTACATAACAACTCCGATCATAACGAAATTTGAAATCCGGTAATAATTCAATATTACAGACTCAATGGAACTGGTTTCGTCAAATTTCGAGATTGTGCCTCGGAAGGCTATTTTTAAATTCAATTTAAACGATATAAATTTTCAAAACTGAACAATCCACTGTTAAATTCAATTTAAAAACTTCTATTACCCTTAGTGTTATCAATATAAATTTTGTAAGCCTTCAAATTATATTTTAACAGGCTTAAAATCTCAGGTTTCATATTTTATCCAATTCAAATTATTTAATTCAACAATCTAATTGTCAAATGAATTATGATATTCGTAATTTAAGTTGAGAATTAACCTTTAAATACTTAAAATCAATTAAATATTCCGATTTTAAATGATCGAAAATTCCAGGTCGTCACAAATAAAGTTATAAAAATGTTTGTTTTATTTCTTTTTAAAATATTGATAAATAAATATGATTTGTAAATTAAATATGAGAATTTAAATACAACTTATAAATGAAACATTTATTCATTTAAATAACAAATAAGTTACAATCTCCTTTATAAATTTATTTTAAATGATTAAAAATATTATTTTTAAATGATTGTTATATATATTGTTTTTATTTATAAATATAATGGTTTATTTCTTTAAAAACATAGCTATACATATAAATATGTGTTAAAGAGATAATTAATTAAGTTTAAGACTTCATTTACACTTAATTAAAAATACTAATTAATAACAAAAACATGTGTAAACATCTTAGGTTCTAATATAACAAATGTAATCTAAATATCATTTTAAAATGACAAGTGTAAGATTTAAGACATGTGTCATGTTTAATTTTATTTTTCTTTGTTTTTAAAAATAAATCATAAAGGAGTTATATAAACTTACATTTTTCTATTTCTTCCTTTTTCTCATCTTCATTCAAAATCTAAGAATTCTTTCAGCTGAAACCTATTCTCTCAAAACAATCCTCAAATCATATTTAAACTAAGAATCAAATGCATAGAAAACTTCATCTCTTCAAAATGCATATCCTTGTAACTCAAGCTTCCTGCATTCTTCAACTCTGCTCAAATGCATAGCAAATATGTTCCAAAGAAAAAAAAACTGCATTTCTTTTAAATCTGGGAAAAATTTGCCTGCATGCAACAATTAAAGCATCTGCAATCTGGAAGGTAGCAACTACATGCAAGCTAATGACATTTTAAAGCAAGTTAAAAGCATTTCAAGCAAGTTTCAAAAGATTAAAGGATTTTTCAAATCTGTGCTCTGCTCTGCTCATCAAAACAGTGAGTAACTTTTTAATTTAAAAGCTTAAGTATAACAATCTTGTTGCATGTTCATATCTGTAAATCTGTATGGTTATGTGTAATGTTTTAAGTGCATTTCTATATATATGTGTGTGTGTGTGTGTGTAATTGCACGAATATGTGTCTGATAATACAACCTGTAAATGGACTGTTTATATTTTCAAAACTAGATATCTAAACAAAATTGATTTCATTTTGATCTAGGCTTTGCTAGGATTTAAGTTCTAAACCAAAGTTGGTTGTTTCGTTATAAAGTAAATTTTAAAATTTGTTTTAAGTAAAAATAAATTTTGAAGCTCATTGGAAACCATGAATAACAGAGTAAAATAAGTATAAGTGAAAATTCAAATTATATGAATTTATGTTTCAGGGTTATATATCTAAACATCATTCAAAATCATGAATTTCAAACCATGAATTACAATTTATAATGATATATTTGAAGAGCGGTTCAAACTTCACTGTATTTTATATTTTTGGTTAGCACAGTTGATTTTTGTGTTCGATTGAGTTGAGATTGATCTTGGAGATAGTCGAGATTATAGGAATGTTGAGAAAATTATTGGTTTGGGTTGCAATTCATTTTTGATGTTGAGATTTAGATTTAAAGTTTTGAACCCTAGTTTTTACTGGGTTACAAATTTTGCTTGAATTCGATCTCCTCGGTGGATCGAGTTACTTGGGGTTTTAGGGAATGGTGGTTGGAGGTTTGTCGAAGTCGTTGCCTGAGTTTCAAAGGTGATGGTGGCCAGAGGCGCACCAACGTGACGTTGACAGGTTTGGAATGAGGTTCTGCCTGTTGTTTCCAGGTTTGGGAAATTCTGGACTCGATCTTGATTTCGAGTATTAATTGATGTAATGGGTGTATGGATGGACTGTGGAGTTGGATGACGACTGTGGGGTGGTCGTGTTGTTGGCCAGCGATGGCCGGAGGCGGTGTACAGGTGCACAGTGTAGTGGTGGACATGTGGTGATGTGGTTAATGTTGGGGTCGTTTCAGGTTTTAGTGGCTTCGGGATTGTATCGGGTGAATTGAGTTTTAGCTCGAAGCATAGCAGGTAGAGACTCGAAGTATTGGTAGGGGAGGCTCGAGTATACTTGATTGTTTCAGGTTTTAGGAATAAACAGAATTCTGTTTCTGTATTTAAAAGTTAAAGTAAAGTTTGAATAGAAACTAAAATTTTAACTTAGTATTTAAAACCTGTATCTAAATATGAATTCAAATTGTTTGAATTCTGGTTTTTGTAATAATTTGAATTTTGAAAATTTAAGTTTGTTTTTTTTTTAAAAAATATAGAAACCTGTTTCTGTTTTGAGATTAAAAGTAGAGTTTAAATGTAAACTAAAATCTGAACTAAGTTTAAAAACCTGAATTTAAATATGAATTCAAATAGTTTAAATCTTAGTCTTTGTAATAATTTGAATTTTTAAATTTTAGTTTGGGTTTTAAATAAAAATAGAAACCTTTTTTCTATTTTTAAATTTAAAAGTAAAGTTTAAAATGCAAATCTGGAAATTTAAACAAAGTTTAAAATCTGAAAATGAATATGGATTCAAAAGTAGTTTGAATATGAGATTTAAAATAATTTAAGTTTTGAAATTTAAAAACCGGTTTTAAACAACTTTTAAGTGTATTTAGTTTTGAATATAAAACTGAAGTTTAAAATCTGTAAAATAGAAATTTAAAATTAGTTTAAATCTGAGTTTTTGAAATCTGGAATTTGGATTAAAATTTCAGATTTTAAAATAAAATAAGTTTTTTTAAATTTATTTTGTTTTAACTATTTTAGAAATGGTTAAATAATTTTAAATTTTAAAATGAAGATGTAAAATGTAAGAAAAGTTTTTAAAATTTAAGTTTGAATCTGGAATGAAGATTCAAGCTATATTTCAGATTTGAAATTAAAAGTAAATTTTTAAATTTGATTTAAATAACCTGGAATGTTAAGTGTGTTTTTAAATTGATTTGAATTTAAATTGAATTGGGATTTAAATTCTTTAATACTTATTTTATAAAGTGGATGTTTTATTTTTACATATGAGATAAAGTTTTGAATTGTTTTTAAAATCTTGTTTAAGTTAAAATTTGTATTCATTTTAAAATCTTAAATTTCAAAATGAAGTTTAAATGGAATTTAAAGTAAATTTAAAAACAATTTGTTTTTAAATGCTTAATTAAGTAAGAAATGTTTATCTAAAAGATAAATGGAATTTGATAAATTGGATTCATTAAATAATTAAGTTAATCTAAAATGAATAATTAATTATTTAATTAATTAATAATGGGGATGATTAATTAAGTAATTTTTAAATTGATTAATTAAAGACTTAAGATTAATTAATTAAGGTTAATTAATCTATAATTAAGGATTGTTAATTAAATTTTAATTAATGATTAAGATTAATTAATCAAGAGATTAAGGATTAACTAATTTGCAGTTAATACTTAATTAATTTAATAATTAGTAATTAATTAATTGGTAATTAAAGATTAATTAATTTGTAATTAATAATGATAAATATAAGTTAATTTCTTAATTAAGTAATTAAGAATTGTTAATGAAGGTAATTAACTTAAGATTATTTAACAATTAATTAATGTGATTAATTTTCAATAATTAATTAGATTAATTAATTATTAATAATCATTTTGAAATTGTTTTGTGCAATTAATTAATGGAAGTAATTAATGAATTAATTACTTAATGTAATTAATTAAGTTTAATATGATTAGTTAAGATTAATTAATTAAGTTTATTTAATTTAAATACTTGATGATTGATGAATAATTACTTTATGTAATTAATGGAATTGTAATTAATTGATAATTACTAGATGTAATTAAAGGTGTTAATGATGGAAGTAATTTAGATTAAATTACTTTGAAATTAGTCAAGGGATTAATTGAAATAATTAATTAAGGAGTAATTAATTTATGGAATAAGTAATTAAGGGTAGTTAATTACTGGATTGTTATTAATCAAGGGTGGTTAATATATATGTGGTTTAATTGCAGATTAATTACTTAAAGTAATTAATTTATATAAAGAGATTGATTAAATGTAATTAGAAATCATTAACTAATAAATTAATGATGTAATTTGAAATTGATTAATTAAGGAATAATTAATAAATGAAGTAATTAATAAAGGATTAATGTAATTAACTTTAGTTAATTAATTACTTTAGTAATTAAAAGTTAATTATTGTAAGGGTTAAGTATAATTAACTTGTGTAATTAATTTAATGGCTAATTACTTATTGTAATTAGGAAATTATTAATCAGTAATGATTAATTAAAATGGATAATGTGATGGTGATTTATTTAATTGATTTGTAATCAATTAATAGTTAAGTTAAGCAGGATTTTAATGATGAAGTAATTAATTTAATTCACTTTAAATTAATTAGAGATGAAGTAATTAATTTAATTCCTTTTAAATTAATTATAGATGGTATGATCATTAAATCATTGCTTATGTATGAATGATTGATATTGGTTGCCGTGTATGGTTTGTAATCTCATCCATGAGATGAGTAATGTTATATGATATGGATGCATTGGTTGCATTGTGATGCTGATATGGATTTTCTGTTGGTGATGATAATATTGATTATCTATTGTGATGAAAATTATCTATCTGTGTGTATATAGATAATGAATTGAATTGTTTTAAACTTTAAAACAACTTGCCTTAAAAGACACGTTTTAGATTTCGATGAGACCGGGATCGGGTTTCCATATTTGGATATCCGAAAACCACATCGATCCAAAGTACGGTAGGTGGTGAATCTGAAGTGAAGATGAAGATTCAGAGTGCAAGGGTTATCGTCATTAACTCTGAGGGTGATTCCAAAATGAGTGTAACGAGATAATGCCTTCGGTTTCGTTCGAACCCGGAACGAACTTGTATGGATTGAATACTTTCAGAACATCGTCAGGTGGACGATGAGCATTCTAAGTGATATGTCCTATAAAGGTAATCGTAGCCTCAAGCCTCATCAACCGGCAATGGCTAAAACAGGGGAGGTGCAGCAAGGCTAAGTGGGTCATGCCCAAGTAGGATGAGATTTACCCCTGTCTAGATGTCCCTTTATCTTCGGCTTTGTGGTGCGGTTGCTGATCACAACTGCGGGGTGGTCTTGTTCGGAACTGTTCAGTAAGGAATGGTTCCGGCTTTGTGTTGCAGGGGAGCGGGCGTACTCCTTGGTATGGTGATCTAGGCCACGTACTGTGACAGGAGGTACCCCAGTAGCCCTGCCATTGTATGGAATCCAAAACCCAATAAGTGCCAACGGTTTTGATTGTATTACCCACTTTTGTGGCTAGTAGCTGGAATTTAATGAATGTAACAATTTAGGTTATTTCATATTTACTTGAAAACCCTAGACACTATTATAATATCATCGGATTTTCTATCAAATGTTTTGGTTAGCGTAAGGTGAAAACTTTTCCATGTTTATGTGTGGGAAGTCTTACGTGATACCCTTTCTTTTCAAAGGTTTTTCAAAAGTTAAGCAACTTTAACCTGTTACTCACACCAGACCCATGTCTGACCCGGAATTGATTTCTATTTTTTCTTAAACTCTTGGGTACTCAAATTTTTTACGAGTAGCCAAGGGATTCAGGTTAGCTTTGACGAATTATGGAGGAGCAATGGAGCAGGAGGCTTCCGCGTATAGATATATAGTTTTCCGCTGTATTGATATCTCCGAGTAGTTTCTGTATTGTGTTTGAGTTGTAATAACTAGACAAGTGTTTATAACTGTCTAGTATGTGTTGTATTGTCTGTGCAACTCTGATAATTGTTGTATATTATGTAATATTTATGTTATTAATATAATTTATTCTTTCCGCTGTTGGGATTCTAGTGTTGTTTCTTCTTTCTCTTCTTTCTTTTCTCTTTTCTATCCCTTTCTTTCTTAAAGATGATGCGATTTTCTGGGAGTATAAAGTCGGGTCGTCTCATTTGGTATCAGAGCGTTAGGTTGAGTGAATACCTAGTCTTTGGAGTGGTGTCTATCTTAAGAGAGCGCATTTGTATTTTTAATATATATATATATATATATATTTCTACCTATCTGATTGGGTTACCTGTTCAGGTTTTCCAATATAAGTTATAAAGGTAGATGAGGTAGTGGCGTGTGAACACAACTACCATTGGTTGGAATATGAGTGATGAGGTTGGAAGTGTATCTGTCGAGACTGTAGACCTAATACCCTCTCGAGTGAGTTCTGCAGTGATGAAGGATTTCATCGATCTCTGAAGGAAACCTTCTAAAGGTTCGGAGTTCAACTTTGAAGTGCAGAGTTTGGTGAGTAGAGTTTTGATCTGTCGGTTGGCCAGGAGCAAGTGAGTTATGGTATCTTGATACCTCAGGAAGTAGTAGCTGCGTGATGAGATGCAGTGACTATGGATGTTTCCGAAGATGTTTCTTTGGAACAAGTATAAGGAAGTGTGTCTGTTTTGGTGATGTGGCTAAGTCCAGCAGGGTGTTTCTGTGTGCTTTGAGGTACGAGTTTCTCGAAGAGCTTTGGATTGAGAATTCTTTGGCTTTGGTGTTAGCAGTGCAGCTCGAAGTGTTCTGTGTTGGCAGGTGTCTTCTGGCTAAGTAGTTTTTTCTAAAGTGGAGTTCAGAAGCAGCAGTATGGATTCTTTTCTTCGGTGAATTGGCTAAGCCAGCGAAAGATGTTCTGATTGGTAGAGAGAGCAGTTTCTTTGGATATTAGTCTGGTTGATCGCAAAAGTGACTTGCTATTGTTGAGTGTTCTCTTGAGTTGTTGGAGATTTTCCGGATGTCTTCAGGGAAGTCAGAGGGTTGTCCGAATCTAGAGATCGAGTTTTCTTATTGGCTAGGATTCCTGGATTTGCTACCGATGGTTCAGTCTAGTAGAAGGATGGTTCCTAGAGAAGGAGTTGGTGAAGCAACTCAAGTTTCGGAGGAATTTCTAAGTTTTCTTTATGCATCTGTTGAACCATATTTCTGGGATGTGTTGTCCAGTTTGTGCTCATGTTCTTCATCAGCATTTTCTTCTACTTCGGATCAAAGTTGTGCAGCGGAAGCAGTTTGTGAGTGCATCTGTTTTCTTTTCCGGATAAGGAGAAGTTTGTTCTGTCTTCTGTTGTTGAGGAGTAGAGTTTGTGTTCTTGGTTTCGGATTGATCTTGAGGAGATCATTGGGTTGGGTTGGGTTGGATTAGTCTAGCTTGTTTCTAGAAGAATTAGCTAGAGTTGAGCTGATCAGGAAGGATGTTGGTAGTCCATGATCGTCCGAAGGATTTTATGGATAAGAGGCGGAGGAATTTGGACTCCGGAATCGGAGATTTGGTTTTGGTTAAGTTTTTCTCTGATCCAAGGAGCTATAAGTTTTGGTAAGTCTGTGGAGCTAGTTCCGAAGTGTTTTTAGGTTTCTTCTGTGTTCTGGTAAGATAAGTGTGGGCTTTTCAGAGTTGAATTGCCAGTTTGGATAACTGGGATTCAGAGTGTTTCACGTATCTCTGAGGGAGTACGTGTTTGATATTTCTGGTTGTAGAACAAGCAGTTCAGGAGGTTTATTTGTTGAGTCAGACTCGTCTGTAGTCTGATATCTTGTTTAAAGTTGTAAATATATAGGAGCTCTATAGCTTAGTAGTATTGATTGTTTGAATTCTATAGAGCGAGTATCCCGAAATTTATACCGGGGAAACTCGTGGAAATTCTATTCAGAATTTTTCTGGATAGTTAGATTTGTTTAGATCGTGTGAATTGGTTGCTTTGATTGTTAGCATATGATTAATATATGCTGTGTTTTAAAAATTAAATCTTTAATAAGATTATTATATTACCATTGTTTTAAATTTCGGGGACGAAATTCTTTTAAGGAGGGAGGATTATGATATCCCGGAATTTTTGGCAATATAAATTTAATAATCTGTGTTTAAAATTAAATTAATTTGATAATTTTTGTCAATAAATTTGAATTGATTTAATAATCTTCTTTAATAAATATTTAATTATTGAATTTATCTTTTAATAAGCTAATAAATTATTTTTTATTTATAATATTTATATATATATATTTTAAATAGATAAGTTTGATTTTAAATTTAATTAATATAGCATATTTTCTAATTATAATATTTTGAAATTGGGAAATTAGGATTTATTTAATTTAAGCTTTCAAAACCTATTTAATAAAATAACTAAATGATTCTAAATATATAAGATAAATGTTTTATATGACTAAAATATATTTTAACTTAAATTTGAATATAAATTTAGATTAAAATATAGTTATAAAAATGTTTGTTTTATTTCTTTTTAAAATATTGATAAATAAATATGATTTGCAAATTAAATATGAGAATTTAAATACAACTTATAAATGAAACATTTATTCATTTAAATAACAAATAAGTTACAATCTCCTTTATAAATTTATTTTAAATGATTAAAAATATTATTTTTAAATGATTGTTATATATATTGTTTTTATTTATAAATATAATGGTTTATTTCTTTAAAAACATAACTATGCATATAAATATGTGTTAAAGAGATAATTAATTAAGTTTAAGACTTCATTTACACTTAATTAAAAGTAACAATTAATAAAAAAACATGTGTAAACATCTTAGGTTCAAATATAACAAATGTAATCTAAATATCATTTTAAAATGCCAAGTGTAAGATTTAAGACACGTGTCATGTTTAATTTTATTTTTCTTTGTTTTTAAAAATAAATCATAAAGGAGTTATATAAACTTACATTTTTCTATTTCTTCCTTTTTCTCATCTTTATTCTAAATCTAAGAATTCTTTTAGCTGAAACCCATTCTCTCAAAACAATCCTCAAATCATATTTAAACTAAGAATCAAATGAATAGAAAACTTCATCTCTTCAAAATGCATATCCATGTAACTCAAGCTTCCTGCATTCTTCAACCCTGTTCAAATGCATAGCAAATCTGTTCCAAAGAAGAAGAAAAAACTGCATTTCTTTTAAATCTGGGAAAACTTTGCCTGCATGCAACAATTAAAGCATCTGCAATCTGGAAGGTAGCATCTACATGCAAGTTAATGACATTTTAAAGCAAGTTAAAAGAATTTCAAGCAAGTTTCAAAAGATTAAAGGATTTTTCAAATCTGTGCTCTGCTCTGCTCATCAAAACAGTGAGTAACTTTTTAATTTAAAAGCTTAAGTATAACAATCTTGTTGCATGTTCATATCTGTATGGTTATGTGTAATGTTTTATTTCATTTCTATATATATTTGTGATTGCATGAATATGTGTCTGATAATACAACCTGTAAATGGACTGTTTATATTTTCAAAACTAGATATCTAAACAAATTGATTTCATTTTGGTCTAGGCTTTGCTAGGATTTAAGTTCTAAACCAAAGTTGGTTGTTTCATTTTAAAGTAAATTTTAAAAAGTTTTTAAGTAAAAATAAATTTTGAAGCTCACTGGAAACCATGAATAACAGAGTAAAATAAGTATAAGTGAAAATTCAAATTATATGAATTTATGTTTCAGGGTTATATATCTAAACATCATTTAAAATCATGAATTTTAAACCATGAATTACAATTTATAATGATATATTTAAAGAGCAGTTCAAACTTCACTGTATTTTATATTTTTGGTTAGCACAATTGATTTTTATGTTCGATTGAATTGAGATTGCTCTTGGAGATGGTGAAGATTATAGGAATGTTGAGAAAATTATTGGTTTGGGTTGCAATTCATTTTTGATGTTGAGATTTGGATTTAAAGTTTTGAACCCTAGTTTTTACTTGGTTACAAATTTTGCTTGAATTCGATCTCCTTGGTGGATCGAGTTACTTGGGGTTTTAGGAAATGGTGGCTGGAGGATTGTCGAATTCGTCGCCAGAGTTTCAAAGGTGATGGTGGCCGGAGGCGCACCAACGTGACGTTGACAGGTTTGGAATGAGGTTCTGCCTGATGTTTCCAGGTTTGGGAAATTCTGGACTCGATCTTGATTTCGGGTATTAATTGATGTAATGGGTGTATGGATGGACTGTGGAGTTGGATGACGATTGTGGGGCGGTCGTGTGGTTGGCCAGCGATGGCCGGAGGCGGTGTAAAGGTTCATAGTGTAGTGGTGGACATGTGGTGATGTGGTTAATGTTAGGGTGGTTTCAAGTTTTAGTGGCTTCGGGATTGTATCGGGTGAATTGAGTTTTAGCTCGAAGCATAACAGGTTGTGACTCGAAGTATTGGTAGAGGAGGCTCGAGTATACCTGATTGTTTCAGGTTTTAGGAATAAACAGAAACTTGTTTCTGTATTTAAAATTTAAAGTAAAGTTTGAATAGAAACTAAAATTTTACCTTAGGATTTAAAACCTGAATCTAAATATGAATTCAAATTGTTTGAATTCTGGTTTTTGTAATAATTTGAATTTTGAAAATTTAAGTTTGTTTATTTTAAAAAAAATATAGAAACCTGTTTCTGTTTTGAGATTAAAAGTAGAGTTTAAATGTAAATTAAATCTGAACTAAGTTTAAAAACCTGAATTTAAATATGAATTCAAATAGTTTAAATCTTAGTCTTTGTAATAATTTGAATTTTTAAATTTTAGTTTGGGTTTTAAATAAAAACAGAAACCTGTTTTCTGTTTTTAAATTTAAAAGTAAAGTTTAAAATGCCAATCTGGAAATTTAAACAAAGTTTAAAATCTGAAACTGAATATGGATTCAAAAGTAGTTTGAATCTGAGATTTAAAATAATTTTAGTTTCAAAATTTAAAAACTGGTTTTAAACAACTTTTAAGTGTATTTAGTTTTGAATATAAAAATTGAAGTTTAAAATCTGTAAAATAGAAATTTAAAATTAGTTTAAATCTGAGTTTTTGAAATCTGGAATTTGGTTTAAAACTTCAGGTTTTAAAATAAAATGAGTTTTATAAATTTATTTTGTTTTAACTATTTTAGAAATGGTTAAATAATTTTGAATTTTAAAATGAAGATGTAAAATGTAAGAAGAGTTTTTAAAATTTATGTTTGAATCTGGAATGAAGATTCAAGCTGTATTTCAGATTTGAAATTAAAAGTAAAATTCTTAATTTGATTTAAATAACCTGGAATGTTAAGTGTGTTTTTAAATTGATTTGAATTTAAATTGAATTGGGATTTAAATTCTTTAAAACTTATTTTATAAAGTGGATGTTTTATTTTTACATATGAGATAAAGGTTTTGAATTGTTTTTAAAATCTTGTTTAAGTTAAAATTTGTATTCATTTTAAAATCTTAAATTTTAAAATGAAGTTCAAATGGAAGTTAAAGTAAATTTAAAAACAATTTGTTTCTAAATGCTTAATTAAGTAAGAAATGTTTATCTAAAAGATAAATGGAATTTGATGAATTGGATTCATTAAAAAATTAAGTTAATTTAAAATGAATAATTAATTATTTAATTAATTTAATAATTAGTAATTAATTAATTGGTAATTAAATATTAATTAATTGGTAATTAATAATGATAAATATAAGTTAATTTCTTAATTAAGTAATTAAGAATTATTAATGAAGGTCATTAACTAAAGATTATTTTAATTAATGTGATTAGTTTTCAATAATGAATTAGATTAATTAATTAATAATATTCTTTTTGAAATTGTTTTTGTGTAATTAATTAATGGAAGTAATTAATGAATTAATTACTTAATGTAATTAATTAGGTTTAATCTGATTAGTTTAGATTAATTAATTAAGTTTAATTAATTTAAATACTTGATGATTGATGAATAATTACTTTATGTAATTAATGGAATTGTAATTACTTAGGGAAGTAATTAATTGATAATTACTAGATGTAATTAAAGGTGTTAATGATGGAAGTAATTTAGATTAAATTACTTTGAAATTAATCAAGGGATTAATTGAGATAATTAATTAAGGAGTAATTAATTTATGGAATAAGTAATTAAAGGTAGTTAATTACTGGATTGTTATTAATCAAGGGTGATTTATATATATGTGGTTTAATTGCAGATTAATTACTTAAGGTAATTAATTTATATAAAGAGATTGATTAAATGTAATTAGAAATCATTAATTAATAAATTAATGATGTAATTTAAAATTGATTAATTAAGGAATAAGTAATAAATGAAGTAATTAATTAATAAAGGATTAATGTAATTAATTTTAGTTAATTAATTACTTTAGTAATTAAAAGTTAATTATTGTAACGGTTAAGTATAATTAACTTGTGTAATTAATTTAAAGGCTAATTACTTATTGTAATTAGGAAATTATTAGTCAGTAATGATTAATTAAAATGGATAATGTGATGGTGATTTATTTAATTGATTTGTAATCAATTAATGGTTAAGTTAAGCAGGATTTTAATGATGAGGCAATTAATTTAATTCACTTTAAATTAATTAGAGATGAAGTAATTAATTTAATTCATTTTAAATTAATTATAGATGGGGTGATCATTAAATCATTGCTTATGTATGAATGATTGATATTGGTTGCCATGTATGGTTTGTAATCTCAGCCATGAGATGAGTAATGTTATATGATACGGATGCATTGGTTGCATTGTGATGCTGATATGGAGTATCTGTTGGTGATGATAATATTGGATATCTATTGTGATGAAAATTATCTATCTGTGTGTATATAGATAATGAATTGAATTGTTTTAAACTCTAAAACAACTTGGCCTTAAAAGACACGTTTTGGATTTCGATGAGACCGGGATCGGGTTTCCATATTTGGATATCCGAAAACACATCGATCCAAAGTACGGTAGGTCATGAATCTGTAGTGAAGATGAAGATTCAGAGTGAAAGGGTTATCGTCGTTAACTTTGATGGTGACTCCAAAATGAGTGTAACAAGATAATGCCTTCGCTTTCGTTCGAACCCGGAACGAACTAGTATGGATTGAATGCTTCAAGAACATCGTCAGGTGGACGATGAGCACTCTAAGTGATATGTCCTATAAAGGTAATCGTAGCCTCAAGCCTCATCAACCGAGAATGGCTAAAACATGGGAGGTGCAGCAAGGCTAAGTGGGTCATGCCCAAGTAGGATGAGATTTACCCCTGTCTAGATGTCCCTTTATCTTCGGCTTTGTGGTGCGGTTGTTGATCACAACTGCGTGGTCGTCTTGTTCGGAACTGTTCAGTAAGGAATGGTTCCGGCTTTGTGTTACAGGGGAGCGGGCGTACTCCTCGGTACGGTGGTCTAGGCCACGTACTGTGACGGGCGGTACCCCAGTAGCCCTGCCATTGTGTGGAATCCAAAATCCAATAAATGCCAACGGTTTTGATTGTATTACCTATTTTGTGGCTAGTAGCTGGAATATAATGAATGTAACAATTTCGGCTATTTCATATTTACTTGAAAACCCTAGACACTATTATAATATCATTGGATTTCCTATCAAATGTTTTGGTTAGCGTAAGGTAAAAACTTTTCCATGTTTATGTGTGGGAAGTCTTACGTGATACCTTTTCTTTTCAAAGGTTTTTCAAAAGTTAAGCAACTTTAACCTGTTACTCACAGCAGACCCATGTCTGATCCGGAGTTTATTTCTGTTTTTTCTTGAACTCTTGAGTACTCAAATTTTTTACGAGTAGCCAAGGGATTCAGGTTAGCTTTGACGAATTATGAAGGATCAATGGAGCAGGAGTCTTCCGCGTATAGATATATAGTTTTCCACTGTGTTGGTATCTCTGAGTAGTTTCTGTATTGTGTTTGAGTTGTAATAACTAGGCAGGCGTTTATAACTGTCTAGTATGTGTTGTATTGTCTGTGTAACTCTGATAATTGTTGTATACTATGTAATATTTATGTTATTAATATAATTTATTCGTTCCACTGTTGAGATTCTAGTGTTGCTTCTTCTTTCTCTTCTTTCTTTTCTCTTTTCTATCCCTTTCTTTCTAAAAGATGATGCGATTTTATGGGAGTAGAAAGTCGGGTCGTCTCATGGGGTACCGCCCGTCACAGTACGGGGCCTAGATCACCGTACCGAGGAGCCACCCTAACTCCCCTACAACACATGGACGGAACCATTCCTTACTGAACAGTCCCGAAAAAGATAACCCTGCGGTTGTAGGTAGAAATCGCCCACACAGCCGAAATAAAAAAAGGGACATCTAGACAGGGGTATATCTCGTCCTATTTGGGCATGACCACCTAACCTTGCTACACATCCCTTGTTTTAGCCATTCTCGGTTGATGAGGCTTGAGGCTGCGATTACCTTTACAGAACATATCTCTTAGAATGCTCATCGTCCGCCTGATGATGTGCTGAATGCATTCAATGCATACAAGTTCGTTCCGGGTTCGAACGAAATCGAAGGCATTATCTTGTTACACTCGTTTTGGAATCACCCTCAGAGTCAACGACGATAACCCTTGCATTTTGAAATCAACATCTCGATCTTCACTTGAGATTTCACGACCTAACGTTTAATTTGGATCGATGTGGTTTTCGGAATATCAAATTGATATCCGATCCCGGTCTCATCGAAATCCAAACGCCATTTTAAAGGCCAAGTTGTCTTATTACCTTAAACAGTTTAATTCAATACTTTGAAATCACATAGCATTTCACAGATAAATCATACACAATCATCATAGATATATTAAATCATATCATAGAAACATAACAGAATATCACCAAGTAATTATCACAAATCAAATATTCTACATATACAATCCATAAGCAGTCATCTTTGAGTCTTATTGTAATTAATTTAATTTAAATCAATTACTTGAGAATTTATCTCTTAACGCTGTTTAATTAATCATTAATTAATTATCAATTAATTACTTATTCCATTTCAAGTTATTTAATTAATAAATCATTTCTTAATCAGTTGTTAAGTCTTAATTACTTAACTACTTAATTATTTTATTTCACACTATTTAATTAATTACTTCTTAATCAAGTTATTTAACTTTAATTAACCATTCCTTAATCATTAATTAATAACCTTAATTATTAATAAAACTTAATTACCCACTTATTAACTGCTAATTACTTGATTAATCATTTATTAATTCTTAACTAAATTACTTAATTAATTAACTATTAACCATTCATTAATTAACTTAAGTAGTTGATTACAATTTCATTTATTACTTAATCATCAATTAATCCATCACTAATTACAATTAAAAAGTAATTATTCTTAATTACTTTCTAAGATAATTAATTAATTACTATTCAATTTAGTTAACATTTTAAGGCTCTTCTTTAAACTTTGAAAATCAAATTACTACCAAGTACTAACTTAAATGTTATTAAAATTTATACTTAACTTAAAGAAATTACTTAATTAAGATAATAACAAAAACATTGTTAAAGTATTAACTAAAATAATTTAGACTTGTATTAAATTTTTGTCTTAAAAAGTTAAACCTTTATTAAGTTACAATTCTTAAAATTTGGTTGAGAACACGTTACTTAACTTCAACATTTTCTTTAATACTGCAGTTTGAATCATACCCGAGAATCTCCTCGTTCAACTTCGAGTAATACTTCGAGTTGCTCCAGCTTTCCACCCGAGACACTCACCACGCATCTTCTTCTTCTCCCCTCTTTTTTTATAATTCCAGTAGTTAGTTTTTAACTTAAGTTATACTATTGGGTTCAAACCCACGCACGCGATCAAAACCCCGAAGCAATCGTCCTCAAAACTCGAGCACGACTCGAGTACGATACGCGACCCAAGACCTCAACGTTGCTGACACATCCTCCACCGCACCGTATACGTGCACGGCGGCACCACTGACCTTCGGTGAACACCCACATCATCGGCAAGTCACAAAACCCACGTATACACGAAAATCAAACTCGAATTGCTTACAAAAATTCGAATTCGAAAATTTAGCATTTGGTCGAAAAACTGCAAACATGACCTTCAACAAAAACGCCTCGCGATCGTCACTCCGACCACCAGAGAAGCTTGAATTCCATCCACACCACCATGACATGATAAGCTCCTACCCTTTTGAATCGCGTGAAGCTTGATCACGTGTAGGCGACGAATTCGTTACGTTTACAGACATGAACAAAACTTAAACCCAAACCCTAAATCAATCTTGTTCCCTTAATTCACATAATAGAAAAATTATCTGATAATTTTTACTACATCACCAATGTTCACACTTGCTTCAACACAAATTTAAACATTTAAAATTGATTCAATGGTTTGAAAATAGGAAAAATGAAATTTTGTTTCACATGCAAACTGCTCTTAAAATCCCTCACTAAAAATCTTTTTTTAGTTTTAAAAATCATATCTTTCAGTAAGAATTCAGGATATAAATTTGAATTAGCATTTTATAACAAATGAATTCATCATCTTCTTACTTAATTACCTGTAAACAATGTTTCCAGGGTTACTGTCTCTTCAACATACTTTAAACAGATTTTAAAATCTTGTTTTAGTTTTTAAACATCTTGTTTGTTAAATATTCTAAAATTTACCATGATTAGATGAAAAAAATATTTGAGGTTTGAACGAAATATATAACCTGTAACTACTACAAATAAGTACAGAGCAACACATAAATATTCACAGAATTATATTCAAAGATCAAACAGGTTCCATATCATATAATAAATGAATCATCTTTATTGATTTTAAATAAATTCAAAATTTTAAAACTTGATGTTTACTCACCAGCAAGATTTTGTTGAACAGAGCATACTTGATGTTATGAAAACCCGAAGATTTGAAACTGCAGAATCCTATCTGTTCTTGTTTGAGTTAAATATATTTGAGTTTGAATTCAATTTGATTTTACTTTTTTCTTCTTCTTATTTTTGCTGAACGAACTAAAAAGCAGATGTAAACATATATAAGATAACAGGTGTATAAGGGAAGGTGGTTACTGGTACTGTTGTTTTTCTTATCTTTGTTATGTTTTGAGCAGATTTTGTGTCTGAATATAAAGATTTACAAACACTTCAATTGACAAAGTTTAGGCTTGAGAAGGTGGCAATAAATGCCTTGTTTCCATATATGTTTACATAATTATAATTATGTTTGGCTGTGTTTATAGATATTTGTATGTGACTGTAGACTTGGCTTGTAAAAGAAGATAATTTTGTATGTAAACATTTTGTTTTATTACTTCTAGTTCAAATAGTTTATACACATATGTTTGTGTTACTGCTTTGTTATGAAAATATTTTGTTTATAAATATTTGTCTTTTTGCTTGAGTAGTTCATGTACATGTTTTGTGTCAGGTTTACTTTCATACTTATTCATGTGGCTTTGTATGAAGATTTCTTGGTTTAAAGACTTTTGTTTTATTATTTTCTAGCTTGAACTCATGTACATACTTGTCTTATTTTATTTTATACTTTGTGCTTATTTTTATGCTTTGTTTACAAATTTTGAAGTTATGTTGTATGTATATTTTAACTAATTAATTCTTGCTTTATATTTATTTCTATTTTATATTTTAGCCATTAATATTTAAATTAGGTTCATATGGTTTACTTTCATTTATACTTATTTTTATATTTATTTATATTTGTATTTTATAATTTAACTATCAATCTTTAAATTAGATTCATATGTTTGACTTATATTTGTATTTTGTCAATGATTAAGTTATATTCATATGTTAGACTTATTTTTATGTTGATAGAATTTGATTTTTATTTCAAACATTATCATCCACGTCTATATATTTATTTATCACATGTTAACAAGACAAAGTATTTTAAATTCAATTATATAAGACAAATTTTATTATAAATATTATTGAGATATTTGATTTTAAATTTTCAAATCAATTTCCTTTTTAAAATACCAATATATACAAATAAATGGAAATTATTCCAAAAGATTTATTCATTTTAAAATGATACTTTTACTTTTTATTTAATTAGATTAAATATTTATTAAAATGAACAGGGCCAAAATCCAGGGTTGTTACATTCCTCCCACCTTAAAATAATTTCATCCCCGAAATTTAAAACAAAGATAATTCAAAAGCTTATACCAACCATTCAAACATACATATCGTTCATACATTAGCAAACAACCAAACAGTCTATCCTAACAAACATCACTAGCTATCTGGACACAAATCCGGATAAGCTTTCCTAAAACTATCTAGAGTTTCCCAGGTGCAATCTCTGGGATCCTCTCTCCACTGCCTTTGACAAGCCTCACTACCTTGCTCCTGAGTTGCCTCTCGTCTTGATCAACAATCTGATCTGGATTCCTGACCACAGTCAAATTTGGCTCAACCCCCAAATCTTCCCGGACTACTAGTTCTACAACTAATGATGGATCCTGAACAAATTTCCTTAGATGGGATACGTTATGAATTCCAGACATCTGTTCTGGCAATTCAACTCTGTAAGCTATAACACCTATCCTTTCCACTATCCGAAATGGTCCAATATATATCGGGACAAATTTTCCCGTCTTTCCGAATCTAACAGCTCCTTTAATCGAGGAAACTTCAACCAAACTAAATCACCAATCTCAAATTCCAATTGTATCTTTCTCTTATCTGCGTACTTCTTCTGACGGTCCTGAGCAGCTCTCATCCTTTCTTAACAAGCTCAACTTTAGCAGAAGCTTCTCAAATCAAATCTGGCTCAAGCACAAGACGATCTTCGACTCTATCTAACAGGATGGGGATCTATACAGTCTTCCATAAAAAGCTTCATAAGGAGCCATCTTAGTACTAGATTGGTAACTATTATTATATGAGAATTCTACAAAATGAAGATGGTCTTCCAAAATCTATCAAAATCCAAAACACAAGCTCGCAGCATATCCTCTAGAATACGATTCGGCCTCTCCGCCTGTCCATTTGTTTGAGGATGATAGGCTGTACTCAATCTTAAACTTGTTCCTATAGCTGATTGCAGAGCCTTCCAGAATTTGCTGGTAAAATAGGATCACAATCACTTACTATACTAACAAGGACACCCTGCGATCTAACTATCTCTCTCGAGAAAAATCTCTGCCAGAGAAACTGTAGTACGAGTTGCCTTAACCGGTATAAATGGCACTCTTAGTTAAACGATCCATAATAACCTATATACCATCATTTCCTTTCTTGGTTCTTGGCAAATCGTCCATCGAAATCATCTCCCAATTCCATTTTGGGATTTCCAAAGGTTGCAACAAACCGGTTGACTTCTGTTGATCACCTTTCACTTGCTGACAGATAGCACAACTATTAACGAAAGCAGCTACATCCCTTTTCATGCTCGGTCTCCAAAAAATTCTTCTCATATCTTTATACATCTTAAAAATTCCTGGGTGGATATTTAGCCTGGAGCGATGATACTCAGCTAAAACTTCTTGCCTCAATCCATCTATACTAAGCACACACAAACGACCATTAATCCTCAAAGCACCTTGATCGCTTACCTTGAAATCTGAATACGGACCATCCTTAGTTCCAAGAATCATTTCCTCAAATGATCTATCCTCCATTTGCTTATTAATGATTCTGTCCTGGAGAGATGGAACAATTTCCAGAAGAGACAAAACTGCATTCCTGCTAAGAGCATCAGCCACAACATTCGCTTTTCCCGGGGTATACAGAATATCCAATCATAAGATACCAGAAACTCGACCCACCACGGCTGCCTCAGATTAAGATCCTTTTTCGAGAAAAGATATTTCAACGGTTTGTGATCCGTGAATAACTCAAACTTCTCTCCTAAGAGATAATATCTCCAAATCTTCAAAGAAAAACAATGGCTACAACTCAAGATCGTGCGTAGCGTAGTTCCTTTCATGTGGCTTAAATTTCCGACTCGCATACGCAATTACTCTTCCATTTTGCATCAACACTACTCCCAGTCCAACTATACAGACATCTGCATAAACTCAAATTTGCTTTTCCCATCCGAAATAGCTAGCACTGGTGCACTGGTTAGCCTCATCTTTCAATTCCCAGAAAGCCTCTTCACACTGGGGTGTCCATTTGAATTTAGCTCCTCTCCTTATCAACTTGGTCAGATGTGAAGAAATCTTGGAATATTTCTTGCTAAATTTTCTGTAGTAGCCAGCTAAACCCAGAAAAACTACGAACTCCCATCGGAGACTTCGGTTGCTTCCATTCCAGAATAGACTCCACCTTTGCCAGATCTATAGAGATACCTTCACCAGAAACAATGTGCCCTAAAAATTTGACTTCCGATTTCCAGAAAATGATACTTGGAAAACTTCGCCTCAAAACATGTCTCCTCAGTGTCTCCAACACTATCGTCAAATGTTGCTTGTGCTCTTCTTCAGATTTAGAATGGATCACAATATCATCAATGAATACCAAAACAAACTTATTCCGCACAGAACCTTAGCAATCCATCCGATTTAGTGACAAACACTGCAGCAGAACCTCAACAAGAAAATTTGTGCCTAATCAACCCCTTCTCCAAAAGATCCTGAATCTTCTTAACTAACTCCTCTCTCTCCCTAGGAGCCATGCTCCTACTAGGCTGAATCACCGGCACTGCTCCTGGAATCAAATCAATACGAAACTTTATCTCTCGATGGGGAGGCAAACACTTGACTTCCTCGAATATATCAGGGAAAATCTTGGATCACATCGATATCTTTAAACTTCTCTTGAGAAGTCTCAGCTCCATGTAGAAGACTACTCAAGTGAATTCCAGAATTATCACACGACACTCTGGCAATTCTACCCAAATCAGTTTCCATCGAAACTGTTCTCTCATCACAATTCCGAATAGCCTTATACTGATCGAGCCAATCCATCGAAGAAATGGATCACTCTGCTATTTCTGAAATTACCTCAAGAAAAACTACTAAGCCAGAAGATCTCCTCGACGGCACACAGAACACTTCGAGCTATAATGCTGACGCAGATGCCCAAAGACTTCTTATCTAAAGCTCTTCAAGAAACTCGGACTTCAAACTAAACAAAAACACCCAACTAAACTTAGCCACAACACCGAAATAGACATGCTTCCTTAACTTGTTCTAAAGAAACATCTTCAGAGACATCCATAATCACTTTATCTCATCACACAGCTACTGCATCCTGAGGTATCAAGATATCATGACTTGCTTCTGTCCAACCAACAGATCCAAACTCTAGCTCATCCAAACTTACACCAAAGATGAACTCCGAACCTTAGCAGGTTTCCTTCTGAGATCGATGAAATCCTTACACCACCCAAAGCTCACTCGAGACGGTAATAGGTCTACAGTCTCGACAGATTCACTTCCAACCTCAAACATTCAAACTCCAACCATTGGTAGTCGTGTTACACACACTACTGCCCTATCTACCATTATAACTTATATTGGAAAACCCGAACAGGTAACCCAACAAATAGGCAGAAATTAATATATATATATATATATATATATATATATATATATATATATATATATCAAAATTACAAATACGCTCTCTCAAGATAGAAATCACTCAAGCGCCTAGGTATTCGCTCAACCTAGCGCTCTGATACCAACGGTGACGACCCGCCCTTCTACTCCTAGAAAGACGTATCATCAATTAAGAAAGAAAGGGGTAGAAATAGAAAAGAAAGAACAACAACATCAGAATCTCACAGCGGAACGGAACAAAATACAATACATCACATAACTATTACATAATTTTACATATATCAAAGCTATACAACACAATACACATGACAGTCATATACATACATCTGACACTATATACATCAGAGATACAGCATACATTAACTACACAACGAAACTAGATAGATATATATACATCTGGGACTCCTACTCCCAGCTCCTCCGGAAATCAAAGTCCAAAACATATCACTTGGCTACTCATAAAAATTTAAGTGCCCAAGAGTTTATGAAAGACAAAAATATAAAATCCGGGTCAGACATAGGTCTGGTATGAGTAAACGGTTTAAAGTTGTTTAACTTTGAAAAACATTTGAAAATAAAGGTATCAAGTAAGACTCTCCACAAATAAATACAGGTAAGTTTTTACCTTACGCTAACCAAAACATTTTATAGGAAATCCAGTGATAATATAATAGTGTCTAGGGTTTTCAAGTAAATAGAAAATAGCCAAAATTGTTACATGATTAAATTCCAGCTACTAGCCACGAAAGTGGGTAATACAAATCAAAACCGTAAGGTCTCATAGGGAAAATGGGTTTCCATTAATGGCAGGGCTACTGGGGTACCGTCCGTCATAGTACGGGGCCTAGATCACTGTACCGAGGAGCCACCCTAACTCCCCTGCAACACAAGGCTGGATCCATTCCTTACTGAATAGTCCCGAACAAGATAACCCCGTAGTTGTAGCTAGCAACCATCCACACAGCCGAAATAAAAAAAGGAACATCCAGACAGGGGTATATCTCGTCCTGCTAGGGCATGACCCACCTAACCTTGCTGCACATCCCCTGTTTTAGCCATTCCCGGTTGATGAGGATTGAGGCTGCGATTACCTTTACAGAACATATCTCTTAGAATGCTCATCGTCCGCCTGACGATGTGCTGAAAGCATTCAATCCATATAAGTTCGTTTCGGGTTCGAGCGAAACTGAAGGCATTATCTCGTTACACTCGTTTTGGAATCACCCTTAGAGTCAACGACAATAACCCTTGCATTCTGAAAACACCATCTCGATCTTCACTTGAGATTTCACGACCTAACGTTTAATTTGGATCAATGTGGTTTTCGGAATATCAAATTCATATCCGATCTCGATCTCATCGAAATCCAAACGCCATTTTAAAGGCGAAGTTGTCTAATTAACTTAAACAGTTTAATTCAATACTTTGAAATCACATAGCATTTCATAGATAAATCATACACAATCATCATAGATATATTAACTAAAATAATTTAGACTTGTATTAAATTTTTGTCTTAAACAGTTAAACCTTTATTAAGTTACAATGCTTAAAACTTGGTTGAGAATACTTTACTTAACTTCAACATTTTCTTTAATACTGCAGTTTGAATCACACCCGAGAATCTCCTCGTTCAACTTCGAGTAATACTTCGAGTTGCTCCAGCTTTCCACCCGAGACAATCACCATGCATCTTCTTCTTCCCCCCTCTTTTTTTTTATATTTCCAGTAGTTAGTTTTTAACTTAAGTTATACTATTGGGTTCAAACCCACGCACGCGATCAAAACCCCGAATCAATCATCCTTAAAATTTGAGCACGACTCGAGTACGATACGTGACCTAAGACATCAACGTTGCTGCCACATCCTCCACCACGCCACACACATGCACGGCAGCACCATTGACCTCCAACGAACACCCACATCATCGGCAAGTCATAAAACCCACGTATACACGAAAATCAAACTCGAATCGCTTACAAAAATTCGAATTCGAAAATTTAGCATTTGGTCGAAAAACTGCAAACACAACCTTCAACAAAAATGCCTCGCGATCGTCACTCCGACCACCAGAGAAGCTCGAATTCCATCCACACCACCATGACACGATAAGCCCCCACCCTCCTGAATCGCATGAAGCTCCATCAGTGTAGGCTGCGAATTCGTTACGTTTACAGACATGAACAAAACTTGAATCCAAACCCTAAATCACTCTCGTTCCCTTAATTCACATAATAGAAAAATTATCTGATAATTTTTACTACATCACCAATGTTCACACTTGCTTCAACACAAATTTGAACATTTAAAATTGATTCAATGGTTTGAAAATGGGAAAAATGAAATTTTGTTTCACATGCAAACTGCTCTTAAAATCCCTCACTAAAAATATTTGTTTTAGTTTTAAAAATCATATCTTTCAGTAAGAATTCGGTATATAAATTTGAATTAGCATTTTATAACAAATGAATTCATCAACTTCTTACTTGATTAGCTATAAACAATGTTTCCAGGGTTACTGTCTCTCCAACATACTTTATACAGATTTTAAAATCTTGTTTTAGGTTTTAAACATCTTATTTGTTAAAAATTCTAAAACTTAGCATGATTAGATGAGAAAAATATTTGAGTTTTGAAGGAAATATATATAAAACCTGTAACTACTATAGATAAGTACAGAGCAACACATCAATATTCACAGAATTATATTCAAAGATCAAACGGGTTCCATACCATATAATAAACGAATCATCTTTATTGATTTTAAATAAATTCAAAATTTTAAAACGTGATGTTTACTCTCCAGCAAGATTTTGTTGAACAGAGCATACTTGATGTTATGAAAACCTGAAGATTTGAAACTGCAGAATCCTATCTGTTCTTGTTTGAGTTAAATATATTTGAGTTTGAATTCAATTTGATTTTACTTCTTTTTTTCTTTTTCTTTTTTGCTGAACGAACTAAAAAGCAGATGTAAACATATATAAGATAACAGGTGTATAAGGGAAGGTGGTTACTGGTACTGTTGTTTTTCTTATCTTTGTTCTGTTTTGAAAAGATTTTGTGTCTGAATATAAAGATTTGCGAACACTTCAATTTCCAAAGTTTAGGCTTGAGAAGGTGGCAATAAATGTCTTGTTTCCATATATGTTTACATAATTATAATTATGTTTGGCTGTGTTTGTAGATATTTGTATGTGACTGTAGACTTGGCTTGTAAAAGAAGATAATTTTGTATGTAAACATTTTGTTTTATTACTTCTAGTTCAAATAGTTTATACACATATGTTTGTGTTACTGCTTTGTTATGAAAATATTTTGTTTATAAATATTTGTCTTCTTGCTTGAGTAGTTCATATACATGTTTTGTGTCAGGTTTACTTTCATACTTATTCATGTGGGTTTGTATGAAGATTTCTTTGTTTAAAGACTTTCGTTTTATTATTTTCTAGCTTGAACTCATGTACATATTTGTCTTATTTTATTTTAGACTTTTGCCTATTTTTATGCTTTGTTTACAAATTTTAAAGTTATGTTGTATTTATATTTTAACTAATTAATTCTTGCTTTATATTTATTTCTATTTTATATTTTAGCCATTAATATTTAAATTAGGTTCATATGGTTTACTTTCATTTGTACTTATTTTTATATTTATTTCTATTTGTATTTTGTAATTTAACTATCAATCTTTAAATTAGATTCATATGTTTGACTTATATTTGTATTTTATCAATAATTAAGTTATATTCATATGTTAGACTTATTTTTATGTTGATTGAATTTTTTTTATTTCAAACATTATCATCCATATCTATATATTTGTTTATCACATGTTAACAAGACAAAGTATTTTAAATTCAATTATATAAGACAAATTTTATTATAAATATTATTGAGATATTTTATTTTAAATTTTCAAATCAATTTCCTTTTTAAAATATCAATATATACAAATAAATGGCAATTATTCCAAAAGATTTATTCATTTTAAAATGGTACTTTTACTTTTTATTTAATTAGATTAAATATTTATTAAAATAAACAGGGCCAAAATCCAAGGTCGTTACACATTCAAAGATGCGATCTAAGGTTGGACTTGAAGCAACAATGGGTGATCAAATGGGGGGAATCAATCGAGGCAAATAACGAGCAAGGGAAATATTGCGGCGGTGCACGTAGTCGAGACTCATCGCTAGTGGAGGGAGAATGAAGTCGCTAGTCGTGCGAGGCTGAGTGTGCCACGCTAGTTGCTGGATTGGCCGAAGGCGGATGGTTTCGTGGGAAACGGATGAGTTCGATCGGAGCTAGGGGAAAGCCCGGTAGCGGTGCCGCAACTTTAGGTTAGGGTTCAGGCGATGCTGGAAGGCGAACGCCTGGCGTGGTAATTTTCGAAAGCAACAAGTTCTCATTCATTTGAATGCAGCGGTCAGGGAGAGAGTTTGCATGCAGAAACGTGGTCGATGATGTTTGGGCTATCATGGATAAGCTTTCAGGCAGTCGCATGCACATGCATAGCTTGGAAAGGAGAGGTTTTGTTGTTTTAAACTTTTAATTAATTTAATTAAGTTATTCTAGTTACCGCAAATATTTATAAATGTCATATTAAATTCACACGAGGTTCAAAACAAATAAAACAAGACGAGTATGGATTCGTAGATGAGGAATATACAAGCTAGGATTAATTTGGAATGGTTAACAAACTCGAAAATCAAGGTAAGAAATTCTCCCTCACTTGGATTGCTAGAGTTTATTTTAAATAATTAAACAAAATTTATCAAGTGCTGGTTGCATTTATAAATTATTATCTGTTGGATGTTATATATATAGTAGTATATATATTAGTATTTGGAGTGATATTCCCGCATATTATTGTGGATGAGGCCCTATGCGCCCCGCATAATAGCGGATGACCCATTATACCACGATATCCTCTTCGAAGTGAGATTGGTATTTTTATGTGGTATTAACATCTTTGGATGCATGTAAACAGTTTGGAGGGATCCAACTGGATTCCTCAAATTTATTGTTAGTTTTTCATATATAGTGATATATGGTGGGTGTATATAATCTGTTGTCGATTATTGTTGAAATTTGAATCATTGGATGCTATAGTAACACCGGCCTTTAATTCTGGTATTTAAATACCATAAATATAATTCTACAGAGTTCGAAGGAATAAAAAGGAACTTTGGATATAAAAACATTTATATTGGAAATGGGTTATTTTAAAGAAAATTGAATTAATTTTTTTAAGTTGTACTTAACTATTCGTAAATTGTTTAAGAAAGAGATTTTAAAAAATGAATTATATAAAAAGAATTTATAAATGATATTCGAGAAATATAAAAAAAGAGTTGAAGTCGATATTAAAAATAGATTAAATGTTATAAATGGTATTTATAAAGGAATGGATTTATAAAAATGGAATTTTATAAATAAGATTATTTTTATAAAAAAGTAAAACTCAAAGGAGTTATAAAAATTTATAAATGATGTTTATAAATACAAGAAATCGATATTAGGATGATAAATTTGGAATATAAAATTCATAGGTGAATTTATGTTAGAGTATGGAAATAGGGTGCGAAAAATAGTAGATGTTGTTTATGAAAGTAGAAATACTTAATAAGATCAAAATAGAAGTGATGTGATGGAAATCAAGAGAAAATTATAAATTGAATTGGTTAATGAGATTTTTAAAATATATTTTTAAATTTTAAGAAGCAAGTTTTTTTTTAAAGGAAAATTTGATTATTTAAAACTATGAAATTTTAAACTAGTTGAGATTGAATACTTCGGTAAGTAGATTTTCAAATATTATGTATTTATTTAATGAATTCTAACTTTTAAAATCAGCTTTAAAAATTTATTTGTTTATCTAAAATTGAGCTATTGATGTTTATAAAAGTATTTTCAATATTTAAATAACAACTTAAGCATATTTTAAAATAAATTGTTATTCTTTAAAAAAAAAATAGTTTTGAAATGATTGAAAATTTAGTTAAATTCTCTTTGATTAGAACCTCTGTTAACCTAAAAAATGGATCAACACCCTGGTTTGAGTTTGAAAGCAACAGCCCTATTCTGACAGGGCAGTATCACAGATTACAGATATAGGAAAAAACAGTAAAAGAAAAAAGACAGAGAATTTTATAGTGATTCGGCTATTAATGAAGCCTACATCCACTTTATAGCTTTATTTTAACTGATGGCCTTTAGAAGTAGTGTTTGATTACAAAGCCTTTGATTATCCTTAGCTAGATTGAATCCCCAGAGTTGGAATGCGCTAGAGAATCACAGTGAATTCCTTAGGAGATTGTTGTGAGGGAGGTAGAGAGTAAAGAATGTTTTTAGCAGAGCTTCAGTCACCAGTTCGGAGAAGATCCGACTTATGTTGCGGATAGGATGATATTTATAGAGATTGGAGAGCTTTTGGGCCAGACCACCTCATCAACTGCTCGCAGGTAGGTATAAAACTACCTAGGGGGTTTAGCTTGCGATCCAAGCCAAAACCATGGGTCACTAGCGACCCATGGAGTTGGCTCGTGCGTGAGCTAATGAGTTGGCTCCTTAGCCATTGCATTACTTAGTTGGCTCATTGAAGACTCATGGAGAAGCATGGATCGCTAGCGATCCATGGTGTATGGGACTCTAGCAACCTATACACTTAGCATTTTTTCATCATCCTCTTCCTTTATTCTCTTCTTCCTTGCATCACAACGACTTTTCATTTTGCATGGATCGCTAGAGATCCATAGGTTATAGGTTGTTGGCGATCCAAGCAATTAGGATATTTTTTGGAGTTTGGAGTTTGGGATGTTTCCATGGTCTTGTATCGTCAATGCCTGCGCGGTCTCAATGCACATTGTTTCATTTTGATGGCAATCTACTAGCCGTTTGCACTCAACTGCTGGTTGGGATGACAGAATGCTCATCTCTTTGTTTATTTAATCTGAGTCGTTGCCTTAGTAATATAATTTGACTCTTGTTAACTCCTTGTCTTAACCTTTCTGAATAAGTTCTAAACAATCCTGATGTCACGAGTTTGTTCTGTTTCCTGTTGGGTCCTGTTGGGTTAAATACCCGAAATAACATTTTCCCCCGAGAGTATGTCTTTGTTGTAAACAAGGCATGCTTTGGTAGTTATTGCTTTCAATATCCATCTGTCGAATTCCAAGTGATCGCATTAGAGTTTGGCAATTAAGTGGCAGGTCCTGCTGTTTATCACCTAGGTTTGGTCTTGATTGCTATTGCTTGCCATAACGGATCAAAGTTCTTCACGTAGTTTCCCGACATGCTTCGACAATAGATCAGAGGATGAGTTCGAGAAAAATATGCCCCAAGCTTATGGGTCGCTAGCGATCCATATCGTATCGCTAGCGACCTGACTACTTAGAAAAATTTCACTTTGGAAAGGTGGGTCAATGGCGATCCATGATGGATCGCATGCAACCTAATAACCACTACGTTCCTCTACTCTCTTATATCTATGACATGAGCCGACCCTTCTATTTCGCACACGGCCTAAACCAGCTCCTTGCGATCGAAAACCTTAGGTGACTCGATTCAAGTTGCTCCATTTGATCCATTGTTTTCTTAGAATTTCCTTGTCCAATCTCTTAGCCTTGATTTCTAGTCCTACTGCCGTGCTTCATCAGATCGTCTTGAAGCCCTAGCTCACCTTTGAATCGCCTCCAACCCATCGTTAGCTCGTCGCTGACCCATCATTAGCTTGCTGCCAACCCGAGTACTTGCCACTGGTTTGCCTTTGGGACCATTGATCCAAATCTTTGACCATTTTCATCTTTAAAGCTTAATCCAAGGTGGTTCTTCTAATTAGTTTGCTATCTACAACGTCCGTGCAATGATTTGATGGTGAATTTGCATTTGCAATTTCGTTCTCGAGAAGTTCGAGCTGACTGCTGTTTAACGGGTGTAGATAGCCAACCAAGTCTTGTGTTTTCTCCTAGAATGACGTTCGAGCTTTGGCCCAATGCTTCACGTATTTTTCTATCTTCGTCCGTTAGACCAGAATTGAATTATGCCCAGTTTTGTAGATGTTACACTATGACATATCACCAGTCGATCCCAATTCTTCCAGGGAATTTGGACTTATCATGCTCTCTTATTACATGCTCGGCGTTCCTTTACTGAGAAGAGTTTTCCGATTTGATTTGGATGAGACGTCCATTATCGATCATTAATCGATAACGAGTAAGTGTACAGGAAGTAAAAAAATAAAAACAAAAAATAAAGTGACACAGGAAATTATTTTCTTCATTCACTACGAGCGAACTATCTACATGGGATAGAGCATTTGTAGTGTTTTGCGCACCGACATTATCCCATATAGATAGGACACTGCACTTGCCCCAGTTCACACTTGAAATCTGATGTGTCGATTACAAGTTAATGTTCCTTTGGAATTCAATTTTGGTAGGGGAAGCTATAGGTTTAGGATAGAATTACCTGACCATTTCGGACGCGAGTTCTATTATTCAGAATGAAGTAGCTATTGATTCGTCGTATGTCAAGCGGGGGAAGCCCGGCACTCTTAGGCTGAGCCATCATTCATCGCTCTTTCTTCTGCCACTTCATAAGCTCGGTATGGCTAGTTGGTCCCGGTTGGACCAATCAGGGATCGAACACCTCCCAACTTTAGAGTTCTACTTAATCCGCTTGAGAGGGCTTCCTCGATGGTTTCTGCTAAGTCTCTTCGTAACATCTATGCACAATACGAAATTCCAAAAGAGGACATGTGTTTACCAGAGAAGGACGAGTTTGCTCATATGCCTCCCTCGAGGTACACTGTTGCCACCGGTGCATGTTTTTGAATGGAGTCGTGCCTCTTTTTAGCGACTTTCTATGCGAGACTCTTTCAAACTTGGGCATTGCCCCATTTTAGCTTCATCCTAACAACTATGCCATTTTGACGCACCTACATGTTCTTTACATGTAGACGTTTAACTACGCTTCAAGTTTTGATGAGTTGCGGTACTTTCTATCGTTTAAGAGGAGAGATGACTGACCCTCCTTGATCATAATCGAAGCCTAAAGAAACCAAAAAAATCATCCTGCGTTATCTGATCAACTTGTCACAATTCAAGGCGCAATATTTCTTTGTCAGATGCCCCAAAGGGTTCAATCATCGGTGGATGATGGGGGGTAAGTTTCTTTTTCATTCGTTGATCTCTAATACATTGCAATGGAGTTTATAACCAGACATATGTCTCTTGTAGTTGTTCTACGGCCAAATAGAGACGTGGCACTCGATGAAGTTTGTCAAAATCTAAAGGCTATTGATGCTGATGAGAGATGCATTAAAGTGTTACAGACTGATGAGAATCTGCATCGGTATGGGTTACTGGCTTCGGATATATCTGTTGTTCAGGTTGAAGTTCCCTCTCCTGCTCGATCCAGGGTTCGTACAAGATCTACTTCTTCCTCCCACGATTTTAGGGAAGGCACCTATCAGGAGAGAAAAAGTTCACCCGGAGGATCAACCGATGAGGCCCACGAGGGAAGAGACACTACTGCGACTGAATTAAGCGACCCGATTAGAATGCCTCTATTCTAGAGGAGGCAGAAGAAAATTTCAATCACAGATAAGGTAAGGCCTCGTTGGACTCAGGAAAAGAAGAAGGAGAGTTTGAGAGTAGTAGCGACGAGTCTACTGTAAGTGATGACCTCTACGTAGGATCTGAAAGCGAGGACACGGAATTATGTGACGAAACTCCAAGTATGAGCTCCGTTCTTCCGAGATTGCCTCTCCCTGATATAAGTGATAAAGACAAAGCTCCAAATATTATAAGGCATCGAGACTCCCCAATTAATGACGTTGAAGAGGATTTCAGGGATTTCAGCAATGGTTAAATTGACCTTGATGAGCTCATGAAATAAGATTTTAAATTTGATACATCGCATCCCCGCTCGAGTGCGCCAAAAGTTAGTCTAGTTTTTCCTTCGACGGCCAAATTTAGTCCAATTCCACTTATAATGGTCGTTCGTTTCGGTTCATGATGATATTTTAGGCCCACCTTAGAAATACAACACATGTCATGCTAGGATTACACCCACTTTTATTTATTTATTCATTTTTGTTGTGTTTATTCTTTGCTTCTGAAACCTTTTATGTATGTATTATGCAAGATATGACGAGGGGATGAGGTTTCTACGATGGCTTTGAACAGTTTACTAAATCACAACGGTATTCCAAGCGTACCTCAAGCCGTCACCAACCCCGAGAAATAGAGAAAGAGTATAGACGGAGGAAAGAGCTAGAAGCTGAAGTTCACTATCAAGATGAAAGAGACAAAGGCCAGTCATATAAAGGCGGGTATGAGAAAAGGAGGACTTTTGAGGAAAGAGAAGAACCATCAAAAAGGTCAAAGTTTGAACATCATCTCGTTCTTTAGAGTTTTTTCTGACTCACTCTTCAGTGGGGTAAGAAATTCCTATTACCTCTACACCAATTCTGCCTTCAACTTATATCACATCGTCTTCTATTGTTACTTCTCTTGGTGCTTCTTGCCTCCACCAAAGACCTGCCTATCTTTTTCCTTCGAGCCCTTCTAAACTCAAGGTAGTGCTCCCCGGACTGTTCCTGAAAGGGGTTAAGTTTGATTGTGATCTTCACTCGGTCCGTAAATACTCGTATATGCCTCATCTCCAAACTATTCAACACAATTTAGAACGGGATGAAGGATGGAAAAGTTATGTAAGCAGTTGGTGGACACCAATCACAATAACTACCAAGAGATCCTCTCCTTCATGTCAGAGAAGGACGATTTTGAAATAGCACTATCAGAGTGTGACGCTAAAATTAAACCATTGGAGGAAGAAAAGGCAATGGCATTGCAAGAGGGAAAGAGGAATGCCGACTTGCTTAAAGAAGTTAAAGAGGCCTATGACAGGATTAAAATCGTCTATAGAGACGAGATAAAGTAGGCTCATGCGGAGGAGGAGAAACTAAAGCAAGAAGTGACTGCCTGCAATGCAACGATTGATGCTCAATGGAAAACTATTGCCGATCAAGACCTCATCGTCGAAGGGCACAACAAAACTATTTCTGACCAAGCTGAGACCACTGCCAAGTTATAGGCTCAGGTCGCACAGCTCAGTCCGATAAATCTATCGCTGAAGTTGAGAAAGCTACAGTGAGAGCGCTGAAGTTGAGAAAGCTACAGTAAGAATGGATTATTTGGGACTCCAAAATGCCTTTGAAAGAAAGACTGAGAAGCTTGATGCAACTATCCTAAATTTTTATGTTAACTCCCTATTGCATCATGGAAGTCTTAACTATCTAGGCCTGAAGTTATCGCGCACTCTTGCTCTGGTATGGGAAGAAGTATTGTCCCACTTTTATGATAGCGGCAATGTCTACATTGAGCAGGAGTTGGAGGATTCTTACCTGAATGAAGAGTCAAAGAAGGCATTGCTTGAGGGCCGGGAAATCTTACGGGCCGAGAAAGAAAAAGAAGCCACCGATGCTGCCTTGACAACTGCCACCGAATCGATCACCAAGCCCCTTATTTCTGGCGCCACGATTCATCAAGGCAACTCTACGACCTTCTAGAAAGTTTGGAGATTGAGATTCTTCCTTACGTAATGGAGCCCTCGAAAGAAGGCGAAGGTGGTGAGTTTGAAGTCGACATACTCGACCATTCTTCCAGTGCAGGTAATGTTCTTACCTCCTCCGAATTCGGGAGTTTCCAACTTACATCGCAAGAGAAAGAGTAATTTAATGCTTTCATTTTTGATCTTATAGGTCCATCTGCCTTCCCCGTTGATATGCCAGCTTCTTCGGCGTCCGAACTCGCCGCCATTTCCACATCCTCCATGGTTGTTTCCGTTCCTGTTCCAGTTTCTCCATCTGCATCTGGCTTGCAACCGGGGCCAGAAGCCGAAAAGATAGCCACGCTTCATGGCCTGGACGACCCTTCTGTGTCTCTAGAAGGCGATATAACAGTAGCAGAGGCCAAGGACAAGGAAACTCAAACGAAGCAGCCTCATAAGAATCGACACGAGCTGGTCACGGTCAAGAAGGAAAAGGTCGAAGCAATCAAAGCCTCAAAAAGCGTGCGCAAATCACCAAAATGAAAAGCAAAGGGAGAAACTTCTGAGAATGCTTCGGAGGAAAAGGAGGACAACGCCACTAAGGTGTTCATTGACATTACCAGTAGCGACACCACTCCTGAGAAGAAGCAGAAGCAATCAACTAAGGGCGGAAAGGGGAGCAGTGGAAAGAAGCGTTGAGAGGCCTATGTAGAGATTGATTTGATTTTTGGTTCTTTTTTGAGTCATCTTGCACAAGTGTAGAGCCCCACTTAGCATTTTTGCTATGGAGTCTGTATTTTCTTTTTATTGGTCGGTGTTGTGTAGGTACGACCCCCACATTATGACCCCGTGTAAAATAAATTATAAGCAATACATTGATATTTTGACTTTATTCCCATTTGTATACTCATATATGTTATATGCACTCGTGCTTGTTTTATTTTATACTTACCTAGTCCTGTGATTACAGCCAAAATCCTTTGTTTGAAGTAACAGAACTTATTGTTTTATTTTACTCTTCTTTTGGAGTGACAGATTTTTATTTTACTCTTTGTTTGGAGTGACAGAACTTATTGTTTTCACATGTTGACAGAGCTTGTGAACTTATTATTTTCATGTGTTTTTATCCAAGTATCAGTGTATGCCCACTAGTTCACAGGGCTGTTTACTCCAAACAATTTTCGGATAACTGGTAACTTTAGGTTTAGATAATTTTCATATTAAATTGGAAATTTGGCTAAGTTACAGCTTGATTCTCCTTTTCCGAAAGTTTTGCAACTTTAGCTCGTAATCCAAGTTTCTTATGATATTTCAACAAGAGAGCAATATATGCGTATTTGAGAGATGCGCATTGCATGGGTTAATTAAGGGTAGTTTTAATCACTAAGTGTCTATAATTGAGACTTTTCAGTTAGTTTGTAGCGTTCCAATTTTGTTGGAGCTGTACTCATTATTCCCGATTATAGGAGCAGTTGGCGCTGGTTATGAGATGCGCGGTTTTTTGTTCTCGTCGGCGTTGCCTATCTTCAGGCCATGTGAGGAGCATGTGCTTTAGTGTTCCCCAATGCTGCCTATCTTCGGGCAGTGTGAGTTGTTTAAGCTTTAAGAATTTTCCTGCTCCTTGGATTTGCCTATCTTCGGGCAACATGAGGAGTTAGTGTTATAGAATTCAGTGCGGGGCTTATGGAATGCACAGCTTTTCTTTTTCTTGGTGTTGCCTATCTTCAGGCAACGCGAGGAGTTATTACTTTAATGTGCGGCTTATGAGGTACATGGCTTTTCTTTTTCCTCAATGTTGCCTATCTTTAGGCAACGTGAGGAGTTATTACTTTAGTGCACGGCTTATAAGGTACGTGGCTTTTATTTTTCGTCGGTGTTGCGTATATTTGGGCAACATGAGGAGTTATTACGTTAGTGCATGGCTTATGAGGTGCGCGCCTTATAAGGTGTGCGGCCTTTCTTTTTCTTCGGTGTTGCCTATCTTCAGGCAAAGGGAGGAGTTATTATTTTAGTGCTTGGCTTATGAGGTGCATGGATTTTGGCACTCTTCAGTGCTGCCTATCTTCGGGCAACGCGAGGAGTGTCCATTTTATCCTTGTCAATTGTTCCAAAGCAAAACCGGTTTTTAGAAGGCAAAAACCAGGTTCCACCGATCTAACGGTTTCAGTCAATTTGCTTCCATCGACCCGGCAGGTAATTATTATGAACAAGGTTTTGTTGGTTCAAGAAGAAAACTTTATTAAGGAAAAGATGGTAGTTTTTGCCTATGTATAATGCACCCGATATTTCAGGATGGTTTATTTTCTGAAAATGAAAATAAAAAATACATAAAGTAGCATTCATACAAAGTAACGGCGAAGCGATTCGCTATTCCATGCCCTTGGAACGTGACTTCTGTCGATGGTTGATAGCTTGAAAGTCCCGTCTCTTAGCTTTTGATTAATGACATATGTTCCCTATTAGTTTGGTCCGAAGGCCCCTTGAACGGGGTAAACTTGCTTAAGCACGAGATTTCCCACTTCAAAGGTTTGGTTGTAAACTTTGGAGTTGAAGTACCGTGCGATCCTTTTTTGGTGGGCGACAGTTCTCAGCTCTGCTTCTTCTCTTCTTTCATCAACCATATCTAGCAATTTAAGTAGGACCCACTCGTTTTTTCGATTGAAATTCGACCTTCGGTGTGAGGGACTTCTAATTCAATAGGAATCATTGCTTCTGAACCATATGCTAAGGTGAATGGAGTGTGGCCGGTTACCACTTTGTGGGTAGTTCTGTAAGCCCATAGTGCGAGTGGAAGTTCACCAACCCAGTTTCCTTTAGCTTTTGCTAGTCGTTTTTTGATAGTGGAGTTGATGATCTTGTTTATCGCGTCCACCTGCCCGTTTGCTCGTGGATAAGCTATTGTAGAAAAGCTCTTTTCAATTTGGAAGTGGTTGTAGAAGTCTTTGAATTTGGAACTTTCGAGTTGGGTTCCATTATCGGTGATGATTTTTTGTGGCATGCTAAACATGCCATTGATGTTTTTAGAAAGAAAGTTAATAACTTTCCTTGTGGTTATGGTGGCCAATGGTTCTGCTTCGGCCATTTTGTGAAATAATCCACGGAAACTATAGCTTATTTGTCTCTTTCTTTTGCTATAGGTAGTATGCCAATCAAATCGATTCCCTATATTGCAAATGGCCATAGGCTAACCATATGTGTTTGCTCCTTTTAAGGAGTTCTCTTAAGTTGAATGTTTGGCAGCGATCGCATCTTCTGGCATAATCTGCGTTATCGGATTTATTATTGGCTAGAAGTACCTGTATCCAAGGACTTTCTTCCAAGGGTCTGCCCCCACAGTGTGATCTCCATGTTCACCTTTATGTACCTCCATCGGGATTCGTCGTGCTTCATCATTGGTCACACACTTAAGAATGGGGTTTGTTAAGAATCCTCTTCGATGGATTATTCTATCATGTATCATGAAGCGTGGCGCCTTTCGGAGGAGCTTCTTCCATTGATTTCACTCAGTTAGAAGGGTTCATGTGAATAGATAGTTCTTTATCGTTGTCATCTACGTATCTGGTTCGATGGTGGTTTTTAGAATCCAGCCTACGTCCATTTCATCTATGCTTGGGTTGACCAGAGTTTCGATTGGGACTAGTCCTAGCGAATGAGCTTCTACGGAACTTGCCAGTTTTTCCAAATAATCTACCTTAGTGTTTTGCTCCTGTAGGATGTGAGTTATAGTGTAGTGCTCAATGTCGCTTAGCAGTTCCTCTACTTTGAACAGGTATGGGGCGAGATACTCACCACACACCTGATACTCCCCTTTTACTTGACAGACGACTAGTTGTGAGTCACTATATATATGAATAGCTTTATTTTGAGCTCCTTCACAATTTTCAGTCTAGCGGTCATTGCTTCATATTATGCTTCATTGTTTATGGTGGGGAATTCCAAGCGCAAAGCGTGGCTAATGGCCTGCCCTAGGGGGTTTCAAGTACTAGTCCTTCTCCCGAACAGAAGTTATTTGGTGCGTCGTCGATGTAGAGCTTCCATTGCATGTCTATTTCCGACTAAACTTCCTCCTCGTCATCACGTATAGTAAATTCAGCCATGAAGTCGGCCAACGCTTCCCATTGACGGCTTTCCTTGGGTGGTATGTCATATCATATTGACTCAACTTTATATTCCAATTAAGGAGTCGTTCAGAAGTTTCTGTTTGGTATAACACTTGCTTCAGGGTCTGGTCAGTCAACACTTTAATTGGATAAGCCTGAAAGTATGGTCGTAACTTCCGGGACATAATCAAGAGGCAATCACTGGCTTTTCCAGTTTTGGGTAATTCTTCTTAGCTTCGATGAATCATTTGCTAATGTAATCACTGGATTCTTGCCTCTTCCTGCACGAGAGCGACGTTCAATGCATGCCGGGAGACTGCTAAATAAATGAATAGCTCTTCTTCATCCACCGGCTTTGATAAGATTGGAGGAGCTTCCATGTGTCGTAGTAATTCTTCAAAAGCTGTTTGACAAGCTTCACTCCATTTGAAGTTTTTCTTTCCCTTCTTCAGTGCATCGAAGAATGGTATGCACTTGACTGTAGCTTTTAAGATAAATTGCTCAGTGCTATGTCTTTTCCATTCAAGCTTTGAAGTTCCTTCTTATTTCTCAAGGCTTGGACTTGTTGTAGCGCCGTTATTTGTTCCGAATTTGCTTTGATGCCTTGGGCACTTAATATAAACTCGATGAATTTCCCAATGGATACTCCGAAGTGACATTTGAGTGGGTTGAGATTCATTCCATACTTCTGGAGTATTTCGAACATTTTCTTGAAATTTTCTAGATGGTTAGCAGCTACTCGAGATTTGACCAACGTATCGTGCACATAAACTTCCATAGTCTTCCCAATTTGGCGTTTGAACATAGTATTTACTAGCTTTTGGTATGTTGCCCTGACATTTTTTAAACCGAATGGCATTACTCTGTAGCAGAACAGTCCCAAATCGGTGATGAAGCTGGTGTTTTCTTAATCTAGCTCATTCTCTAGGATCCGGTTGTAGCCCAAGTATGCATCCATAAACGACAGCAATTCATGTCCCACCATTCCATCTATAAGCAGATCGATTCTCGGAGTGGAAAGCTATCTTTTGGGCAAGCCTTATTTAGATCCGAGAAGTTAATACAAGTTTTCCATTTTCCATTAGAAATCTTGACTAAGACTGGGTCCGATAAGCATTCAGGGTAAGTTGCATCTCGGATGAAGCCATTAGCCATCAATTTATCAACATCCTCTCTCAATGCCTAGGACCATTTAAGGCCTAAGTTGCGCCTTTTTTTGCTTTTAAGGTGTGAATTTGAGGTCAATATTGAGTGTGTGGCAGGAAATTTCGATTGGTATCCCACAATATTGGAGTGTGTTTAAGAAAATACGTCCAAATTTGCATGGAGGAATTTAATAAGTTTTGACCGCATCTTGTTTTCGAGGTACGATCCAATTTTCAGGACCTGTTTTGGGTCATCTATACAGACTAGGACAGACACCGTCAATTCTACCGGTGCTGCCCAATCCTCCTCTAAGCTCTTCTTTTTAGGGTTTAAAGCCTTGTCGAATTTACTATTGTCCCCCAGCCATGGGTGGCTCTGTAGTTGTTATTCGGAAGGTTAATATATGTGGTGGGTTTTCTCCACATCCTTTCCTTTTTCCTTTCTTCTTGACTCGCGCAATTCTATGATGTATCATTCCCAGGCAGTGCTTTGGTCTCCTTTCGCAATTCTGACTCCATGCTCTGTAGGGAACTTCATTGTAAGGCACCACTAAGCCAATGCTATTCTGAAGTCGACTAATGTGGGCCGTCCTAAGAAGGCGTTATATGCTGACATTTCATCTACGATTAACAAAGTCAAAATGAGGGTGACCCTTCGCTCACTCTCTTCAGCCTCCAAAGGTAGGTCAATTGTTCCCACCGATTGTTTGGGTTCACCGATAAACCCCTTAATCTTTGTTTGGCATGCGGATATGCTTTTCATACCAATCTTCATTTGATCGAAAATACATTTGAAGAGTATGTTAATGGAGCTGCCACTGTCAACCAATACCCACCGAACTACAACAGGTCCAATTCCTACCGTCACCACCATTGAATCGAGATTTGAGCTTCAATCCCCTCGGTGTCCCGATTTTGGAACATAATATCGTCATTCAAGACCCTTGTCATCTTGGCTGGAGTTTCATCTTCTACAGCAAAACATGATTCCCAAGCGTGCTTCAACGAAATCACATATCTCTCCGTTTCTCCCAACTTCTTTGCATGTGATATGGTCCCCCTATATATCGTTCCAATAATAATCCTGTGGTGAGTTCGTTTCAACCCTTAGTCACTGGTTCCAGTTTGATTCCTTCAATCTTTAGGATGTTGAGGAGCTACAGATTGATCAAGGTTTTAGGGTTGTCTTACGTACTGCTGGAGTTTGTTATTTTGGATCACCTCATTAATTAGATTTTTTAGGTGGCAGCATTCAATCGCATTGTGGTCGTGTGTCTCATGAAAACGGTAGAATTTCTGTAACAACCCGCATATTTATCGATTTTATATTTAAATATTTTGTCGTTCGTCGGATTTTGGTCCGAAAAGCTACTTTTTGCAAACAGTCGAATTGGGACTCAAGACCACCCCCATTGAGTTCAAAATGACGTTTGCGACCTTTTTGAGTATAAGCTTCGATATGTTTGGAGAAAGTTGATTTTTGCCACTTTTTCACTTAGGGCTTTGGTTTGGGCTGAACCCATTAACCACTTACTAGCTCAGTCCCAACCCCCTCTCCTCTTTATTCACTCATAATTTCCTAATACATTCAAGCTTCATCAAAAATGGGGGAAGAGAAAAAGAATTAGGAAATCCTAAGCCCTAGTTTCCATTAGCAAATCCATCTTCTAGCTCCAAACTCAAGAGAATCCATTGGTAAGCATCACCTTCTTCTTCTCCAACTCATTCTCTCTTTGATTTCAGAAAATTCCTAAACCTAATTTAGGAATGTTTCTCTTTTAAGCTTAGATTCAAGCTTCTAATGTTGAGATTGAAGTATGGTTGATCTTCCCTTGTCTTCAAGCTTCTCATTCATTGATTTGGGTTTAAAGGTGAGATTTTTAATCTCACATCTAAGTCTATGAATTATCTTCGATTGTTAGGTATGAATTCCTAGCACTTATTCGTGTGCATTTGCTTTTGGTTTGGATTGATTTGGTGAATGTTGCAATTTTTAGTGTTTTGAATTCAATTCGCTAAAAATCCTAACTTTGATGTTTGAACATGTTTTTGGTGATGCATCGAGGAGCATATAGGGCCTGGTAGTCGATTGGCATAAACCCTTAGCGCCGTTGCTCGTGCGATTGCAAATTGATCGAGATTTGCACCTCATTTGAAATAGGGCACGGGAGTGCCAGCAACAGGTTCGGCCGACCGAGCCCCTGGGCCGGCCGACCGACCTGTAGAACGGGCACTTCCTGCCTCTGTTTGGAAGTGCAGGCTACAGGGCTCGGTCGACCGAGCTCAGGGTCCGGTCGACCGACCTGCTACCCCGTGCACTTCTGTTTTTGGTTCGGTCAACCGACTCTAGGAGTCCGGTCGACCGACCTGCTCCTATTTGCAAGTTTTGCCTATTTGCCTATTTGCCTATTTTCTTGAGAATTCCAACTTCAATCAATTCATGTTGATTCCCTTTTGTTATTATCACTTATTATCGACTTTGATGACATTTTCTTCGTGATTTATGGGAATATCCATTTTGATGGATTCGGTATCGATTTCTTTGGATTTTATTCACGTCTTTGAATGTGAATCTTTATGAATCGATTGTTTCTACAATCACTTCTATGATTTGTCACTTAAAAATATAAAGGTTTTCTATACTAGCAGTAAATATCAAAACTCTTTCTTCAAATGATTTCAACACAATTTTATTACAAAGCTCGTTTTCTCAAACCGATTTCCAATCTATTAGTATATACAAACCTTTACCTCACTCGGATGAGAAATCTAATTAAACGACTTAGTAAAACAAGTGGTATGAAACGCTTGCATTTACTTCGTTGGTTAATTCTTGGACTTATTCGATTGAATCTCTTGTGACAATTTTCTAGTGGAGATCTACAATTTGTTCGTAAATATTTAAGTTAAGCTAGTGGTTATGGGACATGAAGCTAAGCTCATATATTTACTAGCTTACTGTAATTGACACTTCTCTTTGATCATGACGATCATTTTATGGTTTAGACAGCAATGTGCGATGTCTCTTTGTCTATGTGGAGGACTGTTCCTCATTTTATTGAGCTTCGTCTCATTTCTTTCATGGGTCGTACCTATCTAGGTGCGTCGATGTTTGTTTACACATGGGTCGTACCTTTCTAGGTGCGTCAATGTTTACTTATGCATGGGGTGTACCTTTCTACATGCATCGATGTTTATTTACTTCGTGGAGCAATCGGCTCAATAAGTTGGGACATGGGGCGTATCTTTCTAGTTGCGTCGATGTTCGTCTATGCATGGGGCGTGTCTTTTTAGGTGCGTCGATGTTCGACTTAGCATGGGGTGTATCTTTCTAGGTGCATCGATGTTAGACATTACATGGGGTGTATCTTTCTATATGCATCGATGTTTATTATGCATGGGGTGTACCTTTTTAGGTGCATCGATGTTTGTTTACTTCGTGGAGCAATCGGCTCAATAAGTTGGGACATGGGGCGTATCTTTCTAGTTGCGTCGATGTTCGTCTATGCATGGGGCGTGTCTTTCTAGGTGCGTCGATGTTCGACTTAGCATGGGGTGTATCTTTCTAGGTGCATCGATGTTAGACATTACATGGGGTGTATCTTTCTATATGCATCGATGTTTATTTATGCATGGGATGTATCTATCTAGTTGCATCGATGTTTATTTATGCATGGGGCGTATCTTTCTAGGTGCGTCGATGCTAGAGCATGGGGCGTATCTTTCTAGGTGCGTCGATGTTCGACTGTGCATGGGGCGTGTCTTTCTAGGTGCGTCGATGTCCAATTTATGGGATTGGCCATCCTTTTATTGTGATTTCTGGATTTCTATTTGATGATTTTTGAAATTTATGTTTCACCAACTTTTACGATTGGCATTGATATATATGTCATTGATTGTGGCTTGGTGAATGAAATTAGGAGTATGACATTCCTTTTTATCTTTGAGAAGATCTTTGCGATATTGATTAATCTCTTATTGATTTTTCAATTACTTATTTATCACAGCTTGGCATTGTGATTATTATACGTTTAGTCATATTTCTTATTCTATATCATTTTATCTGATATTTATAGCTAGACTGATCCGTTTATTATTTTCTTATTAAATAATACTCGGGTCAGACCGAGATTTTACAGGTGCTTCTGCTTGACTCCTTATCGGTCTACATCTGATCTTTTGGCTAACTACTCTAGTTTGGTAGTTTTTGTTGTATACATTAAAGATATAGACTTCTTGATGTATACATATTTTTGTCTAGCACTTGTATCTATTCCTTTGTGATGTTGTGGATCTTGTTTGACCACTACTCTGATGTACACTTTCATGTGTTATATTCATATCTATTTCCGCCTTTGTGATATGAATTGTCTGTGTCTGATTTATGTTATGTTTATTTCTATATTTGTTTCCGAAGATATTATAGCCACTGTGTAGTAGCTTTGAGTTTGTGTCGGTATGTCGGATTTCCCTCTTGATAAAGAAATGCATGTTATACTACCTGACATATCGATGCTCGCGCAAAGCAATTACACGGATGGTCGCTCCTCAACAGCCTTATTCTCCGTGCTAGTTGACAGCATTCACCGTAATGTTCTTGGCTAGCGTGGGTATAGAGGTGGGTCGTCACAGCTTGGTATCAGAGCCAAACTTTGGAACAATATGGAATATTATAACAAGGATCATCGTCCTAAGTCCATCTTAGGAGTCGTGCTTTAGGATTTAATTCGAGTCTTCGTACCGATTCATCCAATTTTTTTTATGATTCCTTGTTTTATAAATCAAGTTTGATTGAAATTTATTTTGAGAATAACTTTTTCCTCTTCTTTCTTTCTTTCTTAAAGAAGAGAAATGGTTAGACCTGGCCGTCCCAGCGCGGGTCAATCTAGTGCTACTCCCCTGGATGGAGTATTCATGTCTGCTCAACAACTTTTGGATCTTGTAAAGAATCAAGAGTTTATCTATGCTTTGAGTAAGAACCCCAAAATGGTTCTACCTTTGAAACTTGAAGTTTCTTTCAATCATCTTGTGGATGTTACTCTTCTTCATGGAGAGGTTGGTAAAGGAAGTGTTTGTGATATTAGGACTTCCAAGAAGAGGCATATTAAGTTCAAGAGCCTTAATCCCAATAAGAGAGTGAAGCAAACTACTTTTGTAGCAAAGACTCCAATCCCTAATCGTGGAGGATGCTACAATTGTAATTCTAAGGAACACTATGTGAATATATGTCCGAAACCCCTCTTTTGTCGCTTTTGCAAAGGTTCGGGTCATCTTTTATCTTCGTGTCCTAGGCTTCCTAACAAGAGAGAGGGAAAGCTGCAAGCCCCTAACAACTCTTCTCTTGGTCAAGGTATTTTTCACTCAATCCTTGATGGCATTGTTTTATTTCGTGATCTTCTTATTTGAGTTCTTTTTGATATGGGTTTCATCTCACTATTTTATATCAAAAGAACTTGTGATTCTTTTTCTTTAAAGATATTTTGGGCTTGATGTCTTCGTTGAGAATTGCGAATCCGGATGGTAGATCCGCAACACTCAATTTGTCTTTATTGATGTCGAAATTATTTTATATGATTTTTCTGTCCGAGCCGATTTTTACTTAGGGTTCGGAATTTACTTTTGTAAGGATTGGATTAATTATTATGAGGCCATATCCTTTGTCCCGTGTGAACTATTCATCTTTGACATTTTCAATCTGTTAAGCAGATTTCTATTTTTCCCTTATGATTTTGACTCCAACTTGATGGCATCATTTTATTCCTTAAGCCCACTTATAAGGAAAGTGTTATTTCTCTCATTCATGTAGTCTGAGAAATTTTCCGGTATTTTTGAATTTGTCTTAGGACTGTCACCTAAGCAATCTTTTGAGTAGTGTTAAGGTCTTTTCAGCTCGACCTTGCCACCGGTTTTCATTTGCTACGAGTTGCGGAAGTTAGCATTTCGCTTACCGCATTCCGCACTCGTTATGATTCTTATGAACGACTTATTATGTCATTCGGTTTATCCAGCTTATTTCATCCATTTTATACATCGAATATTCTATGGATATTTCGATGAGACCATTCTTGTATTTATTGATTTAGGATGAAAATAGTAATTTAAAATTTTGCAAATCTTTTCCATAAGATTTATTTATAAGTAAAATTGGATTTTGTTCTTAAACGAACAAAGAATATTCTTAAAGGTTTTTAAGAAACATGTTTATTATCTAGAAGGCGATTTTGTGATTTTATTGCCCGTTGAGTGCTTTAAGAATTTTGGTCAATGCGCTTGATCAACGTTATCGATAGGAATTTCCTAAACGCTTTGATGAGACAATCAAACAAAGTAAAATTCACTTCAAATAAGTAAAATTTTCTAAAAAGTTGATTACATAAGTTAATTGTAAATTTGAAAGTTTTAGTTTTTGGGAAAGAAGATTATTTGAAGGAATTCTTTTCCGATACTCTTAATCTTGTGTTTTCCGAAGGGAACCAAGACTTTGCTATTTGTACCGATACTAGTCGTATTGGTTTGGATGTCGTTCTCTTGCAAAAGATAACGTGCTATCACTTGTGCTTCTAAATCAATATAGCTTATCGAGACTAGATATGCCACTCATAATCTAGTGCTCGTGGCTATTGTTTTCGCTTTTATAGTTTGGCATCATCATTTTTGGGGAAGAAATTTATTCTCCACCTCGATCATAAATCTTTGGAATATTTATTTTCTCATAAGGAACTTCATGTTGACTCGAGTTCCTGGCATCTTGTGATCTTGATATTCTTTTTATTCCCGGAAGGGAAATCGTGTTGCCAATGCGCTTTGTCGTAAGCAACAAGTGGTTGATTCTTTGATGGTGTCTGAATGGATTTATCTTTTTTATCAAGTTCATCGAACGTTTTGAAATACTTCGTTTTATTGAGCTTTATCTCATTTTTTTATGGACTAGCGTCCGATGTTCTTTTATGGTGTTCGATTCATTGGATGTATCGTTTGTACTACATCAATGTCTTTGCTATTTGATTCATTGGATGTACCGTTGTACTGCATCAATGTCTTTGCTATTTGATTCATTGGATGTACCGTTTGTACTACATCAATGTCTTTGCTTTTGGATTCATTGGACGTACCATTTTTGTACTACATCGTTGTTCCGATTTATTGGTTCATTGGGCGTACCATTTTTGTACTACGCTGATGTTCCAAATTATTTGAGTTTCTAGTTTCTCAGGCGTACTGTTATTATACTACGTCGTTGCACCAGCTTAATTTTCTGCTATTCTTGACGTTCTCCACGTCTTTTATCTACGGAAATGCCTTAGGGATTCCGGTTTTTATTCTTGTGCCCGGTGATATTGTGGAAATTGAAGTTTCACCAGATTTGATTTATGAGCAACATTTCATTCGCATCATTGCGTCGGAGGTTGAGCGCATTCGGAATAAAGATATTCTTCTTATGAGAGCTCAATGGTTCTAAAATCTTGGGGATTAATCTTGGGAATCTAGAGAATTCATCGAGCGATCCCGTTCATGCTAACTCCTTCGTGCTCTTTATGGTGGACTTCTTGATTCAAATTTTCTTTTGTGTTGATATGCTTCCATGATTGTTAATTCTTATTTTCTTCTTAAGTATTACGAGGATGCAATTTCTTTAACGAGGGGAGTCTGTAGCAACTCGCATATTTATCGATTTTATATTTAAATATTTTGTCATTCGTCGGATTTTGGTCCGAAAAGCTACTTTTTGCAAACAGTCGAATTGGGACTCGAGACCACCCCCATTGAGTTCAAAATGATGTTTGCGACCTTTTTGAGTATAAGCTTCGATATGTTTGGAGAAAGTTGATTTTTGCCACTTTTTCACATAGGGCTTTGGTTTGGGCTGAACCCATTAACCACTTACTAGCTCAGTCCCAACCCCCTCTCCTCTTCATTCACTCATAATTTCCTAATACATTCAAGCTTCATCAAAAATGGAGGAAGAGAAAAAGAATTAGGAAATCCTAAGCCCTAGTTTCCATTAGCAAATCCATCTTCTAGCTCCAAACTCAAGAGAATCCATTGGTAAGCATCTCCTTCTTCTTCTCCAAATCATTCTCTCTTTGATTTCAGAAAATTCCTAAACCTAATTTAGGAATGTTTCTCTTTTAAGCTTAGATTCAAGCTTCTAGTGTTGAGATTGAAGTGTGTTTGATCTTCCCTTGTCTTCAAGCTTCTCATTCATTGATTTGGGTTTAAAGGTGAGATTTTTAATCTCACATCTAAGTCTATGAATTATCTTTGATTGTTAGGTATGAATTCCTAACACTTATTCGTGTGCATTTGCTTTTGGTTTGGATTGATTTGGTGAATGTTGCAATTCTTAGTGTTTTGAATTCAATTCGCTAAAAATCCTAACTTTGATGTTTGAACATGTTTTTGGTGATGCATCGAGGAGCATATAGGGCCGGGTAGTCGATTGGCATAAACCCTTAGCGCCGTTGCTCGTGCGATTGCAAATTGATTGAGATTTGCACCTCATTTTAAATAGGGCATGGGAGTGCCAGCAACAGGTTCGGCCGACCGAGCCCCTGGGCCGGCCGACCGACCTGTAGAACGGGCACTTCCTGCCTCTGTTTGGAAGCGCAGGCTACAGGGCTCGGTCGACCGAGCTCAGGGTCCGGTCGACCGACCTGCTACCCCGTGCACTTCTGTTTTTGGTTCGGTCAACCGACTCAGGGAGTCCGGTCGACCGACCTGCTCCTATTTGCAAGTTTTGCCTATTTGCCTATTCACCTATTTGCTTGAGAATTCCAACTTCAATCGATTCATGTTGATTCCCTTTTGTTATTATCACTTATTATCGACTTTGATGACATTTTCTTCGTGATTTATGGGAATATCCATTTTGATGAATTCGGTATCGATTTCTTTGGATTTCATTCACGTCTTTGAATGTGAATCTTTATGAATTGATTGTTTCTACAATCACTTCTATGATTTGTCACTTAAAAATATAAAGGTTTTCTATACTAGTAGTAAATATCAAAACTCTTTCTTCAAATGATTTCAACACTATTTTATTACAAAGCTCGTTTTCTCAAACCGATTTCCAATCTATTAGTATATACAAACCTTTACCTCACTGGATGAGAAATCTAATTAAACGACTTAGTAAAACAAGTGGTATGAAACGCTTGCGTTTACTTCGTTGGTTAATTCTTGGACTTATTCGATTGAATCTCTTGTGACAATTTTCTAGTGGAGATCTACAATTTGTTCGTAAATATTTAAGTTAAGCTAGTGGTTATGGGACATGAAGCTAAGCTCATATATTTACTAGCTTACTGTAATTGACACTTCTCTTTGATCATGACGATCATTTTATGGTTTAGACTAGCAATGTGTGATGTCACTTTGTCTATGTGGAGGACTGTTCCTCATTTTATTGAGCTTCGCCTCATTTTTCATCGGTCGTACCTATCTAGGTACGTCGATGTTTGTTTACACATGGGTCGTACCTTTCCAGGTGCGTCAATGTTTATTTATGCATGGGGTGTACCTTTCTAGGTGCATCGATGTTTATTTACTTCGTGGAGCAATCGACTCAATAAGTTGGGACATGGGGCGTATCTTTCTAGTTGCGTCGATGTTCGTCTATGCATGGGGCGTGTCTTTCTAGGTGCGTCGATGTTCGACTTAGCATGGGGTGTATCTTTCTAGGTGCATCGATGTTAGACATTACATGGGGTGTATCTTTCTATATGCATCGATGTTTATTATGCATGGGGTGTACCTTTTTAGGTGCATCGAGGTTTGTTTACTTCGTGGAGCAATCGGCTCAATAAGTTGGGACATGGGGCGTATCTTTCTAGTTGCGTCGATGTTTGTCTATGCATGGGGCGTGTCTTTCTAGGTGTGTCGATGTTCGACTTAGCATGGGGTGTTTCTTTCTAGGTGCATCGATGTTAGACATTACATGGGGTGTATCTTTCTATATGCATCGATGTTTATTTATGCATGGGATGTATCTATCTAGTTGCATCGATGTTTATTTATGCATGGGGCGTATCTTTCTAGGTGCGTCGATGCTAGAGCATGAGGCGTATCTTTCTAGGTGCGTCGATGTTCGACTGTGCATGGGGCGTGCCTTTCTAGGTGCGTCGATGTCCAATTTATGGGATTGGCCATCCTTTTATTGTGATTTCTGGATTTCTATTTGATGATTTCTGGAATTTATGTTTCACCAACTTTTACGATTGGCATTGATATATATGTCATTTATTGTGGCTTGGTGAATGAAATTAGGAGTATGACATTCCTTTTTATCTTTGAGAAGATCTTTGCGATATTGATTAATCTCTTATTGATTTTTCAATTACTTATTTATCACAGCTTGGCATTGTGATTATTATACGTTTAGTCATATTTCTTATTCTATATCATTTTATCTGATATTTATAGCTAGACTGATCCGTTTATTATTTTCTTACTAAATAATACTCGGGTCAGACCGAGATTTTACATGTGCTTCTGCTTGACTCCTTATCGGTCTACATCTGATCTTTTGGCTAACTACTCTAGTTTGGTAGTTTTTGTTGTATACATTTAAGATATAGACTCCTTGATGTATACATATTTTTGTCTAGCACTTGTATCTATTCCTTTGTGATGTTGTGGATCTTGTTTGACCACTACTCTGATGTACACTTTCATGTGTTATATTCATATCTATTTCCGCCTTTGTGATATGAATTGTCTGTGTCTGATTTATGTTATGTTTATTTCTATATTTGTTTCCGAAGATATTATAGCCACTGTGTAGTAGCTTTGAGTTTGTGTCGGTATGTCGGATTTCCCTCTTGATAAAGAAATGCATGTTATACTATCTGACATATCGATGCTCGCGCAAAGCAATTACACGGATGGTCGCTCCTCAACAGCCTTATTCTCCGTGCTAGTTGACAGCATTCACCGTAATGTTCTTGGCTAGCGTGGGTATAGAGGTGGGTCGTCACAGCTTGGTATCAGAGCCAAACTTCAGAACAATATGGAATATTATAACAAGGATCATCGTCCTAAGTCCATCTTAGGAGTCGTGCTTTAGGATTTAATTCGAGTCTTCGTACCGATTCATCCTATTTTCTTTATGATTCCTTGTTTTATCAATCAAGTTTGATTGAAATTTATTTTGAGAATAACTTTTTCCTCTTCTTTCTTTCTTTCTTAAAGAAGAGAAATGGTTAGACCTGGCCGTCCCAGCGCGGGTCAATCTAGTGCTACTCCCCTGGATGGAGTATTCATGTCTGCTCAACAACTTTTGGATCTTGTAAAGAATCAAGAGTTTATCTATGCTTTGAGTAAGAACCCCAAAATGGTTCTACCTTTGAAACTTGAAGTTTCTTTCAATCATCTTGTGGATGTTACTCTTCTTCATGGAGAGGTTGGTAAAGGAAGTGTTTGTGATATTAGGACTTCCAAGAAGAGGCATATTAAGTTCAAGAGCCTTAATCCCAATAAGAGAGTGAAGCAAACTACTTTTGTAGCAAAGACTCCAATCCCTAATCGTGGAGGATGCTACAATTGTAATTCTAAGGAACACTATGGGAATATATGTCCGAAACCCCTCTTTTGTCGCTTTTGCAAAGGTTCGGGTCATCTTTTATCTTCGTGTCCTAGGCTTCCTAACAAGAGAGAGGGAAAGCTGCAAGCCCCTAACAACTCTTCTCTTGGTCAAGGTATTTTTCACTCAATCCTTGATGGCATTGTTTTATTTCGTGATCTTCTTATTTGAGTTCTTTTTGATATGGGTTTCATCTCACTATTTTATATCAAAAGAACTTGTGATTCTTTTTCTTTAAAGATATTTTGGGCTTGATGTCTTCGTTGAGAATTGCGAATCCGGATGGTAGATCCGCAACACTCAATTTGTCTTTATTGATGTCGAAATTATTTTATGTGATTTTTCTGTCCGAGCCGATTTTTACTTAGGTTTCGGAATTTACTTTTGTAAGGATTGGATTAATTATTATGAGGCCATATCCTTTGTCCCGTGTGAACTATTCATCTTTGACATTTTCAATCTGTTAAGCAGATTTCTATTTTTCCCTTATGATTTTGACTCCAACTTGATGGCATCATTTTATTCCTTAAGCCCACTTATAAGGAAAGTGTTATTTCTCTCATTCATGTAGTCTGAGAAATTTTCCGGTATTTTTGAATTTGTCTTAGGACTGTCACCTAAGCAATCTTTTGAGTAGTGTTAAGGTCTTTTCAGCTCGACCTTGCCACCGGTTTTCATTTGCTACGAGTTGCGGAAGTTAGCATTCCGCTTACCGCATTCTGCACTCGTTATGATTCTTATGAAGGACTTATTATGTCATTCGGTTTATCCAGCTTATTTCATCCATTTTATAAATCGAATATTCTATGGATATTTCGATGAGACCATTCTTGTATTTATTGATTTAGGATGAAAATAGTAATTTAAAATTTTGCAAATCTTTTCCATAAGATTTATTTATAAGTAAAATTGGATTTTGTTCTTAAACGAACAAAGAATATTCTTAAAGGTTTTTAAGAAACATGTTTATTATCTAGAAGGCGATTTTGTGATTTTATTGCCCGTTGAGTGCTTTAAGAATTTTGGTCGATGCGCTTGATCAACGTTATCGATAGGAATTTCCTAAACGCTTTGATGAGACAATCAAACACAGTAAAATTCATTTCAAATAAGTAAAATTTTCTAAAAAGATGATTACATAAGTTAATTGTAAATTTGAAAGTTTTAGTTTTTGGGAAAGAAGATTATTTGAAGGAATTCTTTTCCGATACTCTTAATCTTGTGTTTTCTGAAGGGAACCAAGACTTTGCTATTTGTACCGATACTAGTCGTATTGGTTTGGATGCCGTTCTCTTGTAAAAGATAACGTGCTATCACTTGTGCTTCTAAATCAATATAGCTTATCGAGACTAGATATGCCACTCATAATCTAGTGCTCGTGGCTATTGTTTTCGCTTTTATAGTTTGGCATCATCATTTTTGGGGAAGAAATTTGTTCTCCACCTCGATCATAAATCTTTGGAATATTTATTTTCTCATAAGGAACTTCATGTTGACTCGAGTTCCTGGCATCTTGTGATCTTGATATTCTTTTTATTCCCGGAAGGGAAATCGTGTTGCCAATGCGCTTTGTCGTAAGCAACAAGTGGTTGATTCCTTGATGATGTCTGAATGGAATTATCTTTTTTATCAAGTTCATCGAACGTTTTGAAATACTTCGTTTTATTGAGCTTTATCTCATTTTTTTTATGGACTAGCGTCCGATGTTCTTTTATGGTGTTCGATTCATTGGATGTACCGTTTGTACTACATCAATGTCTTTGCTATTTGATTCATTGGATGTACCGTTGTACTGCATCATTGTCTTTGCTATTTGATTCATTGGATGTACCGTTTGTACTACATCAATGTCTTTGCTTTTGGATTCATTGGACGTACCATTTTTGTACTACATCGTTGTCCCAATTTATGGGTTCATTGGGCGTACCATTTTTGTACTACGCTGATGTTCCAAATTATTTGAGTTTCTAGTTTCTCAGGCGTACTGTTATTATACTACGTCGTTGCACCAGCTCAATTTTCTGCTATTCTTGACGTTCTCCACGTCTTTTATCTACGGAAATGCCTTAGGGATTTCGGTTTTTATTCTTGTGCCCGGTGATATTGTGGAAATTGAAGTTTCACCAGATTTGATTTATGAGCAACATTTCATTCGCATCATTGCTTCGGAGGTTGAGCGCCTTCGGAATAAAGATATTCTTCTTATGAGAGCTTAATGGTTCTCAAATCTTGGGGATTACTCTTGGGAATCTAGAGAATTCATCGAGCGATCCCGTTCGTGCTAACTCCTTCGTGCTCTTTATGGTGGACTTCTTGATTCAAATTTTCTTTTGTGTTGATATGCTTCCATGGTTGTTACTTCTTATTTTCTTCTTAAGTATTGCGAGGACGCAATTTCTTTAAGGAGGGGAGTCTGTAGCAACCCGCATATTTATCGATTTTATATTTAAATATTTTATTTAAATATTTTTTCGTTCGTCGGATTTTGGTCCGAAAAGCTACTTTTTGCAAACAGTCGAATTGGGACTCGAGACCACCCCCATTGAGTTCAAAATGTCGTTTGCGACCTTTTTGAGTATAAGCTTCGATATGTTTGGAGAAAGTTGATTTTTGCCACTTTTTCACTTAGGGCTTTGGTTTGGGCTGAACCCATTAACCACTTACTAGCTCAGTCCCAACCCCCTCTCCTCTTCATTCACTCATAATTTCCTAATACATTCAAGCTTCATCAAAAATGGGGGAAGAGAAAAAGAATTAGGAAATCCTAAGCCCTAGTTTCCATTAGCAAATCCATCTTCTAGCTCCAAACTCAAGAGAATCCATTGGTAAGCATCTCCTTCTTCTTCTCCAACTCATTCTCTCTTTGATTTCAGAAAATTCCTAAACCTAATTTAGGAAATGTTTCACTTTTAAGCTTAGATTCAAGCTTCTAGTGTTGAGATTGATGTGTGGTTGATCTTCCCTTGTCTTCAAGCTTCTCATTCATTGATTTGGGTTTAAAGGTGAGATTTTTAATCTCACATCTAAGTCTATGAATTATCTTCGATTGTTAGGTATGAATTCCTAACATTTATTCGTGCGCATTTGCTTTTGGTTTGGATTGATTTGGTGAATATTCCAATTTTTAGTGTTTTGAATTCAATTCGTTAAAAATCCTAACTTTGATGTTTGAACATGTTTTTGGTGATGCATCAAGGAGCATATAGGGCCGGGTAGTCGATTGGCATAAACCCTTAGCGCCGTTGCTCGTGCGATTGCAAATTGATCGAGATTTGCACCTCATTTGAAATAGGGCATGGGAGTGCCAGCAACAGGTTCAGCCGATCGAGCCCCTGGGCCGGCCGACCGACCTGTAGAACGGGCACTTCCTGCCTCTGTTTGGAAGTGCAGGCTACAGGGCTCGGTCGATCGAGCTCAGGGTCTGATCGACCGACCTGCTACCCCGTGCACTTCTGTTTTTAGTTCGGTCAACCGACTCAGGGAGTCCGGTCGACCGACCTTCTCCTATTTGTAAGTTTTGCCTATTTGCCTATTTTCCTATTTGCTTGAGAATTCCAACTTCAATCGATTCATGTTGATTCCCTTTTGTTATTATCACTTATTATCGACTTTGATGATATTTTCTTCATGATTTATGGGAATATCCATTTTGATGGATTCGGTATCGATTTCTTTGGATTTTATTCATGTCTTTGAATGTGAATCTTTATGAATTGATTGTTTCTACAATCACTTCTATGATTTGTCACTTAAAAATATAGAGGTTTTCTATACTAGTAGTAAATATCAAAACTCTTTCTTCAAATGATTTCAACACTATTTTATTACAAAGCTCGTTTTCTCAAACCGATTTTCAATCTATTAGTATATACAAACCTTTACCTCACTCGGATGAGAAATCTAATTAAACAACTTAGTAAAACAAGTGGTATGAAACGCTTGCGTTTACTTCGTTGGTTAATTCTTGGACTTATTCGATTGAATCTCTTGCGACAATTTTCTAGTGGAGATCTACAATTTGTTCGTAAATATTTAAGTTAAGCTAGTGGTTATGGGACATGAAGCTAAGCTCATATATTTACTAGCTTACTGTAATTGACACTTCTCTTTGATCATGACGATCATTTTATGGTTTAGACTAGCAATGTGCGATGTCTCTTTGTCTATGTGGAGGACTGTTCCTTATTTTATTGAGCTTCGTCTCATTTCTTTCATGGGTCATACCTATCTAGGTGCGTCGATGTTTGTTTACACATGGGTCGTACCTTTCTAGGTGCGTCAATGTTTGTTTATGCATGGGGTGTACCTTTCTAGGTGCATCGATGTTTATTTACTTCGTGGAGCAATCGGCTCAATAAGTTGGGACATGGGGCGTATCTTTCTAGTTGCGTCGATGTTCGTCTATGCATGGGGCGTGTCTTTCTAGGTGCGTCGATGTTCGACTTAGCATGGGGTGTATCTTTCTAGGTGCATCGATGTTAGACATTACATGGGGTGTATCTTTCTATATGCATCGATGTTTATTATGCATGGGGTGTACCTTTTTAGGTGCATCGATGTTTGTTTACTTCGTGGAGCAATCGGCTCAATAAGTTGGGACATGGGGCGTATCTTTCTAGTTGCGTCGATGTTCGTCTATGCATGGGGCGTGTCTTTCTAGGTGCGTCGATGTTCGACTTAGCATGGGGTGTATCTTTCTAGGTGCATCGATGTTAGACATTACATGGGGTGTATCTTTCTATATGCATCGATGTTTATTTATGCATGGGATGTATCTATCTAGTTGCATCGATGTTTATTTATGCATGGGGCGTATCTTTCTAGGTGCGTCGATGCTAGAGCATGGGGCGTATCTTTCTAGGTGCGTCGATGTTCGACTATGCATGGGGCGTGTCTTTCTAGGTGCGTCGATGTCCAGTTTATGGGATTGTCCATCCTTTTATTGTGATTTCTGGATTTCTATTTGATGATTTCTGGAATTTATGTTTCACCAACTTTTACGATTGGCATTGATATATATGTCATTTATTGTGGCTTGGTGAATGAAATTAGGAGTATGACATTCCTTTTTATCTTTGAGAAGATCTTTGCGATATTGATTAATCTCTTATTGATTTTTCAATTACTTATTTATCACAACTTAGCATTGTGATTATTATACGTTTAGTCATATTTCTTATTCTATATCATTTTATCTGATATTTATAGCTAGACTGATCCGTTTATTATTTTCTTATTAAATAATACTCGGGTCAGACCGAGATTTTACAGGTGCTTCTGCTTGACTCCTTATCGATCTACATCTGATCTTTTGGCTAACTACTCTAGTTTGGTAGTTTTTGTTGTATACATTTAAGATATAGACTCCTTGATGTATACATATTTTTGTCTAGCACTTGTATCTATTCCTTTGTGATGTTGTGGATCTTGTTTGACCACTACTCTGATGTACACTTTCATGTGTTATATTCATATCTATTTCTGCCTTTGTGATATGAATTGTCTGTGTCTGATTTATGTTATGTTTATTTCTATATTTGTTTCTGAAGATATTATAGCCACTGTGTAGTAGCTTTGAGTTTGTGTCGGTATGTCGGATTTCCCTCTTGATAAAGAAATGCATGTTATACTATCTGACATATCGATGCTCGCGCAAAGCAATTACACGGATGGTCGCTCCTCAACAGCCTTATTCTCCGTGCTAGTTGACAGCATTCACCGTAATGTTCTTGGCTAGCGTGGGTATAGAGGTGGGGCGTCACAATTTCCCTGAATTCTTTTGCTGCTTAGTTCTTTCTTTTCTTGGGTGGGCTTTCTTTATTCCTCGGTCCCTTGAATCGCGAGGAAAATGTTTTCTGTTGTATCATTTAGAGAATTGTAGCCTTCGGGCCTAAACCTTTTGAGCTTTTTATTGTTGCCATTACCATTCTTCTTATTGGAGTTTTGACTTTTTATCTTTGAATTTTCCTCTTTCCCAGTGATTCCTTCAGCAGTCTGAGAAGTAGGTGCATTTTGATTCATGCTACATCGCTTTACCCGATGTTTGTTGGTTACAGACTGGTAGGCTTCCTTTCCAACTCCCGTGCTTCCTCTAACCTTAGGCATTGACTTTCTTTACGATTGAAATCCTTTCTAGTGGTAGGTTGTTTCATCTAAATCCATTTTCCGAATTCGGTTTTAAGGTGAATGGAATGGACTTATGCCATAAACCATGTCTTCGTTGGGGTTACTTACTTCCGTCGCTGTAGTTTTAAACCTATTCATGAATGATTCCAGTGATTTGTTACACCCTTGGAACAATTTGGATAGGGACATGTCGTCTTTTGGCTACGCAGTATGGAGTCTGAACTGATCAAGGAACTTTGTTGCTAGTTGGTTAAAAGTAGAGATAGATCTTGGTGGAAGCCTAGTGAGCCACATTGACGCAAATCCTTCGAGAAAGATAGGAAAGCATCTACATCGAACAATTTCAAAGGCATTCGCTCCGTCCATATACCGACTGCATTTGTACAAGTGAGGTTTCGGGTCCTTTATCCCATCATAGGACGGAATAGTTGGCATTGTGAATTTTTTTGGACATCTCTCATTCAAGATTTCATCAGTGAAGAGAGTCCGACTTGGCGCAGATCCCCATTCATCATTTCTTCTATTTTTACTCTCCTACATTAATCATTTAACCATATCCGCTATGTATGCCTCTGATGTCCGGTAGTCCTGAGGGCGGTAATCAATCACTATGCCAAGTGTTTAGCTTTGCAAATGAACTTGGTGAGTGGGCTGATACCTACGCTCTCCTATTTTTGGGAGAGCCACTCCTACAAGGTCCCATTGGCTTGCGGCTGGTCTAAGTGGAGCAATTTCGGTATTCCTTGCATTATCAAATGCATTGGCATTTTCTTCCAATTTGTCATCTTGCTCTCCGTCCTCTTAGTCGGAAAGATCCATATCTATGTCTTATACTAAGGTCTTTTCCCTTGACTCAAATTCAAAGGTTACCTTGTGGAGAACAGAGTACTTGCATTTCCGTCCACATTAAGTCCTGTTGCCACTCTTCTTTGTCGATGTTTTTCTTTTCTTCTATATAGACAGAAACGGAGGAATTCTCTTGTTTCGTAGCAGCAGCAGGTTCGGGCATAGTCCTTGAAGCGGGATTTGACTATAGCGTTAGGAAAGCATTAAGCTTACCAATTAGAGCATTTTGGCTACTTTCCATTTTTTTGTTGATCCTATCAACCATTTTATTTAACTCATCCCTGGTGATACTTCATGATGAGTGGAGGATGCTAGCACCTGATTCTCTAAGTCTGCGCCATTTACTTTAGTTTGCTGGGGCTTAACATCTTCTCCAACTATTACTGCCCCTATGGATCTTCCAAAGGAAGTTCTTTTTCGTCTAGGGCCCATTGATTCCAAACAGTGGACTCTTCTAACAAAGATTAAGGATCTAACTTTTGGACTTATGGAATCCAAAGTACATAGCTAGATCTGGATCCTGAGTTGGATTTCTCAGTGAAAGCACCAATATGTTAACCCAAAAAATGGATCAACAACCTGGTTTGATTTTGAAAACATCAGCCCTGTTCTGACAGGGCAATATCACAGATCATAGATATAGACAAAGAAGTGTAAATAAAGAAGACAGAAAATTTCTATAGTGGTTCGGCTGTTAAGGAAGCATACGCCCATTTTATAGCTTTATTATGATCAATGGCTATTACAAGTAGTGTTTGATTACAAAGCCTTTGATTTTCCTTAGCTGGATTGAATCTCCAGAGGAGGAATCTACTAGAGAATTGTAACATCCCGCCTTTTTCGCACGCTTAAAACCGACACACATGTCGATTCAAACCATACGGAAGGTCGGATTGTTATGGGTAAATAAGAAAAACAGAGAAGAAATAAAAACAAAATAGAATCTCACAGCGGAAGGAAAAAATATAATAATAAAATATATAGTTTATAAAACTGTTTACAAAACTTTTGATTCTTCTTTATACAATTTAATATCAGAGTTCACATACCAATAAATACCAATGCAGCGGAACAATGTGAGTGTGGTGCAATAGTATAAATAATAATAATACAAATCTTCATCTTCATCCTCCAAAGCTAAGTCTTTGATCCTGACACGCTCGGACTGACCCGAGCGAATTTGAAAAGACAAAAACACTCGAGTCAGAACTAAAAGATCTTATGTGAGTTAAATTAACAGAAATAAATATGAGTATAGTAACTCAAGAGATGCTCGGGATTTACATCTCCTAAGGATCCGTTAAACTATTTACTATGTAGTATACTGCGCTATTATAATAGTGTCTAATTATAAAATAAACATACTTTTAAATAGCATTAAGGCTTTACATTTTCCACCTTAACACGTAATAGTCCCAGTAGTCCATCCAATATCATAGTCCCTCCTGATCGGGAAGCCACCAGAGGATACCACACGGGCTACGGGAGAAATCTAAACTCGTACAAGGCTCGGTATGGTAGGTGACACGGCACAACTAGGCAATGCCAGGGTAGATATACCAATTACGCTTCCGGGCCGATGGAAACGCGCAGTGCGCAGCTGCCGCCCACCTCGGACAAACTCCCCCAAAATCAAAGTAAAAGTGGCCACTGAATCAATCCAAAGTCAAAGTATAATATCGAAGAGGAGTGTCCGATCAGAGGAATGACCTCATTAACCCGTCGATCGCTCCTGTTTTAGCCACCTTATGCCAACTCACGGGAGTTGGGTCCACGTATTTACCTTACAGGAAACGTCGCCACCAACCTACTTCATTCTGGAATCTCCACCGCGTACACGGTTAGTCAAAGTGGTTTTCGGTATCAACGGAGAGTATGTCCATATCCGATCCCGGTCTCTTTGCCAACCCATCATTATTATAACATCGCGGTCATTTAAAAATGGTTTATACTTAAAAACCAGAATAAAAATTTCCATTTCAAAAACTATGAATACGATATCATTTTACAACCCAAAACAATATGATATCATTTTATCCAAATATAATTCTTTTCCAAAAATCATACTGCTTTAAAATCTATAATATCTGGAAACCAAACATTTGAATTATACTTTCAAAGCATAATATTTCGAAAATTCATAGTTTTAAAACCATAACTTCTAAAACTTGAATGGTTTGGATATTCAACGGTATATAAAATACATGGTTTGACTTTAAGGTTACTTTTTAAAGACAAATAATTTCCATGGCTTTACGAATATATTTCCTTATTTAAAGTCTAAACCAAAATTTAAATATCACTTTCAAGTTCCAAAACCATTTCAATTTCTACACATATATATATATATATATATATCCATTTGGAGTATTAATATTTTAAAACTAAAGTTGGAATTTTATTCTTTCAACAAATCAATTGTTCTATTATTTATTCTTGAATATTCACATAAAAATCCATAAATACAACTCCAATTTCTAGAAATTTAATATTTCCTTAAATTTAATTATACTAGAATATTCATTTAAATTTATCTTGGAAAAACTCCAGTTATAAATATCATACCTTAAAATTTCCAAACTTAAACATATAATATAAATTATCAAATTCCATTTTCTCAATTTTTCCATTTTTATTTAACAGATTTATACACAGCCTAAATTCAAAAATTTTAACTTCATATGTATATATGTAGATGAATAATGTTTATAAAATATCAAAACTTAAAAAAATTTATAAACCGTATCCCATCCAAACCATAGAAATCACTTTAAAATATTTATATATAGACCACGGTGCCTGTATAAAATTTTCTATCCTATGGTCAAGTGATACGGATATTTATCATTTCAATCCGCAATTTAAAAATAAAATTTTACGGTTGTATATCATTTCAAACCACAATCCCGAATGAAACGAAAAATGCATGATAACTTGCAGTCAAATGATATAAAATAAAACATCCATTCATCCATCATCATCCATCATCCAAATCACAATCATCATCCAATAATAAATCAATATCAATATATATCCGATAATATATAACAGGTAATAACTGGCAGTTATATTCAAAAATAAATTTAACAACTATTAAACTAACAGTTTACATGCAAATAAATAACTATAACTGTAAATCTATATGCAGTAATAAAATTTAATGAACAGTTATATTAAATAAATGCGATTTAACAGATATGATGAATAAAACATGCTAAACAGTCATAAATAAATTTCTACTCATATCTAAAATAAACTTAACAAACATAAAAACTTTTAGAAGTTGTGAGTGGTTTAAAACACTCACCTTTTGAATTTAAATCGAATTTAAATCCGATTTAAACCCAAAAATTCGACGGTCTCCGAATCTATCCAAACCAGTGTCAAAAGATCCGAAATTAAATTACGAACCTAACAAAAAAAATCTCGCATGAAACGGAGATCGTATGACGAAGTTATCATTATAAAACGATTGGAAAATGAGAAAAAAAATAAATAGGAAAAACAAACAATCTCACAACTAAAATATGAGCCACGTCAGCCTCCCCCAACATCTCCAGAAATTCGAATGCCCAGCACGTGAAAACGCACGATCCCATTCGCAGCCGCCACCGAAGCTAAGCTTCCCACGTCCAAGCCGACCACCGTGGTTATCAGGGTCCCGCCGCCGAGCCTCTTCATGGCCTTACCTCCCTTCGGCAACCCCATCGGCCACGTAAAACGAGGCGAAACCCTTCCAGCCGCCCCAAATTTCATAACCCTAATCCAATTGTTTAGCGCGATCCCACCGTTGATTTCCCAAACGAACACTCCCAATGCAATCCCCACGACCCTCTCCACAATACCCAGAAGCGATTTCCCGATCTGACGAATTTTTGCGACGAGGTTATGAACGGCCGAAACTAATTGGCCCTGATCTGGACACACAGAAACTCCAATCGAAAAACGGGCAGTACCAGCAGATTACGTATTTTGAGAACTTCAACATATATTTTTCTGGAATTTTTCTGGAGATTTTAAAATTTCATTTGAAATTTTTAATTGAAATAGATCTAGGTTTGCATCCATTTGAGGAGGAGAAGGAGCTGAAGAAAAGAATGTACAGACAAATGATAGAAGATGGAGACTAGGGTTTATAATTGTCTATTTATAGACAAACTATAGTAGGCTAGGTGGGTACGAATTTTACGAACGTGCTAAACGGTAGTTGGCCCAAAAAGCCCGTTCTGACCCCGGAAAGAAATTTATTAAACCCATATATCCAAATAGGTATTTTAAAATATTCTGAACGCGATGGAAAAAGTTTCGCGCCCAAATTCGATCGTATGAAGTAGTTATTCCGAAAACAAAATTTCCAAATTGATTTTAAATTGAATTTAGTTAAATCGATTTCAAGGCGTTTCACGTCCGTACGATCAAACGACAGGTCCGATCGATACAAAACTTGAAACCCTACAATAATTCACCGATACGGATCCGATGAAACTGGTTTCGTCGAAATCCGAGTCCGTGGTCAAAATGTCTATTTTTATATTAATTAAATAAATTAAAATAAATTATAAAATCAAATTTTATATTCAAATCCTAAAATTTACCAAATTTTATTGCTTATATATTTCTTAATCAATTTAAATGATTTAACAAGTTTAGATGTGAATTAAAAGTTGATAAGTCTATCAATTGCAGTGTTAATTTCTCCACTTCCTTATATTTAGGAATTATAAATTAAATTCTCAAAAATCCATTTATTAGATTTTTAACTTTTATATTCTCACCTTTTATCCAAAATAAGGATGCCACTAACATTGGTTCATGATTTCACATTATTATCCTCAAAGTCCATTTTAATTTCAATAACGTAATATTTAACCGTTAAATTCCATTTTATTATGCAATAAATGCAATTGTTGAATTTGATACTCTAATTAAATTTATAAATCCTGCTTTCTATAATCTATATCAACAAATGGTCCAAATATAAATAGAATTAGCATTAACTTCATCTTATAGAATTTACTACTTCAATTACAAAACAAATCTACGCTACTGTACAATTTAAATCAATTTATTGTTATTGAGTCTACATTAAATGTTATAAATTATCAATTGGAACCTCAATAAATTCGTTTATTGATTTAAAAGAAAAATCTTTCTATTCAGTAAATAGACATTTTATGGGTATAAATAACATTTGAATTATAATACATTTCATTAGTGCATGCTTCATTTCTTATAAATTCCCCTTTATTAACTAGAACACATTAACAAAACAAAATAATTAATTTAGATTTATTTCAATCGATTGCCATTCTTAACTTAATATACTCCAAATGGTTAACCTAAATAATTGTTACCCTTTTACATTCAAATTCACTTACAACCATCATTAACAACAATGTTGCCATAGATTTAGATTTAATTAAATAAATTAGATGAATGGGTAAAGTTTTTGTAATTATCACTAATGCCAAATATATATGCATTAATTACTACTTATTATTATGAATTCATTTATAAATTTACCAGTTGCCTTTGTCTTCTTATATCCTATTTACTACCAAACTTTCTATTTAGTTATAGTTTATCAATATATAAATACCTAGGCAAATCAAGTTCTTGTCTTTTCTGTTATTTCAATTAAATCGGGTATGCATAAATAAATTGTTAATTAACTTACTCTTACAAATTATTCACATACATTCAGTTACCCGTAATTAAATGCATTGGTTTTCATTTATAAATTAAAGGTTTTCCTTTAAAAGCATTTCATTCCTAAACCATACTCCAACTTCTACAGGGCATTGATAAAATTCAATTTACCATCTAATATTATTAATCCATTAAATAAATTCACACTTACCCTTGTTTTCCTATATTCTCCCCTTAGCCTAGTATAACCATTTACATGATTTTAATTTATTCGTTATTTTATATCCACTGTTAATACTTAGCTTACAATTCTATGGTTTTATTTCTTTTTCAATATATGCTTCACTATCAACTATAAATCTTTACTTCCTTCTAAAATTAAATTATCTAATCTTATTAAAATGACAATTTAACTGACGCAAGTTTACGGGTCGTTACACTCTCCCCCACTCAAAACTTTTCGTCCCCGAAAAGGAAAAAGAAGGAAGAATTTAATAAACAGTACATCTTATTTCAAATATTAACTTATAAACAATAATTTACTAAATTTATTACCTTATATAAATATACCCGTTTTATAATCATTATATCCTTTTATACTTAAATAATTAAAGTTTGGAAAACATTTTCAACATAATTCTAAGTCCAAAATTTACGGGAAATTTTGGCAGAGTCTCCTTTGTACGGAGAGGCTCGAAAAAAATATAATACCAAAATATAACAAAGTATCATATAGAATATTCAAAATAGTATATCCCAACACGGGAAAATATATAAAAATAGCGCTACAAAACGTAAACCGGGAACGTACCTATTTGTTGGGCAAATTACGCTTAATTTATGAAAATAAAAGCAGTAACAATTGCTTCCATACCTGCATTTCACTTATATAATCTAAAAAGGTTAACTATTTATATAAAGTGAAATATTTTCATGGTTTCAACTACTAACAACAATAAATACACAATCATCAATTTCGACAAACAGTATACACAACAAAACAAAACAACCATTCAATCAAACAAGCAAATAGTTGTTCGGGTTCAAACTTGAAATGGTACGGAATGAAAAATAACTATCCAGTGCATCATTTACTCAACAGTCTTAGATGGGACAAAAATAGATTATTTATTCATCCAACAACTTCAAATTTCCTTACCCAGCCAAACCATAAATCAAACAATAACAATTCAACCAACAAATCAATTAACTCATTATAAATTTTTATTTCATACATTAGTTATTTGATCTTTTCATTTATCTTTTATTTTCATTTATTTCTTTAAATTATCCTTTTATAATTTACATTTATTTCCAACAACTTTTAATTTCATTCACTCATTAAATGTTTGTTTCATTTATTTTCCCTTATAACCTCCAATTATCCATTTCCATTTATTTAGGTCATGTAAGTTTCTTCTATTTAATTACATTTAATGCACTTCTCACTTTCAATCATTTATTTAATGCTTCCATTTCTATTACATTTAATTATAGTAACCCTTTTTAATTTCACTTAAATTCTTAATCTTATAACATCCATTTTTATAAATAAAGGATTTTATTAACTCATTAACAAGGGTTTGCAGTCATCTGTCTATATTACCTACTTTTATTATATTAAACTAGTAGCATTTATATCATACTTAGGTTTATAACCCTACACATCAATCCTTATTATTAAAGAATTTCATTTTATTTACTTAAGTTTAAAATCACCTATTTATAATACTTACCTTTAATATTGGTAAAATTTCAATTTATAACTTAAGTTTATAACATTAAATTCTCATTTATAACAGAATTTCATTTAATACTTTATTATTTCCAAAATTTCTACTTGTATAATATTCTATTCCAATCTCTTATTTAACATTTCAACTTTTCATATTTGGTAAGTTATATATGTTAAAGAAAATGCAATTGAACTTATACAAGTTATGTCAATTCTTTAATTCATTCATTGTTCAATAGATCTTTACCATATTCTTATAAGTTAAAATTTTAACTTCCTTTATAACTTAGCATTTAAGTCTCTTATTTTATTTAGGGTTTCAATTATTAATTAAATTCTGTTTCACTACCATAATTGAAACAATTAATTAATGGAGATTAAGAATTAAATACCGGGTTAAATTTTAATAGATAAATATATTCTTATAACTTATATACCTCTAGTTTTATATAAAACAATTAAAAATTTAGATATTTTCAAAATAAAGCTGCAGTAGAATTACTACAGTGGCCTTTCCCCTTCGAAACTCGAAAATAGAAGTCGATGATGCGGCCGCCATCATAGAAATTATTTTCCAGCGACGGAGAGGAAAGTACATAACTTATTTTCTCCAAAATCTTCTTTAAAACAATTCTTCCGAATTATACTAAATATTTATATAAGAAAATATTTATAAACAAAATTATTATAATTCATAAATCCTTTGAAAGCAAATTTCCAAAATCCCGGACTTAAGTTCTAAAATTTCCAAATTTCATTGATTTTAATTTCAATCTCATTTACCTATTATTTAAAATTTCTTTCCTAACAACCAATCTATTGCAACCAACAATATATATATATATAATACCTTAATAAAATATTTTATATATAGAAAATATAATAGGCGAAGTTATTTCATTCACCTATATTAAAAACAAATATTATGTCGGTCTGTCCTATTAAGTGTTTAGAAATCCCTATAGATGTCACAGCATCCCATGCACCAACCAGAATTTATAAATACAAAACGGAACAAACTAACACAATATTAAAACCTTTTTATAGCACTAACAAATACGCTCTCTCATATATACACTCAGTGACTCCCATAGGGTATTACTACCCTATTAATAAAGAGTCAAACCCCACAAAGCTAAGGTTTATCACTAAACCAAAGCTCTGATACCAGATGTAACATCCCGCCTTTTTCGCACGCTTAAAACCGACACACATGTCGATTCAAACCATACGGAAGGTCGGATTGTTATGGGTAAATAAGAAAAACAGAGAAAAAATTAAAAAAAATAGAATCTCACAGCGGAAGGATAAAATATAATAATAAAATATACAGTTTATAAAACTGTTTACAAAACTTTTGATTCTTCTTTATACAATTTAATATCAGAGTTCACATAGCAATAAATACCAATGCAGCGGAACAATGTGAGTGTAGTGCAATAGTATAAATAATAATAATACAAATCTTCGTCTTCATCCTCCAAAGCTAAGTCTTCGATCCTGACACGCTCGGACTGACCCGAGCGAATTTGAAAAGACAAAAACACTCGAGTCAGAACTAAAAGATCTTATGTGAGTTAAATTAATAGAAATAAATATGAGTATAGTAACTCAAGAGATGCTCGGGATTTACATCTCCTAAGGATCCGTTAAACTATTTACTATGTAGTATACTGCGCTATTATAATAGTGTCTAATTATAAAATAAACATACTTTTAAATAGCATTAAGGCTTTACATTTTCCACCTTAACACGTAATAGTCCCAGTAGTCCATCCAATATCATAGTCCCTCCTGATCGGGAAGCCACCAGAGGATACCACACGGGCTACGGGAGAAATCCAAACTCGTACAAGGCTCGGTATGTTAGGTGACACGGCACAACTAGGCAATGCCAGGGTAGATATACCAATTACGCTTCCGGGCCGATGGAAACGCGCAGCGTGCAGCTGCCGCCCACCTCGGACAAACTCCCCCAAAATCAAAGTAAAAGTGGCCACTGAATCAATCCAAAGTCAAAGTATAATATCGAAGAGGAGTGTCCGATCAGAGGAATGACCTCATTAACCCGTCGATCGCTCCTGTTTTAGCCACCTTATGCCAACTCACAGGAGTTGGGTCCACGTATTTACCTTACAGGAAACGTCGTCACCAACCTATTTCATTCTGGAATCTCCACCGCGTACACGGTTAGTCAAAGTGGTTTTCGGCATCGACAGAGAGTATGTCCATATCCGATCCCGGTCTCTTTGCCAACCCATCGTTATTATAACAACGCGGTCATTTAAAAATAGTTTATACTTAAAAACCAGAATAAAAATTTCCATTTCAAAAACTATGAATACGATATCATTTTACAACCCAAAACAATATGATATCACTTTATCCAAATATAATTATTTTCCAAAAATCATACTGCTTTAAAATCTATAATATCTGGAAACCAAACATTTGAATTATACTTTCAAAGCATAATATTTCGAAAATTCATAGTTTTAAAACCATAACTTCTAAAACTTGAATGGTTTGGATATTCAATGGTATATAAAATAAATGGTTTGACTTTAAGGTTACTTTTTAAAGACAAATAATTTCCATGGCTTTACAAATATATTTCCTTATTTAAAGTCTAAACCAAAATTTAAATATCACTTTCAACTTCCAAAACCATTTCAATTTCTATATATATATATATATATATATATATCCATTTGGAGTATTAATATTTCAAAACTAAAGTTGGAATTTTATTCTTTCAACAAATCAATTGTTCTATTATTTATTCTTGAATATTCACATAAAAATCCATAAATACAACTCCAATTTCTAGAAATTTAATATTTCCTTAAATTTAATTATACTAGAATATTCATTTAAATTTATCTTGGAAAAACTCCAGTTATAAATATCATACCTTAAAATTTCCAAACTTAAACATATAATATAAATTATCAAATTCCATTTTCTCAAATTTTCCATTTTTATTTAACAGATTTATACACAGCCTAAATTCAAAAATTTTAACTTCATATGTATATATGTAGATGAATAATATTTATAAAATATCAAAACTTAAAAAAATTTATAAACCGTATCCCATCCAAACCATAGAAATCACTTTAAATATTTATATATAGACCACGGTGCCTGTATAAAATTTTCTATCCTATGGTCAAGTGATACGGATATTTATCATTTCAATCCGCAATTTAAAAATAAAATTTTACGGTTGTATATCATTTCAAACCACAATCCCGAATGAAACGAAAAATGCATGATAACTTGCAGTTAAATGATATAAAATAAAACATCCATTCATCCATCATCATCCAATAATAAATCAATATCAATATATATCCGATAATATATAACAGGTAATAACTGGCAGTTATATTCAAAAACAAATTTAACAACTATTAAACTAACAGTTTACATGCAAATAAATAACTATAACTGTAAATCTATATGCAGTAATAAAATTTAATGAACAGTTGTATTAAATAAATGCGATTTAACAGATATGATGAATAAAACATGCTAAACAGTCATAAATAAATTTCTACTCATATCTAAAATAAACTTAACAAACATGAAAACTTTTAGAAGTTGTGAGTGGTTTAAAACACTCACCTTTTGAATTTAAATCAAATTTAAATCCGATTTAAACCCAAAAATTCGACGGTCACCGAATCTGTCCAAACCAGTGTCAAAAGATCCGGAATTAAATTACGAACCTAACAAAAAAAATCTCGCATGAAACGGAGATCGTATGACGAAGTTATCATTATAAAACGATTGGAAAATGAAAAATAATAAATAGGAAAAACAAACAATCTCACAACTAAAATATGAGCCACGTCAGCCTCCCCCAACATCTCCAGAAATTCGAATGCCCAGCACGTGAAAACGCACGATCCCATTCGCAGCCGCCACCGAAGCTAAGCTTCCCACGTCCAAGCCGACCACCGTGGTTATCAGGGTCTCGCCGCCGATCCTCCTCATGGCCTTACCTCCCTTCGGTAACCCCATCGGCCACGTAAAACGAGGCGAAACCCTTCCAGCCGCCCCAAATTTCATAACCCTAATCCAATTGTTTAGCGCGATCCCACCGTTGATTTCCCAAACGAACACTCCCGATGCAATCCCCACGACCCTCTCCACAATACCCAGAAGCGATTTCCCGATCTGACGAATTTTTACGACGAGGTTATGAACGGTTGAAACTAATTGGCCCTGATCTGGACACACAGAAACTCCAATCGAAAAACGGACAGTACCAGCAGATTACGTATTTTGAGAACTTCAACATATATTTTTCTGGAATTTTTCTGAAGATTTTGAAATTTCATTTGAAATTTTTAATTGAAATAGATCTAGGTTTGCATCCATTTGAGGAGGAGAAGGAGCTGAAGAAAAGAACGTACAGACAAATGATAGAAGATGGAGACTAGGGTTTATAATTGTCCTTTTATAGACAAACTGTGGTAGGCTAGGTGGGTACGAATTTTACGAACGTGCTAAACGGTAGTTGGCCCAAAAAGCCCGTTCTGACCCCGGAACGAAATTTATTAAACCCATATATCCAAATAGGTATTTTAAAATATTCTGAACGCGATGGAAAAAGTTTCACCCCCAAATTCGATCGTTTGAAGAAGTTATGCCGAAAACAAAATTTCCAAATTGATTTCAAATTGAATTTAGTTAAATCGATTTCAAGGCGTTTCACGTCCGTACGATCAAACGACAAGTCCGATCGATACAAAACTTGAAACCCTACAATAATTCACCGATACGGATCCGATGAAACTTGTTTCGTCGAAATCCGAGTCCGTGGTCAAAATGTCTATTTTTATATTAATTAAATAAATTAAAATAAATTATAAAATCAAATTTTATATTCAAATCCTAAAATTTACCAAATTTTATTGCTTATATATTTCTTAATCAATTTAAATGATTTAACAAGTTTAGATGTGAATTAAAAGTTGATAAGTCTATCAATTGCAGTGTTAATTTCTCCACTTCCTTATATTTAGGAATTATAAATTAAATTCTCAAAAATCCATTTATTAGATTTTCAACTTTTATATTCTCACCTTTTATCCAAAATAAGGATGCCACTAACATTGGTTCATGATTTCACATTATTATCCTCAAAGTCCATTTTAATTTCAATAACGTAATATTTAACCGTTAAATTCCATTTTATTATGCAATAAATGCAATTGTTGAATTTGATACTCTAATTAAATTTAAATCCTGCTTTCTATAATCTATATCAACAAATGGTCCAAATATAAATAGAATTAGCATTAACTTCATCTTATAGAATTTACTACTTCAATTACAAAACAAATCTACGCTACTGTACAATTTAAATCAATTTATTGTAATTGAGTGTACATTAAATGTTATAAATTATAAATTGGAACCTCAATAAATTCGTTTATTGATTTAAAAAAAAAAATCTTTCTATTCAGTAAATAGACATTTTATGGGTATAAATAACATTTGAATTATAATACATTTCATTAGTGCATGCTTCATTTCTTATAAATTCCCCTTTATTAACTAGAACACATTAACAAAACAAAATAATTAATTTAGATTTATTTCAATCGATTGCCATTCTTAACTTAATATACTCCAAATGGTTAACCTAAATAATTGTTACCCTTTTACATTCAAATTCACTTACAACCATCATTAACAACAATGTTGCCATAGATTTAGATTTAATTAAATAAATTAGATGAATGGGTAAAGTTTTTGTAATTATCACTAATGCCAAATATATATGCATTAATTACTACTTATTATTATGAATTCATTTATAAATTTACCAGTTGCCTTTGTCTTCTTATATCCTATTTACTACCAAACTTTCTATTTAGTTATAGTTTATCAATATATAAATACCTAGGCAAATCAAGTTCTTGTCTTTTCTGTTATTTCAATTAAATCGGGTATGCGGAAATAAATTGTTAATTAACTTACTCTTACAAATTATTCACATACATTCAGTTACCCGTAATTAAATGCATTGGTTTTCATTTATAAATTAAAGGTTTTCCTTTAAAAGCATTTCATTCCTAAACCATACTCCAACTTCTACAGGGCATTGATAAAATTCAGTTTACCATCTAATATTATTAATCCATTAAATATATTCACACTTACCCTTGTTTTCCTATATTCTCCCCTTAGCCTAGTATAACCATTTACATCATTTTAATTTATTATTCATTTTATATCCACTGTTAATACTTAGCTTACAATTCTATGGTTTTATTTCTTTTTCAATATATGCTTCACTATCAACTATAAATCTTTACTTCTTTCTAAAATTAAATTATCTAATCTTATTAAAATGACAATTTAACTGACGCAAATTTACGGGTCGTTACAAGAATCATAGTGAATTCCTTTGGAGATTGTTATGAGGGAGGTAGAGAGTGAATAATGTTTTTAGCAGAGCTTCAGTCACTAGTTTGGAGAAGATCCAGCTTATGTTGTAGGTAAGATGATATTTATAGAGATTAGAGAGCTTTTGGACCAGGCCACCTCATCAACTGCTCGTAGGTAGGTATAGAACGACCTAGGGGGTTTAGCTTGCGATTCGAGCCAAAACCATGAGTCGTTAGCGACCCATGACCTATGGGTCGCTAACCACCCATAGAGTTGTCTCGTCATGAGCTAATGACTTGGCACCTTAGCCATTGCATTGCTTAGTTGGCTCACTGAAGACTCCCGGAGAAGCATGGGTCGCTAGCGACTTATACACTTAACCTTTTATTAGCATCCTCCTTCCTTCTCTTCTTCCCCGTATCACAACGACCTTCCATTTTACATGGATCGCTAGCAATCCATTGGGTATGGACGCTGGTGACCCCAGCACTTAGGATTTTTTTGTAGTTTGGAGTTTGGGATGTTTCCATGGTATCATCGTTGCTTATGTAGTCTCGTTGCACGTTGTTCCGTTTTGATGGCAATCTACTACCTGTTTGCACTCAACTGCTGGTTGGGCTGAAAGAATGTCGGTCTCTTTGTTTAGTCAATCTCAGTCGTTTCCTTAGTAGTTTGGCTCTTATTAACTCTTAGCCTTAGCCTTTATGGAAAATTTCAAATCCATCCCGATGTCACGTGTTTGTTCTATTTCCTGTTGGGTCCTGCTAGGTTAAAAACTCGGATAACAATCTCCTAATTTGTTTGACTGGCATATGAGATTTCTCCATAATCATTTTAATGAGAATATTAAGTTGTAGTTTTCCTTATTCTAATTTTATATTAGAACTAAAAGTATATTATGAATTTTTTCTAGACACTACTACAAATTGGAAGTTTTCTAATGGGTTTTTAGGCATTTCTATTGTATTGTTAACCTAGTTAGTAATGCTAAAGGCGCTTGTGGAAAATGATCATCAATAAAACGTTAGGGATGCTAATTTGTTAATGCTAAGAATTTTTGTTATACTATATAAATGTTGACATTTTAAGGCATTAAAACCTATGCTTACATCAATGTTCAAGCTTTCCATGAAATCATGCGGGCTTATGGGTTTAGATTTGGGATGTTGCATTAAATTCTAGCCTATATGTCTATCGTATAAAAGTATATGTAAAAAAACCATCATAGGATAAGATAGATCTACTCTATATATTTAATTTTTCACATTCTGAAATAATAATTTTGAAATAATTCATTCAGGTTTAGGACTTCACATAGTTAAAGGATATGACATATGCAAATCAAAACTCTTTAATAAAGTAAACTGACGATCAACCGGACAGTAATTCATTATCGAGCTAAATATTGAATTTTATAAAAATCAGTTAAGAATTTACTCACTTAAAAAGTTCATGAATCGATGCAAACCACATATTTTTCTACAATGATTCACCAATACATGAAAACACTTCATTCTCCAAGATACTTGATTCTAGTACATTAACAAAATGTCATTACAGAAAATAAGGTATCTCAGGTAACAGATGATTGTATATATGACACAGTTAATTGCTAGTTTAAGTTTCAATTGCATTTCAAAAATTAACGTAGCTTGCATATATTCTGTTTTAAGGTTAAAAAAACTTGGTTGTTTGTGTGAATTCTTATTAGATAACCAATTTTTTTGATGAAATGACATAATAACATGTTTTATTATTATTGAACTAAATTTTTTCTATATCCCAACTAAATAGATTTACATAATGAAGTCGATATAGGTAAATATGACCAACCTATAACAACCCAACTTTTCGACCCTCGAATGTCAACACTAAATACAACTATGGTATTCGCATGCGAGCACCCATGTATCAAAAAATAGAAAGTTAGGATAAAATAAAAAAAGGAATAAAACAGGAAAGGGAAAAAAACAGCATCAGAATCTCATAACGGAACGATAATATATAAAATCAAAAGATTAGTACAAATGATTACTCTAAATACAAAAATTTCGGAGTTACTAAAACCTAAGAATTATCATCAGCCTGGACAGTTATAATCGCCCATCCTCACAATGCTAATATATACAATATAGAAATGCAGCGAAAATTAGAATACTATGGTAGGTAATCATCCAGCTCTTCTCCATAAGTTCCATAGCGTTCGTAGCTAAATCTAGAAACATACACGAGGCTTACCCAAGCTTTATAAGAAATAACACCTGGATCAATTTGGCAAACTAGCATGAGAAACTCAAGAAATAAGGGTGATATATAATAGCACCTTTTTGAAACCGTGCGGATCACTCAGTCAAGTGGGAAACTCAAGAAAATAACACGCGTATCTGACTTGCTATTCCTCGGTCAAGTAGGAAGCCAATAGTTTGGAGTTTTGTTGCTCCATCCCTACTCGAATATCAATCTTGACTCTTACAAATAGATAGGCCTTACTTCGTCGGTTTTTGGTGTTAAACATAGTTAATTACTTTTCAAACAAGTAATCAAAATATTAACCATTTGGTCATTAAGCAATTCTGACCCCATTCTAAACCTTTTGTTTATACTTTAAAAACCCTTTTTAGAATGATATGTATATATAGTAATTTATTTACCAAAATCTGATATTTAAATAAACAAGTCAAAAGATGTTTTACTACATAAGATATCAAATAGTCAACATATTCTCTAAAAACTAGGTATACTTAAAAATGCTTTTGAAATACTTTATAATACTTATAATAGATTTTATAACATTTATCCAAAACATTATTTGAAAATAATATTTTAAAATTTCCTTAAAAACTTGGAAAAACAAGTTTTTATTATAAAATTGTCTTCTTTAAAAATTCACAACTAATTCTTAAAAATTCATAAATATCTCAAACCACTTTTGAAATAATCTAATATGAGTTAGTACACTTGTAAAAATAATAATAAAAAGTACTTAAATATAAATATTTTTCAAACCTTTAAAGTCCAAAAATCAAGGCTAAATGGGGCAATTTTGCACGAGTGAAGTTTTGCCCACTTTTCGAGATGTCACTTAACATTTTATTATCCAAGCTTTTAATAGCAAAACGTACACGCACACACACATATATATAATATTATAAATATAGTGAGAAACCCAAAGGATCTCTCTACAAAGTTTTATTGAAATTGTCGAAGACAAGGAAATTCCAAAGTGCATCCATAGCGACTATCGCTATAAGTGCACTTTCAAATCCAGGTTTGATCAAAACCAAAGTTCATCTATAAACTATGTGCTTTGCTCCAAGGTCTTATCACAAGTCATACAAATCCATTCAACTCCATTCCAAGTCCATTCATATGGATCACATATGCTTCTTGTTTTCAAAATAAGAATCAAAATAATGTTTTCAACAGTGCCAATAACAACTCAACAACTTAAACACAATCAAAACCCAACATATATATGTTATATTTTCCATTCAAAGAGGTGTGTTAAGTCACCTTTAACCTCACAAATTACCAATGTCCAAGAACCTAAGTCCAGATCCAATATTGCAACCACCTTTCCCAGTCTTCCTCCTCCTTGCTTTACCTTGCTTTTTCCCTCCGCCTCTCTTAATAGTGCTCATGGACTAATTGGGTAGGGTGAGTGTGGCTCCATTTCTTCAACTTCTAACTAAGTGGAAGGTGTTTTAATATTCATCCAAGTCCTCACTCCAAATTTGAGATGATTCAGATAAGATTTGCCAAACTTTCCTTTAGAACATAAAAGAAGAAGAAGACATGGAAGTAGCTTGCTTTAAACTTTGTAAATTTGTGATTATAGCATTAAGGTATGCCTCTCTTTATATAGGCACACGAATGGTGATCTTTAAGTTATCATTGACCCCCCTTCATGCCATGGAAGATTCACCTCCCATTACTTCTCCTTTACATCACATCTCCATTATGCTAATTACCATTATACCCCTCTCATTATAAGATCTCTTATCCTAATGGAAGTTTATAGCGCGTTCCATGATTCATGAAGAGAATGTGTGTGTTAATTAGTTGTTAATGTGTTCGTTTGATCATTAGACAAGTGCACAAGTGTTCGAACAAATTATGTCGAGCGAAAAACTATTTATGAATAAACCAATTTTCGGTCACATTATCAATCTTTCTTCGAAGAATATATTTTTGAAAAAAAAAAATCAAAAATAAGTTTCTTATCATTATTCATTGATTAAATAATGTCTAACAAGGTTATAAAATCATATTTATAACACTTAATTATATTTCAAAATATTACGATATTCGAAGGCGAAGTGTTCGAATTTCCGGTTCATTACATTCTCCCCCATTTAGAACATTTCGTCCTCAAAATTCAAACAAGAATGATAATCAAAGGAAATGGAGGAAACAAGATACCTATAAAGAGTGCTGCTAAAACTATATATAAACTAAACTACAAACTAGAATTCATGCTAAGCAACTCCACCTCAAGTAGTGAGTACACTATAAAAGATGTACGATACTAAGATAAGAAGGAACTCCTAACCTATAAGTAACTCTGGATGGATCACCCTCAAACTGTTCTCCGCCTTCTTTATACCTCCCCAAGCATCCTAGCTCCACAACACTTCTAACATTAATAAAGGAACCACCACACAAATACTCAAAAAAGTATCCAATTACTAGCAACCAATGCTTATGGTTCGCTCAGGTTTAAAACTCTTCCATCGTTCAAGGATGATAAACAATCTACTAAGCATGCCTTATGCTTAATTAATAGCCTCAGGTCATTACTTAGAAGATTATTTGTTCTACCTCATAATAAATCGAACAGTCATTCCCTAACTCTTCATAAGCCAACAAATATAGTATACAAATGTACTAAAACCCGTATGATGCAAATGAACCATACGTATGCAATCTCTAACCTAACCACTTGCTCGATCACGTAAATTTCACTTACAAACTAGTATTTATCACTTGACCTCTTTAGTGTGGACTCCGACCTACTTCCTTGATTAATAACATCTGTTCTCCTTGCATAGCCATATATTATAATAGAAAACATCGGGACCGCATCACAAATCCTTTCAAGTGTTCGCCATCAAGAACTGAGTGAAAAATCTTTGTTCGGACTGGTATAAACCACCTCAAAAACATGTATTTGAATACTGATTTAAGAACTATCATAAAATAAAACGACTACGTACAACTTATGTACTTATCCTATTGGTTTCTTAACTACACCATTCCTTTTTTGATCACCTTCATTTATATAACTAGTATGCCATTCAATGCTAAAACTAGTTATGAATTATTTCTTAAAAACTTAACTTCAAGTTTATAAACATTTCGCAACTTAAGTTCATACTCGCATAATACTCCACCATATCTTAAGAGTATATACCTTCACATTAAATTAGTTTTTATTAACAAGTGCATTTAACACTTGTTTTAACTTACTACCACTTCAAATTCAAGTGTTATATAAACTCAACTTTATATTTTCATTAATGCTTAGTTTCAAGTTCTATAACAATCTGGAAGTTCTCGACTATCCAAAGCCATTGAAAACTTCCATTTTATTTTAACAATTGAAAACTATCAGGCTACATGTGTCCATGAAGTAACTTAACAAGAGAACTTTATAACTAAACACCGGATTTCATTTCAAATCATTTTGAAATAATATATATGCATATAACTTTGGTATATCAAATCATACTTTTGGGGTTGAATCAAATCTATTTTATCAAAACTACTTTGTAGCATCTCATACTTGGAAACCAAAAAATGAACGTCGATGATGCTGCAGTCATCATCAAAATTATTTTCAAGCGACAAATGTGAATTCAGTACATTCGAACCATACTCTTAGTACTTGACCAAAATTCCAAAGCGGTATCAAATACTTTGTATAATAATACTAAGTATCATGATCTTAATTTCCTAAAACAATTACCCCAATATTTACCTTCAAATAATAATATTGTTATTATTTTCTTTAAAATCTTTAAAAACATTTTTAAAGATACTGAATTCCATATTTAAATTCTTTTTGTTTACAAACCATATTTTATAAACTATACTTATATAAAATCACCTTGTTATACAAATATTTTTGCAAATAAGTATTACCAAAATATTTTACCTTTCCCATTTTATTATAATAAACATCTTTTACTAAATTTTAACTTCTAACCAAACATTAGCACCGAACAGCTTATAGTCAAACCATGAAACTTAATTCACATGGTGTTCGTTTCATTGTACCCATAATTACTGTCAACCCAATGCATAATGTAGAAAGGTAAAACTGCTTATAAGCTGGCTATCACAAATCAATAACAAACAGTACTCAATGTTCTTAACATGCCGCATGACTAAACATTCAGGGTTACGGGATATTAAACTATCAAAAGCACTAATAACAAACCAAACACGAATAAGAAAGCTGTAACAGATAGTATGCCTATAACCACCCACCTCTATACCTATACTATCCAAGAGTATTACAGAGTAATATGCGAGATAATACGAAGAATGAGGCTATATGGGGTGCACACGTGAATATTCAATTGAACTAGCACTGGCATGTACTAAAACGTCAAATATAAAACTCAGATATACGTACTCAGTATTTGTATAAAGCAATAGACATGTATGCCTTCAGAATAGAATAATACATAATATCAATCCAACACAGAGAATAAAGAGTCAATCACAGCGATAACATATAATATAAATACATTAACATTATATAATACAATTCAAAGGTCAATTATATATATACACATATAATGAAACAATGTATGACAAATATCATAATAATCCTAATATAGAACTCCTCCATGCCCAATGAAATACATGTTGGTCAAGTCATCCTTATACTTGAAATGTCTCGGACTGACCCGAGCATTATAAAATAATACACGGGTCAGACTGTGTCTAATCAAGGATCGTAAGAAGGTGATACAGTATAAACAAGGTACAATATAATATCTCTATTAAAGGTACATAGTACATCAGAGGACATATTAAAGTACATACATATACATATAAAATAATCCATAAACATTAAATCATCCAAGCATTTCAAATCCATATAATGACGTCATCACCCATTCAAATATACATCGAATTGGAAATCACAAAATCTTCACAAATGGGTGAATCATATATATATATATATATATATATATATATATATATAAATCACTGTCTAATCCAAAATAATCAATAGTGGGACATCCTCAAGTGAAGTCGGGCAGAAATAAAACAACGTCCACTATCTCTCTCAATCTTATATTATAAAATACCAATATCAAATCCATAGAATCAATAAGGAAGATTTGAGCTAGCTCATAATAATATCCAAATATAATCAATAATAAGTAGGTCATCTGTCTATAAAAGATAGGTCGTCTGCTTAAAAGGATACGAGATTGACCATACTCTGGACACAGTCTTAGGTATAATCTCATATATACATTATATATGTCTATCCACGTACATACACGTACATCCACGTACATCCACATATTCTGAAAGTAGACGGGTGCCTAATGGCCGCCTACCGCAAGCTTTGTCCAGGAACCTAGGTCTACTCGCCTTCCGTAGAGTAACCGTCTATTCATACAATCTTTTGTTACCTTGACAGACATCGTGACCCCGTCCACCAGTGGCATGTCTACGCGTAGCTCGGTCACGACTCTTCTTTGCCCCTAATGGTAACAGACTACAGGGTTCAGCGATACAAGGGAAACCGACTACTAATCTCGTGATGCGCATCAACTAAATAATAACGGTGTCGCGGATCTGGGGTGCGACCCCACGATCAGGTCACCAAAGCAGATACTGGCGAATCTGCTTCACTTCCTAAACATAAAGGGAGTTAGTCTAAGGTATACAGACATATAATGCACATAACTATGTGACTAACAAGTAGCCTCCATACCTGCTCACTATAGCGAGTCGCCCACACACTACAAACCCCGTATGAGTGTCATCCACAAGCAAAGAATAACTAAATAAATAAAACAACGGCATCCCATACCACCGCATGTTACTAGTCCATTTATTCAATGCTCATATGTCACACTCATCCTTCTATATTCTATATAACTAGTCCAAAATATAAACGTAAAAGTGTTACCGAAAGTCCCATAGCAGAGAGTATCACTAAACCATTTATTATAATTTCTTATCATACAGAATAAATATTAATAAATTAGAAAGAAAGGATATCATTGCCGTATCATATTAAATCATAAATCAAATCCATATTAATGATGAATCACTTATATGATCAAATTCAATACACAGGAGAAGAACAATCAATCAGAAAACTACAAAGATAGATTATAAAAACAAATATATAAACAAATATAAGACGACTTAATTGACATCTAGATTAAAATTCATTCTAAGTATAAATGAACATATTTATCTGTTAATGATAAATCACAAAAATGCGCTTTCGTATAAATCAACTTACACACGTTCGCATGCAAGAAATAATAAATCAATGAATAACAGAAAATATTATACAACAACAGGTTTTCCATCACAAATAAATTGAGTTGGCTTGGTCTATACTAGGGAAGTATAAGAATTCCTATAGGCACACAAGCTTACAAATATCCAATTCACACGCAATTATAAAATAGAGCATTGCACAAGTCTGGAGCACGGAAATATACAAACACACACTCACATATATCACAAATATATGCGGACTTCCCTCTTACCTCATGCAGTAGCTCACTCCCCACCAAAACACAACATACGTTATGCATATGTATAAGTTATCTTTTAGATTATATTTCATATATTCCCTTTTAAATATCTACAAACAAACATTGTCTGCGTAATAAACTTAGGTTTATGCTCATTTCCATATACAATACACACACACATAAAAATATAACATCTTATAACTATATGTACATAATGGGTAAAAACGAAATGAATCCAACAGCACATATATACGTGCATTCAAATATGTAAAGACTAAAAGAGCATCTATCTAGTTTACAGCAAATATGTCGGTTAAGAATATAGTTCATGCATATATATAGGCTCGCCAACATCATTTAGAGATCAAACGGCAAGAAGTATACATGCTTAAGAACATATCCAAGGAATCATAGATTCTTAATTTATTGGTTAAATATAGTGTACTTATCATGATCATTGTTCAAAATGGGGCCTACGTTACAAGTTTCATGTATATGGTTATGCCTGTAGCTTCTATATATAGACAATCTTTTGAACCACTTTTGTATAGACTATAATATCAAAACCAATAAGAACATTATAACATAGGCAGCAACAAATTATGTATATAAGCTGGTGTAAACATATACAAACTCACCCTCATAGCTTGCCCAGTCACTTAACACCACATGCAACACCAACACGCTTAAATATGGTGTTCATGACAGCACCTTTTTTTTTTCAAGCCAATACATATACCCAACATATATATGTACACACTCTGATATACTGGCAATCACCGGGCATTACACCTCATGCACACACAAGCAGATACACAGATTCATACAAAAATAAAACTATATATATTTACATTTGTAGGCAATTCATGTGTGTGTGTATAAATACTGCTGTTACTCTTAAACTCAAAAATAGATTGCAAACATATATATGATTATTAACAAATAAAATATTATAATAATAATACTTAATATTATATGTTATATATATAAAAACAAATCACTGTATATATTCATAAGGTATGCGTATTTAAACTACTATTCATATATCATGTTATCCTTTTTATATATATATATATATATATATATATATATATATATATATATATATATATATATATATGTTAATAGAACTTAGTGGATGTGGGGTATAGTAGAAAAGTAAATTTATATGAACAAAGTGATTATATCAACAGAGGAAAAATTCGAAAACAGTTTCAAATATGTACGAAACTTTATCCCGACAAACATTTGTGGTATAAAGTTTATATATAAGAACAGGTAATGAACACAAATGGATGCTCTTCAACCCAAGTATAGAAAACATGCTCAAGGCGATATGGACGGTAGGAATACTAAAATGCACAGATATATGCACACGAGCATGGCAATGGAACTCATGCACTCACCCAAGATGATCAACTACACACGTAGGCAGAGAGGGAAAGCGTGCATGCACCTGAAGAGGAAGATGGCCTGACCTTTGACCGATCGTCCAATCGAGCTTGCCCGAAGCATCTCTACTTCAGGCCGAGCTCTCCCTATAGGTTATTATATTAATATTTTTTCTTTCATTCATTTAACTTTTGAGGTAAAATCACAATACAGACTTGAAGTAGAAGTATTAACGTTGCCGGCAAGAGAAGTTCAGAGCTTTAGCATCTGTAGACATGGATGCATGAGTGGAATTTAACTCACCTGTAGCTTGCGACCCACTCTTACTTCCTCATTTCATTCGCGTGTATGCACGCGATGTCCAATGAACGGCATCACATCAGATTTATGTCACACATGTTTCCCGGTGATGAAAAGCTCACCTTCAAGTTTGAGGATTTTTTTTCTAATTTATTTAAATTATTTTGAATTTTAAAAGGGTGAAAGTTTATATTGTTATAGGCTTCGGAAAGAAGTTACTGAAGTGAGGATGCGTGAATAGTACTTGTTGAAGTAAGATATGTCAGCAAAGAAATATCCAGAGAATGAGAATTCTAGAAATGAATTTAGGCTTGGGTAATAGGGTTTGGACCAAGTAAATACAAGTATAATTATATTTGTGTTTTCTTTTACTTTTTAAAATTAAATTATTTCCATCAAATAAATACATATTTCCATTTCAAAATAATTTCTTTCAGTTATTAATATTATTTTTTGATTACATTACTACTATAAACATTATCTACATATTTATTTATTTATTTATTTAAATTATACAAATTTAAATATCCTAATTCCAAAATCAAAATCCTTTTAGTAAAATAATTTGAAAAACCATTTTTTGAATACAATCTCCAAATTCCTATTTAACCAATTAATTTTAGTATTATTAACTCAAATCAATTATTGCCTAAAAACCCGGGTTCTTAAAATACCCTCAAGAACCTGCTTCCCCTTCTCGGCTGCAGAAATAGCAAAGACCTTAGGTTGCTCTCCATTCCTAAGCATAAGGTAATCTCTAACAACATGACTAGACTAATGTCAATTGTAACAGCCCTCTGGTGTAAGCTATGCACTAGGCTTCGCCGCCCTAGAAATCAATGCCTCCATTGATGGCTCCTTCACCACTTGTCCTTCTCCCTTCAGATCTACACTTATTAAAAAAATGACCCACCTTCCTACACTTTTAGCAAACGAGAGTGGTCATATTCTTTGACGACCAATACTTACGCTTGTTGTCCTCTGCCAATGCAGAATTAATAGATGGCTTCGAAGCTTAAGCTCTCAAACACCAAAGCCATCTTCACCAAACTCACAAAAAATCCCCGTAATGTGATTAGTCATGTCCCTTTGGAACTCATAGCGCATACTTATGATGAACGTCTCATTCTTCTTCAGTGGCGTGTCTACTAACCCAACGCAAATCGAGACAATGTATGATGACCTGACTCCTTAACCCTCGAAAATCGATACTAATACATTCTCGGTATTCACGTGTCGTAAATACAAGTGTCGGAGAGGCAGATTATCATGGAGTAAAAGAAAATAAAAGAAAATAAAGACATAACATGTAACGACTCGCCTTTTTTAACTATCAAAAGTCGACACCGAATGCTACCATTGTGTTCAAATGTCGAACATCCAATCGACAAAAGTGCAAATTGTTTGGGTAAATAAGAAGAAAAGAACAAAGAACAGAGAAAATAAGAATCTCACAACAGAATCGACAATATATAATATAATAAGGACAGTAAAATCCGTCACTTCAAAATACATAGAATATCAAAGTTAAAAGACACTTTATCAGTTGGACGGTTATAAAATCATGACCTTATAATTGCTGATGTGGATACTATATAATAAGCAGAAATAAAACACTACGATAGGTGAACCTCAAACTTCTTTCCATGATCTACATAACACCAAAGCAACCTTAGGAAAATACTTGGTCTGACCCGAGCATTATAATAAAATAACACTCAGATCAGTCTAAAAATACCAGTGTGAGAAAGCTCAAATAATATGGAACATATAAAAGTTTTATGAGACTACGCCGCTTAGGCGGAACGGTTTTTACTTCACAAGAATAATATCGATACAGGAAAGCGTAGAGATAAACAACATGAAACAAATCCAAATAAAAATTGGCATAAATAGTATTAAAAACCAGACTTGAAAGAATAAAAATAATTCGAGCAAAATCATAAAGAATTGATAAAACAAGATAATAGTCCAGACTTGATAGAATGAACAAAACCAATAATTAAACACTGCGAAGAGTGGTTGACTCTTCCCGTTGTAATTAAAGGAAAACTATTTATAGGTTCAAATCAAATAAGGAAAGAAAAATTTCCAACAAATGACTAAAAGGGTGCACCCCATTGAAGCATACAGCTATTAATATGTCATTTACTCTATGACGCTTCTTCAAAACCTCTATGTCAGACCCCACCAAACCTTATCAAGAATTTGAATATTTCTACATCTACGTGAATAACCGAATCCAACATAGATGAGATGTGGAACTATCCTAATGGGAGCAAACCTACATAGCTTGGCCCCTTCTCGCTAGTTATTTCCAATAAAGGATATCAAAGCTCAAAGAGCAGCAAATCATTTTTAAGGTGACGATACACCATGAAGAAAGCTGAATCTGTTAATTAATAAATCAATTATCGGGATAATTTAAAATGATCGTATATGGGAATTAAATATCATATATTTAACACTACTCATCGATTCCAAACAAGTGATATCTCTCGGTTGAAAAAGAAGCTAGGCAAGTTTAGGTAGTGCTACCTCTAACCTTGACGACATTTTTAACCTTCAAGGTAGTAACGAGTCCAAGTCTCAACGTTTAGAGTTAAAAGTACGACTAAATTCTTTCCATATAAGCAATATAATTTACAGAATTATTTTCCCATAGCCATCAAATTTTACTTTTTAAAACTGAACTTGTGCTTGATTTCCATATTACAGTATTAGTAAAACACTTCTGGAAATACCTTTTAAAATATATTTTTAAAGGTCAACTTTTTTAATACCGAGTGTTTTAAAACAAAGGTCAAAAAAAATGTCGTTAAAACATTGTTTACTACAACCCAAAACAATTTACACTTAGCTTTATTTATAAATAATTCATTTTGAAGAATTTTCTCATTTAAAACCATTATTTGTAAATTTAAAACAATACTAATTATCCTGAGAGATAATTAATCACATTTATAATCTTTTTTAAATAAAAAAATTAATTATTTTAACTAAAATAGTTAACTATATCCAAAACGTTTTTATATCATCAGTAAACTAACTTTAAAATCTTTATTAAATCAGTTTATTAGCTTTAAACCACTAAATCGGTTAATTAACTTTAAACACTTTCATTAAATTAATTAATTTACTTTAATTACTTTTATTAAATTAATTAATTAACTTTAAATGTCATTAATTAAATAGTTTTGTTATATTCAAAGAATCATTAATTAAAATGGATAATTAATCTCAAACATCATTAATTAAAATGATTAAATAATTTTAGATGCCATTAATTAAAATAATTAATCAAGTCCAAATATTCAATAATTAATTAGATTAATTAAATTCAATCATCATTAGTTAATAATAAATTAGATACAAAACATCATTTCTTAAAAATGATTAATTAACTATAAAACATTATTAACCAAAATGATTAAATAAATTTCAAATATAATTAGTTAAAACCATTAATTAAATTTAAAACAATCATTAATTAAAACAATTAATAAATTTTAAAATCATTAATTAAAATGATTTAATTAAATTCAATCTCATTAATCAAATAGATTAATAGATTTCAAACATCATTAATTAAAGTAGTTACTTAATTTCAAAATCATTAGTTAACATGCTTTGTTAACTTTAAAAATCATTAGTTAAATTTTTTAATTAATATAAATAACCATTAATTAAAATGATTAATTAATTTGAAATATCGTTAATTAACATGATTAATGAATTTTAAAATTCAATTTAGTGAAGACACAAGCTCTAGCTCAAAATGCACATGCCAGGGTTTAGGGATGATAGTTAATAAATGACAATATAGCAGAAATCGCAATAACGACACTTAACAATTTAAATGGAAAACCATGATTTATTTCAATTAAACATCAATATAACAGCATAAGGATGTAAATAAATAATTATTGATGAGAAATCCCTCAGGGTCTTAGTTTAAATTCTCCCTGCAAAACAATAGTTAAGGACATTATACATAATCATAAAGGTTCATAACAATCAATTTAATATGTCAACTATTTTCCAAGCGAAAATTTAACCAAACAATCAATCAAACAATTTAACTAACATTTAAGAAATCAATAATAGTTTGTAGCATCATTGGTATGATATAGTAAATTTGAATGTGAGTTAAATTCACATTGATTCCAGTTTTCGCTGAACCATTCCGGTTTGAACTAAAACCAAACGGATGTTCTATTTTAACCAAAAAACTGTGTTCGAATTCGACCACGTACGCAAAAGTTATTCGATTTATAAGATATCGAATTTAATAATATAATTAAATAGTTAATTGCATCATTACCAAACTAATTACCCTTAAAATCCTTCTTCCCCATTCATAATCACCTCCTGTACATAGCGTATTATTATATACATAAAGAAACCCACCTCTTTAAACCCCCATCTCCTCCTATCTCATTCGATACGCCATGGATTTGAAAATCGACTTCACTGATGAACTCCACTATGCGAGCTCGTCTTGGCCATCCCCTTCAGTTCAGGTCCACACCCCCCACCTAAAATCTGACCCAATCACTCTCCTAGCAGCGCCAAAATGTCGGACCACCCATAGAACCACCAAACTCCATAAAACATGACCGCTAGGTGTTACTCCACACAAGAAACTCCTCCGCGCCCTCCGATTATCCAATTAATGCCGAAATCTCCAACCAACACAAGCCCTAGCCGCTGCCCAACCACTTCGGCATCATAAAACACTGTTGTGCCTGCCTACGAGACCATAGAATCAAAGCTCTCAAGCATATGAGCTCAACGAATCCAAAATCAAGATTTTTAATTGCCTAGGTTCCAAGATTTTGATTTTTGAAATTAAAAAATGCTTTCTCTTTACCAGGTAAGTATTAATAAGAATAGGGGAGAGGGAATATATGGAGGGTATCGGCTAAAGACGAGGGGTGTGGGCAGTAATGTTGAGTGCGACATTAAAATATAAGCTACAGGATTATTTAAATTATAATATTCTACTACGCCTCTGAAAATCTCCAACTCCAATCGATGTGTGTCGATTGGCATTCTATACCAAATACTCCCATTTTGAATACAGTAGAACTAGTTTCGAGACCTTATTCCAAAGTATACGAAGATTAGCTTTTAAATCAAGTTATATTTCAAATTAATTATTAGGCGTTTCGAATTCGCATGACTAAACGGTATGTCCAATCGTTATAAAACTCCACGGCGTTCATCAATTTATTATTCCATATCTAATAGCACTTGTTTCGTCAAAATCCAAAACAATGCCCAGAAATGTAAATTTCAAAATTTTAATATCATTTTATATTTTCGACCCAATCATCGAAATTTATTTGATTTATTTATTATTGTAAATAGATTTACAAATTGAATTCATCAATATTATTTACTAATTAAAAGAAGTTAAACAATATTATTAAATCCATTTAGTTAATATTTAATTCACAATTCAAATATTTAAATGATCAACATATTTGAATTCTAATTATTAAATTTCAAAAATCCTATAATTTAAATATTTAAAATTAATTAAACATTTAAAACTAAATGATGAAAATTCTGGGTTATTACAGAATAGAATCTCACATGAATGGAATAACATATAATATTTCAATATATATATATATATATATATATATATATCTTTACAGAAGAAATTTTAAATACATTTATCAGAGTTTAACTTAACATTAACATGGACAGTTATAAATGTCTGTCCTTATAAATGCGGAATATAATAGTACATGAGTGTGATGGAAAAGGATAACAATCTTTAGAAGAATCTTCTTACTACTTGCTCCGAGTTCTTCCAAAATGCTCTAAACAAAACCCAACTACTAGGCTGCCCAGAAAAATAGGGCACCCAAAGTTTAAGGAAAGGGAAATAAACTCTGGTCAGTCATGAGGCTGGTGTGAGAAACTCAAAATACAGATATTTGAAAATAAGGGTATTTCATAAGACCACATCGCACATATACACGGAACGAGTTTTTACCTTATGATAACCAAAATCTTTACTGCACAAAATCTAGTAATATTATTTTAATGGCATTCTTTAGAAAATATTTTTCAAATAAACTTAGGAATCATAACCAAAATTGTTGCATTGATTAAATTCCAGCATACTAGCTACAAAGTAGGTTCTACAATCAAATCCAAAGGCACTTATTAGAGAATGGATTTTCGTACAATAGCAGGTAAGGAACTACGTTCCGTATAGTACACCTCTAGAGGGATGCACTGCAGATCAACAACTTTTGAAACCTCTACACATTGCAAGACTGACCTACCCGCAAAACCCCAACTTGGTGGGGGATAGAACCAAATATGACATCTTGATGCAGCTCAGACCAAGGACGAACAATTGCAAGCCATTAGCATGAGTCATTCACGACTTAAGAAGGTACCTATAAGACACTTCCGACCTAAGGAGTCACGGGGAGAAGGCGTGCAAGATAATGAAGAAGTCCTAAGTCATTTCCGACCTAGCATGAGTTTAAGTCGTCAGGGGCTTTTAAGTCGTGTACGGTCTAAAGCTACAGAAGGAGCATCACGGGTTAACGAGATAACAACACGAGTTGAAATGCAAGGACTAAGTCGGCTACGACTTAAGAGCTTAAGTCGGTTACGACTTAACAGAAGAGGAAGCAGTCACGACATAACTAAGTCGTTGAGGAGATATACACAGGAAGAATGGGAGCTTGAGTCGGCATGCGCTTAAGTCGGTCATATGGGCAAATGTTGGTTGTTAAGTCGCAAGTCTTTGAGTCGTATATGTTAAGTCGGCCTGTATGTATGTGAAATGTTAGGTCGGCGACGACCTAATGGATGCTCTTAGGTCAGTATGCAGTTGAGTCGTGTCATTTGTTGAGTCGTATCTTTTAAGTCGTCAGTGTTGTGTTGTGGAGCAATTACTTTAAGTCATGATAAGTCGTAAGTCGGCAAGGGTTAAGTCAGTATGCTGCCGAGTCAATATGAGTCGTAAGTCTTGTGTCATGAGTCGGTCAGGTCTTGAGTCGTCTCGTCTTTAAGTCGCATGAATGTAATGTCGTGTGAGAGCCTGTTGAGTTGGTGCCAACTTAGTTAAGTCGTAAGTCGTATGCGACTTAAGGGGCCGTGTTGTAAACTCTATAAATAGCGAGTGTGTTGTACATTTATGGTGATTGATTTTGAATAAAATTTCTTGTTGATTGCTGTGTGCTTTCTTCTTAAATTGGTAGTTGAGTGTAATCTCCTATCTCCTCTTTCGGTTAATCGAGTGCGCTCGATTCAACGATCGTAGAAGCCGATTCACGGTATCTAGTGCGCTAGATCAACGTACGAAGAATCGTAGATCTTTGAACACGGTATAGTGCGCTATCAACGTGTTTGAGATAGCTAGAATTCGGTATCTTCGGATCAACGAATTTGGGCATTTCAGTATCTTCAATCCACCGATTGCTACTTTCATCGATCCATATCGTTTTGTTAATTATCCGCTGCGTCAGTTTTGGTATCAGAGCGAGACTTAGCCAATCATAGCTAAGCCGAGACTTGGAGCCAAATTTTGGAGTTGAAGTTTTGAGGTTGGAGTTCATCGTGTTCATCTTGAAGTTGCAACGAGTCTGAAGATTTTGATCCATCTCATTTTGGATCTAGGGTTGGAGAAGTGTTTGAGTTTGAAGTTGTTTGGAAACCTTGAGCCAAGCCAAGTTAAGTCGTGAATCGTTGAGGCCGAATTCACTTGTTACCGAGTTAAGGGGTTTGAGCCGTGTAGAGCTATTGCCGAGACAAGAGTTGAGCCGTGACTTGTTGTTTGTGAAGTTTTGAAGAGTTTGTGGAGATTTTCAATCATGCCACCTAGGAGAGCTAATCGTCATCAAAACGTTGAAGCTTTGTATAGAAGAGAAGAAGCCGAGCTTATGGAACAACGTATTAACGAGAAATTTGATGAAGGCATTGGAAAGTTAGAGAAGTTGATGAATGATTTGAATCAAACTCAACGAAGGAGATCACCAAACTCGAACCATGGAGGAAATAGAGTTTCGCCATCGGTTACGGAAGCGAGGAGGGTATCACCGCATTCTTTTAGAGATAGAAGAGAAACATCAATTTCATCACGGAGAGATCATCATGACTATGGACATGAAGAGAGAAGAAGTCAACGTGAATTTGACAATGAGGCGTATAGAGATGAAGAGAGACATAGTCGAAGAAGCATGCATGAACGAAGGGATGATAATGGTCGAGATCGATATAGACGTACATTTGATTTTAATGAAGAGGGTGATAGAGCAAGTATTCATTATCGAGATCGAGACCCAGTTCGGAATTCTTATCGGGATGTTGAAGATGATCGTCGATGGGAATCGGGGATGAAGATGGAAATTCTTGAATTTAAAGGTGGAATAGTAGCTGAAGAATTTCTTGATTGGCTGTCTAATGTTGAGGAAATCTTTGATTTCAAGGAGGTTCCGGAGAATAGAAGGGTGAAGTTAGTTGCTACTAGGTTAAGGGGGAGAGCTTTGGCATGGTGGCAGCAAACTAAACTTACAAGGGAGAGAATGGAAAAGTCAAAGATTGAATCATGGGAGAAGATGAAGAAGTTGATGAGAGCTACATTTTTACCTTACAACTATCAATCACTTATGTACCAGAGGTTGCAGAATCTAAGGCAAGGGACGAAGTCTGTTAGTGATTATGCTGATGAATTTTACCAACTCATTGCCAGAAATGATATTATGGAGACAGAAGAACAGCTAACTGCTAGATTCATTTGGGGATTGAGAATGCAGATCCAGGATATGGTTAATATGTTTGATCCTAGATCAGTAGCAGAGGCACATCAAAAAGCGTTGGCTTGGGAGAAGCAAGGAAGGCGTGGAGGTGGTGTGTTTACTAATTCCAATAATCAAGTAAAGGGTGTTAGTGGGAGTTCTAATGTTTCTAAACCTGTCAGTAAGACAGTGGTGAAGGAGGCTGAGAAGGCAAAGGTTAGCAGTGGTTTCAAATGTTACAATTGCCAGGAGTTGGGTCATAAAAGCAATGAATGTCCGAAGCCGAAGAAGAGAGCAATGGTTGCTGAGATTGAAGATGATGGTGAGGAGGCAGAATGTTCAAATGCACCTTATGTTGAGGAGGAAGAAGAATTGTCTGGAGATGAAGGTTGTAATCTTATGATGAGGAGGTCATGTCTTACACCAAAGCAAGAGGAGGATTGTAGTTGGTTGAGAAGCAATATTTTTCAGTCGATATGCACTATTCTAGGGAAAGTTTGCAAGTTCGTTATTGATGCTGGAAGCTGTGACAATATTATTTCTACAGAAGCAGTAAGGAAGTTGAACTTGAAAACTGAGAAGCATCCTAAACCGTACAAGCTAGCATGGTTGAGGAAGGGTGGTGAAGTGAAGGTGTGTCGAAGGGCTTGTGTGAACTTTTCTATTAGGAAGAAGTACAAAGACGAAATTTGGTGTGACGTTGTAGACATGGATGTGTGTCATCTGTTGTTGGGCAGACCATGGCAGTTTGATAGAGCAGTACAGCATGATGGTCGTGCTAATAGTTATAGTTTCATGTTTGAAGGTACTAAAATCACTTTAGTTCCTAAGAAGCAACAACAGAAGGAGAGCAAGCTGGAGGAGATTGAGGAATTGAAAACTCTGTTGACTTTGAAGGAGTTTGTTAAGGAAGTTGAAGATGAGCCTGAAGTCTATTTGTTGATTGGGCAAGAGAGCAGAGAAGAGGTTGAAATTCCAGAAGAAGCAAAGCCAGTTTTGAAAGAGTTTGAAGATGTATTTCCAGAGGAGTTGCCTAAGGAGTTACCGCCACTGAGAGACATTCAACATCAAATTGATCTTGTTCCGGGAGCAGTTTTACCCCACCGACCACATTATCGAATGAGTCCGAAGGAACATGAGGAGTTACGAAGGCAGGTGGAAGAGTTGTTAGAACAGGGACGTTTTCAGGAAAGCTTGAGTCCTTGTGCAGTACCAGCTTTGTTGGTGCCGAAGAAGGATGGAACATGGAGGATGTGCACAGATAGTAGAGCTTTGAACAAGATTACTGTACGTTACAGATTTCCTATGCCAAGGTTGGATGACTTGCTGGATCAGGTGAGTGGGGCAACTATCTTTTCGAAGATTGACTTGAAGAGTGGTTACCATCAAATTCGAATTAGACCAGGTGACGAATGGAAGACAACTTTCAAGACAAGAGAGGGGTTATACGAATGGTTGGTTATGCCGTTTGGTCTATCGAATGCACCGAGTACATTTATGAGAGTGATGAATCAAATTTTCAGACCGTACAGTGGGAAGTTTGTTGTAGTTTACTTTGATGATATTCTGATTTATAGTGCGAGCACAGAGGAGCATGTAGAGCATTTGAGAAAGGTGTTAATTATTCTTCGTGAGGAACAATTTTATGCGGCTACGAAGAAATGTGTGTTCATGACGAGAAGTGTTTTATTTTTGGGATATGTTGTATCTGAGAAGGGAATCCAGGTGGACCAGAGTAAAGTTGAAGCCATTAGAAATTGGCCACAACCGAGAACTATCACTGAAGTTAGAAGTTTCCATGGATTGGCATCATTCTACCGAAGGTTTATTCCACACTTCAGTAGCGTGATGGCACCAGTTACTGATTGCATGAAAGGGAAACAATTTGTATGGTCAGAGGAAGCGGGAGTTGCTTTTGAGAAGATCAAGGAACTATTGACGTCTGCACCAATTCTTGTATTACCGGATTTTTAGTTGTTGTTTGAATTGCATACTGATGCGTCGAAGGTGGGAATTGGAGGAGTGTTGAGTCAGTGTGGAAAACCTATTGCATATTTCAGTGAGAAGTTGTCAGGGGCGAGGATGAGATACAGTACATACGATGTTGAGTTTTATGCTGTTGTGCAAGCTGTTAAACATTGGAGATATTATCTATTCCAGAAAGAATTTGTTCTTTACACTGATCATGAGGCGTTGAAGCATTTACAGGGGCAGGACAAGATTTCAGCAAGACATGCATCGTGGATTGCTTATTTGCAACAGTTTACCTTTGTTGTTAAGCACAAGTCTGGGGTGACGAACCGTGTGGCTGATGCTTTGAGTAGGAGAAGTCATTTGTTGACTACAGTGAGAGTTGAAGTGACGGGGTTTGAATTATTGCCAGAATTGTATGAAGAAGATCCTTACTTTGTGAAGTTTGTTGAGAAAGTTAAGGATGGATACACTGATGAATTTATGTTGGTTGATGGATTCTTGTTTAAAGGAAATCGATTATGTATTCCGGAGAGCAGTTTGAGATTGAAGATTATCAAAGAGTCGCATGAGGAAGGACATGTGGGCCGTGATCGTACCTTACATTTGATTTCTCAATCTTACTTTTGGCCGTCGATGAGGAAAGAGGTAGAGAGGTTTGTGGAGAGATGTCATATTTGTCAGGTTTCGAAGGGAACAGCGACGAATGCAGGATTGTATATGTCGTTACCTGTACCGTCTAAACCATGGGTTGATATCAGCATGGATTTCGTTTTGGGCTTACCTAGAACTCAAAGGGGGAATGATTCTACATTTGTTGTGGTGGACAGGTTTTCGAAGATGGCACATTTTACTGCCTCCAAGAAGACAGCGGATGCCGTTCGAGTGGCACAATTATTCTTTAAGGAGGTGTATCGATTGCATGGTTTACCAGAATCTATTGTTTCTGATCGGGATACTAGATTTTTAAGCCATTTTTGGTTAAGTTTGTGGAAGATGGTTGGAACGAAGCTGAAATTTAGTAGCGCTTATCATCCGCAAACAGATGGACAGACAGAAGTTGTTAACAGATCGTTGGGAAATTTGTTGCGATGTCTTGTACAGGATAATCGGAAAAGTTGGGACATGAAGTTATGCCAAGCAGAGTTTGCTCATAATCATGCCGTGAATCGTAGTACGGGATTCAGTCCATTTCAGATTGTATATTCAAATCTACCCAGGGGACCATTGGACTTAGCAGTAGTGCCACAACCGAAGGGGACGGTTAAACGAGCTGTTGATTTTGTTGTTGAATTAACTGAATGTCATAAGATCGTTCAGGAACGATTGGAAAAGTAAAATGAGAGATATAAGCGAGCTGCTGATTTGAAGCGTCGAAATGTTGAATTTAATGAGGGTGATTTGGTGTATGCAGTGTTAACGAAGGATCGTTTTCCAGTAGGCGCTTATAATAAGTTGAAAGCCAGAAAAATTGGTCCAGTAGAAGTTGTGAAACGGATCAATGAAAATGCTTATAAGTTGAAGTTATCGAAAGATGTATACACTTCTGACGTGTTCAATGTTAAGCATATTGTACCATATTTTGGGGACGAACAATCCGATGTGGAGGAATTTACAAATTCGAGGTCGAATTTTTCTCAACCAGGGGAGGATGATGCAGCTCAGACCAAGGACGAACAATTGCAAGCCATTAGCATGAGTCATTCACGACTTAAGAAGGTACCTATAAGACACTTCCGACCTAAGGAGTCACGGGGAGAAGGCGTGCGAGATAATGAAGAAGTCCTAAGTCATTTCCGACCTAGCATGAGTTTAAGTCGTCAGGGGCTTTTAAGTCGTGTACGGTCTAAAGCTACAGAAGGAGCATCACGGGTTAACGAGATAACAGCACGAGTTGAAATGCAAGGTCTAATTCGGCTACGACTTAAGAGCTTAAGTCGGTTACGACTTAACAGAAGAGGAAGCAGTCACGACATAACTAAGTCGTTGAGGAGATATACACAGGAAGAATGGGAGCTTGAGTCGGCATGCGCTTAAGTCGGTCATATGGGCAAATGTTGGTTGTTAAGTCGCAAGTCTTTGAGTCGTATATGTTAAGTCGGCCTGTATGTATGTGAAATGTTAGGTCGGTGACGACCTAGTGGATGCTTTTAGGTCAGTATGCAGTTGAGTCGTGTCATTTGTTGAGTCGTATCTTTTAAGTCGTCAGTGTTGTGTTGTGGAGCAATTACTTTAAGTCGTGATAAGTCGTAAGTCGGCAAGGGTTAAGTCAGTATGCTGCCGAGTCAATATGAGTCGTAAGTCTTGTGTCATGAGTCGGTCTGGTCTTGAGTCGTCTCGTCTTTAAGTCGCATGAATGTAATGCCGTGTGAGAGCCTGTTGAGTCGGTGCTAACTTAGTTAAGTCGTAAGTCGTATGCGACTTAAGGGGCCGTGTTGTAAACTCTATAAATAGCAAGTGTGTTGTACATTTATGGTGATTGATTTTGAATAAAATTTCTTGTTGATTGCTGTGTGCTTTCTTCTTAAATTGGTAGTTGAGTGTAATCTCCTATCTCCTCTTTCGATTAATCGAGTGCGCTCGATTCAATGATCGTAGAAGCCGATTCACGGTATCTAGTGCGCTAGATCAACGTACGAAGAATCGTAGATCTTTGAACACGGTATAGTGCGCTATCAACGTGTTTGAGATAGCTAGAATTCGGTATCTTTGGATCAACGAATTTGGGCATTTCAGTATCTTCAGTCCACCGATTGCTACTTTCATCGATCCATATCGTTTTGTTAATTATCCGCTGCGTCACATCTCCTCGGTCATAACCGACCTATCTGAGAGCTCTCTTAGCATACACAACTTACTCGAAAAATTTAGGGTAATCTAGAAAGGTGATGACCATACCTTTGTGGGAGCGACCCATGTAGCCTCCCTACATGCCATGTTTAAGAAATTTCCAGGTCATGAGGCCTGAGGTAACGATTACCTTTTACAAAGTAGATTCCACTTTGAATACCACACTTCCATTCCATGATCACACAATTGATTTTTACAAACATATAACTCCTAAGCTCATATGTCTCAGAAAAGGGTGTTAAGCTAAGAGAAGTTGTCTTCTCCACCACCAAATAGATGATACATTTATAGAAATCAATCAATATAATTAGAAATGCAATGTCGAACATTAATACATGTAGGTTGTCTAGAAATGGGACAAACCAAAGGAACTCTCCTACACATCCTATCAAGAATCATCCATAGGATTAGTAGCGAGAAGACCTTGCATCGAAGATATCAAATAAAGGTACTACTGCTATATATGATATGGGAAATTTCTCTCGAGTGTCAATGATAAGCAGCCCTTCATTCTATTTTCCATTATTCCATGTCTTTACTTTGAATACGTAAATTAGTTCGATGTTGTTCAGAATCACTCAAATTTGACCCTGGTTCCTTCAAACCAATCATCGATAAAAAAAATATAGGTAAATAGGTGCTTCTCACTAGATTAATTCCTTTCTTTTTATCAAAAATATCTTATAGAGATATATTGATATATGCAGAATCATTAAACCTCTCTTATCAAATCCATTGGTTACTTTAAACCTTTTAAATCTTGGAGTAATTCCAAATCATTTCATCATTTACTTAGGAAAATATCTCTAAATCATTTATTTAAATCTTAACAAAGATTTCCAAATCATGACTATTAATATGGGTCATCGTTTACTGTAAACCCAAAACAATTAATTTAAGTAAAGGATCTATAGGAATTATAATAATTCCAAATCATTTATTTATCATAATTCTTTTAGTTTGAAACCATGCTACCTAAGATGGTAAATCTAAGTTAGTTAGTATTCGAGTAAAACGGATCCATAGAAATTGTACGAACTTTACTCGACGGCAATTTTCGTATTCAACCTTTACAATCCATCGAATAGCGGTGAAATCACCTTTTGAATTCACACAAATAGTAAGGCTTACCTCCTTAGAATTTAATACCAAGTATAAAAAGATTATATCTATTCAATCCAAGTAGTTTAAATATGAAAAATTAAATCTTTTATACTAGTCTTGTTTCCGACATTTCGACCTTATCTATTCCTTGTCCAGGAAAAAGGCCAGGTGAGCCAGGGCAATGGTTGCTCCTAAGCATCTTCTTAGTTTAAGCACCTCACATCCGGATCACATAGATAGAAAAATCCAGTCTACTTGTCGGCTTTTAGAGCCAAGATTAAATCACTTAATTTTAACATAATTTCTTTGAATCATTTATTCAAACTTTTAAAATAAATTATAAAACCTCCAAATCATATTTAAAATGTTTAATTATTTATCTGAAAATATTTATAAAATATTTGGGAAAGAATAATTAATTTTAAAGCTATGTTTCTAAAGTTATTAGAAAGTGCTACAAAAAGTGCCGCAAATAGTGCTTTTTAGCTTATTTGATCAAAACAACTTTTCGATTATTAAAAATCCAATTTTATAACTCAAATATCTTTTAAATTTTTTTAAAAGATTTATATAGTTTATCCCATATTTTTAAAGAATTAAAAATATCATTTTTAAAGAATTTGTCGCTTTGGTTTTCGAACTGCCAAAGCACGACTATTTTGAAAACTCGATTTGCTCATGTTTAAAAATCCACTAAAGAAAATCTCGATCATTTTATTTTGTTTGAAAACTATGATTATAAGAGCTTGGAAAATTCTTATTATAAATAATTCCACCTCCGAATCCATCTTATAAGAATTTAACTTTCTACGGCGCAAAATTGCGAACTACCATTACGCGACGCGTCAATTGGACTCAGTTTTCATATTCTTTTCAAACTTTTTCGAAACACTTTTAAATATTTATAAAACATTTCTACATCATTTTAAACCAAATTCAAAGAGGTTCAACATCTCATATATACCATTTCATTTACAAAACGGTAAGTGAATTCCTTTGTAATATTTGCACGCGTATTTAAACGTGACTTGTTTTAAGCATTCAAACAACAATATTTCACAACCAAACATGAAGATCAAATTATTGCAACCAAACAACATAACATATCATCCAATATATATATGTACACACATATATACAAGTGGAGTTTACTCATCTTTGATTTGAATCGAACTAATTTGAAAACGACTATAGCTTTGCTACGATCGCTTCGGAGCTTACGGATCCTAGCCTAGGACCTTAAGGAAGGCACGACCTATGATTAAAAGAGGTGGAGGCTAGGCCTTGAGCTTGGGATGGAAGGTGGTCGAAAGTATGGAAGAGAAGTGGTGGGGCTTTGACCTTGAATTCATAAAACTAGACCCGAAAATATGTCATTTTCTCTCGACTTTTTGACTATGTTGCACTCAAAATTTGGAAATATCATCAACTGTAAAGTTATTTGAAATTATATCGTCTTCAATTTAGAGAAAAAATGCTTAATTTCGAATTTTTTTTGAAGGAGATATGGTCAGAAGAAGAAGAGGTATCCTTGGACTTAAAATCTAGGCCCAGAAATGCACTGCAAAGTCAGAATTTGATTTTAATCATAAAATTGGAAGAACTGATACACATGAAAGTTGTATCCACTAAAATTTTACATAGTTTGAGAAAAAAGAATTATTCCATTTGGTTTGGTATTGAAGAAGTTATGATAAAATGAAGAAGATGGAAAATGAGTTATAAAGGTGAGTATTTATAACCAAAGTTTGAAAACAAATATCCACAAATGCATTTACCTTCCTACCCACAAACCACGCCTCTCCTTTCTATTACCTTACACAACCTTGTTCTCTTCTCATGTGCCACCGTAATCTCACTCCCAGGCTGTTTTCATTGACTTATGGATGCTTAAGCATTAAGTTTTCTTAAATATATTAGATATTTTTAACATATATGTATATATATGTGTACATGTATATTTGTAATTTTATATATGTCCATGCATGCATGTGACATGTATATATATGTACACATATGTGCACAAGAGTATAAACAATGTTGCACTGACTTTGAACAACTTCCCTATGTTAAACCATTGAAAATTGGAAAATCGATTCCCGGTCACGTTTTCACCTATTAACTAAAGTACATATAATTGTAAACAAAATTTGAAAACTAATTTCTTATCATTTTTAACTAATTAAAATGATCACATTTTATTTATTCATAAAACCATATGAATAAGTATTAAACAATTGTTTATAAAAAGTGTATTGTATCGATAAAGCGATACGAATCTTCTTATATTTTCAAATCGAATATATATCTTTATAAAAAAATTATAAATGATTTATTATAACCACATAATTAATTAAAATGAATTATTAACATTTAAAAAATTATTTGAATAATTATAATAATTATTAAATCATTAAATCTTAATTTAAATTCATAAATCAATTATTAAATAAATTGCCATTATTGATGATGTCATAAATACATTTAGTTTCCATAAATAAAATTATTAATTTTATTTCATAATCTTATTAAATTATAAAAATAAGTTTATGCATCTAGCTACGTGCATGATGTTTTATGGTTGTAGAGCCGTTTATCGATGAAACGATTTCGACTATTTTATCGATAATTTTTCAAAATATATATTTTTGTAAATAGTTATTCAAAATAAGATTACCATTTTTATTTGTTGTTCAAAACATCATAATCTATCTTTTCAAAAGCTTATTTTTGAATATTTAAAAATAAATATAATTTATCAAATTGATAAATTTCATGCCGTTACATACTTTCCCCCATAAAAGAATTTCGTCCTCGAAATTACACGCAAAACCCAAAGGTGTTTGCGCAAAATATTTATTTTTAAACTTATACTCATACGATGTATATAGATCATCTGTATATAATATTTGATTCGATCTACTATTCGAATCCACAACTTTACTTCTGAACTAGTATTGATCCCCTTATGCTCTAGTGCGGACTCCAATCAGGTTTTTTTATCGAAATTTTAGTTTTCTTTGCATAGCTTTCAACTATGATAGAAAACTCAAATATCCAACTATAAACCCTCATCAATGTTCATCGTCAAGAATCGAGTGATAAATCCTTTTTTGTATCAGTGCAAACACCTTAAAGTTCCATACTCGTATCTTAGATCAAAATCATGCGACGAAATGATTTATGTACCTCATACATACTTAGTTATATCAAATTCCGTTTTTCAAATGCATTTATGAAAACATTTCGTAAAATTTAACTTTGATTCAGATTCTTCTATAATGAAATTTCTTTATATAAAATCACTTAAAAATATTTTTATTCACCAAAAATTTCTATCTTCTTTCCAAAGAAACCATTTAAATTTCAACACTCTGTATACTTAAATTTGAAAAAATCTTTAAGGGAAGCTTCATATTTTCCAAAACACTTTGGGTCAAAACGAATGTTGTGTAAAGCATCATTATGACAACCCAAAAACACTAGTATATGGATCTGATTAATTATACTTAATATTAATTATCGATGTCAAACTCAAACTGTTTATTAGTTAATAATGAAGCCGACCAAGTTGGGGTATCATTACCTCTCACACCTTGAATGGACAACATTCTCAACTTAAAAATGGATACAAGTTACCCACCCCTAATTTTTGCATCAAATATAGGATATGAATAAATCCCGTATATTATATAAAACATCTCCTTTCAGAATCACTTACTATAACGACAACGCTATAGTCCATGCCTTTCTCACTTTTCCAAAAACATTTATTACAACAATGAACGTTGAAATCTATGTTTTCGTTACTCAGTACATTTTTAAATCACTTTATAAAGTCATTAATCTTCATTTTAGAAATATCACTTTCCAAACATTCCTTTAAAAAAATATTTTAACTTTTAAAATATGAATATATTTTCTCAGTTAACACTAATCATTTCCATACTTATAAAGCTATGTTTACAAATTTCCATTCTATTTTATAAAATTTATAGAACTTCTTTATTTATAAAATTCCATTTATAACTCTACTCTTTTATAAATCTCATTTATTTATAAAATCCCATTTATAAATCCATTTACCTAATATCAATTACAAATACATTTTCAATATTTTTTAAACACCATTCATAAATCTACTATTTTATTTATAAAATATCACATGTATAAATTTTTCTCTTAAGATATATATATATATATATATCACTTTATGTAAAACATTTAATTTCTTTATATTAGATGGCTTTTCTCCAATTTCTTTAACCTTTCCAAATTTTTTTCATAACACCGGGATTTAAATTCTCGAAGTTCCTTTTAATAAACATATCTTCCAAATTCATCTTTTACAAAATCATTTGATTTTTTTATGAAACACACATTTATACAATATGCTCATTTATTATAAATTAAGTAAGCTTAACCCAATATTATTATCAAATACCTTATAGTCAAATCGTGAAACTTAATTCACAAGGTGTTTGTATTTACACTTTTTAAATAAAACAACAAATTAATTAATGATAATAACTGAATAATATCACTCCCTTAATAACCAAAACACCATATAATAACTATATTTTTTGAAAGATATTCCATTACATTCAAAATATAATACAAGGCAAAATTATTTCATTTACAAACTTTTCAAACAAAAAACATTTTTATATAGCATTAACAAATACACGCTCATATATAACACTCACAATTCATTCTAGGGTGTCACTTATCCTATCTCTAATGATTTACTCATCCTAGGGTATCACTAACCCTATCTCTAATGAGACTTTACCCCTATCAGGCTCAGGTGCTCGCTCAACCTAAGCTTTGATACCAAATGTGATGACTATACCCTTGTGGGAGTGACCCACATAGCCTCACCGCATGCCCTATTTAAGCCATTTCTGGGTGATAAGGCCCAAGGTAACGATTACCTTTCACAAAGTACATTCTACTTTGAATGCCACACTGCCATTCCATGATCACACAACTGTTTTTTACAAATGTATAATTCCTGAGCTCGTATGCCTCAGGAAAGGGTGTTAAGCTAAGAGAAGCCTCCTTCTCCACCACCAAACAGATGTTATTTTTATAGATATCAATCGGTGTGATTAGAAATACAACGTCACACTTTCATCCATACAAGTTTTCTAGGAATAGAAACCAAAGGAAATCTCCTACCACATCCTGTCAGGAATTATCCCTAGGATTAGTAGCGAGAAGCCCTTACATCGAAGATATCAAATGAAGATGCTACTGCCATACAAATATGATATGGGAAATTTCTCCAAAGGATCATGAAACACCTCACACCCCTTAATATACTGAAAAGGACACATTAAAGGGCGTGGTGCATTGTTGGTATACATAAAACTAACAGAGACTAAGATCCACAAGACAAAAATAGATAAAAACAGCGGAAACTTACAATAACAAATTAATTTAAAACCAAACTTCATAATTGCTTCATAAATAAATCAAATTTCAAATACCACATACATGACTAAAAATCCAATATGTCTCATGAAACAAAAAAATCATAGTCTCAAAAATCAGAGTACATAATATCCCTCATAATAAGCCAATACATAGAAAGAACAAAAGCTGAAAGAAAAGAAATACGTGGTAGCAAACTCCTCCAAGAAACCTACAAGCAACTGCAATCTATCGTCCTCACCCTTGATTACCTGGGGGGAAGGGGAAAATAGAGGAGTAAGTCAGACTAAAAGTCTGGTGAATGATAGTAATTACTAGAGTCTTTAAGCAAAGTAAAAGTAATAGACTCTACAACAGTTCTAGTATATAAATAGGAAACAAAGCAAATAGGAAAGAGATAAACTAGAAATAAATATGATTAACTATAAGATAGGTTAAATTTGATTATTTTCACTTGTTCTTGATAGCTGCTTTGATTAGGCTGAATTCCTAATCCTATAATTTGGTTGAATTCCTAATTCTACCCTTCGATCAGCCTACTACTCCATAGACCTTACTACGGAGAAGAGACTAGGTAAACTCCCTACACACCAGCCAATGGTATCTATGAAAGATGCACAAAGCAATCACTGTGGATCCAGATGATACATAGCTCCCTACACAGAAGGCAATGGTGTCTACGAAAGACACACATACTAAGTGCTTGGAAATCATAGTGATTACTGACCACCAGAATGGAAGTTGCATGAGTAAATGCCACCATGCCCATGCTACCTTTTGCTCCACCTATTGTGTGTCGGCCCTCCTTTATACTCACACTAACCAAAGACACTACTGGGTATGCCGTCAATTAGTATGAAGAATAAGGCTGTTGAGGAGCGACCTTCTATATAATTGCTTTGTGCGAGTACCGATATGTCAGATAGTATGTCATGCATTTCATTTCTAGAGGAAATCTGACATATCAAATACAAACTCGAAACTACTATACAGTGGCTCTACGGCCTTCGAAAAATATATATAAAATAAGCATAACATAAATCAGTCACAGATATTCATATCACTAAGGCAGAAACAGATGTGAATATAACACATAGAAATGAACAACAAAGTAGTGGTCATAAAAGATCCACTACATCACAAAAGAATAGTTACAAGTGCTGGACAAAAGAATATGTATACATCAAGATGTCTCTATCTCAAATATATAGAAGTAAAAACTACTAAGCTAAAGTAGTTAGCCAAAAGTCAAAAGCTAGTCCTTGCTAAGAAGTCAAGTGGAAGGACCTGAACACCTCGATCTAACCCAAGTATTATTTAAGAAGAAAAATAATAAATGGACTAATCTAGCTATAATATCATATAAGATGAGATAGGATAAGAGATATGACAAATATATATATGATAACAACCAAAATCATACAATACTCAAATTTTCTCAAACACCAAAAAGAATGTCATATTCTTTATTTTTATTCACCACACCACAAATATTGATAGAGCTTATCAATGCAAATCACAAAAATTGGTGAAACACAAATTCTAGAAATCAATAATTAGAAATCTTGAAAACAAAAAAAGGGGGAGATCAATCACAAATGGGAGCATGAAAACTCACCAACACGTGTATTATAAATGGGATACTATCCCATGGGTCTCTAACCCATAGAGCCGGTGCAACGATGTAGTACAACTGTACGCCCGACGAACCTAAAACTTAAATTAGCCGAGACAACGACGTAGTATAATGGTACGCCCGATGAACCGAACTCCATAAAACGATTAAAAGATCATGGATCGCTAGCTCATAAAAATGAGATGAAGGTCCATAAAATAGGGTATAGTCCCCTACACAGTCAAAGAGACGTCGTATATCGCTAGTCTAAACCTTAAAATGATCATCATAGATAAATAAGTGTAAATTATACCAAGCTAGTAAATAAATGATTTTAGCTTCATGTCCTATAACCATTGGCTTAACTTACACATTTTCGAACAAATTGTAGATTTCCACTTCAAAAATTGTCACAAGATTTCAATCAAACAAATCTAAGAATTAACCGGCAAAGTAAACGCAAGCGTTCATACCACTTGTTTTGCTATGTCATTTAATTGGATTTCTCATAAGAATGAGGTAAAGGTTTGTATACACTAATAGATTGGAAAACGGTTTTAAAAACGAGCTTTGTATTAAAAGTAATGTTGAAATCATTTTTGTGAAAGAGTTTGAGTATTTACTACTAGTATAGAAATAATGAAAATCGGTAACTAAAACCATGAAAATCGATATCGAATCCATCAAATGGATATTCTCAAAAATCTAGAAAAGAAGTCATCAAAGTCGATAATAAATGACAACAACCAACCGGATCAACAAAAATCGACAAAACGGAAACCCACATAAAAATAGACAAATTGGCAGAATTTAATAGCGCCAGACGTTTGAGCTGAAGATCCGGAAATTTCTTCTAGATTTCTCAGATGTCTGGGAATAACCTCAGACATCTGAGCTGAAGGTCTGAAATTTTTATTCCCATGCCTTGAACGTCTGAGTGTTTTCCCAAACATCTGAGCTGAAGCTTAGGGCAAAATTTGCCTAGGCCATTGATGGCCAAATCAACTCGGAAGCGATCGAATGAGCGATGGTGGCTATGGACTTATGCTAAGCGACAACCCAGCCCTACGGGCTCTTTGATACACCCCAAATAACATGTTCAAACATCCATGGTAGGATTTCATAGATTTTGACTTCAAAATACCAAAAAATGGAAAATTCACTAAATTAATTCAATTCAAAAGAAGTTGAACATGAAATAGATGTTTGGAATTCATACCTAACAATAATGAAGGCTATAGACATAGATGTGAGTTTAATAACTCACCTTTAAACTCAAAAACAAGTAATGAGAAGCTATAAAACAAAGAAAGATCAGTTCCTCCTCAACTACACCTCTAAGATCTTCAATCAATTATTACATGCAAAGATTTCCTAAGTTAGGTTATAAGAAATTCTGAATATTAAAGAGAGATTGAGATGGAGAAGATGAAGAGGATGCTTACCTAAGCTTCTCTTTGATTTACAATTTGAATTTGAATTCCTAAGAAAAGCCAAGGCTTAGGAATTTTAATTTCCTTTCTTTTCCCTCGTTTTCCCTTTTGCTTGAGAGTGTTAGAATATTATGAATGGAATGGACGAAGAGGAGTGGAGTTAGGGTATTTAGTAGAGGAGTTTGGGTTATCTGGTTGGGTTGGTGGGTTAGAACCAAACCCAAAGCCTAAATGAAAATACCAAAATCCTAATCAACTCCAAATATAGCAATGTTTATACTTCAAAAAGTTGTAAACATTGTTTTAAACTCAACGGAAGTGGTCTCGAGTTCAGATTCGACTGTTTATAAAAAGTCACATTTTAGACTTTAAATCAAATCGATGATGTTATATTTAAATAAAACATTTAAATATATAATCGTAAAATATGCGGGTTGTTACAGACCCCCTCCTTAAAGAAATTACGTCCTCGTAATATTTTAAGAAGAAAATAAAGAGTAATGACCATTTTGTGACATAACAACACAAAAGAAAAATTTTAAATGAGAAGTTCACCTCAGGGAGCACGAGAGAGTAAGTCCCAATGTGTTTGCTCGATGAATTCTTTAGATTCCCAAGAATAATCCTCAGGATTTGCGGACCTTTGAAATTTCTCAAGCGGAAGATTTTTATTACGATGGCGTTTAACCTCCATAGCAATGATACGAACATGATGTTGCTCATAAGTCAAATTAGGTGAAACTTCAATTTTTTCAATAACACCGGGATCAAGAATAGAGTCGGAATCTCTAAGGCATTTCCATAGTTGAGAAATGTGGAATACGTCATGAATAGTAGAAAATTGAGCCGGTAATAAAAGGCGATAAGCCACGAAACTAATGCGTTCGGTGATGGGAAATGAGCCAATATATCGAGGTGCTAATTTTCTCGAACGACTGAAATGCACAACACCCTTCATAGGTGAAACACGAATAAATACCAAATCTCCCACAGAAAATTCTAATTTTCTTCTTCTGTTATCGGCATTGGATTTTTGTCTTTTTTGAGCTTCTCTCATCCTATGATGAATACGATCAATATTTTCTACGAAGTCATGAATAAAATTAGGACCTAATATCAGCTTCTCACCGGTTTCAAGCCAGCATGAAGGAGATCGGCATGGCCTTCCATAGAGTTCCTCAAAAGGTGCCATACCAATTCTAGATTGGAAGCTATTATTATAAGCAAACTCAAAGAGAAATATGATCTTCCCAACTTCCATCAAAATCAAGACTACATGCGTGAAGAAGATCTTCAAGAGTTTAATTCACACGCTCAGTTTGTCCATCGGACCGAGGATGATTAGCAGTGCTAAAATTAAGCTTCATTTCCAAAGCTTTCTAAAGACCTTTCCAAAATACATTAGTAAATAATGGATCACGATCGCTAACAATAGAAGTAGGAACCCCACGCAATTTAACAATTTCTTTGACATAAAGTTTAGCCAAAAAAGGTACAGTTCGGTTGGACCGAACAGGAAGAAAATGGGCGGATTTTGTAAGTCTATCTACTATCACCCATAAATTGTCGTGACCGAAATGAGAACGAGGAAGATCGTCAATAAAGTCCATGGAGGCTTGATCCCACTTTCAAACTGGAATGTCCAAATATTGCAATAACCCACCGAGCCTTTGATGCTCGACCTTTGTGAGTTGGCAAGTCATGCAACGCTTAATAAAGTTAGCAATATCAGATTTCATTCCATCCCAACAATAAAGTTGTTTTATGTCCAGATACATTTTACTACTACCGGGATGAATGGTAAATTTGGAACGATGAGAATCTTCTAAAATGTCTTTATGAAGATCGATAATATTTGGCACAATAAATCAACCAAATTTTCGAATGCCTCCACGAGCATCAATATCAAAGTCTTTCAAACCATCAATCTTTATTTTTATACCTACAACTTTGGCTAAGAAGAGCCAATTCGGGATCTTGCTGTTGAGCTTCAAGGATGCGGTCTAAAAGCGAAGGATGAGCCTTAAGGCTACATAAAATAAGAGATAAACACGAATCGGATTCGCGATCTCGAATCTCACAAGTGGACAAAATCTCGAATCATTCCTTTCGGATATCATCGTGGAAACAACCACTTGTTTCTTACGACTAAGGGCATCGGCAACACGATTTCCCTTTCCGAGAGTATAAAGAATGTCAAGATTATAAGATGCAAGGAATTCGAGCCAACATTGTTGACGTAAATTAAGTTTCTTTTGAGAAAATAAATGCTTTAAAGATTTACGATCGACGTAGAGAACAAATTTTTCTCCTAAAAGATAATGAAGCCAAATTCTAAGGGCGAAAACAACGGCCGTGAGCTCTAAATCATGAGTGGCATATCTAGTCTCGGCAGGCTTTAATTGCCTAGAAGCATAAGCGATAACACGTTCCCTTTGCATGAGAAGGCTCCCAAACCAACACGACTAGCATCAGTATAAATGATCAAGTCTTGGTTCACTTCGGGAATCACAAGAATAGGAGCATCGGAAAGGATTTCTTTCAATTTCTGAAAACCAGCTTCACATTTGTCTGACCAAATGTACCTAACTCTCTTCTTTGTCAAACTAGTAAGAGGTACGGAAATTTTAGAAAAGTCTTTTATGAACCGACGATAATAGCCCGCAAATCCAAGAAAAACTATGGATTTTCGTCACACTCTTCAGTCTCTTTCAATTTTGAATAGCTTCAATCTTTGAAGGATCCACAGAAATTTTGGATTTAGAAATAATATGTCCTAAAAATTTCACACGGGATTACCAAAAGTGGCACTTAGAAAATTTTACTTTCAATTGATTACTCCTAAGAGTTTCTAACACAATCTGTAGATGTTTTTCATGCTCTTCCTCAGTTTTAGAATAAACAAGAATATCATCTATAAAAATAAGAATAAATTGATCGAGGAAGTCTTTGAAATTTCGGTTCATAAGGTCAACTAAATAAGCTAGAGCATTCATTAAGACAAATGGCATAACATGCCACTCATAAGATCCATAATGAGTACAGAACGATGTCAAAGGAATACTATCCTCTGCAATACGAAGCTGATGAAAACTGATTGCTAAGTTTAATTATGAAAAGACTCTAGCACCGCAAAGTTGATCGAGTAGATCATCAATCCGAGGTAAGGGATATTAATTCTTAATAGTGAGATCATTAAGCTTGCGATAGTCAACGCAAAGCCTAAGTGTACCATCAGATTTCTTCACAAAGATAGTTAAAGCTCCCCAGGAGAGTAACTAGATCGAATAAACTATTTCGCTTCCAATTCGCATAATTGTTTATGCATCTCCTCATTTTCCTTACTGGACATATGATAAGGAGGACGAGTGATAGGTAGAAGTCCAAGGATTAGATTAATTCTGAACTCAATTGGTTGCTTAGGTGGTAATCCTAAAATGGGCTCAAATATATCGGAAAATTCACGAACAACGTGAATAAGGAAAATGACATCTTCCTCATCATCATTATCGTCATCATGCGGATTTAGAGAATATAAGGTTGCTACCGAATTAGAATCTGTATCTTTAGGAATAATAGAAATCTACTTAACAGATTGGGGATGTCGATGATGGATAGTCCTCTTAGGACATAGGATATGGGCTTCATAATGATTAAGCCAATTGATCTTCAAAAGATTGATACAACATACTGTTAATAATGTATTATTTTATGACATATGAATATTATGAACAAAAGATAAATGCTTTTATCTTTGTTAACAGAGCATTAGAAACAAATTAGCCATTACAAATTCATGATCAGTTACCGGAATTTCATCATCAAATTAACATCAGTTGTGTAATTGTTTGCTATTTAACATCATCCATTACAAATTCATTCGTAAATTCAGATATACAACCTAAAATCTATCGTTCAATAAATTTTTAACAAATGTATGATAAAAAGATCGTCAGACATCAAAGAAATTGTTCCTATCATTCTCATTTTGAATTTTTTATGGCTGAAGCTGAGCTGCAAAATTTTTCAACTGTCCAGTAATATGGTTCATCAAAGAGGTTTTGAGCATCTATTTGTGCTCTAAACGCATTGAGTTGTTCAAGACTGATTTTTGATGCAGTCTCCATTCCTTGTGCCATCTTTTCTATGAAAATCATTACAGAAACTCCACAGTCGAACCTGTATTTGTTAATTTTAGTAATTTGAATACAATGATAAAACAGATTATCATTTTTTCATTTTGATAATGAATTTTATTTAGTTGCGTGTTTATTTAAGTAACAATATATGAATAATAATAGTACGTAATTTGCCTAGTTATCGTGTAACATGCATTTTTGTATAAAAATCTCCACTATCTTCAAAATTATCCATTGCTTTGTTGGGCACAGTTAACATTTTTAAGCAATGTAGACTTCCCCAGAATTGTTTTCTCCCCTTCGTCTTGTAGCTCTTTATTGATGTTGTTTACTGCTGCTTTTTGCCAAAAAAATAATATAATTTTTTTAGAATAAAGATAAATCTATGTATCTTTTTTACTTTCTGTGTATTTTTACTTACCACATTAATAGCAAACTTTGAATGTCCACTTCTTAAGGTTTTAGATCTTGTGGTCAAGTGTAGAGAATCGTAATGGTTCCAAGTAAATGATTCCACTACTAGTTCTAGCAAGCGCCAATGTTCGTTGCCGTGTATAGGAAATAATATATTGCAACATAATGGATTTAGAAGTGTTTGTTTAATAAAAGGATTAAACATATCTCTTTTGATATTTTCCATGTTTCCATCTATTGCACTCCTCTGTTAAAAAATAATTTTAGAAAATTCATCTTATAAACAAATTAAATTTGACCTCATAGTTCACTTACTATCATTGTTGTGTTCACGTATATAATGCTAGAACTTTGTTCTAATAATTTTGTTTTTCTGAACCAAAACCAATCAATAACCTACATTTCAAAAAGGATATGGATTAAGTGTAGAATTTATAATGAAGCAACGTATAGAATTTATAATGAAGCAAAGTACAGTTTTTTCTACTTACTTGACCAGAAATATATTCTCTACCAGAAATATATTCTCTATAGAGAATTTCTTCTATCATACTTTTTGTGATGGTGATGGTGATGAAGTTTCCATCATCACAAGTAAATGCTTCATCACTGAAAAATTTGATGGTTGTTAACATAAGAAATTAAGATTAGTAGGTACTGTGTTGTTTCTATTTATTTGTTAATAACAGAAAATAACAACGTTTGTAGAAGTTTGCACGAAAAGATAAATTAATTTTTTTTAGTTTTGTTTAGTTTTATTTTATTCGTTAATCATCAGATTTTCATGCTGAAATAAAAAGCTTTATTTGTGTTATATGTTGTTAACATATTGTACCATAAACAATATATTATTGGAATAAATCTATAAACAATATATGACTGTTGAAGTGTAAATTTTATGCATGCCTTAATCTTAAGGCTGAATTTAGAACTGTTGGAGATGCTCTTAGGTTAATTTGACACATATTTGATGGTGATCGAGGATGTTAAAAACCTTATATGATGTGAAGTCTTGTTTGTTATCGAAAATTTTGAGTAAAACATGGGTATTAAACCAGTCCTGCTTTTGAGGCACTTACATTATAAAACACGGATTTGATCTCTATATGACAATAAAACATGGGGAATTAATGGACGAAAAAAGTCCATGCCTTGTATATGACAAAAAAAATATAGATCGTGCTGCAAATTCTATGACTTCTCTATGACTTTAGTAATATTAGAATATACGTATCAGCTAAACTTTTGCTATGATTTATATGCATATTATAAACCATGTTTGCAAAAGATATAACTAGTATATTTATGAAAATACTATTCTATTTGTTTATTCTATTTTTTCCGAGTTATTGAATTTGGAAGTCCAAAAGAACATGACAAACCAATACAACAGTTCATTGTTAATGTTATTGATTGTGGTTTTTACTATTAGCTTCGAGTATTCCGTATTTTTATTACCATTGCTTAAATTTGTGTAGTTTGTATCATATATAATTAACAAATCTAAAAGTACAAAGCATCAAACCTAAAAATGAAAAGATAAAGATAAATTAATTTATCTTTTTTATTTTTGTTTAGTATTATTAATTTTTTAATTTGTAAATCATCAGATTTTGGTGCTGAAATAAAAAGCTTTATTTGAATTATATGTTGTTATCATATTGTACCATAAAAAATATCTTATTGGAATAAATCTATGTTTAAGTAAATTAAATGAAAAGTAGTTTAGTTACTTACTTGTTTCCTCCAAGAATTTTGAATTTTTTTTGACAATTTTCTTTTGTTCTTTAGTAAGATATTTGAGGAGTGGACATTTCTCAACATTCCTTGGCTTCTTCTTCTTTTTTGGTTTTTTAGGACAACATCTTCAACAACAATAGGATTTTCGAAAGTAGTTTCTCGAGTAGGCACTTTCAGATTGTCATATTTTAAACTATCTTGTATCTGCTTTTCTAGTAGAAATCTTGAGTTTGCATTATATCAAAAGTTGGAAAATTAGCAAAACTGTTTATGTGAATTATACCAATAATTTTTCTTTTTTTCTCACCTTTTTCAGCTTCAGGTTTTTCGTTCAATTTATATTTTTCCTTTATATCATGCTCTTCTAAATTTTCCAACTTTTGGAGCTTTGTTTTAAGAATCTGGATTCTTTTTTCAGCCATTTCTCTTAAACATCTTTCCTCATTTAATGGTTCTGCAACATTTTTCATCACAGTAGTCTAAAAAGTGACTTTTGACTCTAGCTCCATTATGTTATTAGCACATTCTTTAGCATATTTTTTAAGACTTGTGTCTTGCTGGCGCTCATCTAATTTTCTTTTGTTGTTTTGGTCTTCTTTCACCTCAACAACTTTTATTTTATTGGAAAGAAATTCTTTCTCTTCTTTTGTTACAGTTGCAAATTTTTTTAAAATCTGCAAGGAATATATTTAAAGTTAAGCTTGCACATATTCTGTCATTCAAGTACTAGTCAAGTTACACACAACCGGTTTTGAGGTAATATAGTTCTAAGCTAAATAATTAATGAACATAGTTATTTTGTAGAATCAAAGAGTTATATAATAGAACATGGGCAGTCCCACTTTCCTAAAACATGAGAAGTTGATCGAATCTATTTTCTGTCATGTCAGTTACAAACTTCCTAGTTGTTGTTATTATTAGCTATTTATAAAAATTAGCACCCTTAACTAATGGGAAAAAGTGTAGTACATCAAACTTATAAAGTGGAATTTGACTTCAGTAGTTCAGCCTTTAATATAATATTGTTATGCAATTCACATAGAGGTACGATCTTGTATAAGTACCAACTCAAACTAGCTTACTTTCTTTACTCATTTTGTTTTCTATTATTTAAGCCACTAACATTCAAAGAAATTAAATTTTAAAAAAAAATGTACAGTTAAAAAAAATGGCATACTTTGTCATTGTCAACTTCAGTGAGGTCCAAATCTTTCAGTTTTGATAAATCCCATTTTCTCATTCTTGGGATTTTGGTTTGTAGATTTTCCTTCTCATCAATTATTTATGTTCGTTCATAAAACTAGTGTTGCAAGAAAAAGATAAATACATTTATATTTTTGTAATAAATATAAATTTGAATATATTTGTATTTAGTTAAAGTTATGAAAGCATACCAGTAACACCATAGTACAGCCTGGTATACTTCTAGGGTCAGCATGATACTTTTTAGCATTTTTCAAAACATTTTCACATATTGCCTGTGGCCAGAAGATTGAATTTATTTTTTTTAAATTTAACAATTTCGGCAAGAAATCCCGTTGCATATAGGTTTGGTTGTTTAGAAAAAGGAAAGTTATAACCATCAATAATAATAATAATTTTACTAAATCTTCATTTCCTTTTTCCTCTTCTAACAGTGTATTCAATCTTTTTGTTACTATTTTGGGGTTGACCTTGAAAATTGGCACTTAAAAAATTAGAGAAACTTTCCATTGCTGAGGCTTTGTTAGAAGCTGGTATAGGAAATAAGTCTTCTCCAGCTAATGGCTTTCGAATATTAGATTGACTTCTTCAGGACTTATTTTGAGTAATTTGTTTCCAATTATGAAAGCATTTTCTTTTACATCAAAAGAAGTAATGATGTCACCTAAATTCGAAGCACTTTTCCTTAAATCTTGTCATGCTGTTGAATCTCTAAGAAAAACATTGAAGAAGTTTTCAAATGGTGTTTTTTCTATAAAATTTGTTGCTTCAGGTGAAAGAATGTTTTTCTCCTTTATAATTGACAGACTTTATAGGTTGCATCCAAATTACATCTATATGTACCTTTGTATTGTTGCCTTTTCTGCTTCTTGGCTACTTTTTTTAATTTCATACTAATCAAACTCATCCAAATAAGTAGTTTCTTTAGCCAGTTGTTGTGAAATCATTTTTTCTTCATCAGAGTTTTCTAATTGATTATTTTTGAAGCCTTATCTATCAAGTCTTCTTTTTCATCAGCATCAGGTAATTCCTGTTTCGGTCCAGTCTGATTCTACATTTATGAAAATCATAAAATCAATTGGGAGGTAAAAATAACAAGTTCATCAAAAATATATCATACTACATAAAAATTTGAATAAAAAATAATATGCTTTATCTTTTTAATTATTTTGTAATTTTTTGGGATTAAGATATTTTCTAGTATATGAAGTACCTCTTTTTCAAAAAAAAGAAAAGATAAAGAACTTTTTTTGTTCATAAAGTACCTCTTTTTTCACAAAAAATACAAATTAAATCCAACAGGTTTTTTTGTAAAGAACAAATGTTTGAATTTTTTTACGCCAATTTCAATTTGCACAGTTTAAAGTTTTCTTGTTATAGATGACATGTAGACATTAAAACATCTTAACTAGTTTATCAATAAATAATTGTTCTTTCACAAGGTAAATATCGAACATCTTAACTGAACATTATAGCGAATATTATTGAGAAAGTTTTTGATAATAAAGGCTATGCTAAGTTAGTTAGGAAGTTAAATAAGACTATATGTGAAAATTAATAAAATGAAAAAGTGAACATTCACAACCGAAAATCAACAAGCATTATTTGATGAAATGAAAATTTACAATTAGAAGCAAGTGAAGAAAGTTTCAAAGTATAGAAAGATAATCTGTTTTATCTTTTTTAGTTGTCTAAGTAATGGTTGTTTGCGTAAAAAATGGCCGCAAACACCCAAAGTCGTATGAGTTGGTTGATTTTATGTTGTATTTAGTGATTTGGGTGATTTATGCAAATATATAAAAAGCAGGGACTAATCTGTAAAAGACACACAGATTTATAGTGGTTCGGCCAGAACGTGCCTACGTCCACTTTATATGTTATTCTCCTTTTTTCTTTAGATTACAAGTACAAAGCTTTGATTACATGTATCTAAAGTTGTTTGAGAGTTCCTTCCAGGCTTGAGCTCTCAAACTCTCCCCCATTGTTGTACCCCTGCCCCTCTATTTATAGAGTGAGGCTGGGGGCAGGGGTCTTGGATGTTTATAGCTGCTGGTGGGCTTGGGCTGAAGCAATCTGGACTGGCAACTTTGGTTCGGCATTCCTTGGTTCGGCTATGCTTGGAGAGAAGGATGGAGAAGCTTCGGTTCGGTGGTCACCTGGTTCGGTGGTAGGAAAGGAGTGGACCGGTGGAGCTTGGGTTTGGTAGGAGGATGAAGGATGAGATGGTCCGGTGGATTTTGGACCGGTGATGGTTTGGTCCGGTGATAGCATGGCTCGGTAGTGATAGGTAGGGGATGGTTCGGTGGTAGGAAAGGAGTGGACCGGTGGAGCTTGGTTCGGTGGTGAGTTTGGAGGCATGTTTAGCCGAATGAGATCCGGAACTCTAAATGCCGAATGAGGCTCTGCTTCATACTGCCGAATGAATGAATACCGAATGTACTTTGGCACTGGGAATGCCGGATGACGCTGCCGAATGAAGCCTTATTCTAGATATGCCGAATGACTCTGGTGATGATTACCGAATGAACCATATGTTGTAGACGCCGAATGAACTTTTATATGTGAACTTTGAGCGAAACCCTTGACTTATGTATGCTTGCTTGCTTCTTTTTGCTCCGGTCGTGGTGGAAACGCACACAACATGGATATCCTAGTTTTGACCAAAAAATGGGATAACACTTTGCCCCCCAAAATATGCCTTGCGGTAGGAAGGCGTGTTTTGTAATGCCATGAGCTGGATGTTCGTATCCTGTTGACAACCTGTAAAGAGCTTGATATTTTATATGGCCCCAAATGACGACCGTTCGGGATCGAGCTATTTGGGATGAAGCGCGGCCGTTCATGGTCAAGCGCCTAACTTCAAATGACGATCGTTCGTGATCAAGTCATTTGAGGTGAAGTGCAACCGTGCGCGGTCAAGCGCATAAATCCATGCGTCGATCGTTCGGGATCGAGTCATCTGCAGTGAAATGTGACCGTTCAAGGTCAAGCGCTTTACTTCAAATGACGACCGTTCGGGATCGAGTCATTCGAGGTAAAGTGCGACAGTGCGCGGTCGAGTGGGGACCGTTCAAGGTCAAGCGCTTAACTTCAAATGACGATCGTTCGTGATCGAGTCATTCGAGGTAAAGTGCGACAGTGCGCGGTCAAGTGGTGGTCCTCAAATGACGACCGTACGCGATCAAGCCATTTGAGGTAAGGCGTAACAGTCAGTGATCAGGTGGCGGACCTCAAATGATGACCGTTCGCGATCGAGCCATTTGAGGTAAGGTGAGTTGTGCCGTTCGAGGCGAGTTGTGCCGTTCGAGGCGAGTTTGTGACCGTTCGCGATCGGGTGTCGTTCGAGGCGAGTTGTAACTGTTCGAAGTCGGGTGCCGTTCGAGGCGAATTGTGACTGTTCGAAGTCGAGTGCCGTTCGAGGCGAATTGTGACTGTTCGAAGTCGGGTGCCGTTCGAGGCGAATGAGTGTGCCCGGGGGGGACTTAATATTATCAGTATTGGAGTCATTGTTTGGGGGAATTTTTCGAATCAAAGACTTCGGCAGTTCGTTGCCATGCAATAGGTGCTCGTGGACCATTCGCGATCCAACGGGCATACAAGTAAATAATTTTTTCATAGAATTGTAAATGTTAAAGCAATAGTACCTTACAGCAGAAATGTCCAAACAGGAAGAATTCAAATGTTCAAATCGAAACAAAAGCAAAGCAAGGATGTCAAAGTGTAAGTTCCCACTCCGAAGCAGTCAATGATCATTTAGAGCATGCCTGGAGATCGTTCGCGATCTCGTACATGTGTAAACGATTTAATTGCGTTAGTGGAAGCTTACGACCTGTTCATCGTTATTTTAATCAAGCAATCAATGGATAATCAAATGGTGCCTTGATCCAGGGTCACCTCTAGCTGACGTAGAGGGCGGTCGCTCTGGCTCCACCGCTGGAGTTCGCCTCCTCACATACTGAAGGAGCATACCGTTCCTGATATGCCCTTCTACCTCGTCCTTCAAATGCCTACAATCATTAGTGTTATGACCATTCAGTTCATGAAATACACAAAACTTATCTGATTTTCTTTCGTCAGAGGTTGGATCCCTTCGCAATGGTCTACGATACGGAACCTGCCCCTTGGTATCCTGATAAATCCGTTCCAAACTCTCATTCAGCTCTGAATAGGTGGTGAAGCGTGGTTCTCTTCGTAGCCACTTTGTCCTGTCATCATTATCCTCAGCCTTTCTTTTTCCTTTGCTAGTCTCCGCACCCTTTCCAGGTGGGTTTCCGCTCTTGATTACGTAAACGTCATCTTCTTCCTCTCTTTCTGCACTAGCATCTTCCAAATGCAGAAACTTTTCAGCCTCATGATAGAACTCTCCCAGATTCATAGGCGGGTCCTTGGTTAATGAATTTTTGAACTCTGTATTACCAGCTATTCCAGATACAGCCGCCATCATGACCATAGATGGATCTGGTCGATCCACTGATGCTGCCGCCGCATTAAATCGCGTTAGAAAGCTCCTCAAAGTCTCTCCAGTTTTCTGTTTCAAGGTTGCCAAAGTCATCACATTCTTGGGTCTCGCAATATGAACCCTGAATTGCCTCATGAATCTCTCAGTTAAATCTGCCCATGTTCCTATGGAGCCGCTCTCCAGTTGCCTAAACCATAACGCTGCAATGTCCGTCAAATACAGTGGAAAGCACCGGGCCATAACCTCCTCTGATGCCCCCAGCACTTCCATATGTCTCATATACTTCGTTAGATGGACCGTGGGGTCCGTTTTCCCGTTGTACATGTCCAATGATGGTAGCTTGAATTCTGGTGGGTTCCTAGCCATCCTAATCGCAGAAGAAAAAGGACTCCTGTTTACATCTTCCAAGTCTCTGTTTACTAAACCGCCTCTCATAGCTCTTCTAACCATCTCTGCTAATCTGTCATTGTCTCCAAGCTGTAGTTCTCGTTCACTGTCTTCGACCTGCCCCCCAAGTCCGCGGGAGTTTTCATGTGTATGCCTCCCTGGCTGAACGTTCATTCCTCTATTGCTACCAGGTGGTTCGGATGCCCCCATCTCACTTCCCGGGGTCGGATCAACATGCTCTGCGTGAGTGCCCCCTAGCTCTGGTGCTGCGCCAGATGGTCCTGCCCCGTTCTGAACCCCAGTTGCTCCTTGGATTTGTGCTCCAATTTGCCCAATTTGTTGAAGTAAGTTCTGGATCATCTCTTCTTGTCTTGTCATCATGGCCTCCATGTCATCCCTAGTGATGAAGATCGACGCTTGATTCCCTCCTGAGGAAGCCTCTTGACTTCCTTGGTGTTCACTTCTCTCTGGCCTTTGCCTTCTACTTGTTTGTCTCGTCATAACTCTTAGATCTGAACTCTTAGATTTTCAAATTCAAGTTCTATCTGATGTAGCGGGAGCTGGTCCTTCTCAGTGAAAGCACCAAAATGTTTGCGTAAAAAATGGCCGCAAACACCCAAAGTCGTATGAGTTGGTTGATTTTATGTTGTATTTAGTGATTTGGGTGATTTATGCAAATATATAAAAAGCAGGGACTAATCTGTAAAAGACACACAGATTTATAGTGGTTCGGCCAGAACGTGCCTACGTCCACTTTATATGTTATTCTCCTTTTTTCTTTAGATTACAAGTACAAAGCTTTGATTACATGTATCTAAAGTTGTTTGAGAGTTCCTTCCAGGCTTGAGCTCTCAAACTCTCCCCCATTGTTGTACCCCTGCCCCTCTATTTATAGAGTGAGGCTGGGGGCAGGGGTCTTGGATGTTTATAGCTGCTGGTGGGCTTGGGCTGAAGCAATCTGGACTGGCAACTTTGGTTCGGCATTCCTTGGTTCGGCTATGCTTGGAGAGAAGGATGGAGAAGCTTCGGTTCGGTGGTCACCTGGTTCGGTGGTAGGAAAGGAGTGGACCGGTGGAGCTTGGGTTTGGTAGGAGGATGAAGGATGAGATGGTCCGGTGGATTTTGGACCGGTGATGGTTTGGTCCGGTGATAGCATGGCTCGGTAGTGATAGGTAGGGGATGGTTCGGTGGTAGGAAAGGAGTGGACCGGTGGAGCTTGGTTCGGTGGTGAGTTTGGAGGCATGTTTAGCCGAATGAGATCCGGAACTCTAAATGCCGAATGAGGCTCTGCTTCATACCGCCGAATGAATGAATACCGAATGTACTTTGGCACTGGGAATGCCGGATGACGCTGCCGAATGAAGCCTTATTCTAGATATGCCGAATGACTCTGGTGATGATTACCGAATGAACCATATGTTGTAGACGCCGAATGAACTTTTATATGTGAACTTTGAGCGAAACCCTTGACTTATGTATGCTTGCTTGCTTCTTTTTGCTCCGGTCGTGGTGGAAACGCACACAACATGGATATCCTAGTTTTGACCAAAAAATGGGATAACAATGGTCAATTAGTAATTTGAAAACTTAAAGAGAACTAAACACAAAATAGCCAATATTCACAATTAAGAACATGTTTTTAAATAACTAGTTAACATTCATAGTTTAGAACAATTATCATTCAGAACAAAAAACATTTTTAGGGAGAAGCAATTTTGATTGTGGTTTCAATGGGTAGTTGTAATGTCTAGATAGTTGAAGTTTTGGTGTCGTATACCAAATTAATAGGTTCTGATAAGGTATAATTGAGGGAAGAAGATAGAAGTGGTATTGAAGTTGGTGAGTGGATGATGGAATTTATTATTGAAGTAGTTGAGGTGTATTGTTGAGGAGTTTTTGTTCTTATTTCAGGTTGTAGTTTGGATGGGGTATGAGGATGTCATATTTTAGGTAGATATTTGAGTTTAAATGTATTGGATGACGATTGGTACAAAAGTTGTTTGAGCAGTAATAGATTGTACTTTGTGAGGAAATTGAAGGATGGTGAAGTTGTGGTTGTAGAAGGTAGAGAAGAAATACATGGTGACAAGGAAGGAGCAATGGGTGACAAAGATCAAAGGTTGTATGGATATTGGAAGTAGGAGACAGAAATGAAAATAACAATGATGAATGTAAAACACTAAGTTGAAAATGCAATAGCAACAGTAAAAACACAAAAAGATTAATGTAACAGCCGATGAACACTATAAAGTGAGTGAATAAAGATATTAATGTTCACATATCAATGAAAACAATGAATGGAAAATAGTGAATGGATATTGGAAATTTTCATATAAAAATGCAACACGATAACAGTAACAAACAATGGATGAAAATAGTGAATGAATATTGAATACTATGGTAAAAAAATGCCAAAATATCTTTATAGGGATTTTTATGGAAAGATTATATGTTTTATTTTTTTAGTTGGTTTAAGTTTTTTTTGAAATTATGCTACTTTATAAACAGTACAAAGAGAATGAATAAAGAGTCGAACGTGTAAACTGTAAAGAAAAAGTGAATAGAAAGTAGTAAATAAATTTGTACCTTTTTTTTTGAGAAAAGTGTGCATTCTTCTAGAAATAGAAGAAAACACATAAATTTGTACTTTTTATTAATAACTTCAAATAGAAGATGCAACAAAATAATAATAAGAAATAGTGAATACAAGTGGTGAATGGAAATTGCAAACTAGATTACAGAAAATGCCAAAATATCTGTACAAGAATTTATATAAAAAGATAATTTGGTTTATCTTTTTTAGTTGTCATAACCTTTTTTGAAATTAAACTATCTTTTTATTTAAAATATGGAATCTAGCTTCTAATTTAATGTGTATATACAAGTTGAAGAGTAAAACTAAATATTATAGGAAATAGAAGTAGGAAAACAATTACCAATGGAATTAAAGATAATGATGGTCTCTGGCTATGTTCATCATAGAAAATACTAGATATGTAGTCTAAATTTTTTACATTAAAAGATAGGTGCGTTTATCCTTTTTAGCAGCTAAACAATAACTTGTTCAGTTTATCACCTAGGGTTTAGTATCATCTGCCACTGAATATATAGGCATGCTTAGTTAAACAAATGTCGCTTATGTTAAATTATAACAAGAACTAAAATACCTTAAATCCATTAAAAAAGCTATCATCAGCATCAGTAAGAATGAACATTTAACTACGATTTATCATCTAAATAAAACATTTACATCAAAATAAAATACAGCTCACTTGTTCCACATTTAAGTTTAAGGTGATTACAGAGATTGCTCGATGAAATTATTTTAGCTTAAGCTGAAATCGATGAAGTAGAAATTTATGATGCTGAAGTCATTGTAGTTAAAATGCAGCTTTGATAAATGATTGGTAACTGTTATAGCAGAAATATTGGGAAGTGAAATCAATCATTTGTTTTTTGAAACCTAATTTTGATTTTATTTTCCAGTTTTGAAAAATCGTACAAAGAGAAAGAGAAAATGGAATGCATGAAGGGCATGAATCAACCAATTGAAGGGCTGACATAACGTGTATAAAATTTTGTTCTGCAACTGCAAACTTATTGTTTGATGAAAGAAGGCCCTTACGGCAAAATTCCCCTATGAAAAATTCTTTATTTTTATTCACCACAACACAAATATTAATAGAGCTTATCAATGAAAATCACAAAAATTGATGAAACACAAATTCTAGAAATCAATAATTAGAAATCTAGAAAACACAAAAAGGGGGAGGTCTATCACAAATGGGAGTATGAAAACTCAGCAGCACGTGTATCATAAACGGGATGCTATTCCATGCATCGCTAACCTATAGAGCCGGTGCAATGTTGTAGTACAATAGTACGCCCGAGGAACTGAAACTCAAATAAGCCGGGACAACGATGTAGTACAATGGTATGCCCGATGAACCGAAATCCATAAAACGGTTAAAAGACCATAGGTCGCTAGCCCATAAAAATGAGACGAAGCTCCATAGAACGAGGTATAGTCCCCCACGCGAACAAAAAGACATCACATATCGCTTGTCTAAACCTCAAAATGATCGTCATAGATTTATAAGTGTAAATTACCCTAAGCTAGTAAATAAATGAGTTTAGCTTCATCTCTCATAACCATTGGCTTAATTTAAACATTTACGAACAAATTGTAGATTTTCACTTGAAAATTGTCACAAGATTTCAATTGAACAAGTCTAAGAATTAATCGGCAAAGTAAACGCAAGCATTTAATACCATTGGTTTTGCTAAGTCGTTTAATTGGATTTCTCATATAAATGAGGTAAAGGTTTGTATATACTAATAGATTGAAAAACATTTTTTAAAACGGGCTTTGTATTAAAAGTAACGTTAAAATCATTTTTGTGAAAGAGTTCAGTATTTAATACTACTATAGAAACCTTTGTATTTTAAAGTGGCAAATCACAGAAACGATTGTAAAAATAATCTATCACCAAAAATTCATGTTCGACGACGTGAATTAAAACCTTGAAAATCGATATCGAATCAGTCAAATGGATATTCCAAAAATCTAGAAAAAAATTCATCAAAGTTGATAATAAATGACAACAACCAACCGGATCAACGAAAATTGATAAAACGGAAACCCAGATAAAAATAGGCAGATTGGTTGAATTTAAGAGCGCCAGACGTATGGTGGTTTTCCCAGACGTCTGAGCTGAAGATATAGAAATTTCTTCCAGATTGCTCAGATGTCTGGGAATAACCTCAGACTTCTGATCTAAAGGTCTAGAATTTTTATTCCTATGTCTCAGGAGTTTTAGTGTTTTTCCAGAGTCTGAGCTGAAGCTCAGGGCAAAATTTTCCTAGGCCATTGATGGTCAAATCAACTCGGAAGTGATCGAATGAGCGATGGTGGTTAGGGATTCATGCCAAGCGACAACCCAGCCCTATGGGCTCTTCAGTACACCCTAAGTAACATGTCCAATCATTCATAGTAGGATTTTCATAGATTTTGACTTCAAAATACCAAAAATTAGAAAATTCACCAAACCAATTCAATTCAAAAGCAATTGAACATGAAATAGATGTTAGGAATTCATACCTAACAACAATGAAAACTATAGACATAGATGTGAGTTCAAGAACTCACCTTTAAACTCAAAAACAAGGAATGAGAAGCTCTAAAACAAAGCAGGATTAATTCCTCCTCAACCACACCTTTAGGATCTTTAATCTATTAATACATGCAAAGATTTCCTAAGTTAGGTTATAAGAAATTATGAAAATTGAAGAGAGATCGAGAAGATGAAGATGATGCTTACCTAAGTTTCTCTTTGATTTATAACTTGAATTTGAATTCCTAAGAAAAGCTAGGGCTTAGGAATTTTAGTTTCCTTTCTTTTCTCTCATTTTTCCTTTTGCTTGAGAGTGTTAGGAAATTATGAAAGGAATGGATAAAGAGGAGTGGAGTTAGGGTATTTCATAGAGTAGTTTGGTTTTTCTTGTTGGTTTGGTGGGTTAGAACCAAACCCAAAGCCCAAATGAAAATACCAAAATACTAATCAACTCCAAACATAGCAATGTTTATACTTAAAAAAGTTGTAAACGTCGTTTTAAACTCAATGGAAGTGGTCTCGAGTCCGGATTCGACTGTTTACAAAAAGTCACATTTCGACATTAAATCAAATCAATGATGTTATATTTAAATAAAACATTTAAATATATGATCATAAAATATGCGGGTTGTTGCATATTGGGGCTTACCTCAAACTCCAGCATAAGCATGCCCCTCGTCTCACTTTAGGGCTAATGTGAGACCATCATGTGTCCATAGAAAGTAGGAGAAATGCTGTTGGTACTAGCCTGTCATCCAAACCATATTTAGTTGCTCCCCTTATCCAAATCCCCCGTGATTTGGACTTCTAATTGACCAATTACTACCATTTTTAGCATAAGCGTGCCCTTGTTCACTTCGGGCTAATGTGAGACCACCATTTTATCTAATAGGGAATGTTATTTGGTACATGTCCTACTTTCATCTTTGCTTATTAACTTTGATAAATTACTTAAATAAGCCTTTACACTTTTCTCTACTATTTGTGCCTATTAGTTTATCCTAAGTCTTAAAATGAGCCTTATTCTGTTCTTTTTCTTATTATAACATACATTATAATCATGCTTATTACTTAACCCAAGGTCTAAGTGTGAAAATAAGTCTTTTTCATCTTTTACTCTTTTTAGTTATAATTCTAGATTATAACTAGGCCAATCTTTTTAATTCATTCCAATTGATGTCATTATTATGCATAATTTCAGTCCAATTCCATTTATTTTACAGTCTTTATAATTTACATCTTATATTCCATTGTTTTAGTTTTCTTACAATTTAATCCATATTCGTGTTAATCCTATTCTAATCCATACGCGAAGAAGAAGTAGGAATAAAAAAATTGAAAATAGAAGAAAATCCAAAGCGTAGAAAGAAGATGTAATTAACATATGAACAATAGTAAATAAACTAAAATACTGAAATAAATGGAAAAGTTATAATTAAGAGAAATAAACTAAAATTACTGAAAAGAATAGTTGAAAGGAAATAGACTGAAAATAATTCTATAAATTGTAAATAAACTACTAAAAGGTCTATTCCAAAAATTATAGTAAAACTACAACTACTAGAAACCCTATTATTTTAAATTACTTAAAGAAATCTAAAATAATTACAATCACTCACCTTCGGTCCTAAGCTCTACCGTTAGTCTTTTCGGATCCACTTAGAGTTGTAAAATAATTTAATTTATAATGATTTTCTCCTTGAAAAAATTATTTCGTTTAGGATCCTTCCTAGAAAGGTGAACCCAATTGGAGAAAACCTTGAATGAGAAAAAGTGCTTGGTCTAGGGGCCTATTTATAGGGGTAGAAGTGGATCTCAAACGTTGGATTTTGAAGAATGAATGGGATGCAATCATGTTATAGGCTGAATAGGAGCCATCAGATGCAAGAATTGAAGGATCAGATCGAGGTAAAGAATGCAAAACACGTCATTAAGTCGGCAAAATTCGCTCTGGAATGTTCGAACGAACGAATAATTAAGGAAGGCGGGTCGACCGGGCGGTCGACCGATCGGTTGACCTGCCTTATATATATATATATATATATATATATATATATATATATATATATATATATTCTATTTCTACTTATTTTGTATCTTGGTCATATTAGCTCGGTTTCTGATGTTCTACATATGGAAATTGACTAGAAAATTACCACGGAGACAATGGTTCAATTTCCGTGGCTCAATTCTGATAATTTCACAAAGTTATTTTATTATTTAATTAATTAACGAATTAATTATTATGGGTTAAATTTCGGGTTGTTACATTCTCCCCTCCTTAATGGATTTCATCCCCGAAATCTCTCAGGATAAAAGAATATGCTAAATGTTTTCATCCAATTCTACAATCAACTACTGAATCATGAGCCACTCATCCATTGTCCTTAAGTTTTTCTAATGCAATTTATGATACTTATGCAATAAGTGTAGTGTAAATGTTCCTAACTAATGCAAAGGATTTCGTGGTCCACTGATTGAGTTAACCTCCCTTTATGCAATCATGTCCGTGCTATGTATCTAAATGAATGCAAAAAATTTCTAATGTTAACTGATAATTCTATATGCGTGCTACAAACATCATCCAAATGCAACAATCATGTGATAAACATCCATTTATAACAACCACGGAAATAAAATAAAAATGTGCAAACATTCATATGTATATGCACTAGTGTCCTAGTTAGGTCGTTCCCTGAAGAATAATAGTGCCTAGTGTACCTATATACGTCCATAGCATCCACTAGTAAACACTTGCAACCACTAGCATACATCATTCATAATGTGTTCTATTAACATGTTTACATCAAATACTACCATCAATAGGTTAAATCCTAAGTTCTACCCTCCCAAAGGATAAGAAAGGAAAGAACCTCTTCAAAACTAAAGATGAAAAAAAAATTTCAAAAACTTACTATCAAAAAGATGAGGATAGGAAGTATGAATCTTCTCTTCTGCTTCCCAAGTGGCATCTACAGCATCATCTCCCCATTGCACCTTCACCGGTGGAACCTCCTTATTCCTTAGTCTCTTGATGTCTCTTCAAATAATCTTCGTGGGGATACGCCGAACAAGTTTTCCTTTCTACCTCCTCTAACTGACTAGGCTCTACAACCTCTGTCGAGTCATGTAAGCATTTCGCAAGTGCGAAACATGGAAAACGTCATGCACTCCTATGAGCCTATCAGGTAGCTTCACTCTGTAAGCCATCTTCCCAATTCTCTCTACGATAGGGAATGGTCCAACGAATCTATGGGCTAACTTTCCATTCAACCCAAACCTTACCACCTTCCTAAGCGTGGATATTTTGATATAAGTCTCCAACCTCAAACTCTAAGTCTCTCCTCCGCTTGTCCACGTACGACTTCGGTCTATCTTGAGCCATCTTCATCCTCCACCTAATCCTCTCAGAGGTCCCCTAACCATTGGGTCCATGTAATAACTTCTCCATAGACTTTACCAAACATGATGGGGACTTGCAACGTCTCCCATATAAAGCCTCAAATTATGTCATTCCTATACTTGTTTGGTAAATATTATTGTACGCAAACTTAACCAATGGAAGATGCTCCTCCCAAGTTCCTCCAAAATCCAAAATGCACATCCGCAGCACATCCTCAAGCACTCTAATAATCCTCTCCATTTGGCCATCTTCCTAGGGGTGATAGGCCGTACTCAGTCTCAATTGCATCCCTAGCGCCTCCTGTAAGCTCTTCCAAAACTTACTAGTGAAAATGGGATCTCTATCACTCACCATGCTAGAAGGAACTACGTGTAGTCGGACTATCTCTCGAATATACAAGGATGCCAAATATGAAGACGTACGCTTACTCTTAATTGGGATGAAGTGGGCACTCTTGGTTAATCTATCAACAATCATCCAAATGCTAGTATTTCCTTCCTAGAATGTGGTAATCCATCTATAAAATCCATAGAAATGCTGCCCCACTTCCACCCTGGTATATCTAAAGGCTGAAGTAATCCACCATGTTTCTGCTGCTCTACTTTTACCCTTTGGCATATAAGACACTTAGCTAAAAAATCTGCTACATCCTTCTTCATGCCAACCCAGTAGAACATCCTCTTCATATCTCGATACATTTTGTCACCAACTGGATGAATAGTCATATGGGAATGGTGCGCCTCCTCTAAAACTTCTCTCAACAAGTCATTGGCGCGCGGAACACAAAGCCTCCCATCTCTCCTAAGCCACCCCCTGCTATCTATGGAATAACATTGAAGATGCCTAGAGACCTCTCTTCAGCTAATCCTATCTATAATATCCATGAGCTTCGAATCCTCCCACTATCTCAAGCCAATCTGAGCCACAAGGGTAGGCCTCACCTCTAATGTCGCAAACATTCCAGGAGTAATGTCCACAGAGGGCTTAAAATCAAAAGTAGAAATAAACTTCAAGCTCCTCCACTCTACGAACAAAGGGCTAAGGGTTGCTTTCTTTCTACTCAATGCATTCGCAACCACAATACATTTTCCAGAAGTATAAGCTGTCTCAAAATCATACGAGGCTAAAAGCTTCATCCACCTCTGTTGCCTCAAGTTCAAGTCCTACTACGAGAATAGGTACTTCAAAGACATATGGTCGGTAAAAAGCTTAAACCTCTCTCCAAGCAAATAGTGCCTCCAAGACTTAAGTGCAAAAACTATGGCAGCCAACTACAAATCGTGGGTAGGGTAGTTCTCCTCATGCGTCCTCAACTGTCTACTACCATAACACACTACCCTCCCTTCTTGCATCAACACCATTCCTAGACCCATTCTGCATGCATCAGTGTATACGGTAAAAGGCTTAGCTCTATCGAGTAAAACTAACACTAGTGTACTAGTAAGGGCTCTCTTAAGATTCGTGAAGGAATCCTCACAATCTACGTCCTGCATGAAAGCTTTATTCTTCTTAGTAGGTGCCTGAGTGGTGCCTAAATCTTGGGAAAGTCTCTAATGAACTTCCTATATTAGCCAGCCAATCCTAGGTTGCTCCTAACCTCGGTAACGTTCTTGTGGGTCTTCCAATCTTGCACTGCAATAACCTTGGCGGGGTCAATAGCCATTCCTTCCTTCGAGACTACATGCCCCAAGAAACGAACTTCCTCCCTACAAAAACGACACTTCGAAAACTTAACTCTCAAATGATGACTAGAAGTGTGCTAAGAACCTCTTCCAAATAAACAACATGCTCCTCCATATTCTTGAAAAATATCAAGATATCATCCACAAATACCACCGCAGACTTATTTAGGACATCCCTAAAGATGCGGCTCATCAAATCAACGAAATATGCAGGAGCATTGGTTAGCCCAAAAGGCATAACCAACCACTTGAAAAATCCGTCTGGTGTCCTAAACGCTGTCTTATCTATACTTTCCTCCACCATGCTAAGCAATGCAATCTCGTGGCTAAATCAAGCCGAGAAAAAACTGAAGAGCCTACTAACAGGTCAAAAAGATCATCAATCCTAGGGAGTGGATATCGGTTCATCTTAGTGAGGTTATCCGATTCCCTATAATCCATGCAAAGTCGGAGAGAACTATCCGCCTTAGTGGCGAAGACGGCTGGTGCTCTCCACTTTGATATGCTTCTTCTTATGAATCCCTTCTCTAAAAGCTTACGGATCTTCTTTCTCAATTCTTTCCTCTCCCTAGGTGCCATGTGCCTCACAAGTAATGCTACTGGCTTGGCATTCTCGATTAAATAAATCCTGAAGTCAATCTCCCTCTTAGGGGGCAGTCCTTTAACCTCCTTAAAAACATCTGCAAAATCTCTAACAATGGGAACTAAATGCAACTCTGATGAGGATGAATCGAGGGAATAGAGAAAACTCAATATGACTGACCCTTATAGGTAACAATATACCTCCAGAGTCCTACCATTGCAAGTCTTAAGTCTAACGACTCTCCTCTCACGGTCTAATATAGCTCCGTATGTGGATAGCCAATCCATCCCTAAGATTATCCCATACCCCAAGAATCCCAAATATAGGCATCGCAGTCAAATTCTACGCCTAGGATAAAGATTTTCAAACCTTTACAAACCATAGATAAGTGTGCCGATCCCCAATGGGGTTTGAAATAATAATGGGGTCTACTACTAATGGTATATCCAAGTGCAAACAATTTACTAGAGGGTTAGAGATAAAAGAGTGTGATGCTCCTGAATCAAATAAAGTCCAAATGGGAAAATCTGGTATAGAAATCAAAGGTTCAACTGTGACTTTCCTACCTCTATCCGGAATGCTACTGAAAGGTGTTGCGTCTAACGCTGAATATGCGCAACTGTTGCACTCGCTCCCTTACCAGCTCCTTGGGGACAACTCCTACTCATATGGCCGAGTTGTCCGCATGTATAACACTTACCCTTCATCTTCTCCATCCTACAATCCTTGGCAATATGTCCAATATTCCCACAACTACGTCACTTTATGTTGAATATGCGATTATATGATTTTTGTTTGATGATAATAAACACACACACACACACATATATATATATATTTAAATGTATTTGTTAATGTACTATTTTATTTTTCATAGATTAAATAAATATTTGCTAAATAAAATAAATAACACAGAATTTGAATTCAAACGGAAATTTTATTCAAACAAATATTTATTACAATTTTGTATAGTACAAATTTCAAGCTCTCACTATATATATACAACTTCAATTACAATACAGTTTTGATTACATCACAATTTCACATTTACATTGCACCTCACTACATACCACTCATTCACTCAACTCATACTGATCTCCAACTTCATTCCAATGTGAATCCAGCATCTGAGAAGTCTGCAAAAATATACATTGACGCAGTAAAATTGAAAATAAAATATTTTTGCAATATAAAATAAAATGTGGATTTTGGAAATAATATATACCTCGGTTATTTGGGTTGTTCGTCATCATTTATTGTTGAATTCATCATTCACGAACAGCTTGTGACATACACAGTGTATCACTGTATATGCCACAAGGCCATGCACACTGATATATACACTTGATAAAATTACAGGGACAAGTGAGCACAGGTCAAACCCAAAACGCCGGGTTCAACTCAAGTGCAATAAAAATAATATCATAATATCAACACATGGTCAAACCTAAGGTTTAAGCTGGATTCAACTCAGGTGTGATTTCAAAAATCAACATGAAGTTCAAAGTGAATCAAACTAAATTGAAGAAAATACCAAATCAGTACAACACAAACTAAACAGGGGCAAAACTGCAATCAAATGCATATGGCCAAGCGATGCATCACTTGACAATGCAAAAATACACACACACACACACACATGTATATACACGTGTATACATACAAATAGTGACTCAATACAACCATACCAGTTCAAGTTAAAGAGGCAGTAGTAAAAATGCAAATACCAAAGTGAAGCAAGAAGACTTCAATATGCAGAAAGTCAAGGAAAGTGATCGAAGAATCAAAAGTCAAAGTTGTGACAACCTAGTGAATATGTATATACACAGTGTATATATATGTGCAGCAAGACTCTAGTCCTACCAGAACTTCAAATGAACTAATACACAGTGCAAGCTCAAATGGAAACAGTGGTACAAAATACATGAAGGTCTGGCAACAAATGAAACATATGCACCAGCAGACTAGGCTACTACATAACATGGCAGCAACCAAAATTAATGCAATAGTAAATCACAACCAGAGCTCAATACATGTGAATTTAGGTGGAAATATATATATATATATATGTATGTATGTACGTATGTATGTATGTATGTATGCAAATGCCACCGTGGTTTCGACAAACCAAGACAAGCTTATATATCAAAGTGCAGACGACCTGTGAACAGCAAGTGGCCAAAGCAAAACACAAGCCAGTGAAACAGCATAAACAAGTCTGGCACGCAAATACAACATGCAGTGATATACAGTGACATATGATCAGAAGCAATGCAAGTGAGACAAGGCTACGAGTTCAAAAGCAATACAATATGAATCATATCAGTGAACATATATAAGCACTGAAACAAAGGAGCAAACCGAAACAATGACATGTGACAGCAGTGTGAAAATGAAGACCACAAGTGGTGCACACATCAAATACAAATGCAATACTGAAGCATACATGACAACCAGGCTACAGCCGTGAGACCAGACCAACAATGCGACTCAAGTACACATGTGTAGGCACACAAGAATAATCAGTGAATGATATTGCCAAGATTAGTTCGAGTATGCTACAAATATGAACACACACATATATGTAGTGCATTGAAACTAAACAGTGAAACTAAACCATAAGAAAGTCATACCTAGTGCCGAAGTCAACATAAAATCAAATGCCAGAAATTCAAAACCGTGGCTAAGGAATCATCGTCACAACAAAGTCAGAGCTGTGGTTGTCAAGTAATGATACAGCTCAAAATCGACGCCGTGAACAACTGACCGGAGTCAAAATGAACAAAGACAGAGATGCCAGAAATTCACAACAGTAACGACCAAAGATCGAACAATTCAGAACTGAAGCCATGGCAATCAAGGAATTGTGCGAAGTCAAAATCAAAACCGTGTCAATCAAGTAAACCAAATTACTCGATATGAACAAGTCAGAAATCATCATCAGCATCAAAACAAAATCGAATGGCCGAGATAAATAAATTGACAAATTCAAATAAATGTATACGAACGAAAATCAAGGGTTTCGAACCCTATATAAAAACCCAATCATCATCGGCTACAAATGCAATCAAGTTTAAGTAAGCAAAAACCAGAAAATCAAAAAGCACAAATTACATACTAGAGCAAGATCGAACTCGATCATCAAAGGAGCCGTAAGCAAAGAGAAGAGACAATCGATCGACAAAGCAAGAAAGAAAAATCCCAATTCGATCGATCAAATTTAAAGCCGGCATTTCAAAGCCCTAATTTTTAATCAGAGAGGAACAAACGAAGAAAGCCACCATTTTTCACAAGGAAGCGGATCGACATAGAAGAAATGGAATAATATTTCACTTAAGTCAAATTGGGCCGGCCATCTTTTCATTAATATTGGTTTATAATAAAAGGGTTTTAAATTAGGGTTTTGTTTCTTTTGTTTTTAAATTGCGTTTAGATTGTATTTTATTTAAACTTATGTAATTTCTAGTCGTGTGACTAGGGGGCAAACTACGTGGCGTAGTTTGAGAATTCGCAACTCAGTGGCTGAGTTGTGGCAGGGTTTTGAGCATAGAGTTAGGTTAGTCAGTAGCGGGTGTCACGAGTTTATGTGTGTAAGCGTGTGACTACTTAATTTCTAGTAGAAACCTTGGGTGCAGCACGTAGGCAGGGTTTTGCCGAAGCTGGGTAAATTCTGTGTCGTTCTATTTCTACATTCATTATTCTGCTATTATCTGTGCTGCTATAATTTTGATATAACTGTGTTGAAAATTTTATAAGCTTCCTCAATAAATTTTATAATTAACAACATCACCCTATTCACCCCTCCTCTAGGGTGAAATCGATCCTACACTTTATTCCTTTCTTAATCTGCTTTTAAGGACCATCACCTTTCTTCTTCTTCTTATTGTTTTCCCACCACTTCTTCTTTGAACTTTCTGACTTAACCACTTATTTAGACTCTCCTTCCTTGACTGCATTTGACATAAGCGTCATCTCGACCAAAGACTCATAAGTAGCTTCCATCGGCACGTGAGTCAGCAATAATCGTTAAAGGGGTTGATTCAATCCCTTTACAAACTTCATAGCTTTCTTATGCTGACTGTCACCAAATCCATACCAAACTGTGAAAGCTTATTGAATTGGTTAATATATTCCTTAATAGACAGACTCCTTAGCTTTAAATTGATAAACCTCTCTAACTGAACACTCTCTTCCACCTAAGACAGAAACTTCCTATCGAATCGCTTCCAGAATCCACCCTAAGTAATATTCCTTACCTTCAAATCGATCACCTTCCACCAATAAGATGCCTCCTCCTTTAATTGCTAAGAGGCTAGCTGAACTCGCTGCTGATCATCCAGTCCCAAAAGACCCATAATCCTCTCTATGCCCCTAAGCCATGCTCTTGCCTCCACAAAAGTCTCCTTGCCAGAAAAAGTCTTCCCACCCAAACTCGCAAAATCTTTACAAAGCTTAGAGAAATTAATAGCGGCAGATGGGTTAATGGGATTCCCATCTGCTGTGCAGGATTGGGCATAGGCCCATGCACCTCTGAAGTTGTGGTTTGTAAGTACCTACGAAACTAGGATAGGACTGGAATGCACTCGGGAAGGTTCGAGGCATCAACCATTCTACGAAAAGAAAAGGATAGTTTAGGAAAGAGTCCAAGGGAGATTGAACTGGACTTATGAGGGGATTTTTATAAAAACTCTTTTATACTTAAAATCATTTCTAAAAGTTCTTTTCTGAAAAATACTTTTAAAACAACTTACTTTGAAAAATGCTTTACTTTAAAAATAACTTTTTTAGGAATCCTGTAAACTTAGGCTCTGATACCAAGTGAAACACCCCATGCCCTTCACATAAAAGGCATGGTGTGTTGTAGGTATAACTAAAGCTAACAGAGACTAAGATCCACAAAACAAAAATAGATAAAAACAGCAATAACTTACTGTAATAACTTAATTAAAACAAAACTTCATAATTTCTTCATAAATAAGTCAAATACCAAATACCACATACATGTCTAAAAATCCAATATGTCTCATGAAATAAAAAACTAATAGTCTCAAAAATCAAAGTACATAATATCCCTCATAATAAGCCAATACATAGAAACAACAAAAGCTGAAAGAAAAGAAATACATGGTAGCAAACTCCTCCAAGAAATCTCCAAGCAATTGCAATCTACTGTCCTCTCCCTTGATTGCCTAAGGGGGGAAAATGGAAAATAGAGGAATGGGTTAGACTAAAAGTTTGGTGAATGATAGTAATTACCAAAGTCTTTAAGCAAAGTAAAAGTAATAGACTCTACAACAATTCTAGTATATAAAGACAAATAAATAAAATAGGAAAGAGATAAACTGGAAATAAATACGATTAACTATAAGATAGGTTAACTTTGATTGTTTTCACTTGTTCTTGATAGCTGCTTTGATTAGGCTGAATTCCTAATCCTATAATTAGGTTGAATTCCTAATTCTACCCTTCGACCGACCTGCTACTCCATACATCTTACAGCGGACCAGAGACTAGGTAACTCCCTACACAGCAGCCAGTGGTATCTACGAAAGATGCAAAAAGAACCTACATTGGATCCAGATGATGCGTATCTCCCTACACAGAAGGCAATGGTGTCTACAAAAGACACACATATTAAGCGCTTGGAACTCATAGTGATTACTGAACACTAGAATGGAAGTCGCACGCGTAACTTACACCATGCCCATGCTATCTTTTGCTCCACCTATTGGGTCTCTTATTACCTCAAACTCCCGCATAAGCGAGCCCTTCGTCTCACTTCAGGCTAATGTGAGACCACCGTGTGTCTATAGAAAATAAAGGAAATGTTGTTGGTACTGGCCCGTCATCTAAACAATATCTAGTTGCGCCCCTTATCCAAATCCACATTGATTTGGACTTCTAATTGACCAATTACTACCATTTTTAGAATAAGCATTCCCTCGTCTCACTTCAGGCTAATGTGAGACCCTTATTTTGTCTAATAGGGAATGTTATTTGATACAGGTCCTACTATCATCTTTGCTTATTAACTTAGATAAATTATTTAAATAATCCTTTACACTTTTCTTTGTTATCCGTGCTTATTAATTTATCCCAAGTCTTAAGATAAGCCTTATTCTGTTCTTTTTTTTATTATAACCTACGTTATAATCATGCTTATTATTTAACCCAAGGTCTAAGTGTGAAGATAAGCCTCATTCATCTTTTACTCTTTCTAATTATAATTCTAAGTTAAAACTAACCAATCTCTATAATCCAGTCCAATTAATGTCATAATTAGGCATAATTTCAGTCCAGTTCCATTTATATTTCAGTCTTTATAATTTACATCTTATATTCCATTATTTCAGTTTTCTTACAATTAAATCCATATTCGCGTTAATCCCATTCTAATCCTAACACAAAGAAGAAGGAGGAATAAAATAAAATTAAAAATAGAAGAAAATCCAAAGCGTAGAAAGAAGATGTAAATAGCGTATAAATAACAGTAAATAAACTAAAATACTGTAAATAAAAGGAAAAGCTATAATTAACAGAAATAAACTAAAATTACTGAATAGAATAGCTGAAAGGAAATAGTCTGAAAATAATTCTAAAAACTGTAAATAAACTACTAAAATGGCTATTCCAAAAATCATAGTAAAACTACAATTGTTGGAAACCCTATTATTTTAAATTACTTAAAAAATCTAAAATTATTACAATCACTCACCTTCGGTCCTAAGCTCTTCCTTGGTCTTCCCGGATCCACTTGGAGTTGTAAAATAATTTAATTTATAACGATTTTCTCCTTGGAAAAATTATTCCATTTAGAGTTCTTTCTAGAAAGGTGAACCCAATTGGGGAAACCTAGAATGAGAAAAAATGTTAGGTTTAGAGGACTATTTAAAGGGTTAGAAGTGGATCTCAGACAGTTGGATTTTGAAGATTGAATGGGATGCAACCAAGTCATTGGCTGAATAGGAGTCATCGGATGCAAGAATGGAAGGGCCAGATCAAGGTAAAGAATGCAAAACACATCATTAAGTTGGCAAAATTTGCTCTGGAACGTTCAAACGAATGAATGTTCGTTCGTAACTAAAAGAGGCAGATCGACCGGCCGGTCGACCTGCCTTATACATATATATATATATATATATATATATTTGTATTTTTGCTTATTTTGTATCTTGGTCATATTTGCTAGGTTTCTAACGTTCTGTATATGGAAATTGACTCGAAAATTACCACGGACACAATGGTGTAATTCCCGTGGCTCAATTCTGATATTTCATAAAGTTATTTTGTTATTTAATTAACTAATGAATTAATTATTATGGGTTAAGTTTCAGGTTGTTAAAGATCAGTGACAAACAGTCCTTCATTCTATTTACTATCATTCCTTGTCTATACTTTGAATATATAAATTGGTTCGAAGTGGTTTTAGGACAAGAATCACTCAAATCCGTCCCTGGTTCCTTCGAACCAATCATCGACAAAAAATATATTAGGTAAATAGGTGCTTATAATTTGATTAATTACTTTCTTCTTATCAAAAATATCTTCTAGAGATATATATTTTTAGAACATTTCTTTTCGGTGTATACAGAATCATTAAACCTCTCTAATCAAGCCCTTTGGTTAATTTAAAACCTTTTTAAATCTTGGAGTAATTCCAAATCATTTCATCCTTTACTTAGGAAAATATCTCTAAATCATTATTTAAATCTTAACAAAGATTTCCAAATCATAACTTTTAAAATGGGTCATCATTTACTGTAAACACAAATCAACTAATGTTAAGTAAAAGGATCTATAGGAATTAAGAAAATACCAAATCATTTATTTAAATCTTGACGAAAGATTTCTTATTTTCAAATCATAACTTTTTAATAGTTTGGAACCATGTTATCTAAGATGGTAAATCCAATTTAGTTAGTATTCGAGTAAAACAAATCCATAAAAATTATACTAATTTTTACTCGACATCAGTTTCTGTATTCAGCCTTCACTATCTGTCGAATAGCGGTGAAATCACCTTTTGAATTCACACGGATAGTATGGGTTCCCTCCTCAGAATTTAATACAAGTATAATAAGATTATCTCAATTCAATCTAACTTGTTTAAATTTGGAAAATTAAATATTTTATAATTGTCTCTTTTCCGATGTTTCAACCTTAATTATTCCTCGCCCAGGAAAAATGCTAGGTGAGACAAGGCACTAGTTGCTCCTGAACATCTCCTTATTTTAAGCATCTCCATCTGGATCTTATGAATAGAAATATCCGTTCTACTCATCAGCTTTAGAGCCAAGATTAAATCACTTGATTTTAACACCTTTTCCTTAAATCATTTATTCAATCTTTTAAAATAAGTTATAAAATCTCCAAATCATCTTTAAAAAGATTAGTTATTGATTTGAAAATATTTATAAATATTTGGGAAATAATACTTAAGTTTAAAGCTATGGTTTAAAGGTTATTAAAAAGTGCCGCAAATAGTGCTGCGAATAGTGCCTTTTAGCTTATTTGATCAAAACAACTTTTTGATTATTAAAAATCCATTTCTATAACTCAAATCTCTTTTAAAACATTTTAAACGATCTATAAAAATTATCCCAAATATTTAAAGAATTTAAAATATCCTTTTTAAAGAATATGTCCTTTAGTTTTCAAGTTGTCATAGCGCGACTATTTTGAAAACTTGATTTGCTCATATTTTAAAATCTACTAAACGAAATCTCGATCATTTTCTTCTGTTTGAAAACTATGATTATAAGATCTTGGAAAATTCTTATTACAAAGGATTCTGACTGCGAATCCATCGTTTAAGTGGATTTAACTTTCTATAGCATGAAATTGCAAATTAACTTTACACGACACGACAATTTGGACTCAAATTTTATATTCTTTCCAAACTTTGTTGAAACGCTTTTAAATGTTTATAAAACATTTCTAAATCATTTTAAACCAAATTCAAAGAGGTTTCACACCTCATATATACTATTTCATTTAGAAAAAGGAAAGCGATTTCCTTTGTGATATTTCGACGTGTATTTAAACATGATTTTTTTTACATATCCGGACAACAATATTTCAGAACCAAACATAATGGTCAAATCATAGCAACCAAACAATGTATCATATCATCCAAAGTCTATATATATAAATATAAGTGGAGTTTTCCCACTTTTTGTCTGAATCAAACTCATTTCAAAACGACTATTGCTTTGCTACGATCGCTTCAGAGCTTACAGATCCTAGCCTAGGATCTTAAGGAAGGCACGATCTATGGTTAAAAGATGTGGAGGCTCATCCTTAAGCATGAGATGGAAGGTAGTCGAAAATATGGAAGAGAAGTGGTGGAGCTTCAACCTTGAACTCACAAAACTAAACTCAAAAATAGGTCATCCTCTCTCAGCTTTTTCGCTATATTGCACTCAAAATTTGGAAATGTTGTCAATTGAAAATTTATTTTAAATTCTCTCTTCTTCAATTTAAAAAAAGAATTACTTAATTCTTAGTTTTTTGAAGGAGATATGGTCAGCAGAAGAATATGTACTTCAGACGTAAAATCTGGGCCCGAAAATGCACTACAAAGAAGTGAGAATTGATGCGTTTAAGCTAAAAATTGGAAGAAGTGGTACGATGAAAATTATAGGCACTGGAATTTTACATGGTTTGAAATAATGAATTATTCCATTTTGTTCAGTTTTAAGAAGTTATGATATAATAAAGAAGATGGAAGATGAGTTTTGATGGTTGGTATTTATAGCCAAAGTTGGAACCAAATATCTACAAGTGCATTACCTTTCTACCCTCAACCCACATCCCTCCTTTCCAATCACCTTACACAACCTAACCCCGTCCCATGTGCCACCACTACTTCATTTCACTCCCAAGCCGTGTGCATTGACTTATGGATGCTTAAGTATTAAGTTTTCTAAAATATCTTAGATATTGTTAACATATATGTATACATGTATATTTGTATGTTTATATATGTTCATGTGTGCATGTGGCATATATGTGTGTGTGTGTGTGTGTGTGTGTGTGTGTGTACGTGTATGTGCACAATAGAATAAACAACAATGCACCGATTTTGAACAACTTCCATTCATTAAACCGTTGAAAATCGAAAACCGATTCACGGTCACATTTTCACTTATTTGTTAAAGTACATATAATTATAAAAAAATTGAAAAATAATTCTTATCATTTTTGACTAAATATAATGATCACATTCGATTTATAGAACCTTATAAATAAATATTAAACACTTGTTTACAAAAAGTGCTATTATATCGATATAGCGATACGAATCTTCTTATATTTTCAAATCGAATATATATCTTTACAAAACTATTATAAATGATTTATTATCACTATATATCTAATTAAAATGAATTATTATCATTGAAAAACAATTATTTGACCAATTATAATAATTATTCAATAATTAAATCTTAATTTAAATTCATAAGTCAATTATTAAATGTAATGCCATTATTGATGATGTCATAAAAACATTTAATTTCCAAAAATAAAATAATTAATTTTATTTCATATTCTTGTTCAATTATAAAAATAACTTTATGTATCCAGCTCCGTGCACGATGTAATACGATTAAAGAGCTATTTATCGATAAAGCGATTTTCGACCATTTTATCGATATTTTTTCCAAAGTATATATTTTTGTAAATATTTATTCAAAATAAAATTATCATTATTATTTATTGTAAAAAACATCATAATCTATGTTTTTAACACCTTATTTTTGAATATTTAAAAGCAAATATAAATTGATAAATTTGTGGGCCATTACACAATGCAATGATCTGATTCTCATACTCTACTACGGTCATGGCCTTTTGCTTCAGATCTATGAATTTCATAAATAAAAAAGTCTTTCCGACTCTCAAATAAACATCATATCAAACTCATCTTTGAATTAGGCCCACGAGAAGTCATTCTCTTGGACATCAGCTGTAACCGAACTCCATAAGTCCATGGCTATATTTGTCAGATGTCGCAATGCCAATCTACGCTTAATTGCATCATTTAGCTCTATATCTTCGAATACCTGATCACAAAATTTGATCCAAATATGGACTTCTATAATCATATCCAAGCCACTAAACCTCTTACCCTTCAACCTCTCATAATCACGACAAAGTGAAGAAAAACTCATCTGAGGCCTGACCTGTGCAACCTCTTCTATGACATTCAACCTTGGTCCCTCAACTGGAGCAACATTCCTCGATGCTCGATCCCCACCATTCAAGATAGTACTACCCCGACTACCTCTAGCATTGGCAACTCTGGTACTCATAGTTCTCACTACCTAACTAAAACAAAACTTATTTAGGACCCGAAAGGATAGGGTTATGTCAAAGGGAAGGTTACTATGAAAGAAATATTCCTAAGGAATAATATAAAAATCCAGTTTTTCAAAATACAAATATGCTCCCATAAGTATAATACACTCAACCTATTCTAGAGTGTTGCTTACCCTATCTCTAATGAGCCATAATCAACCAAAGCTAAGGTGTTCGTTTAACACTGAGCTCTGATAGGAAATATAATGATCCGACTTTTTGACCCTCGAATGTCGACACTAAATATGTCAATAGTATTCGTGTGTCGAGCAGCCAAGTGCCTGAAAGATAGAAAGTTAAGGTAAAATAAAAAAGGAACAGAATAGGAAAGGAAGAACATAACATTAGAATCTCACAACGAAATGATAATATATAATATGAAAACATTAGTACAAATGGTTACTATGAATACAAAAATTCCAAAGTTACTAAAACCTAAGTTCTATCATCAGCCTAGACAGTTATAACCGCATTTCCTCACAATGCTGATATATACAATACAGAAATGCAGCGGAAATAAAAATACTACGGTAGGTAATCATCCAGCTCTTCTCTATAAGTTCAAAGAATCCTTAGCTAAATCTAGAAACATACATAGGGTTGGCATGAACATTATAAGAAAATAACACCTGGATCACTCTTGCAAACCAGCATGAGAAAATCAAGAAATAAGGATGACATATAATAGCACCTTTTTGAAACCGTGTGGCTGACCATAACAGTTTTACCCTCAAATGAAACCAACCATTCATTAAGTTTAACATATAATGATATGATAGACAATGTCTAGTATGTAACACATAATCATATCAAATAGCTACTATGTGAATGCCACAACAATAATAGGTATACAATCAATATCGTTAAGACGCATTCGTATAAGGATTGTTTTCCACAGAGATGCCTCTAATGAACTGAAGCGGATCTCTATGACAAGGATCAGAACTACCTTTTGAATGTCGTATATCAATCTAGATATCATATACTCTAAGATAAACAATTGGCTTAATAATGAATTGTGTGGCACCAAGCATAACTAACTCACAATGCATAATAATTAAAATCATACTCTAGATCTAGAGTTGATATACCCACATGAGTAAGCTAAACTCGAGATTGTGCATCCTACTATGGTTTTAGTTATTCCCAATGTCGAGGCGAAATTCAACATCTCTCATACAAGTCTTTATCACTCGAGAAACATTTGAATCCCAATTGGATTCCTTCATCTCAAACGGATCACGAATCACTACATGGATTCAAGCATCACGAACAGATCTCAAACATCTACATAGGTTCCCCGTATAAGTCCTCCGATAAATGCTAACTCTATCCTCTTTCTTGGATTACTTCTCCATATAGATAGTCCCATACAATAGCATAGTTGTAAATGTTAACGCTGATCATTCCCTTGGACTTAACCTTATGATAGACAGTTTAACTCTATAACATTCCACTTCATAACCATTTACGGAACATAGATCGCGTATATGGTTTTGAAGTGATTACGGGTTTGGGTCATCTTATATAAGTACACTCTCCTCGCTTACCGGACTCTCCAAAACCAATCGATGAATTCTTGGTAAATTCAATTCTGGTTTTCTCAAAAGTAAACAAAAGCTAGAGACTTTTTGTACCAATACTCCTCCCCAGGGGTTCTCAATAGTATGAAATTGTGAAGCCTTTCGATAACTTCATAAGATAATATTAGGTCAAGTTAGATAATTGACTAATCGATAATCTAGTCAAAACGATTGCTCATACAAATCAATATCCGTATGCTTAACTCATTTTCGACTTTCCAACTTAACTATTCCTCGTCCAAGAGTGAAGCTAGGTAAGTTAGAGCACTAGCTACATCAAAGCCTTGCCTAGACACTTCATTCTTGAATCCCACAAATAGATAGGTCTACGTCGTTGACTTTTAGTGTTAAGTATAGTGTTAGTGATTTCTATAAACAAGAAAGAAATCAACATAATTGACACGTTTTCGATATCTTCTGACTTACTATTCCACGGTTAAGTGTGAAGCCAACAGGTTAGAGCTTTATTGCCTCATCTCTACTCAAATACCAATCTTTACTCTCACAAATCGGTAAGCCTTACTTCGTCGGATTTTAGTATAAAACATAGTTAATTACTTTTCAAACAATTAACCATATGGAAATTAAGCAATTCTAAACCTATTTTAAACCTTTTGTTTATGCTAACCCTTTTTAGAATGGTATATACATATACAATAAATTATTTACTAAGAATTGATATTTAATAAACAAGTCAAAGGATATTTTACCACATAAAATATAAAATAGTCAACATATTTTCTGAAAACTATATATATATATATATATATGTGTAAAAAATTCTTTTGAAACACTATATAACACTAATAATTGGTTTAAAAACATTACTTGAAAATAACAACTTTGTGATTTCCATAAAAACTGGGATAAACAAGTTTTTACTATAAAACCCTCTACTATAAAATTCACAACTAATTCTTAAGAAATCATAAATATCTCAAACCACTGTTAAAATTTTCTAATTGAGTTAGTAAGCACTTGTAAAGAGAATGAAAAAAAATACTCAAATTTAAATATCTTTTCAAGCCTTTAAAGTCCAAAATTCAAGGCTAAATGGGACGGTTTTGCACAAGTGAATTTTTACTCAATTTTTGAGATGTTGCTTAACCTTTTACATTCAAGTGCTTAATAGAGAAAAACATATATATAAAACAGTATAAATATTTCATGAAACCCTTAAGGATCTCTCTATAAATTCATAGAAATCACCGAAAACAAGGCGATTCCTAAGTGCATCTATGGTGACTATCGCTATAAGTGCACTTTCAAATCCGACTACGATCTAAAAAAGGTCTATCTATAACCTATGCGCTTTGTTCCAAGGTCTTTTCACAAGTCATACGTCCATTCAAGTCCACTCATATGGATCATATTTGTTTCTTGTTTTCAAAACAAGAATCAAACCAATGTTTTCTACAATGTCAATAACAATTCAATAACTTAAACACAATCAAAAAAATATGTTATATTTTTCATTCAAGGAGGTGTGTTAACTCACCTTTAACCTTAGAAACAACCAAGGTCCAAGAACCTAAGTCCAAACCCAACCTTGCAACCATCTTTCCTTCTCTTCCGCCTCCTTGCTTTGCCTTTCTTTTTCCTTCTCCTCTCTCAATATTGCTTAAGGCCTAATTGGATAGGGCGACTGTGGCTCTACTTATTCAACTTTTAACTAGAAGGAAATTGTTGTAATATTCCTTCAAATTTTCACTCCGATGTTGAGATGATCTGGACAATTTGTGAAAAATTCCTTTAGAACATAAGAGAAGAAGAAGACGTGGAAGTTGAATACTTTGAGCTTTAAGAATATGCGATTATAACTCTACAGTATGCCTCTCCTTATATAGGCACAAAAATGGTGCTCTTTTAGCTTGCATTCACCACCCAACCATGCAATGGAAGACTCGCCTCCCATCACTTCTCTTTTTTCTCCTTTATGCTAATTACCATTATAACTCTCTCATGATAATATCTCTTACACTAATGGAAGCTTCTAGCATATTCCATGCTTTATGGATAGGAGTGTGTTAATTAGTTCCTAATGTGTTCATTTGATCATTAGATAAGTGCACAAGGGTTCGAACAACTTATATCGATCGAAAATTTGTTTATCAGTAAACTGATTTTCGGTCACATTGTCGATTTTACTTTAAAGAATATATTTTAAAAAAAATTCAAAAAAAAAGTTTCTTATTGTTATTCATTAATTAAATGATGTATAAAAAGGTTATAAAATCATATTTACAAAACACTTAATTATATTTCAAAACATTACGATATTCAAAAACCAAGTGTTCGAATTTTCAGATCGCTACAAAACCAATGTCCTTCTTACAAATAAGAAGAACTACCGATCACAGAAAGAAAAAATTTGCATAGGTATTGCATTGACAATGCTCTAGTGAGTTATACTGCTAAGTCTGAATTCAAATGTAATTACTATGATTTTTATTACATTTCACGTTGCCTTCATAGGGATAAAAGTTTTTCTTAACATTCAAAATTCTTATGCAATATGTAGTTATTTATTGAACTTATAATGATTTCATTTGTTGTTTTCTAATATGATACATTTAATTTAAACTAATAAGCCTGTGCTATTATTACTTTTCTTTATCCATTTAACTAGTTGCCTAAATGTTTAAGCATATATGTACTAAATATTCTTTTCTACCTCCAATAGCTTTTAGTTAAATTTGATAATTTTATATATTTTTGTTATAAGTACCCACTATTTTATAGTTGGATTTACATCATGGATTAATTATCTACGAATAACCATGTGTAAAGAAAAGATTCGCACTTGTTTATCCGATTATGGGAAGAGATTATTTCATAAACTTGATCAATAAATCTAACACTCATTAAAACCAAATATAATGATACATGAATAAATCTTACAGTATGCTTACATGTTAAAAGAAAACTCCATTACATGTGACACGTATTTTACTATATGCTTATAAAGTGAAATGTGTAACTAACAATACAATTACGCATCAAGCACTAAGGAAGAGATGATTGTAATTTTAATAAGTAATAACATAGGTTTGTGAAAGCAAAGAAAGGAAATAGTCATTATAACCAAAATTAGGGGAAAAAATTTAATTGATTTCAAATCTTAATATTTGTTGGTTCTTCCAAGTAAGCATCCTAGATGGATTGTTGTAGCATAACTTGGCGGAAGGCATATAAAAGTTACAAAATATAACAAAATATATCGCTAAATATATAAACTTAAATATTTTATTAAACTTCTTACCATTCAAGCTTCCCATGCACATAGCACGGGCTATGCATTAGTATTAGAAGAAGTCATCAACCTTAAAAAGTTATGCAATTGGATATTATGAGAAAAATAAGCATTCTTTCTACCTCCTATATAATTAACAAAACAAAACTCAAAATGTTTAGCTAATGCTACAACCACAATTAAAAAATAAAAACCAAATTTGCATTTACAAATAAATAGGTGTGGTTGAGAAACCTAAACATAACCAGATGAAAATTTTGTGTGAGTGTTTGACTCCAGCTCGGTCAGAGGCTGTAAAATGTCTAGACCATGTAAATTTGATTTCCATTTAGAATGCAAATTAGGACAAGAAAAAATGCATGAAAACATGTCCATATGAAGTTGTTCAAAGTTTTTCTATTGTTTGAATGTAATCCATCCGAGTCCAGCACTATTCTTCCAATGGTTAGTCACTCCGGCTTTAGTCCACGAGGTCTCATATTTTAACCCATATGGCATGATTCAAATCACTAGACATATATTGACTTGCAGTATACTATATATTACCTATAACTTGTAGTACAACTATGTATTACTACCTAAATACTCAATTTAAAAAAAATCTTTTTGTTGTCCGGTTCGTATGAATAACGTCTGAACTTAAACCTTGTTCGGTTTTCATCCAGTTGAATTACTTATAGGAAAGGATGAACGCATCTATGTCTGGTTTAGTCCGACCTATTTAGACCTTTAAAGATAATATAGAAGAAAATAAAATATACATTAAATTGTTTTTTTCTTTAATTTTAGCTTTAGCCTTGTGAAGTTTCCAAAATATATCTTCTTTGAATTAAGAATCTCTTCCATGACAATGGTAATTTGAGGATGGTCTAACAATAAAGGCCAAGAAGTAGTTTTAGGGGTAAAACTATACTAAACAATTTAATGGATAAAGTTAAATGAAATATGGAGAAAGAATCAAAGAAGGATTATGACTGATTTGTTTTAAGGGATTAGAAGAGAGTAGTGAAAGATTAATATAGAAGGATAAAAATGTTTTTATATTAATAAGTGAAAACATAATAATTATTAAAACCTTATAATAAATGAGAAAAAAGAAATTTACAAAGAAAATAATAATTTAAATGCTTTAAATTTGGGTTGTCAAATCATGTAGGTTGGTTTCTTTCTTTGGATTAGAGGAATAGACTGTAATCAATGGCCTTTTATCTAATGAAACATTGCTTATGTGATTTTTAATAGATAAGTAAATATTTCATAATAGTTTCCATGGAAAGTTTCCTTCGTCATCATTATTAGCCTCTTCTGATGGTACTAATTTATTCATGTTCAGTAGTTCACCTTTTGCATATATCTTTATGTTGTCAGTCCAGGCTTATCTTATCATAACTAGAAGATTGGTAAACTATAAAGTGTATAAAACAAAGGCATGCAGAATAAACTATAAACTCAATAAATAAGTTTTACCTTTCTAAATTGTTTTCATTCTTAATTTTTTGATTTCGTTAGCAACTAAACCGATTATAAAATTGAGAAGTCCTATGTTCATTAATAGTTAAAGCAGAATATTGGATATCCTGGATTACTGGTTATGATGATAAGCATTACATTAAGAGGTTGTCATCATGATATTTAATATACCATTCCAATACCACCTCTTGAACTTATATAATAGAAATAAAGGAATCAAAAACATGTCACAAAATAAATAGAAGAAAGATAATAATCAAAATTATGACCTAATTTCTTAAGAAAAATGAATATGAAGAAGAAGTTACAAAACACAATGATGAAGGGTTATTGAACTTTATTGCAAGTATATAGTTATAATATAGGGGATGCCATCCAATTTATATAAAGAAGAGCTGTCATATATGTAAAGAGCTATTGAAGTTGCAAAGGAAGAGCTATCGATGATGTAAAGTGCCATCGAATTTTTCGTAGAAGAGATATGGAAGATGTAAAGAGTTATTGAAGTTTTAAGGAAAGAGCTATCTAAGATGTATGAGCTATCAAAATTGTAGAGGAGTGTAATCACCATAATTTTGACTAACATTATTTAGGACATTTGATGAGATAAATTAAATGAAATAATGTAAATGGTTAAGGGATTGAGATTTGAATAATTTAAGGTAATCGTGCCTTAATTAACCTATAAGTCAAAGAGAATTAAAATAAATTAAGTTCTTATACCCTAAACCCTTCTTACTTTCACTCCTTATCCATTCTAAACATTTGCAAGCTAAATTAAGAACACTCAAAGCTTGGTCAGCCACCATTAAAAGAAAAAAAGGGAAAATAAGTAATAATTCAAGTAGGAAGCTTAATCAAATCAATTCAAGAGCAAATCTCGACCTCCTTAACAACAATCTAAGGTGAATAATAGATTACATCTCATTTTTATTGTTTTCGGTCTCTAGATGAGATCCAAATTTATTTTGCAAGTAAAATGCCATGATTTGATTATTTAAATGGGTGTGTGTGTATGCTTGTTGATGATTTATGTTGCTTCATGTAGATTTTATGACAAGTTTTGATTTTTAAAACCTATTAAATGACATCCTAATGACTTGTTTTTTTTATATAAGGTCAAAAACTTTATTTTAGAGATGGGTTTCAATTTTCATAATTTTCTAAGTTAATGTGCATTTATTATGAATTTTCAAGGAAAGAAAATTGTTAAATTGGGTTTAAATTATTTTCGGCAAATATATGATAGCCTTGGGTATGAAATTTAAATATGTTAGAAAACATATTATAAACAATTTATGCGATTTTTTGGAGAATATTTCTAAGTATTTTGTTATGCGTCTACCAAGCTAAGTATTCCTTTCACCGAAAAGGCTAGAATGGTTCCTTTTTGGCGCCCGCCCCTTATTTAGATGTTAGGGAAAGGCAAGCAGTCACTACCCCCTGGTATATGCTGCTTTCCTAATCAAAAGATAGTAGAACACGCCTTCTCCCAAATTTAAGGGGTCATTTTGCCAAGTTCCTTCGACATGTATATAAAATTATTTAAGGTATGAGACTTAAATGTTTTATATGCTTCTGAAAGGAGAAGGGGCTAATTTACTAAATGTTTTAATTATTAGTTGCTGAATTCCGTAGTAATTTTAGAAAAATATTTTTGAAAAAGAATTGGCAAAAAATTATATGTTGACAAATAAGGCAAGTTAGCTGGAAAGATATTACTTTAAAAGGCCAATAATCAGTTTTGCAAAGAATTACTGCTTCACCACTTACAACGGCTACCTTTTGACCTTGTAATTCCACCCCAACCAAGTCAAAACCAATAAACATGGTATCAATGCCTTGGTATGTAGTGTATTGGAGTTAGGCGGAACGTATAAAGTCGAAACATGCTTTCGAAGAGGTAGAAGCTACTATTTTTGACTACGATTCACTTATGTCTATAAAGGAGGCTTTCGAAAGAGTTATATTAGCTTTTGACTAAGTCAACCGTGCCTTTTTTATGAAAAGGACTTTCGACAGGGGTTGCCACCATTTTATTTTGAAATAAAGCTTTTAAAGGGGTTCGAAACCCATGTTGTCGCATTCAACCCTTCGAACCAATGCTTTCGAAAGGGTACTTTTGCCTTTAAACTTTGAAGCCGCTTCTGCATGCTTTAGAAAGGGTCATCCACTTTTTTCTACTTAGGAATGATGCTTTCGAAAGAAATGATTTTTCCCTAGTTCTTTTAAGACCATTTGCTCTATTAAAAGATGAATCCAAAGGTTCCGAAAGGAATGGTTTTAAATTTTTTCGAAGCTATGCTCCACAAACATTTACTTGGACCCAATTCTTTCGAAAGGTTTGTTTTAAGTAAGGAATTTTAATACTTTCGAAAAGTAAATAATGTTGGTTTTCGAAGGGGAAGTACCCCATGTTTTCGAAAGGTTTACTTCATTCTTTAAATGGAAGGTTTCGAATGCTTTTGAAAGGCATGTTTAAAGTATTTTGTAAAGAAGATGTCTAAGGTTTTATAAAGCTTTCGAAGGGATACTTTTAATGATTTTGAAAGGACTATTATTAAAGGTTTCAAAAGGTATGTTTTGGCCTTTTAGCCTAGCGTTTTAAGGTAAAGTGGTTAACCTATTTTGAAAGGGGTGCTTTAAATGGATTCGAAAGAGACTATTTAAAGTTTTAAACAGGGGTTTTGAAGGTGATATCTTGGATTTAAAACCTAATGTTTTCTAAGTTAAAGAAGGGATTTAACTTGTTTTAAAGGGATAGATAATCCTATTGATTTAGGTTTCCATCAACATTGTTTTATGCGAAGCATATATCATGGCAAAAGTATTTGAGTAAAGCAAAGTGTATATTTTCCTTCTTTAAGCATGATGTAAAGGGTTAAATGAATTTGAAAGAAATGTTTTCAAGGAAAATTTGATGGGATAGTTAACCCTAAGTAAATGACTCAGATATTAGAATACCATATGGTACTGGTGTAAGGTTGTACCATATACTTTAGCCAGTAGCGCCTAGCTAATATAAATCCAAAATTCCAGTGTGTAGGGATTTGTCACAGGTAAAACTAAAATGATGTTACATACAAATAAATATACATAGAAAGATAGGTTATTGGTGCGCCCGCAAAACCATTTGGATCAGTTGACCCTAGGAGAAGTAAGTTAAGGACAGACCATTTGGGAGTGTGTCTAACAAAAATTAGATTATTTATTTTGTCTGGTAGTCCTGAGTAAGCCGATGGTTAGTAGTTAGCCAAACAATACTATATTGTTTGAATAGAAAGTCCATTGATTACCTAATTTATATGTATATATGATATTACTATTCTTTTTTTAATCAGTTGATTACCTAATTTATATGTACATATGATATTACTATTCTTTTTTTAATCAGTTGATTGTAGGATTATGATTTACAAAAGATATGTTTTAAAAGGGATATTTTTGAGGGAAAACTCGTTCCGCTAAATGGCGTGGTCATACATAATTTCAATAAACTAAGATATAATAGTATTATTCACACCAGGCTTTATTTTTGATTCTAAGTTTATTTTCCCCCTAAACTCTCGGGTGCTCAAAATTAATTGGAGTACATTGAGAGTTAGGGTTTTACGGGCCTAATAAGTGGACGAATAAGCTTCTGATGATGTGCAGGTGGCAAAGCTGGCTATATAGGAGTAATTAGTTTTATTTCCGCTATGATGTATTTTAGGTCGATGTGTCTATTGAGTACTCTGATCATCCAGGGAGGTTCATATGTCACATTTAGCGTAAATTGTAATAATTATATTTGGTCAAAATCTGAGAATCGTTTGGTATTATGTGATAGAATACGAAACATAGATTTGAAATGTAATCAGTAAAATTGTTTTTTGGAATCAGAGATTTTGTTTCATATTTATGTGCTCTAATATTATGGATACCATTAACATTACCGTATTTTATCACCCGAAGTTAATAATATAGATGACTGCACCATCGGTAGCGCTTAGCTTCGGGCCTCAAGATAGGGGATGTTACAACTTGGTATTATAACATAGGTTTATGAAGGACTTAAAGAAATTTCAAACTTAAAATGATTTAGAAACCATAATTCTAAAGAATTAGATAAAAGATCGGTGTATGGGATAACGCTATAGTAACGCACTTGTACTTGATATATATAATTATACGCTTTATCTCTATTATCCCATCTCCCTTAGGCTATTCATTTGTATCTTACAAAATCTCAAATGTAGGTTTACGGACATAACATATGGATGCTAGAAGTGGAAAAGTTAACATTGGTGGGGGAAGCACCATAACTAATGGGAATGCAAGATCAAACACAAGAAGGAATCCCGGTCAGACTCAAACTGCCAATATGGTTGCTGGAATGCCGTAAGTAGATATGGGAGCTATGTATCAGTTCTTCGATAACATGATGCAGGTTGGAGTTGCTACGGGTTTGGTTGGAGGAAATGTTAAAAGACAAAATTAGGGAGCTCCAGTGGTAAATAGTTATGCTGCGTTGAGAGGAGATTATGCTAGGCTAGGAGGAAAACCATTTATCGGGATTGAAGACGCAATTGAAGTAGAGAACTGGTTACTTCATTGTGAGAGGATTTTCACTTATTTGGAGCTTAATGATGAGTAAAAAAGGAGGCTTGCTTCTAGGCAGTTACAGGGAGTAACACTATACTAGTGGAACGGTGTTACGATGGGAATTAATGAGGACACCATGACTTGAGCTGAGTTCAGAAGAAGGTTTGAGGAGATGTTTATGTTGGAGATTGCGAAGTCAACCCTGCTTAGGAAGTATATTGAGTTGGAGTAGGGAGACATGACAATGCTTCGGTATGCAACCAGATTTGAGGAGCTATCAAGATACGAATACACTATGGTTGATACATTTATTAAAAGGAATGAGAAGTTCATTCGTGGGTTGAAGCCTAAGCTAGCTAAGGCCACATTATCACATATTAGAGATCCATGCAATATATTTGTTGAGATGGCTTTGAGGTAGGAAGAGATGCTTGGTTTTCTTGAGGGTAACAAAGCAGAGGGGCCTAAGGAGGGATACACTAGAAGAGGAAATTTTTCCATAAGAAGGGAGCTTAGAAGAGTGGACTGCCAAGAAGGGAAAGCGAGAAGTTATCTGTTATAAGTGTGATACGAAGGGACATTATGCTCATGAGTGTCAGACATGCAAAAGGAAGAATGTTGCCGACAAGAAAGGAGTGAGGTGTTTCAACTGCGATCAAATTGGACATTATAAAAACTGGTGCAAGGAGCAAGCCAAGGATGGAAAAGGCAAGATGTTTGCATTAGAAACAGCTACCTCGAGACCAACAGCAGAGGAGAAGGGAAAAGCTTTGTTGGGAGGTATGCTTATGATACATGGTGTATCAGTTGGAGTTCTATTTGATACTGGTGCATTACATTCTTTTATATCCCATTGTTTGGTAGATAAGCTTAACCTAGAATCCTTAAACCTAGCTACTTCCTTAAGGGTGGAAAATCTGATAGGAGGATATGCGACACTTAGGATGAAGTGTGACCAGTTATAGTTTAAATTTTTAGGTCATACATTTGTATGCAGTTTGCACGTGTTTGATTTCATAGGGTTTAGAATTATTTTGGGTGTGGATTAGTTAAGTAAGTATGACTCTAGGATATTTTGCCATGATAGGAAAAATATCACTTAGACACCTTGACTGCAGCAATCAGATAATATACTTCGTGGAAAACCCTAGTTTTGAGGATAATGCTTTGTTGGGTGTTATGGAGGCAGAAGATGAGTTAAATCGAGTTTTCATTGTTAGAGAATTCACAGATGTATTTGAACCATAGTAGGACTGCCGCCAAACTGAGCTATTGAGTTTCAGATAGATTTAATACCAGGAGCAGAACTAGTGAGTAGACCGCCGAGCAGAATGCCACCTACCAGGATGAGGGAGCTAAAGGTGTAATTGGTGGATTTGGCAAGAATTTTATCAGACCAAGCAGTTTGCCTTGGGGAGCAGCCATAGTATTTACAAAGAAACCGTACTGATCGTTAATGTTTGTATCGATTATCATAAGTTGAATGAGAAGACAATAAAGAATCGATATTCATTACCTAGAATTGACGATTTGTTTGACCAGTTGAGTGGAGCCAAATTATTTTCCCAGTTGGATTTGGCAACAGGGTTCCATCAGCTTAGAGCGGCTGGGGATAGTATTCCTTTTACAATGTTTAGAACCAGATATGGATTGTACGAATGGTTAGTAATGCTATTCGGACTAGCTAATGCATCAACATTATTTGTAGATTAGATGAAATGAGTTTTCCAAGAGCACTTGGATAGGTTTGTATTGGTAGTCATATATGACATTTTGATATACTCTAAAGAATAAAGAGAGCATGAAGTTCATCTTATAGTGGTGCTTGAGACGTTGTGGCAGCATCAACTGAAAGCGAAAATTTCAAAGTTTCATTTCTTGAAGAAGAAAGTGAAGTTTCTTGGTCATGTAGTCTCAAAGAAAGGGTTGTCTGTATATCTGGCTAAGACTGAACCAGTGAACAATTGAAAGAGACCCAAGACAGTGATTGAGATAAAATGTTTTCTTGGATTAGCCGGTTATTATGGGAGGTTCATTAAGGATTTTTCACGGATAGCGGCATTGATGACTAAACTAACGCAGAAGGATGTGAGGTTCATTTGGCCCGATAAATTTGAGGAAGCATTCCAGAGATTGAAACACTTATTGACTAATGCACCTGTGCTAGCTGTTCTAGAGGGGAATCAAAATTTAGTAGTGCACACAGATGCATGTGGAACAACGTTAGGACTATGTTAATACAAAGAGGTAAAATGTTTGCCTATGCTTCTCGATAGCTCAGACCCCATGAGGTTAGATATCCAACTCACGATTTAGAATTAGCTACAGTAATTTATGCATTGAAGGTATGGAGACATTACCTTTTGGGAGAAAGATTTGAGTTGTATATGGATCCTAAGCCACTGAGGTGTTTATTCTCTCAAAAAGAGTTGAATATGAGACAACAAGGTAGTTAGAGTTTTTAGCCGTTTATGACTTTGGTACTAAGTACATAATCGGAAAAGGAAATAAGGTTGCAGATGCACTTAGCAAAAAACATCAGAATGCGGTATAGGAAATGATAGCTGAGTGGAAAATTTAGAAGCATTGACTCATGCATAATACAGTGGAGATCTGAGGCTAAATCTAGCAAGGAAATTGCTACGTTGTCATGTTTAGAGATTTGACCATCGATGATCGAAAATATTGCTTCAAAGCAAGGGGAGGATCCAATATTAGCGGAACGAATCAAAAATTTAAGGGATGGTACAAAGAGCGTAACTTGAAATATTTTAGTCTTGACCTAAATGGGTAGTTAAGAAAGGAAGGAAGACTGTGTGTTTTGAATGTGGAAAACATTAGGAAAGAAGTTCTTGGAGAATGCCATCATTCAAAATTCTCTATTCATCTAGGAGTAACTATGATGTATCAGGATATGAAAAGAAATTTCTTCTGGGTGGGCATGAAGAGAGATGTAGGCTTATGGGTGAAGCAGTGTTTGAACTGTCAATAGAAAAAAGCTGAACATCAGAAACCAAGTGGGTTATTTTAGCCTTTAGATGTTCCATTATGGAAATGAGATTCTATATCAATGGATTTTATAGATAGGTTGCCAAGGTCGAATCGAGGAAATGAAAGTATATGGGTTATAGTGGACAGATTGACCAAGAGTGCCTATTTTATTCTAGTTAAGTAAACCAAGATGGCACCTGTTTTGGCCAAATTATTCATCAAGAATATAGTTACATTGCATGGAAATCCTAGTAGTATAGTAAGTGATAGAGATACCTTATTCACAAGCGAGTTCTGGAGGAGTCTACAGGAGACTTTAGATACCAAGCTCAAGATGAGTACCGCTTACCATTCGTAGATAGATAGGCAAATGGAAAGAGTTAGCAAAATCTTAGAAGATTTGCTAGGAGCTTGTGTACTAGATTTTAAGGGATCATGGAAAGATCATGTACACTTAGTCGAGTTTACATATAACAACAGTTATCAGACTAATATAGGATGGCACCATTTGACGCTTTGCATGGAAAGCCATGCAAATCCCCCATTTGTAGGCTGGAGACCGAGGATAGGTTAGTTCAAGGTCCAGATTTAGTTAGAGAAGTTGCAAAAAAGATTGTGTTCATTCGAGCTAGAATGAAGAAAGCTCAGTCTAGGCAGAAGAACTATGTTGATAGAAGATCAAAAGACTTGGAGTTCTCAGTTGGAGATCAAGTTTTCATCAAGGTATCAGTGATGAAAGGTGTAATTCGATTTGGAAAATCAGGAAAATTGACGCAAAGATTTGTTGGACCATTTCCTATTGTAGAAAGGATTGGGAAACTCGCATACAGAGTGGAAATACCAAGTAGTTTGGTAGGATTCCATAATGTTTTTTTATACTTCTCATCTGAGGAAGTGTATTTGAGATCCAGAGAATACTAGATGACAAGTAGTGGAACTGAATTTGACTATATTCGGATAACCAGTTCGTATAGTCACGAGGGTTGATAAGATGTTAAGGAACAAGACAGTCATATTAGTCATTGTCCAGTGGAGTGATGATGAGAGAGACTATGCTTGGGAAACTGAGAGCAGGATTAGAGATACTTATCCTGACTTATTTCATGGTATGTTTTACCTTTATGATTGATCGTTATGAATACCTTATCGTAATTCGAGGACGAAATTCTTTAAGGAGGAGAGTCTGTAATGACCCTAATTTTGACTAATATTATTTAGGACATTTAATTAGATAAATTAAATGAAATAATGTAAACGGTTAAGGTATTGAGATTTGAATAATTTAAGGTGGTCGTGCCTTAATTAACCTATAAGTCAAAAAGAATTAAAATGAAATAAGTAAGAGGAATAAGATAATGGAAAAATAGGAATTAACTAAGTTCTTATACCCTAAACCCTTCTTACTTTCACTCCTTAACCATTCCAAACATTTGCAAACAAAAGTAAGAACGTTCAATGCTTGGTCGGGCACCATTATAGGAAAACAAAAGGGAAGATAAGCAACAATTCAAGAAGGAAGCTTAATCAAATCAATTCAAGAGCAAATCTCACTCCGTAACAACAAGCTAGGTTCAATAATAGATTACATATCATTTTTATTGTTTTTAGTTTCTAGATGCGATCCGAATTTATTTTGCAAGCAAAATGGTATGATTTGATTGTTTAAATGGATATATATATATATATATATATATATGCTTGTTGATGATTTATGGTGCTTCATATAGATTTTTTGAAAAGTTTTGGTTTGAAAAACCTATTAAAAGACATCCTAATGACTTGAGTTTTAGATACAAGGTAAAAAATAATATTTTAGAGATGAGTTTCAAGTTTCATAATTTTCTAAGTTAATGTGGATTTATTATGAATTTTCTAGGAAAGAAAATGGTTAAATTGGGTTTAAATTATTTTCGACAAATATATGATAGCCTTCGGTCTGAAATTTAAATATTTTAGAAAACATATTAAAAATGATTTATGGGATTATTGGAGATTTTTTCTAAGTATTTTATTATGGATGTAAAATTATTTAAGGCATGTGAATTAAATGTTTTATATGCTTCTAAAAGGAGAAGGGGCTAATTTGCTAAATGTTTTAATTATGAATTACTGAATTCGGCAACACTTTTAGAAAAAGATTTTTGAAAAATAATTGGCAACCAATTATATGTTGACAAATAAGATAATTTAATTGGGAAGATTCTACTTTAAATGGCTAATAATCTATTTTGCGAAGAATTATTGCTTTGCCACTTACAACAGCTACCTTTCGACCCTATACTTTCGCCCTAACCAAGTCGAAAACAATACACGTGGTATCAATGCCTTGATTTGTAGTGGATTGAAGTTAGGCGAAAGGTATAAAGTCGAAAAGTCCTTTCTAAGGGGTAGAAGCTACTATTTTTGACTATGAATCGCTTATGTTTATAAAGGAGGCTTTCAAAGGAGTTATATTAGCTTTCGACTTAGTCAAATGTGGCTTTATTTTATCAAAAGGAATTTCGGAAGGAGTTGCTACCTTTTTATTTTAAAATGAAGCTTTCAAAGGGGTTTGAAACCCATGCTGCCACGTTCAACCCTTTGAATCAATGCTTTCGAAAGGCTACTTTTGCCTTTAAACTTTGAAGCCGCTTCTTCATGCTTTCGAAAAGGTTGGTTTCAAAACCATCCACTTTCTTCTACTTAGGAATAATGCTTTTGAAAGAAATGCTTTCGCTCCATTTCTTTTAAGACCCTTTGTTCTATTAAAAGATAAACCCAAAAGTTCTGAAAGGAACAGTTTTAAATGGTTTCGAAGTTATGCTCCGTAAACTTTTCCATGGACCCAATGCTTTCGAAAGATATGTTTTAAGTAAGGAATTTTAATACTTTTGAAAAGTATATAATGTAGGTTCTGAAGGGGAGGTACCCCAATGTTTTCGAAAGGTTTAATTGAGTTTTTAAATAGACGATTTCTAATGCTTTTGAAAGGCAAGTTTAAAGTACTTTGAAAAGAGGATGTCTAAGGTTTTATAAAGCTTTCGAAAGGATACTTTTAACGATTTAGAAAGGTTTATTTTTAGAGGTTTTGAAAGGTATGCTTTGGCCTAGTGTTTCAAGGTAAAGTAGTTAACCTATTTTGAAAGGGGTACTTTTAATGGATTTGAAAGGAACCGTTTAAAGTTTTAAACAAGGGTTTCACAAGCGATATCTTGGATTTAAAATCTAATGTTTTCTAAGTTAAAGAAGGGCTTTAACTTATTTCAAAGGGATAGACAACCCTATTGATTTAGGTTTTCATCAACATTGTTTTGTGTACAGTATATATCATGGCAAAGGTATTTGAGTAAAGCAAAGATTTTATTTTCTTGTTTAAGTATGATTTAAAGGGTTGAATAAATCCGAATGAATTTTTTTTAAGGAATTTGATAGGGTAGTTAACCCTAAGTAAATGACTCGAATATTAGTATACCATATGTGACTGGCATAGGGTCACGCCCTATACTTTAGCTAGTAGCCCCTAGCTAATATAAGTCCAAAATTCCGAAGTGTAGGGCTTTGTCACATGTAAGACTGAAATGATGTTACATATAGAAAGAAATATACTGAGAAATATAGGTTATCGGTGAGCCCACAAAACCGTTTTGATCAGTTGACCCTCGGAGAAGTTAAGGACAAACCGTCCAGGAGTCTGTCTAAAAAAGTAAGATTATTTATTTTGTCTGGTATGCCCGAATCAGCCAATGGTTAGTAGTTAGCCAAACAAAACTATATTGTTCGGCCAGATAGTCCATTGATTACCTGATTTATATACATATAAGATATTGCTATTCTGGTTTTAATCAGTTTGATTGAAGGTTCTGATTTGCAAATGATATGTTTTAAAAAGGAAAATTTGTAAGGGAAAACTCATTCCTCTAAGCGGCATTATCTAACTTTATATCAGTAAACCGAGATGTAATAGTATTATTCACACCAGTTTTTATGTCCGACTTGAAGTTTATGTTTTACCCTTAAACTCTCAGGTGCTTAAAAATTAATTTAAGTAGATTGAGAGTTAGGGTTTTATAGGTTTAGAAGGTGGACGAATAAGCTTCCGAAGATGTGCAAGAGGCAAAGTTAGATATATAGGTTTGATTAGTTTTATTTCCACTATGATGTATATTTGAGACCGATGTGTCCATTGAGTACTCCGATCATGCAAGGGGGCATCTTCATATGTCTCTCTTGGTGTAAATTGTAATGATTATATTTGATCAAAATCTGGGAATCGTTTGGGATTGTGGAATGGAATATGAAACATGGATTTGAAATGTAATCCGTAAAAAAACTTTTTTTGGAATATGTGATTTTTTTTATATTCATGTTCTTTTGATATTATGGATACTATTAACATTATCGTATTTTGTCATCGGAAGTTAATACTATAGATGATTGTAGCATCTATAAAGCTTAGCTTCGGGACTCGATAAAGGGGATGTTACAAGGAGGAACTATCGATGATGTAAAGAGCCACCAAAGTTGTAGTGAAAGAGTATTGAAAATTTAATGAACTATTAAATTGTAAAGGAAGGGTTGTTCAAGATGTAAAGAGCTATCGAACTATGTTCTACGCACAATTTGCATTGATGAGTTCATTATAAAAATTTGAAAAGTTTAGTATTATTTGGTAGTAAATTATATTTTTTTTTCTAAGGTGTGAATTAAACATTTTAATATTAATGATATAAATAAATACTTACATATCGATACAAGTTAAACATTATATGTCTTATTCAGAGATTTGATATTTGAATCAAAATGGCTTACAATCACATAAAATACTAATTTATGAAATATTAAATTGAACAGGCACTATTAAATTTGTGATAAAATTATTTCAATTATTGATCAAATATTATTATTACTAGAAACAAATTATATATATATATATATATATATATATAATTGTATATGTATGCTTATTAATATATATGTTAAATTTTTTAATTAAATTTACAATTTAATAAATGTTATTTGAACTAATAATAAATTATGTTATTAAATAATTTTGAGTAAATAATGACATTGTAATTAAATTATATCATTATATAATGTTAATAATATAATTCAAAATTCAAATCAAAATCATGCAGTAAAACATTAAATATAATTAATGTTATTAACATTATTAATGATGATAACACTGCAAAAGATCTAGTGTGCAGTGAATCAAAAAGAATTTTGAAATTTACCCCTTTTATGCCGCTGCCCAATTTACTTGATCCCACAATGATACATGAATTGTATTATTAAGAATAATACATAAAACTTGAATTTAAAATTTATTAAGGATCACTAGCTCAAGTGGCAGGTGGTGTAGCGCTTTAGACTGATGTTCTAGAGGTCATGAGCTCAATCTATCAAACATCAGAATGAGTACTCTGCTTGAAATAAGTACCATTCTTATTATCAAAAAATGGTTTAAATTTAAATTTAAATTTATAAAGGTTATGAATAAAATTAAAACTTGATTTTAAATTTGTATCGGTAAAATTTATAAATAATTGATTTAAAAACGTTTTTAATTAAAGTTAAAGTTTATAAGAGTTACAAATAAAATTTAAAATTGTATTCATAAATATTACAAATAAAAAAATTAAAATTTATAAATTTTAATATATAAAATTTATAAATTAAAAATTATTTTGATTTTATGACTATAAAAGTTGTATAAATTCAAAATAATTCTAAATTGTAATATAAATTATAAATGTTATAGCTTATATAATGTTTCAATAAAGTTATAAAACTAACTAATAGTTAATTAATAATAATATATACAAAAATATAAATTTAATATTATATTACAAATTTTATAATTAAATAAGGGAATGCATATAAAATAAAATAAATTTATGATTTAAAAATTTAAAATCAAAATAAAACCCTTTATAATTATAAGGAATAAATAAAAATGTATGTATTTGTGTGTGTGTATAAATATATAAAATGACAAATGATGCCATTGGGTATTGTGAATGCTTATTATTCCTTATAAATGGTGATACTCTTTTTTATTATTTCAAGATTAGAATCTGACATGATGTTGCTCTTTATTATTTATAATATAAATAGAATATTATACACACTCAGGGTTATTGAGTACCTTAAAGCCCAAAAATATTTGTCGTGATGTTTATATTATCTCTAAATCCGTGAAAACATTTTTCTAACTCCGTTGATCACCCTCAAGGGTTCCAAAATTTTCCTTAAACATATACGAAATGATGGGTTATGAATATTTAATGTCTTTATGATTTATTAAGAACCCTCAGGGTCGTAAAGATGATTATGAGGAAAGAATGTGCACTTAGGAGTTATATACGAGATATAACTAATAAATTGTTATTTACCATTTATGAGGACCGCAATTTGCTGATCACCATTAATGGCGTAACATTATAAATGGATATTAGTACTCAATTGAGGAATTCATGAAATTACTACATCTTATTTAGGGTTTTAAAAGATGTAAAATCTCTTGGAAGCCTTATTAAATAAATATAATAGATCATTCTATTAAGTATAAGTACATATGTATTAGAATAATTGACTTAAAATTTTTGCACTATTAATATAATTGACAAGTTGTTTATTGCTTAACATATACTCGAGCTAAATTAAAAATTAATGAATAAATATTAAAATTTTACCTACCAATAAATTAATCTTTATGCATGTTATAGCTTCAAAGACCATATAAGAGCTAAATAATACAACCATTAAAAGTTCCATGTCTTGGTCACTCAAATGTGATTTTCCCTAGGCATTGTATTGAATTTCATGAGTTTGGAACCCAAAAATTATACCACAGAATGGATATTCGACCCATTTTGGTTTACATGTAGAAATTGTATGATGAAGAGTCGCATTTATAATATATAAAATTTCAACGAAATTGTTTCATTTGAAATGAGCAAGTAAACGAAGTACAAGATCGTGTGTTCAATATGATTGAATACAATGGGGTTTTGCTATCGCTGAAACAGCACTAGACCAAGGGCTATAGAAAGATCAAAAATTCGATCATTGAAATGTCAGTTTTAGTCTGTTTACATAGGGTGTAACTTATTTGTTCTCCTTAACATTTTAAGGGTGATTGAATGCATTTATGTAAAGAAATCTAGTCTGGCTTCTTAGTAAAGGCGTAACACCCCGTAATATTATGAAAAAATAAATAAATTAAAGATGGTAAAATTGTAATTTCACATAAAGGGCAAAATAGTAATTTTTTAAAAAATCTAGAATTAGGCATTAGGACCAAGTCCATTGCATCTAGAATATCGCTTACAGTTAGAAAACATATATAACTTGCCTAGTTTGGTTAAAGAGGTCAGACATTGGAAGAAGTCAACCCCAGTGGTATTTTCGTAATATATTACTTACGAGGTTTTAGGCTAAACTTGTGTTATCTCAGCCTATAAATAAAAGTGCAGACCCTATTTTATAATCTATTTTAATCAAGACGTATTACCGCTAATCTTCATCAAATCCTAAGCATATTCAAAACAAAATCATTTTTTTGTATCCGCTTCATTTCTTCTTCTATTCACTCTTCTTCGCCAAACTTTGAAAATTCATAACTTCTCTGTTTCTTAATAGATTTCAATGAAACCAGCGACAAATTGAAGGATGAGAAGAATAATTTGATCTCATTTCATTTTAGAAGTGTAATTTGTAAGGCCTATACAACAAAGAACGATGATGAAATCCCACACACCATTTTCATCTTTCGCCATCAAACTTCAAGATGGTGTATCTCTCTTGTTTCTAAATAGAAATTTTGACAATCTACCCATCAAAATGGCCATAAAGATGAGTAATACATTTTCAAAAAGAAATATTGGCAAATTTCTAAAGTTTCTAGGTGCAAAAGGCGTAGGACGGCAGAGAGTGTTGAGTTCTTCTTCATTTGAGAGTTTTGGTAAGCGGGGAGTGTTGAATTCTTCAATATAATCGATGATGTCTAACAAAAGCTATTATGAGTATAGGCATGGCCGTACATTTTTTATATAGAGAAAATGAGTTCTTCGGTATAACCATCGGTGTTTAACGACAGCATAATAGTGCATTTTTCAGAGGAAATGATTTCTTCAATGCACAATTTGATGATGATGGGTGTAAAAACCCTCTTTAAAATAGGCCTAATTTTCGATCCAATAAAATCCCATGGAAGCTTAAGTCCATTCCAAAGCTGGTTGTTGGTTGGTAAAATTGATCAAATAATCAATATATAGAAATATCTATATACGCTTTCAAAATCTCATAGCGGAAGGGATAAAATATAATAACAAAATAAGTATCCATTTCACATATTGCAAATCTAGAAATTATAACATTCCAAATATCCATAACACAATGTCTCAAAATAGAACATCATTATGTCTAAAATCTGGGTACATCAGAATAAATAAAAAAGTTAAATAAATAATTAAATAAACTACCACAAGTCTTCACCACCTCCTTCACAGTCTACATTAGCATCGTTTCCACTAACCTGTGGGTTGTAATGCAGAGGAAGTTAGAACAATAAATATCCGGTGAATGAAAATCTCAAGTCTTACCATAATAGTATTTGGCCAGTATCATTTAGATGAGTAATATGTTTTTCACATTCTATGCTAATATCCTCGTGAGTATACCTCCAACTGTAAACCAAAGGCTCTTCTAGTCCAACTCCATAACGTATCTCCAATTGTAGGCCAATGACTCTTTCCAGTCTAGCTTTGTAACTATAACGTGGCGGTGCAATGCAACTATGCATTATATTAGGTCCAATGACCCATCTCCGTTAGCCATGTTCTAACGGTGCGAGAGAAAGTAGTTAAGCCACTAAATACCTCTTTACTGGGAAATAGGCAGACTCTGACCATTTAATACATGTACCCTAGTTAGATCTTCGTCATTTAATACCTAGACCCATGTCAAACCTCTCTTTGGTACTTCTTAGCTGACATCATAAGAAATCTATAAGTTCACTTAGTTCTTCCTAAATGGAGGAGAGGAAGACCCACTAATAGCCATTTATTACCTCAATCCCAAAGCGGACTTCCCCTAGAGATTTTATGACGATCGAGATTTTTGACTCTCGAAAATCGACACTAATACATCCAAGATATTATGTACCGAACATTCAAGCGCCAGAAAGGCCGATTGTTAAGGGTAAAAAAATAAAGACAGAATAAAATCTTACATGAATGGAATATTTTATAATATCAATAATCTTTACAGCAGAAAATTTGAAAATACATATATCAGAGTCTAATCTAAGCTCAGCCTGGATAGTTATAAATGCCTATCCTTACAAATGCTGGAAAACAACAAAAACATCAAAAAAGTAAACTAAGTCCATACGTTGATGAAGATCTCCAGCTCTCCTCTGAAAACTCCAAGCGTCTTCAGCTAATACCGAAACTACTCAGAACTAACTCGAGTATTAAAATACCCGTATTAGTCTAGCAAACAAGCATGAGAAACACAAATCATAATATATATGGTAGTGTTATAAATAACTTTGATGTCAAACAAAACCTTTGAAAAGAAGAGTATATCATAAGATCACGCCGAAAATAAATATAGATAGGATTTTACCTTATGATAACTAAACATTTTAATTAAATTATTTGATATTATGTCTAATGACATTCTTTGAAAACACTTTCAAATAGCATATTAATCATAGCCGAAATTGTTACATTAATTAAATTCCAACATACTAGGTTCTACAATCAAAACCGTAAAGGCATGCATTGGAGAAATAATTTCCAATGATGACAAGGTTAGGGACTACCTTCCAATAGTACATCTCTAGAGGATCGTACCAAGGCATAGCCCCGCTACCCTTCCCAACACAGAACCGGCCTACTTCTACCATAGACAGTACCAAATATCCCATCATCCCGGTCATTCTCGACCTATCCATGGCCACAACATACACAACAAACCCGAAATGTGGAGGGTAATGTAGAAGGGTGATGAATATATCTTAAAGGGTGCCACCCACTTAGCCCTGCCGTATCTACCTTGTTTTTTTCCATTACCGATGTGTGAGGCTTGGGGTAACATTTTACCTTTTACATGACAAATCCCACTTTGGATGCCATATTGCCATTTCCAATGACACACTAATTGGTTTCAAAAAGATTAGAACCCCTGAGTTTATAAGCCTCAGGAAGGTGTTAAGTATAAGAGTGGCTACCAACTACACCACCAAGCAGGTGTATGTTTGTAAAAACCAACGTATTGGTCTTAGAAATACAATATCAGACATTCATCCATACAAGTTGAGCAAGAACAGGACAAACTGAAGGTATTCGTACTACATCTTGTTCGAAAATCACCCCTAGGATTAGTAGCGAGCAGTCTATGCATTGAAAATTTGAAAATGAAGGTACTACTGCCACCATATGTATATAATATAGGAATTATGATGTTAGTGCGAGCATCCCTACATTTTGAAGATCTCCATCTTCAAAATCATTATCTTTAACATATCTTCACTTTCGAACGCATATATTAGTTCAAAGTGGTTTCCGAATAAGAATCATCCAAATTCGATCTTAGTCTCTCCAACCCAATTATTAATAAAAGATGTGTATATTTGTATGCAGTTTTTAAGCCTCTTTCGGTAAATCCTCTTTTCTTCTTTTACTCAAAATATTATTTAATTTTGAATATGTCTTTTTATCCAATAAAATATCTTTTAGAGGTATATAACTTCAAACCATTTCTGTTTCGGGAAGTATAGAATTATTAAACCTCTCTTTAACTTTGAAAATACCAAATCATTTCTCTTTAAATTACTTAGGAAAATATTTCCATATTCTATTATTAGTATAATTCCAACCTTAATGTAATTACTTATTTTCAAAGCATATCTTTTAATGGGTTAAAAACAATGTTATTTAACACATTGTTTACTGTATACCTAAACCAATTAGTACTAAGTAAAAAGGATTTATAGATTTTAGATTAATTATACTCAATATTAATTTTCGGATTCAACCTATAATATTCATCGAATAACATTGAAATCACCTACTAAATTCACACGGATAATATAGGTTCCCTCCTCGAAACCTAATATAGGGTTTAACTAGAATGTTCTCATTACCTTCAAAATTCTATTTTAATTCTTGTTTAACTTTTGGAAATCTCCAAATCACTTTTCTTTTATCTTATTAAAATACGGTGCAAGTAAATCAAATTAATTACCCCCTCCATCGGGCCAGTTCGGTTTGCTGGGAGAGCAGGCAACTCGTCTTCCAAACTCCAACTTAGAGACTATCTCTCTATCACTCATAAGGTAGTCAAGTTATTTAATCGACTTTAAAAATTTAAAAGTATTTGGTTTATCATTTGAAAAACATTTAAAAAAGATTAAGGAAGAATTCCCAAGTTTAAATCTTATTTCAGAAATTTCCAAATTCCTTTGTTAAATTGTCAATGAATAGTGCTTTTAAAGGTTTCATATCACAAATCCATTTTAAACCTTTTATATGTCCAATTTTTTTATTTAAAAATCATATAAAATATTTACGGATATCTTTAGAATTTATCTTCTATTTTTAATATGTAAAAATGTGTATTTTTAAAATTTGAAACCCATATTTTACGAACTACCGAGATGCGGTGATCTTAAAAACTTGATTTGGACATATCTTAAATTTTACAAAATGAAATCTTGAATTTTCTCCTTCGTTTGAAAATTATAGTTATAAGAGTCCAAAAATATCTTATTTCATATAATTATGAGATATATTCCACTCTACACATTGATTTGATTTAATGGGAAGAAATCGCGAACTGCCATTACGCGACGCGTCTATTTTGACTCTGATTTCATCTCTTTTCAAAACTTTTCTGAAATGAGTTTTAATGTTTATAAAACATTTATAAACCATTTTATTCATGCTTAAATGGGTTTACAATGTCGTTATACTTTATAATTCATAAGAGAAAGTGTTTTCTTTGTGTAAATTCGACGTGTATTTACAGTGAATTATTTCTACAACCAAGCTAACAGATTACCGCATCCAAAACATGATGATCAAACATAGAAAACAAGAACGGCAAAACATATCATATTATCATACGTTTAATAAAATAAACAAGTGGAGTAATTCTCATATTCATTTGTCTCTAGATGTACTAAAATTGACTATAGCTTTCTAATTCACCTCACCGAAGCTTATGAATCTTGCCCTGGAACTCTTGAGGGTGCTTAGCCTTGTACTAGTGAGGGTGGAGAGATGGTGGTGGCTCTTGATGATTTCGTCCAAGCAAGGAAAAAGAAGAGAAGGTTATCACTCACTTAAATTTCAAACTAAGGCGATGTCTTTCTATATTTGAAAGCGTATTTTCAGTATAGCTTCGCTATGGCTATGGAATAATTAATGAGGACATGGAAGCCATTTATGAAGAGGAAGAAGAAGTTTAGAAAATGGAATGGAAGTGTGAATAAAATAAGAAGGTATGCCTTGTAGTTATAGGCAAAAATATGTGAAATATCTTATGGTACAAAGACCATTCTACCCCACACCCCTCCACGTACATAGCCACCCCTTGCCCTCTTCTCATCATAGCCTAAGTGTGTAAGCAGGTGACGTTTGATGTGTAATTTTCTTATATGTGAATATATGATATAAATATCATGATATTTTGTGCTTGTATTTATATAGGTGTGCATACGTATTTGGTATGTATATTTCTATATATGTATATGTTGGTGCATGTATATGCATGTTATTTATGTACACAATGCATATAAATAACGTTGCGATCAATTTTAATTACTTCTATTCGTTAAACCGTTGAAATCCGAAAGCTGATTCTCGGTTACATTTTTACTTACTAATTAAGAAATATTTAATGTGTGTGTAAAAAAATTAAAAATGACATTTATATTATTATTTAATAATTAAAATGGCATTATTTGATTTTAAAACAATTATTAAATAATTTAAACTTAATTTAAATTCAAAAATCAATTATTTAAAATGATGACATCATTGATGATGCCATAAAGATATTTTATTTTCAAAAATAAAATAAATAATTTTGTTACATATTCTTGCTTAAATTTAGAAATAAGTGCATGTATCTAGTTTTGTATCATCTACTATTAAGAAAATCTCAATTTTACCGAAAATTGATTTTCATCGCTTTTCTGACGGAAATCAGAAATATCTATATTTGTTAATATAATTTTAAAACAAGTTTAACATCATTTATTCTTATTCAAAACACTATAATTTATGTTGTAAAATCTTATATTTGAATAAATTAAAAAAAAATATGTTTCCAATTGATTAATTTACGAGTCGTTACATTCTTCCCCCTTAAAAAAATTTCTTCCCCGAAATTTCGCCAAATCTAAAACCTGGTAATATTTACCCAAAACAAAAAAAAATTTAATCAAAAAAACCAGTGTTATGCTCATAGATTATTTGTATGGCATATCTGATTCGATCCTAAATTCGAATATACCACTTTGCTTTCGAACTAGTATTGATCCTCTGATTCTCTAGTGTAAACTCTGATCAAATTCAGAAACTTTTATTTCCTTTGCATAGTTCTTATCTATGATAGAAAGCGAAAGTATTCAACTACAAACCTGCATAAATGTTCACCATCGAGCATTAAGTGATAAATTCTTTTTAGACATCAAAGTCCTATATCTGAATCTTAGGTCAAATCGTGGAATGAAGTAATCCATGTATGACGCACATGCTCTTTATCCTTTCCAAAATTTCTACGAAAATATTTTGCTAAATTTTGGTTTAAGTTCTTAAATATTTCATAAAGATATAGTTTTATCTTACAAAGAAAACTCTCCATTTAAATTTTACTTCCTTTATCAAGAATTCTTACAAATTTTCTTAAGTCATTTATATAACAACAAATGAGAGAAGACATAATATAAAACTATATTTATATTATACAAGCCTTAATATCTTACATAAGTCATCCTAGCCATACTTAGGTATTATACACACCAAAAATACACAACCATATTATAAACATACTTAAGCCATCATACACTACTACTCAAAATATTATATTAGATAACATCAACTAATCTTCAGATCTCATCATAATACCTAATTATCCTTTTGATTCTGATGTTGATGGTCCATCTAAATTCCTAAACTCATATACCCAAATTTCCCCTGTATCATCTACATCTTCACTTACCAAACGTCGTCTGCCGCATTCATATTCTCCTTCTATTGAACAAAATTCCATCCCATTATTGCCAATGCTGTCCTTGAGGGACCATTGGAACATGACCCAATCCAATCGGAACTCCTGGTAAAACATCTCCCTTCACCGATTCCTCTAGACCTTGAACATCCTCTTCTCAAGGATCCTCAAACTCTTCCATATCATCCCAATTGATGCTTGAATCTGGAGATTGTTCTTCCCAAACGACATCATCATTCTTTCCCATCTCCCAAACGATGTTATTATCATCGCTACTATTATCCACTTCATTCGACATGCGTTCATCCACGCATCGTATGTAGTGAAGTCTTGATTATTTATTACTTCTTCTTCATGAGTTACCTCCTCCCTTGTTTTGGTTTCGAAATTTCTGGTTCTGTTATCCACATTCCGCCTAAGGATTCCTGGTGCAACTTTATGGGTTCTAACACCATGACTATCTCTATGTCATCTGATGCCTGGGTTATTTCTTCATCGCTCGATATCATAACAAGCCCGGAGTCTCTAGTGGTATAAGCACCTCAGCCATAGTATAACTATCATCATTTAGACGAGTATACTGATCAAGCTCTTTCTCTGTATATGGCCAACAGTTGCTAGGCAGCCATCTTTTAGGTTCCTCTATGTCACTAGAAAGAATTATCAGATCATCATTTTCGCCCTAGTTGGCCTTTAAGGATTCCCCCTTGGAATAACTTCCACCGTAACTAGAAGGCTTCTAAAAATATACACAACAAACACTTAGAGACAGATACTGAGCATTTTAATTGTCATACCCCAGTCTAATGTTAGATTATTAACATTTTAACCAGCTATTTACCCATTATTAATTTAGGTAATCTGTTTTTATCAAACAATAACAAAAGGAGATTAATTTTACTGAGCACTTGATACCGCTTCTCCAAAACCAGCATTCTATTAGTACTTAGATGATTATTCAAAATATCACAAAACAAATTGAGACCCCTGTTCAGTATACTTTTAAAGATAGTTTTTCTAACTTATATCTCTTCTCATGATATCAACATCCAAATGTTTTATTTCTTCTAAAAAAATCTTTTGAAATCTTTTCCAAGATATTTCCTAAACATTATTATTATCACCTTTCAAAATCTTTTGAAAACTCTTTCTCAAAAAACCTTTTAAATTACTGTTCTCAAATTCCTTATTTTATAAACATCATCCAACTTATAAGGTTTTATTTATATCCCTCGTTAGTTAATATCCTTAATCTTCTCAGCATTATTATTAAACATCTTATAGTCAAACTCTAATCACAAGATGTTCATATTTAGATTCAACTAACCTGATTTTAAACAGTTATCCAATTTATAACTTAATAATATAAATAACTATCTCTTCCAAAAGATATTCTTCGTATTCAAAATATAACCTTAGGTAAAATTATTTCATTTACTAATTTTCAAAATAAAATTCATTTTTTATATAACATTAACAAATATGCCCTTATACATAATATGCTCAAAATCATTTTCTAAGCTGTCACTTACCCTATCTCTACTAAGTTGCTCATCGTAGGGTGTTACTAACCCTATCTCTAGTGAGACTATACCCTTATCAGGCTCGGGTGTTCGCTCAACCTAAGCACTAATACCAAATGTGACGACCGGGATTTTCGCCTCTCAAAAATTCACACTAATATGTCCACGATATTGCGTATCGAACATTCAAGTGCTAAAAAGACCGATTGTTAAGGGCAAAAGAAAATAAAGACAGAACAGAATTTCACACAAATGGAATAATTTATAATATCAATAAACTTTATAGCGAAAATTTTGAAAATACCTATATCAAAGTCTAACCTAAGCTTAGCCTGGATAGTTATAAATACCCGTCCTTACAAATGCTGAAAAACAACGAACACAATAGAAAATTAAAATAAGTCCAAACGTTAATGAAGATCTCCAGCTCTCCTTTGGAAATTTCAAGCGCCTTCAGCTAATCCTGAAACAACTCAAATATAACTCGATTATTAAAAATAACTGGATTAGTATAGCAAACTAGCATGAGAAATGCAAATCATAAGTATATACGATAGTGTCATAGATCAACTTTGATGTCAAACAAAATCTTTGAAAAAAAGAGTATCTCATAATACATGCGCACATAAACACAGATAAGTTTTTACCTTATTATAATGAAACCGTTTTTATTAAATAATTTGATAAAATTTCCAAATATTTTATTTGAAAACCTTTACAAATAACCAATTAGTCATAGTAAAAATTGTTAAATTAGTTAAATTCCAGCATACTAGGTTCTGCAATTAAATCCATAAAGGCACATCTTGGAGAATGGATTTCCAACAATGAAAAGGTAATGGACTATCTTCTGACAGTACATCTCTAGAGGAATATGCCGAGGCACAACCCCGTCGCCCTCTACCAACACAGAAACGGCCTACCTCTACCAAAGATAGTACCAAATATCCAATCACCTCGGTCAAAATGGGTAGGATATGTGATGAATATTTCAAAATGGGTGCGACCCAATTAGCCCTGCCGAATCTACCCTGCTTTTTCCACTACCGATGTGTGAGGATTGAGGTAACGTTTTACCTTTCACATGACAAATCCCACTTTGAATGCCACGTTGCCATTTCTGATGATACACTTATTTGTTTCCATAGAAGTGCAACATCCAAGTTCATACACCTCTGCGAAGGGTGTTAAGTATAAGAGGGGTTACCTCCTACACTACCAAACGAATGTATATTTGCAAAAACCAATGCACGTGGTCTTAGAAATGCAATGTCAAATATTCTTCCACACAATTTGTCCAGGGACATGACAAACTGAAGGAACTCCTAATACATCTTGTTTGGGAATAATCCTTAGGATTAGTAGTGAGCAGTCTCTACATTGAAGATTTCAAAATGAAGGTACTACTACCACCATATTTATATAATATAGGAATCACCTGGTAAGTGGCGAGCATCCCTACATTTTGAAGATGTCTGTCTTCAAAATTATTGTCTTCAACATATCTTCACTTTCGAATGCGTATATTGGTTCAAAGTGGTTTTTGGATAGGAATCACCCAAATCCAATCCCAGTATCTCCAAACTAATTATCAATAAAACATGTGTATACGTGTATGCGGTTTGTTAAGCCACTTTCTTTAAATCCTCTTTTCTTCTTTTACTCAAATATTTTTAAATTCCGAAGATCTCTTTTTATCCAATTAAATATCTTTTAGAGGTAGATATCTTTAAAACATTTCTATTTTAGGATGTACAGAATTATTAAACCTCTCTATAAATTACTTAGGAAAATATTTTGATATTCTATTATTAGTATAATTCCAATCTTAATAGAGATTGCTTATTTCCAAAACATATCTTTTAATGGGTTAAAAACAATGCTATTTAAGACATTGTTTACTGTATACCCAAACCAGTTAGTGCTAAGTAAAAGGATTCGTAGATTTTAGAATAGTTATACTCAATACTAATTTCCGTATTCAACCTGTACTAGCCATCGAATTACGGTGAAATCAATTCTTAAATTCACATGGATAGTATGGGTGCCCTCCTCGGAATTTAATATAGAGCTTAACTAGAACGTTCTCTTTACCACCAAAATTCTATTTCAAATCTTGTTTAACTTTTCGAAAACTCTAAATCTCTTTTCTTTTATCTTAATAAAATGCGGTCCAAATAAATCAAATTAACTATCCCCTCCATTGGGCCAGTTCGGATAGCTAGGGGAGCAGACAACTAGTTTTCCAAACTCCACCCTAGAGATTACCTCTGTGTCATCCATAAGGCAATTAAGTTATTTGATCAACTTAAAACTTTTAAAAGAATTTTATTTATCGATTGAAAAACATTTCAAAAGGATTCGGGAAGAAAACACAAGTTTAAATCAAATTTCAAAAATTTCCAAATTCCTTTGTCAAATTGCCAGTGAATAGTGCTTTTAAGGGCTTCTATCACAAACCCTAATTAAAACTTTTATGAAAGTGTGTTATGGATCATGTAATATGGATATATGATAACACAGAGTATAATGATGATAATAATACTGTAAAAAGTGCGGAATAAAAAGCAGTATAGTAAAATGACACCAGAGATTTTTATACTGGTTCGGAGCACCGTCCGACGTCCAGTCCCAGACTCCTTCTGGAATTTCACTAAACCAACAACCCTCACTTAACCCGAAGGAACAGGTCTACACAACCCCTGAGCAGCCGAACATGGACCTGGGCAGCAGAACAGGATTTCGCCTCAACAGCCGAAGAGGACTTCACTCACCTGAGCACCAGAACAGGGCTTCAACTAATACAAAAAATACTTTGACTAATGTGTGTTCTGATAACACTGATTTGTCACTTGTAGTACACCATTCCTATAATCTTCTCCTTAAGTGTAAATGTTTATATTTGAAGTATATAAAGAATAGAAAGGTATAGTATTGCTTTTATGCAGAATAATTGAAAGTATGATAGCAAATAGATTTCAGAAAGTTAGATCAAAGAATAAGTGAAATCGATTATAATTCGGTGATTTAAAATGAAGTTGGAGTTTGTATTTATAATAGTTAGAAAGCTACAACTGTTGGTGAAGAGTTTCGATCGAAGTGTTGCATCCGAATCTTTTTGTTAAAGGTTCGCAACTCTTCGCAAAAGTCTTGTCCATTCAAAAATATGGCTGTTATAGAAATTCTGTCGACTGAGCTACATAGTCAGTCGACTGAAGATTCAAAAGTAATTTGAAATTTAAGTTCGTGTATATTTATGTAACTGTGCATGCTGCACAAAAATTTCAGTGTCAGTCCACTGGTTCTGTAGTTCAGTCGAATGACCTGATCATTTTTGTGCGGTTTGCACAATTTACATATATATATATATATATTTATTTCTATAGCTTCATATTATTTTAATAATTTAAATGTTATCTATGTGTATAAATTTTTTAGCAAATATAGTGATTAAATATATAAGCTAGTTTAGACATAATCGAGGAGAGATTTTAACAAATATTAACCTAAGACTTAAAAAAATACCATAGTTGATGCACCGGTTTTTAAAGTCTCGTGATCTCCTTGTCTCTTTTTGTCGTAGCAGTGGTCAAATCTATATGTTGTAGTGATAGCTTTGTGTCATGAATCAAAACCCAGTCTCAACATTCTCTCCCTTTTTGATTAATGACAACCTGTAAATAGATATAGATTTTGACTGTGTATATATATATATATATATATATATATATATATATATATAACATAAATACTTACTCCTCCTGAATCTTTGACGTTCTATATCCTGCATTTTTATTAGTTGCAATAATTCTCCCCCTTTTTGATTGATGACAACCTGTAAATAGATATAGATTTCGATTGTGTGTGTGTGTATATATATATATATAACATAAATACTTACTCCCCTTGAATCTTTGACGTTCTATATCTTGCATTTTTATTAGTTGCAATAATATTTCTCCCCCTTTGTCATCGACAAAAAGGACTAAGTAATATGATATTATAATGTGAAATATAATATGAAATAAAACCAAGAACAATAATCCAAACATTTAATATCCATAGACAAGAGTTTTTCAAAAAAATAAACTAGAATGGCTATTTAGTACAAGCCATATTAAAAGAAAATGTCTTAAATGAAAGAAATGAACATGTTATTCCATCGGATGTTTACCCCTACCACCATCTCCTTCATTACCATCATCATCACTACTAGCTTGATCGTCCCTAGAAGAAGAAGAAGACCATGTAAATACGGGTTACTTACCCGGATCGCCTATAGTAGAAGTAGGTGTACTGGAAGAGAACGATATAGCTTGCCACAATTTTATGAAAAATCCTTTGACTTTATCGAGCTTCTTATCAACTTTGAGGATGTTTGATTGAAGGATTTGCTGATTACGGCACATGATATTGATGGCCTCATGTGGTTGGAATCGTAATTTCTGCTTGTTGATATCAAGTTGATGTTTGACGAGATGGTCGGTGAGAAGGCTCGCCTTGTTGTTCAGGTTGGACTTGAGTTCTTTGCCTTTAGGTCCATTCTTCAAAAGATATTATAGTAGGGGGTCGGGAAACCGGTAATTTCATTAAGGCTAAGGTCCGAGCGTTTAAACAACCTAGGGTAGAAACCAGTGAATCTGGTTTCGAAACTTCACAAGCTTTGAGAAGACGCATAATATATTCGCCGTGATAAATTATATTCATCTTACCTTCGTTAAAGCTTAAAAAACTCATCAAGTATTAACCGAAGCCAGTTTACTTTGATATTTGGAAAAATTGCATACAAGGCTCTAAAATTATGTTCATAGACGTAACTCCCGGTTCTAGGAGTTACGGTTTTCATTAAGGCGCGATGAATTATTCGTGCCTTTGGTCGTAAAGACAATGATTTTAACTGACGCATATCGCCTTCAAGAAATAAATGGCTTACGCATTCTTGAACAACCAAATCAACATCAATAATAGCCAATTCAACTCCATCATTTTCTGTTTTTAGAATATGAGCCACGTGGTCTAGAGAAAAGAAGTCGGGCTTACCACATACGAGACTCCATATGCAATCTTCCTGGTTTGGAACATCTTGATGGCCCAAGTTGAGATTAGTGTAGAACAACTTAACCATAATTTGGTTGGTTTTGTGTTTATTGTTGTCGATATCAATTAACGACTCTAAATTGCTCCGTCGGGCTAATTCTTGAATGTGATAGGATGAAAAATCAAGGAATTTGACGAGGGAACCTTCGAATATTCTTGAATCTTGCATCCGTCTCCACCTCTTCATTGCGGTGTCGTCAAATAGCCACCGCTGAATTTGTTCATTAGAAGGAGGTTGAGACGAGGAGGAGGCTTGACCTTTACGTTTTGGTGCTATTTAATTTTGATTTTGAGGAGAAAATTTTAATTTTTGGAGAGCTTAGGGTTTTGAAGATTTTAAAATTTTAAATTGTAAAAGAGGAGAGAAGGTAAAGTGATAAATAAAGGGGTAAAGGGGGTAGGTAAAAAGGTAAAAAGCCCTTCAGATCTATGGCTCAGTCGACTAGGGCGGGGCTTTAGTCGACTGAAGCTGAAGATTATGAATTTTTGACCTTTTGGTCCAGTCGACTGAGGCCCTGCAACAGTCGACTGAGCCTGTTAAATAATCGTCTATATTACAGCGTCAGTAGACTAGCTATGGGCGTCAGTCTACTGAAGCTGAAGGTTGATCATATTCAACCTTCTGGTCCAGTCGACTGAGGCCCTGCAACAGCCGACTGGCCGTGTATATATTTTAAAATTTTTGCAGTGTCAGTCGACTGATTTTCAAATCCAGTCGACTGACCTGTAGCATTTTGCACAATGAATTTTTATATTATATGAATTGTGTATATTTTGTTTATTCTACTAACATAAATAATTTTATTTTACTGAATGATATATAACTAACTTTATTTTGCTGTTAAATGTGAATAATTTATATATATATATATATGACTTGTCGTTTGTTGCACCGAAAATAATTTTATTTCAAATATATAAACGTACACATAGATAGAAAATTTATTTAAAAATACAACGAAAAATTATTAAACACTATGATTATTTCTTAGGACTTGGTGTCTTGAATTCTTTCAGCTGTTTATGACGAACGTTCAAAGCTTCGTTGCGATCCCATGAATTTGGTGAGTGTGGTGGCCGCGGAGGAGACGAAGTCGAAGGGCGTCTCATAGGAAAAACGGTCTATCGGGTGTGACGAAGCCCCGCAGAATTTCATTGCTATATGCTCGATTATACCTATACATCTGGAGTTAATTTTCTGTTTATAATACATCTCCCATTGAAGCATTAGAGACTCCAGTTGATAATGGTGGAAATCTTCGATCTTTTGTTTTCTGTTTGGTGAAATATCAACGGTCTTTTTTCCTTTTTTTCCTGTCCGGCGTGTATCCGGTGTGGTAAACCAATGATGGTGAACCTTTATGGTCAGGTGTTTATAGAGAGTTGATCGAAGCAATGATTTCAACAGAGTCGGTTGTAGAGGAAGTTGACATTGTTTTAAAAGCTGCTGTTAATTGATGGTTTACTTCAAAGAATCGAATGATGTATTTTATTTTGTTTTGAGTGCATAGGAATAGGAATATGCACCTATTTATAGCTTTATTTTTAGAGAAAATAGGATATAATTTGTAGATTATATTAATTCCATCCTAAAAGAATGTAAAGACATAGGTTTTCATTTGACTGAGCTATTTGAACGGCTATAATATTTATAAAATTAGTAATGTAAATTAGAAAGATAATTGTGACATATAATGTAGTATAAAATACTTATTACTACATAATAAAACGGCCATAAGAGACTAGAACAGAAAACAATAATAGCTCAGGTGGTTAAGACACCTGGGCTATTCACAACAGGTCTCGCGTTCGAGTCATAGCATGGTCAGAATTTAATTTAATTTTTTGAAAAAATTTATATTTTTATATATCTTTACTTGAGATTATCCCAAGCTCATGCGCAATTTTATAAACGTATTCTCTAATAGTGGTTTAGTAAATATATCGGCTATCTGATTTTCTGATGGTACGTAGTCTAGATTTATTATATCCTTTTCTATATTATCGCGTAAAAAGTGATGTCTAATATCTATATATTTAGTTCTCGAGTGATTTACAGGATTTTTAGATAAATTAATTGCACTAGAATTATCACAGTAAATTGTTGATTTTGATAGGTTGATTCCAAAATCTTTAAGTGTCTATTGCATATAAATTACTTGTGTGCATGCTAGTGCTGCAGAAATATATTATGCTTCACAAGTTGATAGAGAGACACAGTTATATTTCTTACTAAACCATGACATTAACGATTTACCAATGAAGTGACACGTACCACTTGTACTTTTTTTATCTGTTCGTGATCCTCCAAAATCAGCATCGTTGTATGATACTAATTCGAGCGAACACTCTTTTGGATAGAAAAGTCCGAAATTTGTAATTTTACTGAGATAACGTATTATTTGTTTTACAGCATGTATATGTGATTCTTTCGGGTCTGCTTGAAATCGTGCGCATAAGCATACACTCATCATAATATCTAGTCTACTTGCTGTTAAATAAAGTAGTGATCCTATCATTCTACGATATAATTTCTGATCTACACTTTTGTTGTTTTCATCTTTATCAAGATGTCTTGTTGTACTCATGGGAGTTGGTTTGGCAGAAGTGTTTTCCATTCCAAAACATTTAATAAGATTATTACAGTATTTTTCTTGATTAATAAATATTCCATTTGAAACTTGTTTAATTTGCAGTCCTAGAAAATATGATAATTCTCCCATATGAGATATTTCAAATTCTCTAGTCATTATTTCAGAAAATTCTTTACATAATTCATTATTAGTTGAGCCAAATATAATATCATCAACATATATTTGAACTATTAATATATCATTTTTAGAATGTTTTATAAATAATGCTTGATCTACTTTTCCTATTTCGAATCCAGAATTAATTAGATAGCTTTTAAGACGTTCATACCAAGCACGTGGTGCTTGCTTTGATCCATATAAAGCTTTCTTAAGTTTATATCATGACCTGGATATTTTTCATGAATAAATAAAGGAGGTTTTTCAACATAAACATTTTCTTTAATATAACCATTTAAAAAAACACTTTTAACATCCATTTGATAAAGTTTAAAATTATTAAAACATGTGCACGACAATAAGATTCGTATTGCTTCTAGTCTAGCAACTGGAGCAAACGTTTCTTCGTAGTCTATTCCTTCTTCCTGGTTATATCCTTGTGCTACTAGTCTTGCTTTATTTCTAGTATATTTCCTAATTCATTTGCTTTATTTTCATAAACCCATTTAGTTCGTATAACCGTTTGATCGGTCGGTCTGGGTACTAGTTCCCAAACTTCATTTCGTTCAAACTGATTTAATTCTTCCTGCATAGCAATAATCCAGTTTTCATCGGATGATGCTTCTTTAGTATTTTTAGGTTCTATAGTAGAGATAAAAGCTACATTACTCATTAAATTTAACCGACTTCTAGTTCGAACATTTGAATTTATTTCTCCAATTATATTTTCTGTAGGATGATTTCGTAAAACTCTTCGAGGAGATCATTTCATATTAGTAGTATTTCCATTTTCTAAATTATAAACAATGTTAGATAAAATGATATCATCGTCATCTCTCGAATTGTTTATTATTGTTTTTGTTTTATTAAGTAAGTTATTGTTATTAAATATACTAGAAACAGGTTTAGCGTTTTCATCAAAGGATACATGAAGTGATTCTTCGATAGTATTTGTTCGTTTATTAAAAATTCGATAAACTTTACTTCGATTCGAATATCCAAGAAATATCCCTTCGAATTTGCCAAGCTGATCTTTAGTATTTAATATAAAGCATTTTGATTCAAATATTTTAAAATAAGATATGTTTGGCTTTGTACCGTTAAAAAGTTCGTAAGGAGTATTTTTGGTGAGAGGTCTAATAGAAACATGATTTAAAACATAAAAAGCAGTTGCAACAGCTTCTGCCTAAAATTGTTTTGGTAACGTGCTTTCATTTAGTAGAGTTCTTGCACATTCTTGTAGAGTTCGATTCTTTCGTTCTACAACTCCATTTTGTTGTGGAGTTCTAGGAAATGAAAAATTATAAAATATTCCTTTCTTTTTACAATAGTTATCAAATTGTATATTTTCAAATTCACCTCCATGATCACTTCTAATATTTTCAATTTTAATACCTTTTAAATTTTGAATTTGTTTAACAAAAGTTTTGAAATTTTCAAAGGTATCACTTTATTTTTCATAAAAATAGTCCATGTATATCTAGAAAAATCATCAAATATTACAAATACGTATTTATTATGATTTATGGATTGAATTTGGGTAGGGCCAAATAAATCCATATGAAGTAATTTGAGTGGTTGTAATGTCGAGATAACTTTCTTAGATTTAAACAAGGATTTAGTTAGTTTGCCTAATTGACATGAGTCACATATATCATTGACTTTAAAATTCATATTTGGTAATCCTTTTACAAGATTATTTTTAGAAATTTTATTTATATTTTTGAAATTGATATGATAAAATCGTTTATGCCATATCCATGGATCATTTTCTTTAGCTATTAAACATAAATCTGAGTTATAATTAACTTTCATATTTAAAACATAAATATTTTTATCTATGTATCCCTCAAAAATAAGATTTTGATTCTGATCAAGAATACTACACTTATTTTCAGAAAATGATATTTTAAATCCATTATCGCATAACTGACTTATACTTAATAAATTATGTTTTAAATTCTTAACTGACAAAACATTTGTAATTAGAGGTAAATTAGATGTATTGTAATTGCTCACATCGCCTTTGCCGATGATATATCCCTTGGAATTGTCTCCAAAAGTGACAGAACCTCCATATGAGTATGTAATATTTATCAGCATATCCTTATCCCCTGTCATATGTTTTGAGCAACAACTGTCGTGTATCCATTTTCCTCTTTGCTTGAGTGGGACCTGCAAAAAATATGAGATATCGTTGGTACCCACCATTTTAATAGGGTTAGGTCTTAGGAAACTAAACCCAAGAGGTTTAGTATCCCTTTTATAAATATAATTTTTATTATTATGAACATCTTCTATGAATGAACTAATATACTTCTTTCCTATTAGTTTATTATTAGTTTTAGGTATCCATATACTTATAGTATTAGAAACTAGTTTATTTAAAGACGTGGGTGTTTTATTAATTTTAACTTTGTTCAAATTACTAGATTGTGACTTTTTAACTTTCTTCTTCTATCCTAAACCATGTTTATTACTAACAGATTGTGAATTTTCAATAATCATAGATAAATTTTCTCTTCCTTTATTGAAATTTGAAACATCTTTAGTGATTTCATCTAGTTTGGTCTTTAGACTTGAATTTTCTAGTTCTACCATTTTAATATTAGTTTCCATGATTTTCAGAAACAAGACTATCATTCTTCTCCTTTTGAATTTCAATTTCTTGATTTAATAATATAAGTTGAGAATTAACATTAGAGAGAGATTCTTCAGTTTTCTCAAGTTCTTCTTCCAATATTTTCTTCTCATCTTTAAGCATATCTCTTTCAAATTCTGCCTTTTTCTGTTTTTCTATAGCTTCTTTATATTTTCTTTTAAGAATTTTTAAAGTATCTAATAATTCAGAGTTTATTTCTATCATGTCATCAAAAGTAAAATCACTAACCTCATTAGCTTTAGCGATAAACCATACGTTAGCTTGTTCATTATTGCTGTCACTTTCACTTCCCGATGAAGAGGATGAGGAGTCTGAATCATCCCATGTGACCAAAAAGGCTTTTCTTTTGAATTTGTCCTTCCTTTTATTTCGCCATTCTTTCTTTTGATCTGGACATTCATTCTGCATATGCCCCTTTTAGTGATAGTTAAAACATTCCATAACTGACAAAGACGGTGGTTTATTGCTGGTTGAGCTTCTTTTGCAATTATTTCTATTTCCTTTTCTATACCTCAAAAATTTCTTGAAGTACTTTGCAATAAAAGCTAAGCCGTCTTTGTCTGAGTCTGATTCTTCTTGTTTTGCATGAAATGCTATATTCACTTTATCCTGAGCCTGAACTCTTTTTGCCTGCAATTCACTTCATAAGACATTAGGTTTCCAATTAATTCTTCTAGAGTTATTTTGAAAATATCGTTCGCTTCTTCAATAGCTAGAACTTTTCTTTCCCATTCTTCCGTTAAATAATTAAGGATTTTGGATATAATATCAAAATCTAAATATTTTTCTCCTAGCCCTACTAATGAATGATAGATATCTTGAAATCTTGAGTACATGTCATTTATGGATTCATTTTCTTTCATTTTAAAGTTTTGAAATTGACTCTTGAGCATGGATATTTTGCTTTGTTTAACCTTGTTGGTTCCTTCATGTGTGATTTTGAGTGTGCGCCATATTTCATATGCAGTATTACACATGCCAACATGGTTAACTCATTTTTATCTAAGGCACAAAACAACATGTTCATGGCTTTTGCATTAGCTATGGCATCTAATTTATATGTATTTGACCAAGTGGAATACTCTTCAGTAGGAATAGTATATTCTGTCTGAGTTATATTCCATGACTCAAAACTATTTGCTTGCATATATATTCTCATTCGTGTGGCCCAATAGTTATAAATCATGCCATTAAATAGCTGGTGCACGTGTAGTGGATTGTCCTTCAACAAAGCTAGTGTTAATGCTAGTGCTGGTGTTAGTGTCCATATTGTTAGATTATCAAATAACTATGTTAGGGTTATATGATGACCTTGCTATGATACCAAATGAAAGTGCGTTATGGATCGTGTAATATGGATATATGACAATGCAGAGTATAATGATGATAATAATACAGTAAATAGTGCAGAATAAAAAGCAGTATAATAAAATGACACCAGAGATTTTTATACTGGTTCGGAGCACCGTCCTACGTCCAGTCCCAGACTCCTTCTAGAATTTCACTAGACCAACAACCCTCACTTAACCCGAAGGAACAAGTCTATACAACCCATGAGCAGCCGAATAGGGACCTGAGTAGCAGAACAGGATTTCGCCTCAACAGCCGAAGAGGACTTCACTCGCCTGAGCAGCAGAACAGGACTTCAACTAATACAGAAAATAGTTTGACTAATGTGTGCCCTAATAACACCGATTTGTCACTTGTAGTACACCCTTCCTATAATCTTCTCCTCGAGTATAAATGTTTTTATTTGAAGTATATGAAGAATAGAAAGGTATAGTATTGCTTTTATGCATAATAATTGAAAGTATGATTGCAAATAGATTTCAGAAAGTTATATCAAAGAATAAGAGAAATCGATTGTAATTCAGTGATTTGAAATGAAGTTGGAGTTTGTATTTATAAGAGTTAGAAATCTACGACTATTGGTGAAGAGTTTCGATCAAAGTGTTGCATCCAAATCTTTTCGTTAAAGGTCATAACTCTTCACAAAAGTCGTGTCCTTTCAAAAATATGGCTGTTATAGAAATTCAGTCGACTGAGCTACATAGTCAGTCGACTGAAGATTCAAAAGTAATTTGAAATTTAAATTCGTGTATATTTATGTAACTGTGCATGCTGCACAAAAATTTCAGTGTCAGTCGACTGGTTCCGTAGGTCAGTCGACTGGTTCCGTAGGTCAGTCGACTGGTTCCGTAGGTCAGTCGACTGGCCTGATCATTTTGTGCAGTTTGCATAATTTACATATATATATTTATTTCGATAACTTTATATTATTTAATAATTTAAATGTTAGCATACATGTGTATAAAATATTTAGTAAATATAGTGATTAAATATATAAGCTAGTGTAGACATAATCGAGGAGAGATTTTAACAAATATTAACCTAAGACTTAAAAACAAAATACCATAGTTGATGCATTGGTTTTTAAAGTCTTGTCTCCTTGTCTCTTTTTGTCGTAGCAGTCGTCAAATCTGTATGTTGTAGTGATAGCTTCATGTCATCAATCAAAACCAAGCCTCAACATTTTATATGTCCATTTTTTTCATTTAAACCCTTATAAAATATTTGCTGATATTTTTAGAATTTATCTTCTATTTTTAAAGATTTAAATTGTCTATTTTTAAATTTTGTAACCCATATTTTACGAACTGTCGAAATGCCATGATTTTAAAAACTTGATTTCGACATATCTCAAATTTTACAAAATGAAATCTTGATTATTCTCCTTCGTTTGGAAACTATAGTTATAAGAGTCTGCAAAATTCTTATAACTTTGAGTAATATTCCACTCTTCACATTGATTTAACTTTTATGGCACGAAATCGTGAACTGCCTTTAAGCGACGCGCCTATTTTGACTCTAATTTCATATCTTTTCAAAAATTTGTCAAAATTAGTTTTAATGTTTATAAAACATTTATAAACCATTTTTATTCATTTTTAAAGTGGTTTAACTGTGTCATAACATTTTTATAATTCATAAGAGAAAGTGTTTTTCTTTGTGTAAATTCGACGTGTATTTACGGTGAATTATTTCTACAACCAAGCAAACACATTATCGCATCCAAAACATGATGATCAAACATAGAAAACAAGCATGGCAAAACATATGGTGTCAACATATAGTTTAATAAAATAAACTAGAAGTTCTCACATTCATTTGTCTCTAGACGTACTAAAATTGACTATAGCTCCGCTATCGCCGCACCAAAACTTATGAATCCTACCCTAGGACTCTTGGGTGTGCTCGGCCTTATACTACATAGAGTGGAGAGGTGGTAATGTCTCTGATGAGTTCGTCTAGGCAAGGAGAAAGAAGAGAAGGTGATCGCTCACTTTAATTTCAAACTAAGGCGGTATCCTTCTATATTTGAAAGTGTATTTTCAACAGAGCTTCGCTATGGCTATAGGATAATTTATGAGGACATGGAAGCCACTAATGAAGAGGGAAAAGAAGCTTAGAAAGTGGAATGAAAGTGTAACAAAATGAGAAGGTATGCCTTGTATTTAGAGGCAAAAATATTTAAAAAAATATCATATGGTACAAAGATCATTCTACCCCCACCTGCCCTCATGCCCTCCATGCACATGGCTATCCCCATGTTCTCTTCTCGTCATTCCATAGGTGTGTAAGGAGGTGATGTTTGATGTGTATTTTTCTTATATGTAAACATATGATATAAATATCATGATATTTTATGCTTGTATATATATAGGTGTATGTTTTGGTATATATGTGTATATGTATATGTTGGTGCATGTTTGTGCATGTTACATATTTGCACAAGACATATAAACAACATTGTGATCGATTTGAACAAATTTTGTTCGTTAGAGCATTGAAAATCTGAAAGCTGGTTCCTGGTCACATTTTCACTTATTAATTATTATATATGTCTGTATGTGTTAAAAAAATTAAAAATGAGGTTTCTATTATTATTTAATAGTTAAAAGGGCTTTATTTGATCTTAAACAATTATTAAATCATTTAAACTCAATTTAAATTCAAAAATCAATTACTTAAAAAGATGACATCATTGATGATGTCATTAAATATTTTATTTTCAAAAATAAAATAAACAATTTTATTACATATTCTTGCTCAAATGGAGAAATAAGTGTATTTATCCAGTTTCGTATCCTCTGATATTGAGAAAATCTCAATTTTGCCGAAAACTGATTTTCGTTGCTTTTCTGACGAAAATCCCAAATATCTATATTTGTTAATATAATTTTAAAACAAGTTTACCATCATTTAATATTGTTCAAAATATTATAATTTGTGTTCTAAAATCTTATATTTGAATAATTTAAAATTAAATATTATTTTTCAAAGTGGTAAATTTATAGGTCGTTATAGATTTCCACTACCGCACCTAAAAGAAAATCCCAATCATTTAATACTTTTTAAGTATTAAATTGGTGGACTTAACAATAGCCATTTAATACATCCAACCAAGAAGCAAGTCCATCATGGGATATCCATTCTTTGACCTATAAACCAAATCATGATGTCTCACATTAGTCTGACATTCGTAGGTGCCGGTAGTCAAATTACTTATGTAGACTTACCTTACAGAATTGGGACTAACCTCGTGTCCGTCGTGGATACTATCTATAGGCGATGTCTCACATCAGTCCCAAAGCCACACTTCTAGTAGCCAGATTAGTTGGGTAGGCTTCTGTTTTTTTTTAACTGAACTCGCATCCTTATAACTTAATCATATTTTTGCTCTTCGACATTACAAAATTTCTAAGATACACATACACACTGTATACACACATAATATAACTCATACGCGTTTACACAATAAGGCCATATAAGGGAAAACTTCTTATTCCGTCTTTAATAATGGATTAATTTCCATAATTTTTCTTAACTTCCTTCTGTAAGGTTTAATATAATCTCTTAACCTATCTATTTTATACACTACGATTTATAGTTTACTAATATATTTATGCTTAATGTAAATTTAGGCTAACTAGTTTGTTTTAAATATCCCTAAGCTTGGGCAAAAATATTTCTATTGAGATGATCCATCTACTCGACCTTAAGAAATCGACATTAAATATCCTTGTTATTCATGTACTACAAATTCAAGTTCTGAAGGGGCAGATTATCATAGAGTAAAAAGAAAACAAAGACAGAACAGAATCTTACAATAATTGAATAAAATTTATTATTTCAATATATATATATATATATATATATCTTTACAGTGGAAATTTTAAATACATTTATCAGAGTTAAACATGGACGTTATAAATATATGTCCTTGCAAATCGGATATAATAGTACAAAGTTGTAGTGAAAAAGAGGTAATAGTCTACTGAAGAATCTTCTAACTCCGTGCTTCGAGCTCTTCTAGATTTCTTATTACTAAACCTAACTACTTAGCAGCCCGAAAAATAGGGCACCTAGAGTTTAAGGGGAAACATAATAAACATTGAATCGGTCATAGGATTGGTGTAAGTATGATGACCTAGAATTTTGGACAATAGAAATTTAATAATATTTGTTAATAAGTATTTAAATTGATTTAACAATCTTCTTTTATAAATATATAATTGGTAGTCTAGACCTGATGGGGCCAACCAGATATATTTTTTGGTACAGTGTTTAGTGTAATGCGGCATGATATATGCCTTTTTTCCGAATACAATTAATATTTTTAAAAACTAATAAAATTGTTTTCTATTTATAATGTATATATATTGGTGTGTATATATTGTAAATAGGAAGTCTTTGGTTTTAAATTTAATAAAAGATATGTTGTCTAATTTTAATATATATGTATATATATATATATTGCAATTGGGAAAATTTGTTTTAAAATTCAATGTAATAATTTTCAAGGCTAATATTAGGATTTTCTATTTATAATATATATATTTGTATATGTTGTAAATAGAAAAGCTTTAGTTTGAAATTAACAAATAAAAACGTGTTCTTCAAATTTAATATCTATTGTAATTTGGGAGTTTAATATAATGCTTTTCAAAAGTTATTTAAAATTTAACTTTATAATTCTTGACAACAAAGATAACATTTATATTTATTTAAAAATATTTAACTTAAGTTTAAAGTTTGAATAAAATTTTAATAAAAGTTTTATTTTGTTTTTTTAAAATGACTTAAACTAAAATGGTTTATATATATATATTTAAAAATATTCTTTTATTCAATATCTTATTAATCAGAATAGTTTGTAAACATATAAATAAATATAAACATAAATTCATCTTTACATAATTATAAAAGCATAATTACTTAGTAGATAAGGGTTTAAACATAATAACCTAACATTTGTAAGATGATACCAATTTATTTTAACAATTGTAAATTAATGAATTCATGTAAAATACACTTGTAAGTTAAGGCAATTTGAATTAACAAGTGGCATTCTCCTTTTTAATTAAAAATTAAATTATATAATAAATAAAATTTGAGAAACCTTGCTTTCATTTCTCAGATAAAAATCCTTTTCTTTCCTAAATTCTTTCTTTTTTCTTCTAAACTAAACCTGAAATCAAATTTAAAAGAAAATCGAGCAACTGTTTCAACAGCCTGTTTCAGTTTAGCCTGAGCAAACAAGAGGATCATGACAGCAACATATTCAACTGAATGTAAGAAAATCATATAAGCCAATCAACATCAGGGAATTCAATTCAAATGTAAAAGTTCCAGATCAAAAACCTGGAGAAGAAAAACCATCCTCTGTTTTTTTATTTAAGGTGAGTAAACCTTTTTTGTCTAAAAACAGTTTAAAATCTAAGATTTAGCTTGATGCATGTGATGAAATGCTATGGTAACATAGTATTATTATTGCTTGAATGTTGGATTAGAATGTATGAGAATATATGGAATGTCCGTGTATATGTCTGATGTAAACTTCTCTGTTGTATTTACAGAGACATCTTCCTCAACAAATTCATATCTCTCTAGTGAATTGATTTTAGACTATGATGTTAAAAAGGAAAAGATCTGTAACAGGATAATGTAAATTTTAAAAATAATTACAGAAATTTATATCAAGTATCTATCTTAAAATTTTATAAATATCAGTGAGTTTCAAAAATAGGACTAAAATCGATGTTTGTAGTTTTAAATTTGGATTTTAAAATATGGTTCGAAATGGAAAATTATGAATTTAGGTAGTGAAATCCTGATTTTTAAGTAAGTAATTGTCGAGATATTTGGAGCTGATCGATTTAGGCAATTTTGTTGGTTGCCGTTGATCGGCGGTGATTTGGATGTCGGGGTTTGGTCTGGAAATGGTCAATGGGTTAAGGATCTCTAGAAAAATGGTTGTGAATTTTATTGACGATCGAGGCGGCGAGCCTTAGGCAATCAGGGTTTAGCAGTGAGTTCCTGTCGTCGATGTTGCAAAGGCTTGTTCGACGTGGATGGGAGACCGGACTTGATCGCGTTAAGAGGCAACGAGGATGGAAGTAGTGGCGTAGCTTGTGGTTGATGGGCGTGTGATCCGGTAGATAGAGGTGGTGGCTGGTGATGATTTTGTCCGATCAGTTTTGCTCCAGTTTTGATCGAGGTGCTTGTTTCCAATTCGAAGGTGTTTATGTCGATCTAGGTTTACATGAGGGTCGGTGGAGTTGTCGCTAATTTGTTGAGGGTTGCGGCGGTGGTCGTCAGAGGTCGGAATTGTTGTACACAGTGTACACATACCTATGACTTTCGATTATTTGGGAAGAAGCTTCGAGCTCGAGTCGAACTCGTGAAGTTTGCATGTGAGTCTTGGAGCAGTGGACGATCAGGAGTGCTCTAGTTTTTTGCTCGCGTATGTTTCAGGGGAAAACGTAATGGGCTCGGGTATGTACATGATGAGTTATTCTATTTTTTTTAGAAAAATAAAATATGTAAAGGTTTGCACAGTTTTATTTAAGCAAGAAATTTCAGATTTTCAAACATAAAGAAAAGACGCAAGTTTGAAGGCATAACAAAACAAGTCTTCCAAGTTAAAGCATATATAAATTTCCAAAGAAAAATGTGTAATCAAGTTTTAAAATGTATTTAAAGTAAATAAGTTTTAAAGCTAATGATAATTGAGTTTTCAAAGAATAAGTATTTATCAAACAATTTTTCGAAGATTTTAATAATTAAAATTAAAGGTTTAAATTGTTTTGTTTTAGAAGAAAATTATGTACTTTCAATTATATAATTGATTACAAAATGTGTTCTAATGAAGTAAAATGATGTAGTAAGGTATTTAATTAAGATAAAGAATTTATCTTAAATTAATTAAGGTTATAATTAATTAGGGATAATTAATTAATGGGATTAATTAAAGTTAATCACTTAATGTAAATTAAAGAATAATTACTAAGTGAAGTAATTAATGGATAGTTAATGAATGTAATAAATTTAAGGATCATTAACTAATGATTAAGAGATAATTAGTTAAAATAATTAATTTAAGTAATTAGTTTAATTAATTCAGGATAATTAATTACTTGATTAATTAAGGGTTGATTAATTTAAGTAATTAAAAGTAATTAATTGAGGAGTAATAAATTAATGGAAATAATTAAAGGGATTAATTACTCAATGCAATTAGTTAAATTAATGTGATTAATTTAAGTTAATTAACTAGTTTAAATTAATCATTTGATGGTTGATTAAGTATAATTACTTAATGTAATCAATAAAGTACAATTACTTAGTATAAGCAATTAATGGTTAATTCCTAGATGTAATTAATTAAGGGAAATTAATTAATGAAAAGTAATTAGAGGATAATTACTTAACGGAAGTAATTAAGGATTAATTACTCAGGGTAATTAATTAAAGAATTTGTTAATATAATTAATTAAGAAGTTAATTAATTAATGTAAGTAATTAAGGATAGTTAATTACTGAATATGATTAAACAAGGTTGATTAATGAATGTGATTAATTAAAGATTAATTATTAAATTAATTAGAAGAATAATTAATTAATAAAGCAATTAGAGGATCATTAATTAATATAATAAATAATTAAGGGTTGATTAATGTAATTAATTAAAGGCAATTAATTAATATAAGTAAATATAGAATAATTAATTAATGTAATTAATTAAGGATCATTGTAATTAATTATAGTTAATTAATTGATGGAAGTAAATAGAGGATCATTAATTAATGTAATTAATGAAAGTAATTAAAGGTTAATTACTGTAAATGGTTAAGAATAATTAATTTGTGTAATTAATTGAGGGTTAATTATTTAATGTAATTAAAGAATAATTAATCAAGGATGATTAATTAAGATGATAATTCATTAATTAGTTTGTAATTAAGTAATGTTAAATAAGTAGGATTTACAAGTAATTTAGTAATTAATTTAATTCTTTGGTGGTTAATTAAATTAATTAGGAATGGTGTATCTTGCTTATGGATGATGGAATGATATTGAATGCCTTGGATTTGGTTATATCTCTGATATGTGATATGGGTTGCTTGTGATATGAGATGCCTTGGTTAAATTGTGATAATATGGATTTATCTATTCTGATAATGTGAATTATCTATCTGTGTGATTGTAGATAATAAATTAAATTGTTTTAACTTAAAACAACTTGGACATTAAAACAACATTTTGGATTTCGGTGAGACCGGGATCGAATTTGCTTCATTACAGCATGATGGTTGGTTCTCGCTTTGTATTTGGTGGCGAGCAGGAGACTCTTACCTGTACATGTCCCTGAGAGGCAGTATAAGGCCTTGGGTTGGTTGAAAAGCTTAGACCGTGACAGTTGGTATCAGAGCGCTAAGTTGAGTGAATACCTAGGCTTTTGAGTGATTTTTATCTTGAGAAAGCATACTTGTATTTTTATTTTATATATATATATATATATATATATATATATATTCCTACCTAATTTGTTGGGTTATCTGTTCGGGTTACACACATAAGTTAGGCGAACAGTTTGAGTTCAAGAGGTAGAAGGGGAAGTGGTGTGTGAAGCACAACTACCATTAATGGAAGAAATCTAAGTGTTGAGGTTGGATGTGTATCTATCGAGACTGTAGACCCAATACCGTCTCAAGTCAGCTTTGAGACGTAATGTAAGGATTTCACTGATCTCTGAAGGAAGCCTTTTCAAGGTTTGGAGTCCATCATTGAAGGGTAAGCTTGGTTGCGCTCGTGTGAGCGGATTTTCAAGAGTTTGGATTTGTTGGATGAGCAGTAGCGTGTGATGGTATTTTGGTATCTTCTGGAAGAGGTAGCTACATGGTGAGATGCAATATCCGTGGATATTTCCGAAGATGTTTTCTCTTGGAGAAGTTTTTGAAGTGGTTAAGGAGCAGTCTATACCTACCGCAGGTAAGACTCGGCTGAATGAGAATTTTTCTAGATCTCTAAGGAAGTTGTCAATATTGGAGTATGAGACTAAGGTAAAGGAGTAGCTTTGCTTTGGACATGGTCTCATTGTCACCTCCCTTAAGAAGAGTAAGTTGTTGGTGTTTGATTTGAGGCCCGAGTTTCTTGAAAGTAGGCTGCCCATCTCAAATGGCTCTTTTGTGGAGTTAGCTAATATGGCTTTGAGGTTCAAGGAGCTTATGGATTAGAAGTCTTTGGTAAGCTGCGGTAGTAATGCAGCTTGGAGGTGTCTTGGGTGCCTGTAGGAGGGTCGTCTGGCTAAGCAGTATCATAGAGGTGGCATTCGAAAGCAACGATGTGGACCCGTTTCTTCGATGGTTCAGAAGTCTTTGTGTTCCATCTATCAGCAGCCCAGGTATTTGGGAAAGCTTTCTCACTTCTTCAGGAAGCTTAACAAAGCAGAATGTTTTGTTTTGATAGTAGATATCATATATTTTTTCTGGTAGGTAAGACATTCTTGAAGGATTGACATTGTTTTGGATAAGTTGTTCTTGTTTGTAAAGAGATAACAGTATCTTTGGAATCTTAATTGGGTAGAATCGCAAAAGTGGCTTGCAATAGTTCAGGAGATTATTTGAGTAATCTTTTGCTTGAGATTGAGGCTTCTCAAGAGAAGCTAGGAGTTATCAAAGTTGTTAGAGGTTTATCCATGTCGGAGATTGAGTTCCATATCGACTTGGATTCCAAGAGTAATACCGATGGTTCAACTTAGTGGAAGGATGGCTCCTAGAGAGAGGGCTATTGGTGAAGCAGCTCAGGATTTCTCAAAGAAGGATTAATCTAACGTAGTTTTCTAGTTGGGTTTCTGTTGGGATGTGTTGATCAAGTTTGCGTTCGTGATCATCGACGGCATTCTCATCTATTCCAGAATCAGAGTTGTATAGCGGAAGCGAGGTAGCGGCTGTTCTAGAATGGAAGCAACCGGAAATTGCAGTATTTTTGGATTAAAGGGTTTCTACAGGATGTTTTTCAGGATCTGAAGGTGATTTCAAGTGCACCTGTTCTGGCTTTCGGATGAGAGAGGTTGGTTCGAAGTCTACTTATGCTTGTGAAGTAGAGTTTGTGTTCTGATTTCGGGGGTCTTGAGAGGACCATCTTGTTGAGTAGAGTCCAGAGATCATCTTGTCCTCGATCCAGTTTTGTTTCGTGAGGCATCTGTTAAGGTTGAGTTGATCAGATTAGGATATAGGAAGCCCGGGATCGTCAAATGAGTTTTATGGATAAGAGACGAAGGAATTTTGAATTCGGAGTTGGAAATATGGTATTTGTTGAGTTTCTCCAATCAAAGGAGCTATAAGATTTGGTAAGAATGGAAAGATAGCTTCGAGATATATTGGACTTTTCTGTGTTCTTGAAGGATAAATTCTTTAGCCTACAGGATTGAATTGCCAGCCGGATGACTGGGATTCACAGTGCATTTTACATATCTCTTAGGGAGTACATGTATGATCCATCACTGGTTGTTGAACCAGCAGTTCAGGAGGATTTGGAAGTTGAGATGGACTTGAATGTAGTCTGATATCTTGTTCAGATTATAAGCTCAAGATGAGAAGGATCTCAGGAGCTTTGTGGTGAGCTAGTTAAGGTTCCGTAGAGCGAGTATCCTAGCGATTGTACCTAGGAAACTCTAGATAGTGTTAGGAAGAACTATCCTGAGTTGTGTCAGGATAGTTGGTTATATTTTTTTGTTAAAATAAATTGGTTGCTATGGTTGTTAGTATCTGACTGATACGTATGTTTGTTGATTGAATATAAAAACCTTAGCTAGATTACTAAATTATCTTTGCTTTTAAATTTCGGGGACAAAATTCTTTTAAGGGGGGAGGAATGTGATGACCCGGAATTTTGGGCAATAGCAATTTAATAATCTTTGTTAATAAGTATTTAAATTAATTTAATAATCTTCTTTTATAAATATTTAATTGGTAAAATTAATCTTTTTAAAAACTAATAAAATTGTTTTCTATTTATAATGTATATATATTGGTATATATATTGTAAATAGGAAGTCTTTGGTTTTAAATTTAATAAAAGATATTTGTCTAATTTTAATATATATATATATGTATATGTATATATATATATATATATATATATTGTAATTGGAATTTTTTTTTTAAATTCAATGTAATAATTTTCAAGGCTAATATTATAACGTTTCTATTTATAATGTATATATTTGTGTATATTGTAAATAGAAAAGCTTCAGTTTGAAATTAACAAATAAAAACGTGTTTTACAAATTTAATATCTATTGTAATTTGGGAGTTTAATATAATTATTTTCAAAAGCTATTTAAAATTTAACTTTATAATTCTTAACAATAAAGATAACATTTATATTTATTTAAAAATATTTAACTTAAGTTTAAAGTTTGAATAAGATTTTAATAAATGTTTTTTTAAATGACTTAAATTAAATGGTTTATATATTTATAGATTTAAAAATATACTTTCATTTTAATATCTCATTAATTAGAATAGTTTGTAAACATATAAATAAATATAAACATAATAACCCATGTTACTTAGTAGATAAGGGTTTAAACATAATAACCCATGTTTTAACATTTGTAAGAAGATAATAATGTATTTTAACATTTGTAAATGAATGAATTCATGTAAAATACACTTGTAAGTTAAGGACAATTTGAATTAACAAGTGGCATTCTCCATTTTAATTAAAAATTAAATTATATAATAAATAAAATTTGAGAAACCTGGCTTTCATTTCTCAAATCAAATTCCTATTCTTTCCTAAATTCTTTCTTTCTTCTTCTAAATTAAACCTGATATCAAATTTAAAAGAAAATCAAGCAACTATTTCAACAGCCTGTTTCAGTTTAGCCTGAGCAAACAAGAGGATCAAGCCAGCAACAAGTTCAACAATGTAAGAAAATCAAGTAAGCTAATCAACATCAGGGAATTCAAATCAAATGCAAAAGTTCCAGATCAAAAATATGGAGAAGAAAAACTGTCCTCTGTTTTTATTTAAGGTGGGTGTTTTTTTTCTTTAAAAACAGTTTAAAATCTAAGATTTAACTTGATGCATGTGATAAAATGTTGTGGCAACATAGTATTATTGTTACTCGAATGTTCGATTGGAATGTATGAGAATATATGGAATGTCTGTGTATATGTCTGATGTCAACTTTTTTATTGTATTTACAGAAACATCTTCCTCAACAAATTCATATCACTCAAGTGAATTGGTTTTAGACTATGATGTGAAAAAGGAAAGGATCTGTAACAGGATAATGTAAATTTTAAAAATAATTACAGAAATTTATATCAAGTATCTATCTCGAAATTTTATAAATATCAGTGAGTTTCATACTTAGGACTAAAATTGATGTTTATAATTTTAAATTTGGATTTCAAAATATGATTCGAAATGGAAAATAACGAATTTAGGTAATGAAATCCTGATTTTTAAGTAAGTAATTGTTGAGATATTTGGAGTTGATCGATTTAGGCATTTTTGTTCGTTACCGTTGATCGGCGGTGATTTGGAGGTCGGGGTTTGGTCTGGAGATGGTCAGTGGGTTAAGGATCCCTGGAAAAATGGTTGTGAATTTTATTGATGATCGAGGCGGCGAGCCTAAGACAAATTAGGGTTTAGCGGTAGGTTTTTGTCATCGATGTTGTAGAGGCTTGTTCGACGTGGATGAGAGACCTATGATAATCCGAATTTTAGAATATCTGTAAATTGATAATTAACTGGGTATAGAAATACTGATTGTTGAGAATAAAACATATAAATTCAATGATTCACATTCATATCTGGGAAGATGATTTTTTTTGATAATCCTCTAATATGATTATTTAAAAATGGGAAAACTTATTATCTTCGACTCAAATTTAATTTGAATTGAATTTGAATTGGTGATTTGTAAATACAAAGGAATAAATAGATATGATTTTCTTTTAGTGTATAACTAAAAATTTTAAAATCATTCTCTTTTAAGGATACATATATATAAATACTAGAAAATGTATAAATATAAATTGTAAAACACAAGTTGATTAAAAAGGAGATGTATTTATCTAAAATAGGAAATATAAAAAAAAAGGGTTAAATAAAAAGCTTTAATAAGATTTAAGGAACGATTTAATATAATTAAAATTCTACATAAGATAAAATTTAATTTGTATATATACATATACAAACATTTAAGAACATGATAAATAAAATTAATAAATACAAAATAGACATATGAATTAGTAGAAAAACGTTAATATACCAACAAAGTAATAAATGTAAACAAATTGTATCATACAAATTCACATAAAAACATATAAAACAAGAATTTACAAATGTATGCAAAATAATAGGTTTAAGGACAAGTGTAATTGGGTTACTTAACAATTTAACAAGTGTCTTTTGTAATTAATAGAAGGAAATGTAAACACCATCATCTCATTCTTTTTACTGATTTCAAATTCTAATAAAAAAAAATAAAGATCAAAAGAAGATCAAGGTAAATTCATCAAAATCAAAACAGACCAAGAAAAAAAAGAAGAAGAGCAACATATCAAACTCCTCAACCTGAAGCAAACAATGGCATAGGTGCAAAGTACAAATGTATCTTCAATATTGTAAGCAGTAATTCAGTTATCTTCCCAATCCGAAGCTTCAGTCCTTACACATCAATCTAATTGCAGTGCTAAGCAGGGAAGAAATATATAAGCAGCTGTTTAGAAACTTCTTTCAGTCTCTCTCTGTTCTTCTAATATTGTGAGTATACAATCCTTTAATCTGTTCCCAGTTTTGTTGCATGATGGGATCTTGATGTTATTATTAATCAGTGGTTACATGGTTGCTTTATGTGATCATATGAGTATATATATGAACTTGATTTGGCGTGCATGCCTGTTTGCTAAAATTTGTTTTGTTCTAATTGTTCAGGATTTAAAAATCTGAAGAGAAAATTTAATTTCCCTTCTCTGATCTATCTTAGAACATGATGTATATACAAAATTTGTTGGTAATATCAGGGTATAAATTTTAAAAAGATTTTCAAGGTCAATCTGGAACTAATTTTTAACAAGGAAGTAAGAAGAACAGTGGTTTTTAAAACCCATCAAAAATCTCGGTTACAAAAATTGGTTGATTCAAGTGTATAATCTGTTTTGCCATCAAAAACTAGGATTTTTAAAATTATAATCAATATTTTTAGGATTTTAATTCAAGAGAAATGACATGATGAACGGGTTTTGGGTTTTGAGTAATTCCTGTTGATCGAAAGACCTTGGGATCTCGTGTTTAGGAAGGAAGATAGCTTGGAGGTAGGCGGAATCGTTAAAAATGGTCATGGAATTTTTAAGCTACCATGGCGACGGCTAAACATCGATCTAGGGTTTAAGTTGAAGTTTTCATTGTAATGGGTTTCTGGGAAATTGTGTTCTCGGCATCGAATCGAGTTGAGATGGAGTTGCGGGGATAGGAACGTGAGATGTAGGCGGTGGTCCAGGCAAATGACCGTGGTCTCCAATGAACGGAGATGGAAGAAGTCGAGAAGATTGACGTTGGGTTTCAGGATGATGGGTTCGTATTTGCATGATTTGATTTCACAGTGATGCTGGGTTTTTTGGAGGGTCGATTGCGTTGGAGTGGTTGTAAGTGACTTGTCTGAGGTCATGGTGGCGATCGGAGTTGGGTCGCGCCGCCGTGCACGTGCACGGCAGCGGTGATGAGTATGTGACTCGAGTCGTACTCGAGTAAAAATGATGGGAGCTTGGGATTTTAGCTCGTGTGCGTGAATAGATATCTGATGCTATCTATTTGGTTAAAACATAACTTCAGGAGAGAAAAAAAATGAGGGAGAAGATGATGTTTGCTCGAGAATAGGTTTTAGGTGACTCGAAGTAAAAAAAGGTTTGGGCTCGTGTATGTTGTAGGTTTCAGGTTTTTGTTTTCAGAAACCTGACAGTTTCAGGTTTATAAATTTTAATCTAAATTTAAATAAAGGGAAGTAAAGAAAGGTTTAAACCAAAAGTTGAAAACAAGTTTTAAGTAGGAATTCGAAATGAATTTAAATTCTAAGTTTTCAAGATAAATAATTTTATAAAATATGAAATGTTTTAAAACTAAAACCTGTATAGTATTTATAAAGAGATTTATAAATCTGAATAAGATCTAAAAACATGATTTTATGTGTAAGTTAAATCTGAATTGAATCTGAATTCAAATGTGAATTTGAATCATAAAGTTTTGAAGAGAAAATAAGATTTAAAAATTCTAATGTTATAATTAAGTTTGAATAATATAGTATTTTATTACCTTAATGAGGTGTACAGAGTGTAATTACTTTGTGAAGAAATTAGTAATGGTAATTATGGGGTGTAATTGACTGAGGATTTGGGAGTTGGTTTTGGGTTAATTTCAAGGTGTAATTAATATTACTTGGTAGAAGTGGTTAATAATTAATTGTTTAGTGTAATTAATCTAAGAATTGTCTAATAAAAGTTATAGGAAGTAATTAAGTGATGAAATAAATTAAAGGATAATTACTTGGTGAAAGGAATTAAGTGATATTGACTCGATGTGATTAAAGGATTAATTAATGTAATTAATCAAGAAGATGTTTAATTGATGGAGTAATTTAGGAAGTTAATTTCTGATTTCGATTAATCAAGATTGATTAATGAATGTAATTAAGATAAAGGTTAATTGTTATGTGAAATTTCAGAATAATTAACTAATTGAAGTAATTAAGGGATCATTAATCAAGGTAATTAATGGAAGTGATCAATCTTGCTTATTTATTATTGAATAATGATGGGTGCTATTAATTGGGTGATATCCCTGATATGAATTGCTTTGTGATATGATATATTGGATGAACGATGATAGTGTGATTATCAATCAATTATGAATTGCTGTGTAAAGTGTTATCTGAAAATTAAGGTTGAATTGTATTTAATTGGATAACTTGGATTTAGATGACATTGGATTCGAAGAGACCGGAGTCGGGTATTATTTAATATCCGAAACCACTTCGATTCGTATAATTTGATATGTGAAACCGATAGACTGATTTGGAATGATCTAAGTGAATTGGACCTTTTAATCTAAGTTTGACACTTAGAAATTGATGTGTGAGATAAATGATGTCTATAACAACTTATGAAGTCGAAATTTGATATAAGTTACCCGGGATTATATATGTTGTATGATTTTGTGTTCCTTGTTAGTTGGGTTTACTCACGCTGGTTTCCAGCCTGACCCGAGTGTTACTTTGATGTAATGCTCGGGTCAGACCGAGTATTACAGATTTGCAGGTATGGACGTTCTGGAGCTGAGGAGGGGAGCTGAAGGACAGGAACGTATAGAGTGTTTATCCGCTGTGTCATATATTGTTATTTATCTAGGGCATGTAGTTTAAAACTGTCCAGTGTTGTGTGTATGATGTAACTCTGATATTTTAAAAGTGTAAGTGACAGATACAGTTTTCTTTGTATAACTGTTATTGTTATTATTTGCTATTATATTTTGATCCGCTGCGAATGTGAGGTCTTCTGTGACTGGCTTCTATTTCTGCTTCTTTCTCTTTTCTTCTTTTCTTTTCACTAACTATCTGGAATTTTCGGGATCGAAATTTCCGGGTCGTTACATTTGGTATCAGAGCTGAAGGTTAAGCGAGAACCTTGGCTCTGTTGGGATTACTCATTAAGGATAGGGTAAGTGATACCCTAGGATGAGTTGAGTATAATATATGAGAGAGCGTACTTGTTATTTTCTTATATAAAGGTTTTTAAATGATTTCAAAGGTAAATGAATCTTATATAAGAAATAGATTATCTATTCTATTAAGGAAAATGGTTGTTAAAATTATTGGAATTAAATTGAGAAGTAATAGAAATACAACCAAACTGAAATTAAATCTTGAATACAGGAAAGGTTTCAAGATAAGGATAATCAATTAATTTATGTAATTAATTAAACTTTATTTAATGAGATTAATTAATGGATAAAAATTGGAAATGATAAATAAAGAGGGAGTTACTTAATGAAGTAACTAGAGGCAAGTAATTTAAAGGACAATTACTAAATGAAGGTAATTAAGAAATAAGTTAATTACCGAATGTGATTAATTAATGAAGTAATTAATTTAAAAGAAATAATAAATAATATTATTTAATGCATTTGAATGAAATGGTCCTATTTCAAACAAGAGTTGTTTAAAAATTTAATAAGAAATTTGTTTTGAATTAAAACCAAAGGTGGTTTAAAATTTTAAAGTATAACTTGGTGTGTAAAAGAAATTAATATGTATACATGTGGATATACATAATATCAAAGGTGGTTGGAAATAAATTCTAAATGGTGAGTTTTGAGTTTGGAATAAGACGTGATACCCAATGTGATAAGTTTTTGAACTTTTAAATGGGATAATTATTAATGTGAAGTTTAAAATTTGAAATGGAGGTTCAAATTGGGTAAGGTTGACTGGATTTGGTGAATTGAGTTTAATTTGGGAAAAAGTTAAATAAGTTGGAATGATCAATATGATTTGGGAATTTCAAGATGGAATTGGAATTTAACTTGGAAAGTTAAATGGTTAATTTGAATTTGGGAGTTTGTGTGATCTCAAAATGGGTTTGAGATCTGGAAATCAGAAATTGATGGATGTTTTAAGATGAATTGGATGATATCATCCTATTGTTATTAATAATCTTTAAATTGTAAATTGGATTTGTTTGAATGAATGAGAAGTGAAGTGTGGTAATATATCCATTATAGAGATAATTTAAAATGGAATTTTGAGAATTTGACTTGAAATTAAATTGTTTAAAAGCTTTTAATAAAGGATAAACTGGTTTAAAGAGTTAAACCAACCTTAGTAAATTTAACTCGAATTTATATAATTCGAGGCGGTTTAAATCCGGAATTTGAATTGAAATTAGTTCAAATTGAATTTGATTTGAATTAATTAGAATTGTGATTAAAGATGTGTAAGTATAAAATTCAAATGGAAAAATTGAATTTGATTAATTTGAAATGGATTGAAATTGAAGTGGATTCAATTTAAAATTAGTCCAAATTGATTTGAATAATTTGGAATTGTAATTAAAGTTGAATAGTTTTAAAATTCAAATGGAATTTGAATTAAATTTTGGGATAAAATCAAGAATAATTTTACTTGATTTGGTAATGGAGTTTGAAATTGAGATAAATTCAGACTAGAGATGAAATGAATTGAAACTAGAACTAGTTCAATTGAAATTTATTTGAATTAGTAGAATTAGAGAACAAGGTTGAATAAAATTAAATTTGGAAAGAAACTGTGGTTAATTCAACTTGAATTGGGGTTGAATCAATTTCAATAGAAATTGAAGTTATTTAAATTGGAATTGGGTCAATTTTAATGGTAGAGGAAATTTAAATTGAATTGATGAGAATGGAGATTGGGAATTGAACAGTTTTGACTCTGGACTATTTTTAATATAAAATTGTTTTAATATAAACCTATTTTTCCAAGCTATTCATTATATATATACTACCTTTCTTTTAAAAAGCCAAATTATCTTATACTTGTTTTACAATTATTTTTGAAACTGTTTAGCAATTTTCCAACTATTTTATAAACTAATTACTACCTTACTATTATTCTGCAATTATCTAAAATTTCTATAATTATTTAACTATTTTCTAACTATTTTACACCTATTTTACAAACTAGTAATTATTTTCCAACTACTTATCTATTTTTAAAATTTTCAAGTTATTTTCAAAATTTAAACTGGACAGAGTTTAAACTGTTATTGGTTAAATACCCAATCAAGATAAGAATAGAGGTGATAATCCAAATGGATTGAAGCAATTGTGAGTAAGTGAATGAAAATTAAAGTGAATGTGAATAGAAAGAGAATTGATTTGGCTAATAACCAATAAAGATAAATACTTAGGGTGTACGTATGTTATTCTATTGCATAGTGATTTGATCCAGATTCGAACACAGAATTTCGAGATAATTAAGTCGATCCGAGTTGGGATTTTTCACTCGATTTTCGACGGCGAACCTGGATATGGATTGTTGATTGGTTCTGGATATTCTCTATCATAGTTAAGCTATGCAAGGAGAATGACGGTTTCTGATCAAGAAACCAGATCTGTGTCCGCACTAGGAAGTCGGGTGGACGATACTAGTTCGGAAGTGAAATTGTGTGATCGAGTGAGCGATCAGATTGGTATAGCGTACGAATGATATGTGTACATCGTACGGATTTGAATAAAATTGATATTGAAAAGAGTAATCAGATTTGAATATTTGAATTTGAGTAAACAAAGTTATATATCTTTGTTATATAAGATAAAACTCCCCTTGATGAATCTTTTGCCAGAAGAAAATGGTTTTTGGAGGTGTTTGAAGTATAAAGGAGTTTTATACAAGTTTGAAATGATCCAAAGTTTTAAAAATTATATATATCTGTGTGTGTGTGTGTGTGTCTATATAAAGGATCTTATGAGGATTTTAGAAAAGGTTTTGGGAACCTTTGGATTTGGAAAGGCTTTTGATTTTTGGGTAAAATCAGTATTTAATTTGGAAAGCCTAGTTTGGGAATTATCGATTTTGGGATAATCGATTTTGAGTAAAGGAGCTTTGTATGATATCATACTAGGTGTATGATTTAAAGATACTATATATGTATAGTATAAAATGTTTTGATGATGGCTCTGGGGAAAAAGGCGCTCCCTTGGAATGGACTTCTCAGGAGTGCCACCGGGTGGTGCTGCCTTGAGCCCCAAGGGGGGTTCTAAAGTTGATCCTGTAAGGAGTCCGGACAAAACTAGTTCCTGAGGATTTGGGTAGCGAAAGTCGAGGGCGCTGATGCCTACAGGGGCATTTGGGTTATGCTGTGATGACAGTGTAACTCGATGTCACTGCGATCTACTGTGGGGACCATAGCGAAAATCGTGTGGAGGATGAGTGTCAACGGTCTACACTTGATTTTGCCGGGAAGGCAGCGAAACATCGGTAGACTGCGATCTATGGTCAAGTGGAGTGGAGAAGTTTCATTCTTTTGGCAGCGAAATTCGAGGGCGCTATTGCCTACAGTTATATGGGTTTTTGCTGTGATAGCTACGTAACCCCAGTTGTAGCTGCGATCTGTAGCGGGCTCCATGGTGTAATCGAGGGGCACTGAGGCCTACAGTTATCTGGGATTTTGTCGGGACGACAACGTAACCATCGGGTTAACTGCGACCGTGGATGGGAGTGATGATTTCCAGAGCATTCTTACCAAAGATATTTTCTCTATTTCAAAATGCTTTCAATATTTTCAATAAAAAAATTATTTTCAAAAGTATTTTCACTGGATGTTGAAAACGAGTCTGCCAAACACATGTAGATTTTCAGTCTTACGCCTGATCAACGTATGACCGAATTTCTGTGAGAACGAGGATGGACTTATTGAGACATCGAGTTATAAAAATATTTTTATAAAAACTATTTTGGCAATATTTTATAGATTTTAAAGGTGTTTTAAAATGATCAAAGAATATTTTAACTGATTTTAAAATATTTAATAAAATTCTGGTTTCGTTTCTTTTCAAGGACGAAAAGATTCTAAGGGGGGAGGAATTTGATAATCCGAAATTTAGAATATCTGTAAATTGACAATTAACTGGGTAAGTTAATAGAAATACTGATTGTTGAGAATAAAACACATAAATTCAATGATTCACATTCATATCTGGGAAGATGATTTTTTTTTGATAATCTCCTAATATGATTATTTAAAAATGGGAAAACTTATTATCTTCGACTCAAATTTAATTTGAATTGAATTTGAATTGGTGATTTATAAATACAAAGGAATAAATAGATATGATTTTCTTTTAGTGTATAATTAAAAATTTTAAAATCATTCTCTTTTAAGGATATATATGTATAAATACTAGAAAATGTATAAATATAAATTGTAAAACACAAGTTGATTAAAAAGGAGATGTATTTATCTAAAATAGGAAATATAAAAAAAAGGGTTAAATAAAAAGCTTTAATAAGATTTAAGGAACGATTTAATATAATTAAAATTGTACATAAGATAAAATTTAATTTGTATATACACATATACAAACATTTAAGAACATGATAAATAAAATTAATAAATAAAAAATAGACATATGAATTAGTAGAAAAACGTTAATATACCTACAAAGTAATAAATGAAAACAAATTGTATCATACAAATTCACATAAAAACATATAAAACAAGAATTTACAAATGTATGCAAAATAATAGGTTTAAGGACAAGTGTAATTGGGTTACTTAACAATTTAACAAGTGTCTTTTATATTTAATAGAGGGAAATGTAAACACCATCATCTCATTCTTTTTACTGATTTCAAATTCTAATAAAAAAAATAAAGATCAAAAGAAGATCAAGGTAAATTCATCAAAATCAAAACAGACCTAAAAAAAAGAGCAACAGATCAAACTCCTCAACCTGAAGCAAACAATGGCATAGGTGCAAAGTACAAATGTATCTTCAATATTGTAAGCAGTAATTCAGATATCTTCCCAATCTGAAGCTTCAGTCCTTACACATCAATCTAATTGCAGTGCTAAGTAGGGAAGAAATATATAAGCAGCTGTTTAGAAACTTCTTTCAGTCTCTCTCTGTTCTTCTAATATTGTGAGTATACAATCCTTTAATCTATTCCCAGTTTTGTTGCATGATGCGATCTTGATGTTATTAGTAATCAGTGGTTACATGGTTGCTTTATGTGATCATATGAGTATATATATGAACTTGATTTGGCGTGCATGCCTGTTTGCTAAAATTTGTTTTGTTCTAATTGTTCAGGATTTAAAAATCTGAAGAGAAAATTTAATTTCCCTTCTCTGATCTACCTTAGAACATGATGTATATACAAAATTTATTGGTAATATCAGGGTATAAATTTTAAAAAGATTTTCAAGGTCAATCTGGAACTAATTTTTAACAAAGAAGTAAGAAGAACAGTGGTTTTTAAAACCCATCAAAAATCTCGGTTACAAAAATTAGTTGATTCAAGTGTATAATCTGTTTTTCCATCAAAAACTAGGATTTTTAAAATTATAATCAATATTTTTAGGATTTTAATTCAAGAGAAATGACATGATGAACGGGTTTTGGGTTTTGAGTAATTCCTGTTGATCGAAAGACCTTGGGATCTCGTGTTTAGGAAGGAAGATAGCTTGGAGGTAGGCGGAATCGTTAAAAATGGTCATGGAATTTTTAAGCTACCATGGCGACGGCTAAACGTCGATCTAGGGTTTAAGTTGAAGTTTTCATTGTAATGGGTTTCTGGGAAATTGTGTTCTCGGCATCGAATCGAGTTGAGATGGAGTTGCGGGGATAGGAACATGAGATGTAGGCGGTGGTCCAAGCAAATGACCGTGGTCTCCAATGAACGGAGAAGGAAGAAGTCGAGAAGATTGACGTTGGGTTTCAGGATGATGGGTTCGTATTTGCATGATTTGATTTCACAGTGATGCTGGGTTTTCTGAAGGGTCGATCGCGTTGGAGTGGTTGTAAGTGACTTGTCTGAGGTCACGGTGGCGATCGGAGTTGGGTCACGCCGCCGTGCACGTGCACTGCAGCGGTGATGAGTATGTGACTCGAGTCGTACTCGAGTAAAAATGATGGGAGCTTGGGATTTTAGCTCGTGTGCGTGAATAGATATCTGATGCTATCTATTTGGTTAAAACTTAACTTCAGGAGAGAGAAAAAATGAGGGAGAAGATGATGTTTGCTCGAGAATAGGTTGTAGGTGACTCGAAATAAAAAAAGGTTTGGGCTCGTGTATGTTGTAGGTTTCAGGTTTTTGTTTTCAGAAACCTGACAGTTTCAGGTTTATAAATTTTAATCTAAATTTAAATAAAGGGAAGTAAAGAAAGGTTTAAACCAAAAGTTGAAAACAAGTTTTAAGTAGGAATTCGAAATGAATTTAAATTCTAAGTTTTCAAGATAAATAATTTTATAAAATATGAAATGTTTTAAAACTAAAACCTGTATAGTATTTATAAAGAGATTTATAAATATGAATAAGATCTAAAAACATGATTTTAAATATAAGTTAAATCTGAATTGTAAATCTAAATTCAAATGTGAATTTGAATCATAAAGTTTTGAAGAGAAAATAAGAATTAAAAATTCTAATGTTATAATTAAGTTTGAATAATATAGTATTTTATAACCTTAATGAGGTGTACAGAGTGTAATTACTTTGTGAAGAAATTAGTAATGGTAATTATGGGGTGTAATTGACTGAGGATTTGGGAGTTGGTTTTGGGTTAATTTCAAGGTGTAATTAATATTACTTGGTAGAAGTGATTAATAATTAATTGTTTAGTGTAATTAATCTAAGAATTGTCTAATAAAAGTTATGGGAAGTAATTAAGTGATGAAATAAATTAAAGGATAATTACTTGGTGAAAGGAATTAAGTGATATTGACTCGATGTGATTAAAGGATTAATTAATGTAATTAATCAAGAAGATGTTTAATTGATGGAGTAATTCAGGAAGTTAATTCCTGGTTTCGATTAATCAAGATTGATTAATGAAGGTAATTAAGATAAAGGTTAATTGTTATGTGAAATTTAAGAATAATTAACTAATTGAAGTAATTAAGGGATCATTAATCAAGGTAATTAATGGAAATGATCAATCTTGCTTATTTATGATTGAATAATGATGGGTGTTATTAATTGGGTGATATCCCTGATATGAATTGCTTTGTGATATGATATATTGGATGAACGATGATAGTGTGATTATCAATCAATTATGAATTGCTGTGTAAAGTGTTATCCGAAAATTAAGGTTGAATTGTATTTAATTGGATAACTTGGATTTAGATGACATTGGATTCGAAGAGACCGGAGTCGGGTATTAGTTAATATCCGAAACCACTTCGATTCGTATAATTTGATATGTGAAACCGATAGACTGATTTGGAATGATCTAAGTGAATTGGACCTTTTAATCTAAGTTTGACACTTAGAAATTGATGTATGAGATAAATGATGTCTATAACAACTTATGAAGTCGAAATTTGATATAAGTTACCCGGGATTATATATGTTGTATGCTTTTGTGTTCCTTGTTAGTTGGGTTTACTCACGCTGGTTTCCAGCCTGACCCGGGTGTTACTTTGATGTAATGCTCGGGTCAGACCGAATATTACAGATTTGCAGGTATGGACGTTCTGGAGCTGAGGAGGAGAGCTGAAGGACAGGAACGTATAAAGTGTTTATCCGTTGTGTCATATATTGTTATTTATCTTGGACATGTAGTTTAAAAATGTCCAGTGTTGTGTGTATGATGTAACTCTGATATTTTAAAAGTGTAAGTGACACATACAGTTTTCTTTGTATAACTGTTATTGTTATTATTTGCTATTATATTTTGATCCGCTGCGAATGTGAGGTCTTCTGTGACTGGCTTCTATTTCTGCTTCTTTCTCTTTTCTTCTTTCCTTTTCACTAACTATCTGGAATTTTCGGGATCGAAATTTCTGGGTCGTTACAAGACCGGACTCGATCGCGTTAAGAGGGACAAGGTTGGAAGTAAGGGCGTAGCTTCTGGTTGATGGGCATGTGATCCGGTGGATGGAGTTGGTGGTTGGTGATGATTTTGTCCAGTCAGTTTTGCACCATTTTTGATCGAGGTGCTTGTTTCCAATTCGAAGGTGTTTCTGTCGATCTGGATTTATGTTAGGGTCGGTGGAGTCTTCACTAGTTTGTTGAGGGTTGCGGCGGTGATCGTCAAAGGTCGGAGTTGTTGTACATGTGCATGGTGTACACGTACCTGTGACGTTTGATTGTAAGGGAAGAAGCTTCGGGCTTGAGTCGAACTCGTGAAGTTTTCGTGTGAATCTCGGAGCAGTGGACGATCGGGAGTGCTCCCGTTTTTTGCTTGCGTATGTCTCAGGGGAAAACGTAATGGGCTCGAGTATGTACTTGATGAGTTATCCTATTTTTTTTAGAAAAATAAAATATGTAAAGGTTGCATAGTTTTATTTAAGCAATAAATTTCAAGTTTTAAAACATAAAGAAAAGATGCAAGTTTAAAGGCATAATAAAACAAGTTTTCCAAGTTAAAGCATATATAAATTTCCAAAGAAAAATGTTTAATCAAGTTTTAAAATGTATTTAAAGTAAATAAGTTTTAAAGGTAATGATAATTGAGTTTTCAAAGAATAAGTATGTATCAAACAAGTTTGAACAAGTTTTCAAAGAGTGTAATAATTAAAATTAAAGGTTTAAATTATTTTGTTTTAATGAAAATTATGTACTTTCAATTATATAATTAATTACAAAATGTTTTCTAATGAAGTAAAATGATGTAATGAGGTATTTAATTAAGATAAAAGAATTTTTCTCAAATTAAGTAAGGTTATTATTAATTAGGGATAATTAATTAGTGGGGTTAACTAAAGTTAATCACTTGATGTAAATTAAAGAATAATTACTAAGTGAAGTAATTAATGGATAGTTAATGAATGTAATAAATTTAAGGATCGTTAACTAATGATTAAGAGATAATTAGTTAAAATAATTAATTTAAGACAATTAGTTTAATTAATGAAGGATAGCTAATTACTTGATTAATTAAGGGTTGATTAAACTAAATAATTAAAGGTAATTAATTATGGAGTAATAAATTAATGGAAATAATTAAAGGGATTAATTACTCAATGTAATTAATTAAATTAATGTGATTAATTTAAATTAATTAACTAGTTTAAATTAATCATTTGATGATTAATTAAGTATAATCACTTAATGTAATTAATGTGTAATTACTTAGTATAAGTAATTAAAGGGTAATTACTGGATGTAATTAATTAAGGGTAATTACTTAATGAAAAGTAATTAAGTGATAATTACTTAATGGAAGTAATTAAGGATTAATTACTCAAGGTACTTAATTAAAGAATTTATTATTATAATTAATTAAGAATTTAATTAATTAATGTAAGTAATTAAGGATAGTTAATTACTGAATATGATTAATCAAGGTTGATTAATGAATGCGGTTAATTAAAGATTAATTATTGAATTAATTAAAAGAATAATTAATTAATGAAGTAATTAGAGGATCATTAATTAATATAATAAATAATTAAAGATTGATTAATGTAATTAATTAAAGGATAATTAATCAATATAATTAATTATAGAATAATTAATGTGATTAATTAAGGATCAATGTAATTAATTGTAGTTAATTAATTAATGGAAGTAAATAGAGGATCATTAATTAATGTAATTAATGAAAGTAATTAAAGGTTAATTACTGTAAATGGTTAAGAATAATTAATTTGTGTAATTAATTGAGGGTTAATTACTTAATGTAATTAAAGAATAATTAATCAAGGATGATTAATTAAGATGATAATTGATTAATTGGTTTGTAATTAATTAATGTTAAATAAGCAGGATTTACAAGTAATTAAGTAATTAATTTAATTCTTTGGTGGTTAATTAAATTAATTAGGAATGGTGTATCTTGCTTATGGATGATGGAATGATATTGAATGCCTTGGATTTGGTGATATCTCTAATATGTGATATGGGCTGCTTGTGATATGAGATGCCTTAGTTGAATTGTGATAATATGGATTTATCTATTATGATTATGTGAATTATCCATCTGTGTGATTAGAGATAATAAATTAAATTGTTTTAACTTAAAACAACTTGGACATTAAAACGGTGTTTTGGATTTTGGTGAGACCGGGATCGGATTTCCAAATTTGGATATCTGAAAACCACATCGATCCAAATTAAACGTTAGGTCGTAAAATCTCAAGTGGAGTTCAAGATGAAGATTCGAAGTGTAAGGGCTATTGTCGTTAAACTATGAGGGTGATTCCAAGATGAGTTTAATGGAGATAGTATATGCAGGTTCGAGATGGAGATTCAGAGTGCAAGGACTATTGTCGTTAACTCTAAGGGTGATTCCAAAATGAGTGTAATAAGATAGTGCCTTCGACTTCATTCGAACCCGGAACGAACTTGTATGGATTGAATGCTTTCATAACATCGTCAATGGAGGACGATAAGCATTCAAAGATATGTGTTTTGAAAAGGTAATCGTAGCCTCAAGCCTCATCAATCGGGAATGGCTAAAACAGGGGAGGTGCAGCAAGGCTAAGTGGGTAGCACCCAAGTAGGACGAGATTTTCCCCTGTCTAGAGGTCCCTTTTTATTCGACTTAGTGTGTGGTTGGTGGCGCCAACCACGGGGTTGTCTTGTTCGGGACTATCTAGTAAGAGATGGTTCCGGCCTTGTGTTGCAGGGGATTTAGGGTGGATCCTCGGTACTCTGATCTAGACCAGGTACTGTGACGGGCTATACCCCACTAGCCCTACCATTGTATGGAATCCAATCTTCAATAAGTGTCATACGTTTTGATTGTGCCCAACTATGTTGGAACGTGGGATGCAAGCATTCCAGCTATTTCTGTATTTTACTTGAAAACCCTAGACCCTATTACAATATAACTGGATTTCCTTTCAAATGCTTTGGTTATCGTAAGGTAAAAACTTTTTCATGTTTATATGTGGGAAGTCATACAAGATACCCATTATTTTCAAAGGTTTTTTAAAGTTAAAAAACTTTAACTCGTTTACTCACACCAGACTCATGTCTGACCCGGAGTTTTTTTTCTATTTTATTAAACTCTTGGGTACTCATATTTTTACGAGTAGTCAAGGGATTCAGGTTAGCTTTGATGAGTTCTGGAGGAGATATGGAGTAGGAGGCTTCAGCGTTCGTAGATATATAGTGGTTCCGTTGTGTTGTATCTTTGTGATGATGTATTGTACTTGAGTTGCAATAACTAGACAGGTTTTTATAACTGCCTAGTTTGTGTTGTATAAGCTGTATAACTCTGATGTATGTGATACTATGTAATATCTTATGTGATGTAATATAATTTATTCATTCCGCCGTGAGATTCTGATGTTGTTTAGTTCTTTCTTCTCTATCTTTTCTCTTCTCTATCCCTTTCTTTCTTAATCATGATGCGTCTTTCTATGGAATGAAAGACGGATCGTGACAGTAAGAAACTAAAAATATGGATATTTGGAAACAAATGGTATCTCATAGGACCACGCCACATATAAATACGAAATAGGTTTATTGAAAACCAAAACCTTAAATATTTACTACACGAAATCTTGTAATATTACTTTTATGACATTCTTTTGAAAACACTTTTCAAATAATCATATGAATCCTAGCTGAAATAGTTATATTATGAATTCTAGCATACTAGGTTCTACAATCAAGTCCAAAGGCACTTATTGTAGAAATGGATTTCCATACAATGGCCAGGTAAGGGGATACCTTCCATACAGTACAACTCTAGAGGAATGTACCAAGGATCGACATCTTCGAAACCTTTGCAAATCAGAACCGGCCTACCGGCAGACTCATCTATTGGCGGATAGGACCGAATATGACATCACCCTTGTCGTCGTCAACCTATCTAGGATCCCATAGCATACTCAATATACCTGACATATATAGAGTAATCTAAAAAGGTGATGAGCATAACCTTATGGGAGCAAACCATAACCCTGAAGCAACCCTATTTTAACCATTCCCAGTTGATGAGGCCTGAGGTAATGATTACCTTTCATATAGTACACATTCCACATTGAATGCCACACTACCATTCCATGATCACACAACCGATTTCAATAAATATATAACTCCTGAGCTCGTATGTCTTAGGAAGGGTGTTAAGTTAAGAAAGTTTCCTTCTCCACCACCAACCAAATGATACGTTTATAGAAATCAATCAATGTAAATAGAAATGCAATGTTAGACATTTGTCCATACAAGCTGTCCAGGAATAGGACAAACTGAAGGAACTCTCCTACCACATTCTGTCGAGAATCATCCCATGGATTAGTAGCGACCAACCCTTGCATCGAAGATTAAATGAAGATACTACTGACACATATATATGATATAGGAAATTTTCCCTAAGGGTGAGTGACAAACAGACTTTCATTCTATTTATTATCATTCCATGTCTTCACTTCGAATAAGTAAACTGGTTTGAGTGGTTTTTAGATAAGAATCACTCAAATTTAACCCCAGTACCTTCGAACCAATCATCGATAAAAAGATATTAAGTAAATATGTGATGAACGTTTGGTTAATTACTTTCTTTTTATGAAAATATCTTCCAAAGATATATTTGTTTAAAATATTTCTTTTCGATACATACAGAATTACTAAACCCTTCTTTAACTTTGGACATACCAAATAATTTTCTTAAGTCGTATTGGAAAACATTATTGACTAAAAAAGAAGGGTCAATCGAAATTATACTAATTCTACTCAACATCAACTTCCATATTCAACAAGCACTATCCGTCGAATAATGGTGAAATCGGCTTTTTAATTCATACGGTTAGTACGATTTCCCTCCTCGGAATTTAAGACCAAGTTTAATAAAATTACCTCCATATGATCCAAGTTCTATATCAAATTAAATTTATAAATTTTGACCCTTTTATACATGTCTCGTTTTAGACATTCCGACCTTATCTATCCCTCGTCTAAGAAAGAGGCTAGGTAAGCCAGAGAATCGGCTGCTCCTAAAAATCTCCTTAGTTTAAGCACCTCACATACGAATCTCATGAATAGAAAATCCATTCTACTCATCGGCTTTTAAAGCCAAGATTAAATCACTTTTTTTGTATTAATTTTTCTTCAAATCATTTATTTAAACTCTTTTGATTAAACTATAAAACCTCCAAAAACATTATTAGACACTTAATTATTTATTTCTAAAACATTTATAAAAGATTTGGAAAAGAATGTTAAGTTTAAATCCATATTTCAAAAGTTATTAAAAGTTCTGCAAAAAGTGCAACAAATAGTGCTTTTAAGGCTTGTTTGGTCCAAAAAACTTTTCGATCGTTTAAACATCCATTTTTATAACTCACGTCTCTTTTAAAACATTTAAAAGGTTTAAAGAATTTATTCCATAATTTTAAAGATTTAAAAATATCGTTTATAAAGAATTTGGTGCTTTGGTTTTCGAACTTCCAAATCGCGACTATTTTGAAAACATGTTTTGCTCATATTTCAAAATCTATTAAACGAAATCTCGATATTCTTTCTTCATTTGAAAACTATAGTTATAAGAGTTTGGAAATTTTTTATTACAGAGAATTACAACTTTGAATCCATCGTATAAATGGATTTAACTTTCTACGGCGTGAAATCACTAACTACTATTACACAACGCGCCTATTTTAACCAATTTCCCATTTTACTTTCAAATTTCATCGAAACACTTCTAATTGTTTGTAAAACATTATTAAATAATTTTAAAACATTTTCAAAGAGGTCTAACAACTCATATATACCATTTCATTTATTAAAGGAAAGTGATTTTCATTGTGATTTTTGACGTGTATTTAACATGACTTGTTAATACAATCAAACAATTATATCATCATCATCCAAGCATGATAAACAATCATCATAGCCAAGCATAACCAAACATATATATCATCTAATATATCATACTATAAATAGAATTTCTCACCTTTAAATGACATGTTTAACTATATATCTCCTTTTACTTCTTAAGCAATCATCAATATCATTAATTTACCAATCAGTCATCACAACCACTTTCAATACTCAGGTAAACCAATTTATAATTAGCTCAGAATAGAGTTCCCACCTTGTATCCACTCCTCCTCGATGCTTCCTAAACTTTTTCACGGACATTTCACTCAACAAATTTCAATCTGGAGCTCCTCGAATCTCCTCCTTGACTCATAGTGGTCTCGTTCTCCTCTTGGAATGAGATAATGCATGACCAGACATGGACAAGGGGAATGGCCGTGGGTTATAGGAGGTGTAGGATGGAGTTTGAGCCTGTTTCGAGGAGGTAGCAACATAGTTCACATATGTATATAATTTTGACATTTCTTTGCCACAACTTTGCTCACTTTTTTTAGCATAGAGGTCATTAAAGAGGAACTCTTAAAGCTTTAAAAAGAAGGAGGAAGAAGAGAATGGTGTGACTGAATGTGCGAATGTAGGTGGGTATTTATAGATTTTTCAAGCCTTAACCTTTAAGCAAAGTAGAATATATCTCCACCGTCACCTCTAGCGGTGAATTCCACCCCTCCCCCATCTTCCTCTATGTGCTTGGCACATGAGTGTTTGTTTAAGGTGCGGTAATGTTTGCTTTGACTTTGGTAAAATATCTTAGATACTTTGTAAATATATGTATATTTAATTTTATATGTATATATGTATGTACATTTATGTTCATGTACATGTTAGGGTATGTATGTGTATGTTATGTATGTGCATATGACATATGAACAAGATGGCAAGGACATTTGAATAACTTCTGTTCGTTAAATCATTAAAAATTGGAAAAACGACTCCTGGTCATATTTTCGCTTATAAGTTAACTTACATATAAATGTAAACAAAATTTGAAAACTCATTTCTTATCATTTTTAACTAATTAAAATGATTGCCTTTGATTTATAAAACCAAATTAATATTAAACAATCGTTTACAAAAAGTGTGATTATATCAATAAAGTGATATCAAATTTCTTATATTTTCAAAATCAAATATATATCTTTATAAAAATATTATAAATGTTTTATTATCACTTTATAACTATTTAAAATGAATTATTATCATTTAAAACAATTATTCGAATAATTAATTATTAAATCATTAAATCTAAATTAAATTCATTAATCAATTATTAAATATAATTGCATCATTGATGATGTCATAAATACATTTAATTTTTAAAATTAAAATATATAAAATTTTTTCATGTTCTTATTCAATTATAAAAATAAGTGTATGTATCCGGCTCCGTGCGTGATGTTTTATGATTATAGTGTTGATTATTGACAAAATGTTTTTCGTCTATTTAATCGATATATTTTCAAAGGAAATATTTTGTGGACATTTTTCCAAATTAAGTTCATTATTGTTGTTCATCACTTATAACTTGATTATTGGTTAAAAATAATCTATGTTTGCATATTTAAAATAATTTAAATATCTTTAATTAGAGCAATCCAATTATGTGTCATTACATACTTCCCCCTTAAAAGAATTTCGTCCTCAAAATTACAATGCAAAACCCAAAGGTATTTCCCCATAATATTTATTTTTTAAATTTACACTCGTACGATGCATATAGATCATCCATACGCAATATTTGACTAGATCTAATATTCTTTACTTCCGAATTGATATTAATCCTTGATCCTCTAATGCGGACTCCGATTAGGCTTTTCAATCAGTTTTACTTGCGTAGCTCTCAACTATGATAGAAAACTCAAGTATCCAACCACAAAACATTTTCAATGTTCATCGTCATGAATCGAGAGATAAATTCTTTTATGATTTCCGTAAATGCTTCAATGTTCTGCATTCGAATCTTAGATTAGAATCTGCAACGAAATAATCCATACTCTTTATATATAATAATCTCAAGAAATCATTCAAGTTAAAAGATAACTTATCTTTTCTTATAATAAACCTCTTATATTATCTATACCTTCTTTTAAATCAATATTAATTCCAATACTTTTGTATTAAATAAAACTTCTTTGTTAGTCAAAACTTATTTGATTAATACCTCTTTATTAATCAAATTTCCTTTACATGTATATATAAATATATCTTTTTCAAAATGTTTAGCAAAATTCTATTTCGCGTTCAAAAGAATATTTTCTATCTAAATTTTGCTTCATTAATCAAGAATTCTCGTTGGTTCATTTAAGAAATTTATGCAATTGCAATGAACGAGGTTGAAAATGCAATAGCATATTTATATTATACACTTCATAATTTAAATCAAAGTTCCAATTTTTGGCACGGTTCATATCTAAAGCATACAACTCATATTTAGGTGCATAGGAGGATATATAACACTAATATTTTACAATACCAACCAGCACAATATCTCATCTCACATCATACATAAGCTATATATAGATATACTAAATAGATAGATAGAAATTGGCTTCAACTATCATACTCATGATCATTCTCATTCTTCTAAATTGGAGGCCGATGGGGTGCTCCAATATCCAGAATCTATCATAACTTCCCCAATCCCTTCTTTGTCACTCTCATGCTTGTCATTCACATCATTTCCATCTTCCAATTGATGCATCTCTCTTTAATATCAGGTCGCCATGGTTGGTTCAACGGAACGTGACCGAGACCAATAAGTATTTCCTACATTACTTCAACTTTAGCTATTCCTTTGAGTCGTTATATCTCAACCTCCCATGGGTTTTGAAACGCTTCAGCTTTTTCCTCGAATATTTCCTCACCGTCTCCTTCCATTTCATCCCAGTTGATATAAGAACTAGATGATTCTTCTTGGCCAATAATATGTTCTCCTTCCATTTCCCAAATCACATTACTGTCTACGATACTATGGTCTGATATTATAGTTTCTAGCTCTTCCATAGGTTCGGATTCCTCCTCCGTAGGCTCGGATTCCTCCTTCATATGCTCTAATTTTGCTATGGGTTCCAATTCAAAACTGGTCAGATCTGTTATCCCTATTCCTTTCGAGGCTTATGCGGACTTATCATTACTAGATATAACGATCATTTTAGGAGTAGTAGGTGGTACGAGAATTCCCACCATTGGGTGATCGTCTTCGTCCCTTTTGGTATATGGGAAGCACTCCCTATTATTCCGTGGCTAAACATTGCTTAATGACTGCTTCGATGGTTCTTCCTCATCGCTTGAGAGGATAATGATTTGCTCGTAATGACTCGCCCTTGGAATACATTCTTCCATATGGTTTTTGGAAATATAAACGCAACAGCTTAGATATTGCGTTAAGCATTTCACTTGTTCTAACTCATTCTAATGTCAATTTATTAATATCGTATTTACTTAGGCATTTCCTAATATAAATGGCTTTAACCATATCCTTTTTAAGGGAAAAGATTTTTTCAAGCACTTGGTGTTATTTTTCCACCAAACCAACCTTTGGAAATAAATTGAGATTTCTATCAAAATGGTTTATCTCCTTCAAAATCCTTTTGAAATTCTTTGTGAAGAAAACATTCCAAATATACCGTTTGCAACTAAATTGGTCACAAACACCTAAGAATAGATTTTTTAAAGAAGTAAGTGAACAATAATAAAATTAAACTAAGAAAAGATTAAGCTAATAACAGATAAAAAAGAAATAATCAGAGACACGGAGATTTATAGTGGTTCGACGTTGTATGCCTACGTCCACTTTGAAGATTATCTTTTATTAATCACTTATAAATCCGATTACAGTAGTAGAGAATGGTTTAAACTTGATTACAATAGAATTTAGAATAATAAGAAGTGTAAAGATCGATCCTCATATTGACCCCATTAGGCCAGCATTTATAGGTGAAGGCGACCACCAATCTCTTTGGAATTTCGACTGAAGGACTAATCCACTGGGCCCACTAGAGGGATAGCTAGACCCAATTCCCAATGTGGAGGGATAGGTACCAATCCCTTCATTAGTAGATTTTTATGCTGCGATCCCTATGGTGGCTTCTCCATGCAAACATATGTTTAGCCTCTAATTTTCATGTCATTTGGACCACTGGAACTCATGTTATTGCCTAATATTCGATTTAATTTAACATGTCCACTGCTCTCTGTCGATCCCCTCCAAGGGATAGTTGCTGATCCCTTCAACTTTGTCCTTGTGACGTGCGATCCCTAGGGTAGGTTCCTTAGGGTCCATATACCTTGCCCTTTAAATTTCATATGCTTTGGAATTGTAAACCTTGAGATATTGATTTTAGTATACAAGAATGCACTTGGACTCGGATGCACGCCGACCCCTCTTAAGTAGAGCCTGCTGACTCCTCTCGATTGAGTATGCTGATCCCTTCTAATGAGCCAATCTATGCCGATCCCTTCCATTCATTGACCCATATTCCATGTTTTGAGCATCCTATTATACTTCCATCAAATCCATTCAATTTCGACTTTATATAATCATTTGTACTTGACTTCCGAACCCTATGATCATCATTCTAGAATCAACAGCTTTGATGGCAGTCGGATCTAACTCATGCAATTAGTTCAACATAGTCGGTCTTGAATGTTGATTAACACTTGCTCCCCAATGTATGTATTACGATTAACATGACGTGTTTTGAATCAGAACAAATTCGAATTGTCGAAAAGCGGCCCAATTAGCTTCCTGAAGGATTACTATTGTCAAGTCAATTTCTCAAGTTGTTCAATGTCTTATTGATTGTCGGGACGCTTGGTCGATTTTCAATAATAAAAATCTAGTGCTATATTCCACTAGTTGATATATATATAAGTCTGGTCCTGTGAGATTAATAAGCTTTTGTTATCGCATCTAGCCTCGAACAAGAAGATTCTAGGTTTTAACTTCAATTTCTATCGGTTTCAAAAGTTAAACTCTAGGGATACACTTTTTTGTTGTTGGCTCCAAAACGTGTTCGAACACTCACGTGTCCTTGCCAATTTTCATAGTAATTTGTATGTACATGCTTTCAATAATTTTTATGCCTATATTTATTCGCATACATACCTATAGCCAATCCCCATCATTCATTCTTTATTTTTTCTTTTCTTTTTTTAATTAATTTTTTTGAAACATTTATAGGGGTCGGCATGCATTATGCCAACCCCTCCTTTCCACTTCTCACTTCTACAAGGATCGACATACCTCTTGCCGATCCCTCTCCTTCTTCAAATGTCAGCACATGGACCAAATATATATAAATAGTACTCCAACTTCCCTTTACCTTTACTTGCTTTATTTTTTTTGTCATCCTCCAATTTTCCCACAACCGAAATCTCTCCAAAAAAATTTTAAAAAGAGAAGCCAACCTCTTCCCCTCCACTTAACCATTGCTCTAACCAAGTAATCCACTTTCCTACTTAATCTTAGACCATCATTCTAACTTGCAATCAAATTGTAGCCCAATTCTTGTCCCTTTTCATAGTTTACTTTCGATAAATTTATGTAAGCTTCCTTTTTCGCTTTTGATTTTAAGATGAGAGAATGGATTCTACTTCGTTAGTGATAGTTTTTTATGTGACGAAGTGGATGACTTAGGGAATAGGTTGTTTGGGGAAGACGAGGTGTGGGAAGGAGTAGTGCACAGCAGAATGATGAAGGAGGACGAAGAGGGAGCAGAGGAGGGATCGGTGTCGAAGGTTTGGGTATAGATCGACCCCTCATTTTTCGACAAGGGATTGGTAGTGTTTGTTAGGAGAGAGGGTTCGACCCTGTTGATTAAGGAGAGGGATCAGTGGGATTTGTAGAAAAAAAGGGGTCGATACTACTAGTTTGAGGAGAGGGGTCAGTTGAAAGGCTTTGGGATAGGGATCAGTATAAAGGGTTCGGCATGACTATAGGTATCGACATTACTATAGGGATAAGTATAAGGAACTTTTTAAACTTACAATTTGATCCAACTTTACTTGCTTGGACAATCGTCACTAATTCACCTTGGAAAACTTGGATATACATTGATGATGAATAATAAAAATTGCATACCCACTATTAAACTCAAGATTGGACAATCACATCCCTAGAACTTTCTACATATAATAAAGACTTGCATATGGACTTAAAAGGCAAACTTTACACTCTAACATGCTGATATTTGTTCCCAAAGCTTTCGCAACCAATCAATCTTCTTACCGACAGTGACAGTCAATGATGATGATTACTCTAGTCCAAACCCAAAGTTTCATCATTTACTTCTTCTGAATTTAAGCTTTTTATTTCTACTATACACTGCACTAGCTTACACTTAACATAGAGGGAACATATAAACTTTTCTAACCTCGATTATCTACTGAGTATTGCTAATATCGACTCCAGACACTCAGAGCATTTAGCTGGTATGTGTTCCGAACTGGCCATGCAACACATCGATCCTGAAGAAAAATCAAGTTCAACAACTATATCCAGCAAGCTTTCTCCCAGTCATTAAGTAGAATAGATGGAAGTTTCTGGCCTATCGGTTGACCTTTTCTTGGATGTTTTGGTCCTCCTAGTGGAGGATATAAATCCTTCTCCCGATGTAGTCGAAGTTGCCATTCTTCTAGATAATCCGATAGATTCTCAAGCCTCCTAAATTGGTGAGGCTGCCCTTCGCAGACTGTGTTCCATACATGAAATTTCATCTGTAGACGTGTTGGTTCCTTTAATAAATGACAGGTCTCACTTGTCCCCGGAGGGGTACATGGAGTGTAATAAATTTATGTGCTGAGATGGATGCTCACAGACCTTTAATTCATTTATGCGAGAGATGTTGAGATATTTAGAATAGCTCTCACTCAACTCCATCCGAACGGTTACGCCGTCCTACATGGAACCTTTCTGCTTTTTATGGGTATTCTATTTCGTCCGCCAACTCCCAAGGTCATAAGATTCATTTACAACTTTACATGGCGATCAAGAAGTCCTTCCTATGTTTTCCTTAAACATTCGCCTAATAGCTAAGTCTTAATAGTAGCTTGGAATAAACACTTTGTTTAAGCACGAGTGTTTCATTGTTCGATGTCCACCTGGCTTCATGAGGCGATGGTTGGAAGGATATAAGTGTTCCTTTCATTTCTTTCCTAAGTCCGCCAAGTCACATTTTCAAATCTATTAACATACTGGATTCTATTAGGTGTCTGCTACATTCTGAAGGCATTAATTTTTCAAGAGCGGTTGCTGCTATTCGCGCTACCACTATCAAAAAAAGGGATATCAAACTTCTTGTAACCAATGAGTTACTATCCTTATTCGGCATGTTGGAAGAGGGTCATAATATTAGGCTCCCTAGAAGTGTAGCATTGCCGAGAAGTGTCATAGAGCGAGAAACGTGATGCCTTCTGTAACAACCCTGAATTTTGAACAATTTAAAAATGAAAATATTTAATTAATTTTAAATATTTAAATGATGGTTTAAATTGAATTCTCAATATAACTATGAATTGGCGATTAAATTTTAGAATTTAATTTTTTTAAAGTTGAATAAAATTTGAATTCGACTTTGAAGTTAAAATAGAATATTGAATTTGTATTTTAAATTCAAAACTAATAACTTAGAAAAATAATTTGGATACAAGAATTATTGCTTATTTAAATTAATAAAGGATGGTTAGTTTTAATAACATTTTTCTTTAGCTTAAAATAAAAAGGAATAAAATTTTATCAATACAAAATACAAGTATAAAATCTAATTGTAAAACACGTTAATATAAATTTATGTTTGATGGTTGAACTGCAAAACGTTTGTATGTTTATTTAAGAAAAATAATTTACAAAACAAAATTGAATTCAAAAATAAAAATAAAAATATAATGATAATATGCCTTACTCTTTTTAACAGCCTTACTTTCATCACCTTGATCCATGCCGTTACATATGCTTAAACCCACGCCCTAAATCGTGCCCCACTGCAAAAACACGTCTTCCCTTTCCCTTATATTCATTCGAAACCCTACCCTTTCAAATCAAATAAAAAAAGGAAAGAAACGAAAATTAATGGCGGCCCTGTCTCTCTCGTCTTCCTCCTCGCTTCCAGAATTAGGGTTTCAATTCGTTTTCGCTTGACTTTGGGAGGCCACGGCTTCGGTTTTCTTGCTCAAGTTGTTGAACGTCTCTCGAGATACCTTTGGCTGCGACATCGTATTCGTTCTCTTCAAAAAAAGTTGAGTAATTTGTACTACTCACATCTAATTCAAACCAGTTCGACTTCGTCTGCTTATTTTGATTTCGTTGTTCGGCTTCGATTCGATTTTGTTCGTTGTTGATATTTCTCCGCTTTAAGTTGATTTTGGGGATGCTGATTTTGATTTTAGCTTGATTTGTTCAACCTATGTTGACATGGCTTCGGCCTCGAGTATTTTGTTGTTACCTTGGGTAAGAAGGGAATTGCTTATGATTTGCAATGTTGGTTTCTTCTGACTTTGGGTTATGTCTTCGCTACTTTAATTGCTCGGCATTGATTTTCTTTGTTCGAGTTGACACCAGAATTTGTTCATCCCTGTAGCTTGTATACTCCATTTGTTGTACCGCCTGTAGCACAGTGAACTAAGTATTATGCACCACTTGAATCTGCAATTGCATTTGGTTTGTTCTTTGTTGTAACTGGACCTGAACTTGTAGTCTTCATTAAATACTCGAGTCTGCATCCTCAGTTGAGTAATTTCCACTGTCTTCTTCGTACACATGAAATTCATTGATGTTTGTGCATTCACTTGAGACTGCATTTGGCAATGGTTCCTATGTCTGCACATCTGAAGTATTTACTGACCTTAGTTGTTGCATTGGTTTTGTTACTAGTCCTATTCATTTGGACTTTGTTGTCTCACTAACTCACCTGTAGTGTAGTTGAGCTGTACTGTGGCTTTTGGGTCGTGAGTATGATAGTTGCACTATCCAGTTTACAGTGCATACATGTTTTATCCTTGTTCTTATCACTCACATCTAATCCAAGTTTGATAGTTTCTGTCTTGTTTAAAACTGTGATTTTCACTGTTTGATTAAGTGATATTCTCGGCTTTGAATTCGTTGATTTTTGTTGACCTCAGTCACTTGTTCTTGTGGACTTTTGTTTGGTTGAAAATACTATGCTGCGGCCTTAACTGTAGTGCTGCAGTCTTCCACTTGAATTACATGCGGCCTTAACTGTATTCATTGTAGTACTAGCCTTATCTTCAATGTAACCATATGTAGGTTATGTTTGCATTGTATATCTGCACTGGGTTAACTTTGGGTTTCACTGGGTTCACTGTTGTACTTCACTGCACTTGATTGTGATGTTGTTACCAGACTTGAGTTGTACCCTTTTTCATGTTTTCTGGCCTACCTGCCTGTGCAGTTGCATTCTAGTCATGATAGCATTATGCATTCTTTAATGCTGTTTTGATTTGTTGAAGTTTTGCATATGAGATCTTTTGATGCAGTCTCGTGTACTTGTGGTGGCTGCGTTATTGTTGCAGTTGCCCTTGTGCACTAATACTGGCTGCCCTATTTAATTTGGGAACTTTTATGTTGTTTTGAGTTCTTTGTGCAGTCCTACCTTGTATTTACAGTGTTTGTTGCATCGTGATCTTGTGGTGGCTGTGTTATTGTTGCAGTTGCCCTTGTGTCCAAGTAATGGGGTTGTAGTTCATTTTTTTTATGAAAATTTTGCACTTGTTGAAATGTGCAGTAATCAGTTGTTTGGAAACTTGGTTCTTGAGTTACTTGAGTATATGCAAAACAATTGCATTTCGACCTTGCCTTGTTGCATGGGTTTTGGTATTGCAGCTGTGTTGAGTCACTGACTTGACCTCTGCAGCTTCGATTTCTGTTAGTTTTTACTGTTGTGATGATTTCTATTTCATTACGGTAGTGGCGAGGCAGTGCACGCAAGACTGAACTGCAGCCACACGAAGTTAACATTTTAAAAATGTGGCGAGGCCGTATACGCGTGTGTGTACTGCAGCCCTACCAAATCTAATGTTTTAAATGATGTTTTCTTTTTGATGAAAATTGTTTTATGTTGACAATTCAATATATTTTGAACCGATTTTGATGATTTTGTTGTTAATTGCCGTTTAGGCAGATTTTGATTGTTTTCTAAATTATCTTCATCAATAATCCCTTCATCTATCCTCATTGATAATTTGAATCTACTGAGTTATTGTTTAACACCGTTAAGTGTTATATTTACCGTTATCCGATTTCTTGTTAAAGGATCAGATAGGTGAATTTATCTTTGACTGTCGTCTAATTGCTATTTAATTATTATTGCCTCTATGTACTAATAACTGAGTTTGAATTAGACTGACCTGTGTATTATTTTCTTTTGAATATAATACTCGGGTCAGACCGAGTAATTTTACAGCTTGAAGATTTTCAGGCCGCGAAGTTAGAGAGAGTTGGGGAAATTGCTTCACTTTAGCTTTTCGAAGAATTCTTGTACTTAAAAGAAATATTCTGCTGGATAAAAATTTTGCATTGTACAAACTCTGATATATGTATTAAAATTCATTTATGTAAAATATTATGATTATTCTGTGATTCTGTGGCTGTTTCTGTTTAAACTCTATAAACTGAATAACAATCCGTCATTTTGAACGTCTCAAGTTGGTTTAATTACCGACTGGGGGCGGTCAGAGCGGCGGGTCGTTACAAAAGTGGTATCAGAGCTTTGGTTTACACAAAGTTCAGTTTATGATGTTTAATATGAATAGTTACTAGGATCACTTTAAAGAAAAATGTTTTCAAATCTAAATAAGTATGAAAATTGTTTTCTTTGAAAAATAAAAGGTATTTTGAAAATTAGAATCATTTTCGAAAATTCCCCTTTCTAATTTTAGGTTTGCGATAGTTTCTCATTCGAAAATCCATTATCGAATTACTGAGATTTATGAAAAATAAAATATAAGTGAAGTGAATTAATAAATTAGTTTAAATTGGTTTGAATCAAATATTGTGAATATCTACAAAATAATAATTGTGAAATAAAATGATATTTCAATTTAGTTATAGCCAAGAGGATAATTAAACTATAACTTGGGAATTTGATTCTGAATCCTTTTGAAAAATTAATTTCAAATGTTTTGAAAAACGATTTAGTGAATAAATGGATTATAAGTATTTAACTTATAATATGGACTTTTGGTATATAATGGAGTTATATAAATTGAGTTGAATTAATAAAGGAGATTTATAAATCGAAGTTTATAAATAGAAATGGAATTTGTAAAGATTGTTTATAAATTCGAAACCAATTGAATTTGATAAATGAAAAATAGAAGTTATTAAAGGAGTTATATCCACGATTTTGGACAGTGGGTAATCCTTTAAAAATAAAAATAAGTTGTAGAAATGATGAAATTGGTTGACAAAGCATATTCACGATTTTGAACAGTGAATATATTATTGAATAAAATAGATATGTTTTAGGGAAGTGATATTATGAAATGAGGTTAATGTGGAAATATAAATTTAATGGAACCAAGTTGATGAATGGCTTACTAAAGAACTGACTGATTATTTTTTTGGAATAGAAAGCGAATGCAAAGTTCAAATGAGATTTAGATTTCAAATTTGAAGTTGTCAACATGATAATCCATTATAGGTTTAATAAATTCAGTGATGAATTTGAAATTAAACGTGCGGAAAATTAAGTTAAGTGAAAAACTTAATATTGAAAAGTTTGAAATCGGTTTAAAATTAATATTGTGAAAAGTATGAGGAATTCAAACTATGAATTAAGTTGAAGTTGAAGTTGAAAAAGTTAATGGTTTTAAAGATGTTTTAAAATGCATTAAGTATCGAATACATAGATTTCAACATTCATTGTTAAAAAAGGCGTTTTCGAGAAATAAGGAAATGGTAGACTATAACACTGTTGTTATAGTAAATGGTTCCGAAAGGAAATGTTGTTTATAGTATTGGGATTTATATATCTATCTTAAATTTCGAATCCCTATACTAGTGATTTTGAGTTGTAGTGACGATGTTTTATGCAACATTCGTTTTGACTCAAATAAATGTGTTTAAAAGAACGCTTTCCTTAAAGAATGGAATATATACTTAATTTTGATTCAAGTAATTGAATATTTTCCAAGTGTTGAAAATAAATGAACTTGTGAATTACTTATTAAATAAGTAAGGAAATGTTTTCCAATATGAAATGAAAGATTTGAAATTTTATCTTTTAAAGATAAATTGAAAAAAATGAATATTTGAAATTTGTTTCAAATGGTTAAGTTGGAAAATTATATATCTTGTAAAGATATTTTTGGGAAATTTGAACGATCAGTTCAACTTGAATATTTTCCAAAAAGATTGAATCTTGAGTTAAATTGAGTTTAACTTCGACATCAAAAACAATATAAGTTGAGCTTTGAATTTTGGATAGTCGATTTGGATTGTATGTCTAGTATTGTGAATTGATGACATAGCAATTGATCTCTATTAAATATATATCTGTTGGTGGCGGAGAATTTATTCTTTTAGCTTAACACCCTTCTCTGAGACGTACGAGCTTAGAGGTTATATATCGATAGACACCAATTATATGTTGAGAATTGACGATGTAACGTGAAATCCAAATCGAATGTGAAGTCGATAATGAATTGGATTATGAATGTGAATTGGGTTTGAGATAACCTTAAATTTTCAAATTGATTTAGAGGAAAATTTTAAACGAGATGGAAAATTTAGAAATCCTCTATTTGTTAGGATGTGAATTGAGTTTTCGTAACTTATATATGTGAATGTAATAATTCGAAAACCATCAGTTTGGAAAGTCATTATTATGAAAAGTCCTATGCAAGTTTACATAGGTATGATATGTACGAAATGTGAAATGAAGTACTATATGTATATGACATATGTTTTCTAAAAACTGAGGATATGGAAATGTACCTTCCATTTATTATTGGTGAAGGTGATTGGAACTCGGTGGAGTGTCCATTGGAAATCGTAGCTACGTAGAATTTCCATTAGTGGAATGTCCATTGGGACTGACTGGAATCCCCCACGATGGATCATCGTGTTTGGGATTATGTGAATTGATGCTGGCGTAATTCGTGGGGCGTGATGCCTACAGTTACAAGCGATTCCACTGGGATAGTGGCGCAACCGCCGTGTAAACTGCGATCTAGAGGTCGAAGCGTAATTTGAGGGGCGAGATGCCTACGGCCACGAGCGATTCTACTGGGATAGTAGCGTAACCGCCGTGTGGACCGCGATCTAAGGCGAAAACCATGGCGAAATTCAAGAGAGATGTGAAATCTACAGTTACAAGCGATTCTACTGGGATAGTAGCGCAACCGCCGGGTAAACTGTGATCCATGGGCGAACGTGCTTTCCATATCCATTTTTAAAAGAATTTTTAAAAAAGTATTTTCACTGGAAGTTGAAGCAAGTATATTTAGTACTTGGAGATTTTTAGACCTGCGCCTGGCCAGCGTATGCCTAAAGTCTGTAAGAACGACGATGGACTTGTTAAACTTTGAGTTAGCAAGTATTTTCAAACTTTGAATAGCAAATCAATAGTCTGAAATTAGAATTACATAATTCCAACCTAATGAACTAAGGAAGAAGATCTTTAAAATATCTTGAAAGCACACAGCTTTGGAAAAGATATGATATGTAAATATCTAGCATGAATAATTTCAAGTTTAAAAATCTGAGTTTGGTAAGTCGAAAATTTTGGTAAAAGACTTTTGCGTCTTGATTATAGAAATCGATGAATAAAGCTTGTGAGATAAAACAAAAGGAATAAATCCTGTATTTGTTTATGAGTTAGAACTTGGTAAAAAATTGTGTAGGGTATAAATATCGGTGAGAATTTAGCAATCATTTTTCCTAACTTATAATTTCGGGACGAAATTCTTTAAGGAGGGAAGATTGTAACAACCCTGAATTTTGAACAATTTAAAAATGAAAATATTTAATTAATTTTAAATATTTAAATGATGGTTTAAATTGAATTCCCAATATAACTACGAATTGGCGATTAAATTTTAGAATTTAATTTATTTAAAGTTGAATAAAATTTGAATTCGACTTTGAAGTTAAAATAGAATATTGAATTTGTATTTTAAATTCAAAACTGATAACTTAGAAAAATAATTTGGATACAAGAATTATTGCTTATTTAAATTAATAAAGGATGGTTAGTTTTAATAACATTTTTCTTTAGCTTAAAATAAAAAGGAATAAAATTTTATCAATACAAAATACAAGTATAAAATCTAATTGTAAAACACGTTAATATAAATTTATGTTTGATGGTTGAACTGCAAAACGTTTATATGTTTATTTAAGAAAAATAATTTACAAAACAAAATTGAATTCAAAAATAAAAATATAATGATAATATGCCTTACTCTTTTTAACAGCCTTACTTTCATCACCTTGATCCACGCCGTTACATATGCTTAAACCCACGCCCTAAATCGTGCCCCTCTGCAAAAACACGTCTTCCCTTTCCCTTATATTCATTCGAAACCCTACCCTTTCAAATCAGATTAAAAAAAAAGGAAAGAAACAAAAATTAATGGCGGCCCTGTCTCTCTTGTCTTCCTCCTCGCTTCCAGAATTAGGGTTTCAATTCGTTTTCGCTTGACTTTGGGAGGCCACGGCTTCGGTTTTCTTGCTCAAGTTGTTGAACGTCTCTCGAGATACCTTTGGCTGCGACATCGTATTCGTTCTCTTCGAAAAAAAGGTGAGTAATTTGTACTACTCACATCTAGTTCAAACCAGTTCGTCTTTGTCTGCTTATTTTGATTTCGTTGTTCGGCTTCGATTCGATTTTGTTCGTTGTTGATATTTCTCCGCTTTAAGTTGATTTTGGGGCTGCTGATTTTGATTTTAGCTTGATTTGTTCAACCTATGTTGACATGGCTTCGGCCTCGAGTATTTTGCTGTTACCCTGGGTAAGAAGGGAAAGTGCTTATGATTTGCAATGTTGGTTTCTTCTGACTTTGGGTTATGTCTTCGCTACTTTAATTGCTCGGCATTGATTTTCTTTGTTCGAGTTGACACCAGAATTTGTTCATCCCTGTAGCTTGTATACTCCATTTGTTGTACCGCCTGTAGCACAGTGAACTAAGTATTATGCAACACTTGAATCTGCAATTGCATTTGGTTTGTTCTTTGTTGTAACTGGACATGAACTTGTAGTCTTCATTAAATACTCGAGTCTGCATCCTCAGTTGAGTAATTTCCACTGTCTTCTTCGTACACATGAAATTCATTGATGTTTGTGCATTCACTTGAGACTGCATTTGGCAATGGTTCCTGTGTCTGCACATCTGAAGTATTTACTGACCTTAGTTGTTGCATTGGTTTTGTTACTAGTCCTATTCATTTGGACTTTGTTGTCTCACTAACTCACCTGTAGTGTAGTTGAGCTGTACTGTGGCTTTTGGGTCGTGAGTATGATAGTTGCACTATCCAGTTTACAGTGCATACATGTTTTATCCTTGTTCTTATCACTCACATCTAATCCAAATTTGATAGTTTCTGTCTTGTTTAAAACTGTGATTTTCACTGTTTGATTAAGTGATATTCTCGGCTTTGAATTCGTTGATTTTTGTTGACTTCAGTCACTTGTTCTTGTGGACTTTTGTTTGGTTGAAAATACTATGCTGCGGCCTTAACTGTAGTGCTGCAGTCTTCCACTTGAATTACATGCGGCCTTAACTGTATTCATTGTAGTACTAGCCTTATCTTCACTGTAACCATATGTAGGTTATGTTTGCATTGTATATCTGCACTGGGTTAACTTTGGGTTTCACTGGGTTCACTGTTGTACTTCACTGCACTTGATTGTGATGTTGTTACCAGACTTGAGTTGTACCCTTTTTCATGTTTTCTGGCCTACCTGCCTGTGCAGTTGCATTCTAGTCATGATAGCATTATGCATTCTTTAATGTTGTTTTGATTTGTTGAAGTTTTGCATATGAGATCTTTTGATGCAGTCTCGTGTACTTGTGGTGGCTGCGTTATTGTTGCAGTTACCCTTGTGCACTAATACTGGCTGCCCTATTTAATTTGGGAACTTTTATGTTGTTTTAAGTTCTTTGTGCAGTCCTACCTTGTATTTACAGTGTTTGTTGCATCGTGATCTTGTGGTGGCTGCATTATTGTTGCAGTTGCCCTTGTGTCCAAGTAATGGGGTTGCAGTTCATTTTTTTTATGAAAATTTTGCACTTGTTGAAATGTGCAGTAATCAGTTGTTTGGAAACTTGGTTCTTGAGTAACTTGAGTATATGCAAAACAATTGCATTTTGACCTTGTCTTGTTGCATGGGTTTTGGTATTGCAGCTGTGTTGAGTCACTGACTTGACCTCTATAGCTTCGATTTCTGTTAGTTTTTACTGTTGTGATGATTTCTATTTCATTACGGTAGTGGCGAGGCAGTGCACGCAAGCGTGAACTGCAGCCACACGAAGTTAACATTTTAAAAATGTGGCGAGGCCGTATACGCGTGTGTGTACTGCAGCCCTACCAAATCTAATGTTTTAAATGATGTTTTCTTTTTGATGAAAATTGTTTTATGTTGACAATTCAATATATTTTGAACCGATTTTGATGATTTTGTTGTTAATTGCCGTTTAGGCAGATTTTGATTGTTTTCTAAATTATCTTCATCAATAATCCCTTCATCTATCCTCATTGATAATTTGAATCTACTGAGTTATTGTTTAACTCCGTTAAGTGTTATATTTACCGTTATCTGATTTCTTGTTAAAGGATCGGATAGGTGAATTTATCTTTGACCGTCGTCTAATTGCTATTTAATTGTTATTGCCTCTATGCACTAATAACTGAGTTTGAATTAGACTGACCTGTGTATTATTTTCTTTTGAATATAATACTCGGGTCAGACCGAGTAATTTTACAGCTTGAAGATTTTCAGGCCGCGAAGTTAGAGAGAGTTGGGGAAATTGCTTCACTTTAGCTTTTCGAAGAATTCTTGTACTTAAAAGAAATATTCCGCTGGATAAAATTTAATGCATTGTACAAACTCTGATATATGTATTAAAATTCATTTATGTAAAATATTATGATTATTCTGTGATTCTGTGGCTGTTTCTGTTTATACTCTATAAACTGAATAACAATCCGTCATTTTGAACGTCTCAAGTTGGTTTAATTACCGACTGGGGGCGGTCAGAGCGGCGGGTCGTTACACCTTCAATCCTATCATGCCCTCAGCCGAGGGGACTCGGGATGACATTAAAGAAGGTGAGATTAGGGATTCCCAGGCTAATAAACCTGGTGATGCTGATGTAGGCCCAGACAAGGCACCTGTAGCCGAACCGCCACAAGGCACGCAATGTCAAACACCAACCAAGAGAAAGAAAAACTAGCATATAAACTTCATAGAAGAAAAACTAGCATATAAACTTCATAGAAGAAAAACTACCACAAATCTAGAATTCATCATCACTCCTATTGAAGAAGAATCATCTTCCAACACTTGGAAAGTTCACTTAAGGGATTTTCAAATCTCTAAATTTCCGATGATATTATGACTTATGACTTTCCAAATATCAATATTGAAGGGCCCAATTCTTCTACTAGGAGCAGTGAAGGCATTCATCCTACTAACGAAGGTGAGAGAATGCCCATAAGCAAGGCTACAGTCACTGGTCCGTCGGGGGTAACAATAGGACACTCGACGACCATGTGCACTTCACTACATGCTCTTCATTAATCCTTTGCAAAATAGTTGCTCACATGTTCTCATTTTGATCTTTACAGGTCTAATGACTTAGTCCCGGGCCTTCGATCGCTTAAGAGGTTCTTTAACATATTATCGATCTAGTCGCGACTCAAAGTCTGGCAGGCGCAGTGAGAAAGATGATAGACAAGAACGAAGCTATCATTCAAGGGAATCCACCTTTTCTAAGCACAAGTCCTAGTCTTAGACATCTCACTAGGGAGATTAACATGATTTTCCTATGTATAACGGAGACTAGCCTCCCTTCCACAGCCCTCAAATTTCCACATCATATGAGCAACACTTTGGTTCTTATACTCTAAGCAGTTTCGCGACCGTAGATCGAGCAAGCATCCAATTGCCACTTCCAATCCATCCTTGCCGGTCGCTGCTTCTGGCACTTCCACAGCTGAGAAATTGGTCAAGCTTAATGCCTCTTTTCTGAAAATATTTTTTATGGGCTTAAATTCCTTCCCATAGCACATATGATCCTAAGGCATGCCAAAGCAAGTTTTCTCATGTGTGTTAATGACGTGTTCGTGTAGCATGAATCGTTTCAGCACTTGGCAGAAAAAATCCATGAAGTGTAGATCGAACGACAATATGGAATAGGTCGTCTCAAGCTAGAGGAAAATACATGATAAAGACATAATTAAACACCAAGATGACGAACTATCGAAATTGATAGCAAAAATTGCCGAGGCAGAGAAAATTGACAAGGAAACGTCAGTAGTGAGCCATTTAGAAGCTTCCCGTAAGAAAGAACTCAATGATGCCTTCAATCGCAGCAGGGCACTTGCTCTGGAAAAATATTCCTTGCAAAAGGAAAAGGATATCTTGGCCCACCGTGTCAAGGAGATCGAGAAGCTTCTCAAGAAAGAATGGGAAGAGAAAATTAAGGCTCGGGAAGAATCGTAAAGCTATTGCGAAGAGACTATCAAAGCCAGGAGCCTAAAAATTAAACTTGATGAAAAATTCGCTATAATAGAAGATCTTAAAGAGGAGGCACGAGAGGAAGGCTGCAAGGAGATGATAGGAGAAATTGAAACCTGAGAACAAGAAGCTAAAGAGTCCAGTCGAAATGAAATCAAGGACTTGTTTGATCCATTGATCATTAAATATAATGTCAAAATCCTCATCCACCGCGACTTGAGTTTTCTCGGCGAAGGTTATCTCGAATCACTTGCTAAATCCTAGAAGGACATCATTGAGATGAAAAGGAGGGAGTTGGGTGGAGCTGAATTTGACAAAGAAAAATTAGTGCAAGAGATCTCTATGGAAACAAACCCCTAGATCTGGCTGTTGTGAGACTCTGATACTTTGATGTTTCTGCGCCTTCTGACAAAGGAAAACATATTGTTGAATCCTCTATGGCCAATCCTAAGGATCCCTTTTCTTCCCAAGTGGCTAGAGCATCGGTTTCCTTCAGCACATAGCTGGACATAGGCTATGATCCAGATAATCTTGGTTATTAATCCAAAGCCTTGTCCCCTCTTTTGGAAGGGGACACCCCAGCTACCACCGAGAACTAGCAGAATACATGTTTCCACTTTACTCTCCAATTTATGAGTAGGAACCGCAATGGGGTGGGTTGGGGAGGGTTTCTAGTGCCCCATACCCATCTCGGATTTTTTAGACCTCGCCCCAGACCCGCCCCGTAGACCCGGTGCGGGTCTGGAATTTCGCCCCGTACCCGGGACCCGTACAGGTCAGGGTAGACCCGACCCGCCCCAAGAACTGATGAGTCTCATGTATTGATTCAAAATTGTGTACCAACTTACATATATTTATTTGTTTATACTCATTATCACCAAATAATACATGAAATACAAATAACAATGTGTCTAAGGAAAGTTAGTAAAAACGATGTGTACAATAACAATTCAAAAAAAAATGTTATTGTACAATTATCAATGACGCAACTTAATACTCTAATTTTTTATATAGATTATTTATTGGAACATTTTAATATCCATGCTAGAATCACTTATATCTAAGAAGATTAATAAATAATTATAGTAATAAAGCAGTTTCATGAGATGTTAGTAGTGCGGGGCGGGTTGGGGCGGGTCAACCGAGCCCCGACACGACCCTAGACCCGAAGCACTTAAGAACGGGTCATGGGTCTACCCGCCCCAATGACCCAATGGGGCGGGTCTGGACGGACCAAAATAGGGGTGGGTTGACCGGGTTTGGACCCTAGACCCGCCCCATTGCCATCCCTATTTATGAGAAGTTTTGTTCTTCGCGCCTAATGATTTCAGGCTTATCTCCCTGTTTTAAAAAAATTTGTAAGTCTTCCGAGTGCCGGTCAAACTCCTAAAATCAATGCTGCTATGGAGCAACAAGAGAAACTAGCATAAATTCTGGCGGCCACTGATGTACCGATGCTCAATGCTCAAGTCATTAAAGCTTTTGATGATGATAATGTTGGGATCCGCTCCCAGTGGATGAATTTGATGATGTTGTGATTACCGAGGCCTCCGAACGTATTGACGAGATTAGCTAGTAAGAGCGTACAAGAAGCAGGAGTTGTTGAAGAGAAAGGTTAATGTTGAGCCTGTCAATGTGGACATTAACGATCCACACCTTGTGCCACTATAAGTTATTCCACCTGGCAGGTTGATTCCTAATGAATTCCCTCCTACCTTTGTAAGCTCTCCTGTAAAAGGTCGCAAAGAATCCAGGAAGAGAAACATCAGGGGCTCAAATGGCACCACTCCCAGAAAATCCAAAAAAGAGAGGAGGTCGAAGATATAGCCGTCACTTCAGCTTGATGTGTACATAGTTTGCATAGCTGTTTTTTCATTATTTCTTTTATTAGTTGTGGTTGTTGGGATATTATTCTCGGTTTTTTGAAATAACTTGTACCGCAATCTTGAAATCTATCATGTGAATGAAAGTTTTTGTTTTCTGTTGAGCTTTCATGTGAATTTCTATCTAAATAGTTGAACTATTACTTACCACTTAATGTACTTGTAATTCTTTGTTCATTAATTCTGGTAACAATCCACTACCTCTATCCCAAGGGCTCCATGTGATCATGGCCTTGCATCGTATCAAACTCTAGGCTCGAGCCTTAGTGTTAAGCCATCGAATTTAGCGATTTTTGAGTAACTATACTCCTGCCCCTAGTCTTAGATTAGCGAGGTTAGACGTTGGATGGTCGAACTCCATCCTTAGCAAGTTTATACTCCTCCTGTCGGTTTCAGGCTGAGTTCATGGAATAGTGAATGGTTGAACCTTATTCAGCTATTTGTTTATGCTCATATTCGCACTTTGGGGATAAGAGTTAGTTGTTGGGTGGTCGAATCGCACCCAACTTGTGTTTATTCTCTAGTCCGCACTCTAGGGACTTAGAATTGATTCGCTGGTGGTCGATTCAAACCCAATTTACATTTATACTCTTGTCTGCAATCTAGAGACTTAGATTTATTTCTCGTTTGGCCAATTCACACCTAATTTATGTTTATATTCTGGTCCGCACTCTTAGGACTTAAAATTATTTCGTGGGTGGTCGATTTACACATGATTTACGTTTATTCTTCGGTCCACACTCTGTGGACTTCAAGTTATTTCGAAGAGCAATTGAATCGTACTCTCGTTAATTGATTGATTTGCCCCCCAGGTATGGGGTTTGATTTAGTGAGCGATCGACCATGTCACTGTCACTCTCATTCTACTTTAGTTCCACAGTATGACAAGATTTATTCGAGCATCAGATAATTGAGCCACTTTTTTCCTTGTGTATCTCATCTGTTGGATTATGAGTGGTAGTTATCAAATGAACTAGTGGACCAAGCTCATCTTGTTTAGTCCCGTGGGGAACTAGTGTAATCGATTAATTTCAAACTATGGGAGCCTGTTCATACATATTGATATCAATCAGTTTCTCCGTGTAACTAATACATAATGTTATAGCAAACATAAATATAAGGGAAGTCTGAAACTTTAATCGTTAAATGGAAAGGAATAACATAAGTGGTCTTATTACACATCTGGAAAATCAAATTCTAAAGAAAATTCTGAAAGCAAATACAACTGAAATGAAAAAGAAATGAACTAAGTGAAATAGCATCATAGATGCTCGCTATTCCACGCCTTTAGAAGTGTGATGCCATCGATAGCTGCTAGCTTGAAAGTTCCCTTTCCAAGCCTCTGTTCAATGACATATGGTCCTTCCCAGATTGGATTCATGTGCAATTGGGTTGGAAAATCCCATTTCAGGACGAGATTGACAATTTGAATGGTTCTAGGTTGGACTTTATATGGTAATACCAGGCGACTCGGTGTCGATGCATAGTTGCCCTTAGTTCGGCTTTCTTGTGCTTCTCATCTATAAAATCGAGAGACTCTAAGGGAATATCTTTATTCATTTTGGGATCGTAGTAAGTCGCTTGATGAGAAGGAACTTCAGGCTCAATAGGAATGGAGGCTTCGAAACCGTAAGCAAGAGTGAATGGAGTACAGCTAGTCATGGACTTATAGGTCGTCCCGTAAGCCCATGTGCTGTAGGGAGTTCATCAACCTATATGCCTATAGCCTTCTGCAAATGCTTCTTCAAAATGGACTTTATAATTTTGTTCATAGCTTCAACCTGTCCATTTGCCTGAGGATGAGCGACCGCAGCAAATCTCTTTTTAATACGATACTTCTGACAAAAGTCTTTGAATGCAAAACCATCGAATTGAGTTCCATTATCTGTTATAATAGCTCAAGGTCGACCGAAATGACGTATGATGTTTTGGAAAATAAATTTGATTACTTTCTTGGTTGTGATCATGGCTAAAGGTTTTGCTTCAGCCCATCTGGTGAAGTAATCAGCTGCAACGATAGCGTACTTTGCCCCACCTTTAGAGATCGGTAAGGAACTGCTAATGTCTATACCACACATGGAAAATGGCAATGGGCTAACCATTCGTGTGATTTCTATTGGTTTAGCTCATGGAACTTCTGCATATATCTGGCACTTATCACATCGTCTTACATAGTCATTGGCATCTCAATTTATGGTTGGCCACCGTAATAGAGTATTTTCTTGCCAGAGTCTGCCCTCCATTTTGATCGCCACATTTCCCTTCATGGACTTCTTTTATAACACTCTTTATCTCATCATGAGTGACACACCGGAGTAGGGGACTGAAAAACCTTTTTTTGTACACAATTCCTTTTACATGACATACCGCGAAGCTTTACGAAGGAAGTGTCTTTACATTTTTTTAATTTGGTAGAACTCCATGTGACAAATAGTCTTTGATTGGAGTCATCCATGATTCCCTCTTCGGCTCTGCTTCCAATGTCTAGTCAATTTCTATCATGTTTATATTTGGGGAATTTAATACTTTGACCATAACCAAGCTCATTAGCTGTCGGTCGCCGATGCTAGCAAATTTTCCAATAAATCAGCCTCTCTATTTCGATCTCGTGGAATATTTGAATGTCATAGTACTCAAATTCTACCAACAACTCTTGGACTTCTGGAAGCTATGGGGGAATCCATTGTCCCTTAGCCTAATAATCTCCCCCTATTTGGTACACTACCAAAAGTGAATAGCAAAATATTTCAAGAGATTTTATTCCAAATTCTTTGGAAAGTTTAAATCCAGCAATCATAGCTTCATACTCAGCTTCGTTTTTTGTAATTGAGAAATCAAACTTCAAAGCATAACAAACTGACCAATCTTCAGGAGTTACAAGCACAATTCCAGCTCCAAAACAATGATAATTAGACGCTCCATCAATATACAATTTCCACTGTATGGCAGGGATTTTGCTGCCTTTTGGAGAATCATCCTACGCGGTAAACTCTACTATAAAATCTGCCAGTGCTTAGGGGAGATAAGTAATATCTAATTGATTGAGCTCGATATTCCACTTGATTAACGTTCTAAATGTCTTAGGTCACTATAGGACCTGTCGTAACAGTTGGTTGGTGTAAACATAGGTCTAGAGTGCCTGGAAGTATGGACAAAGATTTCGTGATGCAATCAGCAAGTAGTGTGCCAGTTTCTCTATTTTTGAATAGTTACTTTCAGCTCCCTTCAAATGTTTGCTGACATAATACACCGGCCTCTGGATCCGATCCTCCTCGCAAAGTAGTGCGACACTTATAGCATGTGCCGATACGGCCCAATAAATGTACAAATCTTTTGATCTACCAGCTTTTACATGATAGGGCTTTCTCCAAATTATTCAACAAAGCATGATAGCGTCTTTACAAACCTGCATCAATTTGAAGTTTCCTTTTCCTTTCTTAATCAAATCAAAGAAAGGAATGCATTTGTCGGTAGCTTTGGAAATAAATCAGATTAAGGCGGAAACTTTCCCGTTTAGACTCTCACTTGTTTAATAGTCCTTAGCGCTTGGATATCACAGATAGCCCAAACCTTCTCAGGATTTGCTTCTATTACGCGGGCATTAGTAATAAAGCCCAAGAAATTCCCTAATGCAACACTAAAAGAACACTTCAAAGGATTGAATTTCATCTTGTAATGTCAGAGGATGTAGAACATTTCCGTCAAGTCTTTAATGTGGTTGCTTGATCATCGTGACTTCACGAGCTTATCATCCACATACACTTCCATCATTTTTCCAATCTGATCTTTAAACATCATGTGGACTAAGCATTAATAAGTTACTCCCTCATTCTTTAATCTAAATGGCATTACTACATAACAGCGTAGTCCAACATCCGTAATGAAACTGGTGTGCTCCAGATCGGGAAGATGCATCGGGATTTGATTATATCCCGAGTATGCATCCATAAAATATAGCAATTCGTGTCCCACGGTTGAATCCACCAACTGGTCGATCCTTAGAAGGGGAAAACTGACTTTTGGACAAACCTGGTTCAGATCTGAATAATCAACGCATGTTCTCCATTTCCCTTTTTTTCACAAGTACAAGATTGGATATCCATTTAGGGTAAAAGGCGTTGTGGATAAGCCCATTGTATTTTAGTCTATCCACCTCCTCTTTAATAGCGACAAATCTTTCTAGATCCATACCGCGTCTTTTTTGCTTCACCAGGACATGCCTTAGGTCGATATTCAATGCATGGCTTCCAGTGGCAGGCGACATTCGACACATGTTAGAGTGAGTCCAAGTGAACACGTCTAGATTCGCTCGGAGAAAACCAACAAGTCCTTTCATCATCACGGGGTTGAGCTGTGATCCAATCTCTAGGACTCGTGATGGTAGTCGTGACTGACCGTGATATCAGTTGTCCTCAGCCGACGCAGCCTTGGTCTCTTTGGGCTCATCTTTATCATCTCTTGGATCTATATCTCTATAGTACAGACTGTGGCGCCTGCGCTAAGGAGAGACGCTAGTTTTCAATATTCGGTAGCTTAGATACAGACACTCTCATCCACATGCTTACTTTTTCTTTACGCTGAGCATGCCTCAACTCAGTTACATAACAGACACGTCCAGTGCCTGATTACCATGAACAACTCCAACATCATTATCTGTCAGAAACTTCAAATTCAAACACCATAGGGCAAGACTTGCTTGAATTCGACTAGGGCCGGTCGACGTAGAAAAAACGTTGTATGGAGAGTCAACATCCATAAAAAATGGAAAGATCCGCACTCTCCTTCGTTCACTTTCTCCCAACTCTATAGGTAGTTCCACATAACCAATAGCTTCAGTCGCAACGCCGTTAAAACCATGTATACGAGCTTTAGAGGACTTTAAATCTTTGGCATCCATCCTCATTTGGTCATAAGCTTTTTTGAAGATTATATTTACTGAACTTCCACAATAAATCAATAACCTTCTCAACAAAGCAGGGCCAATCATGGCCAAGATGTACATTAGGTCGATTGTCAGAGCCTCTACCTTATCTTCATCTTTACTCCTAAACACAATATCATCTGCCATTGTACATTAATGTTTTGTCGGAGTTCCATCTTTCGTATTCGAACAGCATTCAATATCCACATGCCTAATCATGCTAGCATAGCGCTTCATCTCTTGTCAACTCTTATCTGCTGGGTGCGGTCCTTCGACTATCGTATTTATCACCAGTCTTCCACTAGTCCGCACAGACTCCTTATCCCTATGTAGCGCCTGTCCTCGGTTGGGGTCAGATGTCCCCTACCCGCCATTTTGTGGGGCTTTCACAAACTGTTGTAATTTCCTTTCTCGAATCAGCTTTTCTATAACATTTTGGAGATGCCTGCATTCATTTATATTGTGTCCATAGCACGCATGAAACCGATATTATTTCCCAGTCTGTTTCTACTTCTCTATTGGTTTCTTTGGAGGCAACTTCCTACACTACATGGTATTGCAAGTAATTAGATAAATATTCTCCAAGGACCTATTCAACGGCGTGTAAGTATTATACATCGGAGTCCAAAGCTTCCCTCGTCCACAATCCCTCTTTCGTTCATGATTCCTATCTCTGCCTCCCTTTTGATGATTTAGTTTATTCTAGACATTCACTTGGACATTTCCATAACTGTCATAAGACTGTTTTATTGCAATGTTACTATGTAACCCTTTTCCACTTGGTCCCACAACATTCTTTTTCGTGAAGGACATGGCTTTCTCCTTTCTCAAATACTGAGCCGCCTTTGCGTAAAAGTGCTCCAACGTTGCGGGCGGCTTACCGGCTAAGCAATCACCAAACTCAGACTCTGGACCAATCCTTCTCGTCGTAGCCATGAGTATCGCATGGTCATTCAGATTACTAACCTCTGTAACAACTAAATGAAAACTCATCAAATTATCTTTCAATGACTCTCCGAGAGCCTGAATCATGCTAGAAAGGGACATCGCATCTTTGGGACGAGTCGCATGCATCCTGAACTGCTCCACAAACTTGGTTGCTAAACCATCGAATCTAGAAATTGATCATGGGAGTAGCCTTGTGACCCACATCGTTGCTATTCCGGAGAGAGTTATGGGAAAGCATCTACACTTGGTTGCATCATCTACTTGCGTAGAATCCATTAGCCATTCATATCTCATGAGGTGCTGCCTGGGGTTGGTTTTTCCCTCGTAGGCAGGCATCGACAGCATATTGAACATTCTTTGATACCATGCACGTAATACATTATCAGTAAATGGGGGTATGGTTTCTCAAACTTCCCCAGTCATCGTTAGTCAAACCATGGCTCTCTCTTACCAACTATCTGACTATTATCGATAAGTTCTACATTTGGATGGTTGGTGCCAAGCGGTGGTCGCGCTCCACCTCTCGTGAATGGTCCAGTCGATGCCTGCAGACTGTTTCATGGCTTCTTAGTTCACCATCTTCCAAATGTGTATCTTGTAAATTCACTTCATTGTCATTCCGAGGAAGATCCTATTCAAGATTCAATTGAACTCCAACATTCGAACCAACCGTAGCAGCTCCATCTTGATTACCATAAGGCATGAATGAATTCCCCCTTTTGGTGGAGGGATCAGTATTGATCCCTATAAAGGGTTTGGCACCAATCGATCTTGGTAGTGGTCTGCCAGTTGATGCCCCTAAGTTTCTGTGATGCCTACGCTGTGATATTGGTCAGATGAGCTAGAACTCTTCGATGCTGAGTAAGGAGTAGGGTCCCTTCTAGCCTTCCCCCGATGCTTTTATTTTATTTGGTTCATCAAGTTGATATTGGTCTGAATTTGTTGACTTAATTGTCGACGTCTCTCTATCAACTCTCTTATTAAATTTTGAAATTCAGTTCTTGTGATATAATCAGTGGGATTCTGAACTTCAATCCGATCAGCATTAACAATTGTTCATCTATTGCTTGGGTCTCCATGCTGAATGCTAGTATTCTCATTTCCTTCCATGTTCTAAGAAGTAGATCTAGTATGCCTCGCCACTATTAAAAGCCTTGCTTAGATTTCTACAAATCTAAGTAGTATTAGCAACTCTTGAAGATAACTACAGATCTCTTTAGGGCGACT